>JARQOD010000004.1:258549631-258768114 GCA_033576555.1 Oophaga sylvatica | reverse complement strand
TCCTGTTACCCTTGTGAAAATAAAATATTGGGGGCGAAAAAATCATTTTTGTAAAAAAAAAAAAGATTTTTTATTTTTACGGCTGTGCGTTATAAACTTCTGTGAAGCACTTTGGGGTTCAAAGTGCTCACCACACATCTAGATAAGTTCCTTGTGGGGTTTTTTTTTCCAAAATGGGGTCACTTGTGGGGGGTTTCCACTGTTTAGGCGCATCAGGGGCTCTCCAAATGTGACATGACGCACCCAGACCATTCCATCAAAGTCTGCAATCCAAAACGTCACTACTTCCCTTCCGAGCCCTGACGTGCGCCCATACAGTAGTTTTCTCCCACATATTGGGTATCAGCGTACTCAGGACAAATTGGACAACAACTTTTGGGGTCCAATTTCTCCTGTTACCCTTGTGAAAATAAAATATTGGGGGCGAAAAAATCATTTTTGTAAAAATAAAAAAGATTTTTTATTTTACGGCTGTACGTTATAAACTTTAGTGAAACACCTGGGTGTTCAAAGTTCTCACCACACATCTAGATAAGTTCCTTGAGGGGCCTAGTTTCCAAAATGGTGTCATTTATGGGGGTTTCCACTGTTTAGGCAGATCAGGAGCTCTCCAAACACGACATGGCGTCCAGCCAATTCTGCGTTGAAAAAGTCAGACGGCGCTCCTTCCCTTCCAAACTCTGCCATGCACCCAAACAGTGGTTTACCCCCACATATGGGGTATCAGCGAACTCAGGACAAATTGCACAATAACTTTTGGAGTCTTGTTACCCTTGGAAAATAAAAATTGGGGTGAAAAGATCATTTTTGTGGAAAAAATATGATTTTTAAATTTTTCGGCTCTACGTTATAAACTTGTGTGAAGCACTTGGGGGTTCAAATTGCTCATCAAAAATCTAGATAAGTTCCTTAGGGGTCTAGTTTTCCAAATGGGGTCATTTGTGGGGGGTTTCCACTGTTTAGGCACATCAGGGCTCTCCAAATGCAACATGGCATCCAAACTCAATTCCAGCCAATTTTGGTTGGAAAAAGTCAAATGGTGCTCCTTCCATTCCGAGCTCTGCCGTGCGCCCAAACAGTGGTTCCCCCCCACATATGGGGTATCAGCATACTCAGGACAAATTGTACAACAACTTATGTGGTCCAATTTCTCCTGTTACCCTTGGGAAAATAAAAAATTAGTGACTAAAAGATAATTTTTGTGGGAAAAAAATAGGATTTTTTATTTTCATGCCCTGGCATTATAAACTTGTGTGAAGCACTTGGGGGTTCAAAGTGCTCCCCAAAGATCTAGATAAGTTCCTTAGGGGGTCTAGTTTCCAAAATGGGGTCACTTGTGGGGGGTTTCCACTGTTTAGGCTCATCTGGGGCACTGCAAACGGAACATGACCCCCATTAACGTCTGCATTCCAAAACGTTACTACTTCCTTTCCAAGCCCTGCCGTGCGCCCAAACAGTTCCCCCCCCCCACATATGGGGTATCAGCGTACTCAGGACAAATTGGACAACAACTTTTGGGGTCCAATTTCCTTGGGAAAATTCAAAAATTTGGGACTAAAAAATCATTTTTGTGGAAAATTGATTTTTTTTTTTTTCACACCCAGGCTTTATAAACTTTTGTGAAACATTGAGGGTTCAAAGTGCTCACAACAGATCTAGATAAGTACCTTAGGGGTCTAGTTTCCAAAATGGTGTCACTTGTGGGGGTTTCCACTGTTTAGGCACATCAGGGGCTCTCCAAACGCGACATGGAGTCCAATCTCAATTCCAGCCAATTTTAGTTTGAAAAAGTCAAACGTCGCTCCTTCCCTTACGAGCTCTGCCGTGTACCCAAACAGTGGTTTTCCCCCACATATGGGGTATTGGCGTACTCAGGAGAAATTGCATAACAACCTTATCTGTCCATTTTCTCCTTTTACCCTTGTGAAAATAAAAAAAAGTTTGTAAAAGATAATTTTTGTGGCTAAAAAGTAAAATATTCATTTTTTCCTTCCACGTTGCTTTAGTTACTGTGAAGCACCTGAAGGGTTAATAAACTTCTTGAATGTGGTTTTGAGTACCTTGAGGGGTGCAGTTTTTAGAATGGTGTCACTTTTGGGTATTTTCTGCCATATAGACCCTCAAAGTGACTTCAAATGTGAGGTGGTCCCTAAAAAAATGGCTTTGTAAATTTTGCTGTAAAAATGAGAAATCGCTGGTCAAATTTAACCCTTATAATTTCCTAACAAAAAAAAATTTTGGTTCCAAAATTGTGCTGATGTAAAGTAGACATGTGGGAAATGTTATTTCTTAACTATTTTGTGTGATATATTTCTCTGCTTTAAGGGAATAAAAATTCAAAGTTTGAAAATTGCAAAATTTTAAAAATTTTCGCCATATTTGAGTTTTTTTCAAAAATATACGCAAGTTATATCAAAGAAATTTTACCACTAACATGAAGTACAATATGTCACGAGAAAACAATCTCAGAATCGCGAAGATCCGTTGAAGCGTTCCAGAGTTATAACCTCATAAAGAGACAGTGGTCAGAATTGTAAAAATTGGCCCGGTCATTAACGTGCAAACCACCCTTGGGGGTGAAGGGGTTAATCAACATTGGATTTTATATTTACTTGTATGCTTTTATTTAAAAGGCAAGAACACTGAACTATAACCTTCGCACTGCAGCAGTTGTCAAAGTTCAACCCACATTATGCACTTCCAACATTGCAGCATTTGAGTCATGATGTGAGTTGGATTTATCTAAGCTATGGAGTGACAAGGTTGACCATCAGTATCCTATAGCATAAGTAGGCTTTTGTGTTTGCATTTGTTTTCGACATGTGCATATCTGTAATAATATGTCACAATTATTTTGTTACAGATTTGTGACAAAGACTAATCATTTTATGGTTTTAAAGTTGACGTTTCAAATGTTTACAGCTTAAAAATCAGGGTGTAGCCTCATATCTATGTGTAGCACTAGACACTTTGACATGTCATGTTTTTTTTCACCATGATTAGGTAGCTAGCAGTAATTTTTGCCGGACACACAGCAGGGGAACAGCAGGCGTTACTGAACCCCACAAACACATCAGCGATTGTTTTCATCTGTGCATCTAACACTTCTGAGCAGCAACTGGCGGTGTTGAAGCCCAGGGTCAAGGAGGGTGTAGGCAGAGGCCTAGTATGAGATGTTTGAAGTTGAAGTTGTAGTTAGCAGCAGTAATTTTTGCCAGACACAACAGCAGGGGAACAGCAGGCGTTACTGAACCCCACAAACACATCAGCGATTGTTTTCATCTGTGCATCTAACACTTCTGAGCAGCAACTGGCGGTGTAGAAGCCCAGGGTCAAGGAGGGTGTAGGCATAAAATATTGAGTTATTGCCTTGTTACGTGGCCATTGCAAATGTATGTACTTCAAACAAGAATAAATGAAGTTTTACTAGGACAATAAAATGATGAATTTCAATTCCAAGAATAGAAAAATATTTATACTTGAGAGTCCTCTGTGGTTGATACCGTTTAATGGCTAACTGAAAATATGGTAACAAATTCCAAGCTTTCGAGACTACTCAGGTCTCTTCATCAGGCTAAGACTAAAACAAAAAATGAAGAATCACATATTTCTACACACAACAGGACACAGGAATAGGTAAGACAAGTGAGGGAGGGACAAGTGAGGGGAGACCAGCCAAAAAATGAGAACAAGGATGAATTATCAGCGCCACACAATAAGAGAAAAAATAATGGATTTACCTGTGGCAAAACACTTTTGTATGCCGGTCATAGCATGATGGATATGGAATTACTGGTATTAAAATATAACTTCAAATATGAGAAAGATACAAAGGTTTCAGAATATAAGCTCATCATGACCTTTGACACTGTTAGTGATGGAATGAATAGATCACACGGATTTATGTCATTCTATATCAATTAAGGAATCTGCGTCTCTGCCCTTCCAGGGGCATGAAAACACAAAACCAGACCCCAATCAGAGGGCAATAAAACTTTCTATCCTTATCTAGGAACTGTTACAATATTTATGTTCATCCCTCTGTGATAATGACAGTTCTGCTACACGTCACTTACTTGTCTTACCTATTGCACTATTCCTGTGTCCTGTTGTGTATAGAAATATGTGATGCTTCATTTTTTGTTTTAGTCTTTGCCTGATGAAGAGACGTGAGTAGCCTCGAAAGCTTGCAATTTGTTACCATCTTTTCAGTTATCCATTAAAAGGTATCAACCACTGCGGACTCTCAAGTCTAAATATTTTTCTATCTACTGGCTAACACGGTACGAAGATACACATGTTTCCTAACTTCAAGAATAAAAATAAAGACACTGCAAATATAAACGCATATATGCACATGCCAACAAGAAATGGAACAACACACCACCCAAAAAATTGGTTACAAAATATAGTGTTGTAAATTTAAGAATAAAAGTCCATTTTTGTATTTATGAATAATGCTTAAGGAACGCTATGTTAAACCATAACATAGTGAAGACAATGGATTTTGTAATAGTCACTCATCATCATCATCATTGCAATTTAGATGTGACAGTCACAGACATTTCAATTATTTAAGTTAATAAAATTGTTACTTTGTACAGCATGTATGACATGTCCAGCATGGACTCATCAATGTGATGACACAATAATGTACGATAAAAAATAACCATTTAAAAAAACATAATGCATTGTCACAATTTAAGTGTGTGCCTGCAAGTGTAGGTGAAACAAAGGCTACGGATAGCAAAGGTATATTCTATGTCTGTATCAGACAGTGGACAGCCTCTGATGGGTAATGGCGATGTTATACTGTACGTCAATAAAGTCTGCGGCTGCAATCATGCATTTTTTGCTTGTACAGTGTTGAAGAGGGTAAAAGCATGTCTGGTTGCGCAAGGCTTTATCCGTCAACACTACCTTCCTACTGTCACGCGTAGGGTAGGGTAGCGTGTGTCAATTAGATGACTCTATAAAATGTGACGTTACGCAGCGTTATTGCGCCCTAGGGACGCCAAAAATACAACAGCAGTAATCAATTACTGTCTAATACTCCACCTATGACCAACAAAAAAAAGACCGTTCCCTCTTTAACAATCTACAAGACTAACAAGCATAATGGTTGACGCTGACTTTATTGAGGTACAGTATTACATCGACATTGTCCATGAGTAACTATGCACTGTGATACCTATATACCATTATTAATTTATATCTGTTGTGGTTGTTTCAACAGCACTTGCAGGTATAACTACCTATTGTCAGTATGCATGATGCACTTTCTAGATGTAATAATTTATTATTGCACATTATTACCAGGTTTAGATGCTGGCCATTTCATATATGGTGTGTGAAGTTACAGTTGGCATCAGTATGTGTATTTTATAATGTCTGTCATAAATAAAACTCGTGATGATGATGATGAGGATTTTATGATTCGTACATCCATTGACTGCATTATCTTACAGGTACAGATAAAGTTCCTTAAAAAGCATTAATTGATAAGTATGAAATGTACTTTTATGCATTAATTTCAAAAAGTGAAGACTATGTTTTAGTTTTTGTTACCATTTCTAATAGACATGTGCAGATATGCGCTGTGATGACAAATTATTATTTGTCCATATTTGTCATAAAAATTTATCATTCTAGGCCTGGAAAACTTCACAATTTCCTGTTTTAAGCATAACAATCAGGGTGACGGCTCTTCCCTATTTGGAGCATGTTCGACATGGGTTTTTTTGTGCATGTGTAGGGAACAGGAGACTTCTTGCCGGACACACAGCAGGGGAACAGCTGGCGTTACTGAACCCCACTAACACTATAGCTTGTGTATTGGTCTGTGGACACGACACTTCTGAGCAGCAACTGGCAGTGTTGTAGCCCAGGGAGTAGAGTTCAGGTGGTAGAAAGATGAACATAACAGGAGACATGGATAACGTTGCGAACCAGTTATTTAATCTGAAAACGGACAGACAAATTCTGGCGAGATCCATGCCTTGTTCATTTTCAGAAAAGTAAGCCGGTCTACATTATCGGAGGATAGTCGCATGCGACGGTCTGTTAGAACACCACCTGCAGCACTAAAGACGCGCTCCGATAATACACTGGCAGCAGGGCAAGCCAGCACCTCCAATGCATATTGGCTAAGCTCTGGCCATGTATCCAGCTTAGAGACCCAAAACTTGAATGGGGAAGAGCCATCTGGGAGTACACTGAGAGGGAAAGACATGTAGTCTGTCACCATCTTACGGAAACGTTGCCTCCTGCTGACTGGAGCCGTCTCGGATGGTGTAGACATTTGTGGCGCTGCCACAAAACTTCGCCACATTTGGTACATACTGGTCTTGCCCTGTGCAGAGGCGCTGCTTGTGCTCCCTCTTGTTGCAGAGCTGTCTCCACTGCCTCGACGCACAGAGCTGCTTTGTAAAGCAGTAGTAGCAGCAGTGCTCTCGGCTGGAATGGAGAACATTATGGATTGCACCAGTGTGTCTTGGTACTCCAGCATTTTACGCTCCCGGTTCAACGGTGTGATGAGGCTTTGTAAGTTGTCCCGTTAGCGAGGGTCTAGGAGGGTGTACACCCAATAATCAGACGTGGTGAGAATGTGGGCGATGCGGCGGTCGTTTCTCAGGCACTGCAGCATGAAATCAACCATGTGCTGCAGACTCCCAACTGGCCAAGAAACGCTGTCCCCTGCAAGAGGCGTCATCTCTGCCTGCTCTGCATCACCCCACCCTCGCTCTACATACTGACTAGAGCGTTGTGTACCTCCCTCTGGAGCGATGTCTTCCTCCTCCATTGACTCCTCCTCATCCTCCTCACAAAGTGAGCCCTGCCCAGCCCTTTGTGAGGAACCACGTTGCGCTGACTGTCCAGAAGGTGATGGAATTTGTGACTCCTCATCCTCCACCTCTTCCAAAACCTCATCCCTTAGTGCTTGCAGTGTTTTTTGAAGCAGGCAGGTAAGGGGGACAGTCAGGCTGATTAGTGCATCATCTGCACTCGCCATCCGCTTTGACTCATCAAACGGACGCAAAACGTGGCAGATGTCCTTCATAGAGGCCCACTCAGTAGTGGTGAAGTGTGAACGGCGCAAATTGCGAGTTGATTGCGCCTGATGCAGCTGATACTCCATTACTGCTGGCTGCTGCTCACACAACCGCTCCAACATATGTAACGTGGAATTCCACCTGGTGGGTACGTCACATATGATGCGATGTTAAGGAAGGCGAAATCTGCGTTGCAGAGCTGCAATGCGCGATCTGGCCATGCTGGAACGTCGCAAGTGAGCGCACTCTAGGCGGACCTTGTGCAGCAGTGCATCAAGATCTGGATAGTCCCTCAAAAAACTCTGCACGACCAAGTTGAGCACATGTGCCAGACATGGTATGTGAGTGAGGTTGCCAAGGCCCAGAGCTGCCACCAGATTTCGGCCATTGTCACACACTACCAAGCCTGGCTGGAGATTCGCTGGCAAAAACCACACGTCGCTCTCCTGCCTGATGGCATTCCAGAGCTCCTGCGCTGTGTGGCTTCGATTCCCCATGGAAATTAATTTCAGGACGGCCTGTTGACGTTTGGCCATGGCTGTGCTCATATCGGTCGCATCAGGTAAGCGTTCACGGGTCCATGTGGAGGTAGACCGTGACGGCTCCTGCAGCGATGATTCTGAGGAACTGGAGTAGGAGGAGGAGTCAATGTGGACAGACTTGATTCCTGCAATCCTTGGAGTTGGCAGAACACGTACAGCGCCACTCGCAAGATCTGTACCCGGCTCCACAACATTCACCCAATGGGCAGTGAGGGAAAGGTATCGTCCCTGGCCATGGGTACTGGTCCACGCATCGGTGGTCAGGTGGACCTTGCTACTGACGGCGTTTAGTAGCGCATGTTTAAGTTTTCCCTCAACATGCTTTTGCAGACCAGGGACGGCTTGCCTGCTGAAATAAAATCGGCTGGGCACATTGTATTGTGGGACTGCCAATGCCATTAAGTTACGGAAACTGTCAGTCTCCACCAGCCTGAATGACAGCATTTCAAGGGACAGGAGTTTTGCAATGCCAGCATTCAGAGCCTGTGCTCGTGGATGGTTTGCCGAGTATGGCCGTCTTTTATCCCATGCCTGTGCTACCGATGGCTGTTTTGTGGCCTGGGAGTGTGAGGATGACAGGGAACTTGCAGCTGTGGGTGGAATAACACTGGGTCTCTGGACAACAGTGGCGAGGTTCTTCCATGGCGATCCTGTGAGGAAGCCGAACCAGCTGTGTGTGAGCTGGAGGAAGAGGCTCCAACACGAGCTGAAGATGTAGGTGCTGCTGTAGGTTGGCCTACATCTCCAGTGTGTCTTTGTAACTCAACCACGTGCTTTGACCGCACATGTTTCCACATATTTGTGGTATTAAGGTTACTGACACTTTTACCTCTTTTTACTTTTTGATTACACAGCTTGCATTTGACATAGCAAATATCATCTGCAAGTGTGTCAAAAAAGGACCACGCAGTGCAAGTCCTGGGAGTGCCCGTTTTTGCTGTTGGAAGAGAACTGCTACGAACGGGTGCCAAACTGGAGGCTACAGGCAACCGAGTCTGCAGCCTACCTCTCCCTACTGTTTGGACCGTTGGGGCAATCTCTTCCTCAGAGCTGCTACCACCACCTTCCTGTTCCTCACGCCATGTTGGGTCTTGGACCTCATCATCTCCACTACCCTCTTCCAACACCTGCTGCTATTGGGTGGTCTGGCCAGCACCATGCTCAACAGAAACTGGCACCTGAGTCTCATCATCATCAGATGCGTTCTGCGGTGTGCTGACCATCGGCACTGGCTCACCCGCCTCTTCACATTCAGAGAGACACAGCTGTTGCGCATCACTGCATACTGCCTCTTCTTCACATTCCAGAATGCTGCTTGGCTGGGCCCCTGTTTGCAAGCCAACAGATTCTGAGAACAGAAGCAGAGACTCAGCTGGCTCCAGTTCAGAACTCTCTGACTGCCTGGGCAATTTGGCAGGCGGTGAAGAGACAGATGGTTGTTCAACAGTGCTGTGGTCCTGAGAGGAGGTGGAAGCAATTGAAGTCGATGCATTGGCTGCCATCCAACCAACAACGGCTTCAATTTGTTCTTCCCGCAGCAGGGTGTTACGCTGAGCTCCTACAAAAGTGCGCATGAAGGAATGCTCACGGGGAAAACTGGTGGATGCTGTGTCACTGGGTGCGGCAGCAGCCACAGAATCCCCACGTCCTCTCCCTGCTGAAACTCCACGGCTACGACCACGTGCCTTACTCCCTGCCTTCTTCATCTTGGTAGATTGATAAAGAAAGTCAGAAAAGTTATAAGGCCTAAGTGTGGTTATTCCTCAGAGACTGCAGTGAACACTGCAGACAACTGTTCAGTAGCTGTGAAAGGCCCCTTTGTGTACTTCTATAGTGTTTGCAACCAATGTATTGTATACGGATGGAAGCGCGTCACACTAATAGATTAGATTTTTTTCAAATATAATGGAGCAGCACCAATTAGAGAAAAATGTGAAGGATGAGGCAGTGACACACGCTCAGCAGACTACAACCAGCAGTGGTTGAAGAACTAACTGGAGCGTAATCTGCACTCAAAAAATGAAAAGCTCACAGACTACAGTGAACACTGCAGACAACTGTTCAGTAGCTGTGAAAGGCCCCTTTGTGTACTTCTATAGTGTTTGCAACCAATGTATTGTATACGGATGGAAGCGCGTCACACTAATAGATTAGATTTTTTTCAAATATAATGGAGCAGCACCAATTAGAGAAAAATGTGAAGGATGAGGCAGTGACACACGCTCAGCAGACTACAACCAGCAGTGGTTGAAGAACTAACTGGAGCGTAATCTGCACTCAAAAAATGAAAAGCTCACAGACTACAGTGAACACTGCAGACAACTGTTCAGTAGCTGTGAAAGGCCCCTTTGTGTACTTCTATAGTGTTTGCAACCAATGTATTGTATACGGATGGAAGCGCGTCACACTAATAGATTAGATTTTTTCAAATATAATGGAGCAGCACCAATTAGAGAAAAATGTGAAGGATGAGGCAGTGACACACGCTCAGCAGACTACAACCAGCAGTGGTTGAAGAACTAACTGGAGCGTAATCTGCACTCAAAAAATGAAAAGCTCACAGACTACAGTGAACACTGCAGACAACTGTTCAGTAGCTGTGAAAGGCCCCTTTGTGTACTTCTATAGTGTTTGCAACCAATGTATTGTATACGGATGGAAGTGCGTCACACTAATAGATTAGATTTTTTTCAAATATAATGGAGCAGCACCAATTAGAGAAAAATGTGAAGGATGAGGCAGTGACACACGCTCAGCAGACTACAACCAGCAGTGGTTGAAGAACTAACTGGAGCGTAATCTGCACTCAAAAAATGAAAAGCTCACAGACTACAGTGAACACTGCAGACAACTGTTCAGTAGCTGTGAAAGGCCCCTTTGTGTACTTCTATAGTGTTTGCAACCAATGTATTGTATACGGATGGAAGCGTGTCACACTAATAGATTAGATTTTTTTCAAATATAATGGAGCAGCACCAATTAGAGAAAAATGTGAAGGATGAGGCAGTGACATACGCTCAGCAGACTACAACCAGCAATGGTTGAAGAACTAACTGGAGCGTAATCTGCACTCAAAAAATGAAAAGCTCACAGACTACAGTGAACACTGCAGACAACTGTTCAGTAGCTGTGAAAGGCCCCTTTGTGTACTTCTATAGTGTTTGCAACCAATGTATTGTATACGGATGGAAGCGCGTCACACTAATAGATTAGATTTTTTTCAAATATAATGGAGCAGCACCAATTAGAGAAAAATGTGAAGGATGAAGCAGTGACACGCTCAGCAGACTACAACCAGCAGTGGTTGAAGAACTAACTGGAGTGTGATCTGCACTCAAAAAATCAAAACCTCACAGACTGCAGTGAACACTGAAACACAACTGTTCACTATCTGTGAAAGGCTCCTTTCTGTACTTTTATAGTGTTTGCAACCAATGTATTGTATACGGATGGAAGCGCGTCACACTAATAGATTAGATTTTTTTCAAATATAATGGAGCAGCACCAATTAGAGAAAAATGTGAAGGATGAGACAGTGACACACGCTCAGCAGACTACAACCAGCAGTGGTTGAAGAACTAACTGGAGTGTGATCTGCACTCAAAAAATCAAAACCTCACAGACTGCAGTGAACACTGAAACACAACTGTTCACTATCTGTGAAAGGCTCCTTTCTGTACTTCTATAGTGTTTGCAACCAATGTATTGTATACGGATGGAAGCACGTCACACTAATAGATTAGATTTTTTTCAAATATAATGGAGCAGCACCAATTAGAGAAAAATGTGAAGGATGAGGCAGTGACACACGCTCAGCAGACTACAACGAGCAGTGGTTGAAGAACTAACTGGAGTGTGATCTGCACTCAAAAAATCAAAACCTCACAGACTGCAGTGAACACTGAAACACAACTGTTCACTATCTGTGAAAGGCTCCTTTCTGTACTTCTATAGTGTTTGCAACCAATGTATTGTATACGGATGGAAGCGCGTCACACTAATAGATTAGATTTTTTTCAAATATAATGGAGCTGCACCAATTCCACAAAATAAAATAAAAAAAAGAGTCAGTGAGTGACACGTGCAGATGCCTACAAACAGCGGTGGATGCAGAGCAAACTGCAGCGTCACCTGCACTCTCACACACACCTTGCACAGAGCTGTTAAAACAACACTGGCAAAATGCAGCTTTACACAGCGGTTGGTAAACTAGCCTGCCTAAAGCACAGTACACAAAATCGCAATGTCTAACTGTCCCTCAAAGTCAGCAGAACAGCGTTCTGTCCCTAACTGAGTTCACAGCACAGTGATGCTAAAATGGCGGCGGCGCCTTTTATAGTGCATTCTGACATCATTTCAGCAGCCAATCACAGCCATGCCATTAGTTAAGATGACCGCAGCATTACAGGATGTGCCCACACTTCATTCCTCATTGGCTGACAAAAATCACATTGCCTCTCAAAGAATTATGGGAACTTCCGATTCCGGTATACGATATTGGAAAAATATCGGAACTAAGTATCGGAATTCCGATACAGCGAATATCGGCCGATACCCGATACTTGCGGTATCAGAATGCTCAACACTAGGGGAGACATTGGCTGGAGGGAGCCAAACATCAGGTGGTGGTCCTAACTGACCATAAGAATCTAGTTTATCTGGAATCTGCCAAGCTACTTAATCCTAGACAGGCCAGGTGGGCCTTGTTTTTCACACGTTTTCATTTTGTGGTTTCATTTCTTCCTGGCACTAAAAATGTTAAGGCGGATGCCCTCTCGAGGAGTTTCCTGGCGGACTTTCCTGAGTTATCTGATCCTTCTGTTATTTTTAAAGAGGGTGTAGTTCTTTCCGCCATCTCGCCCAATTCGAGACTTGCTCTGGAGGGGTGCCAGGAAGATAAGCCCGAGCGCTGCCCTGTTGGGAAATTGTTTGTCCCGGACCAGTGGAAAAAGAGTGTAATGTCTGAGATTCATTGTTCCGCGTTGGCCGGTCATCCCGGAATTTTTGGTACCAGGAACTTGGTTGGTCGGTCCTTTTGGTGGCCTACCTTGTCTCGTGATGTCAGGGAGTTTGTGCAGTCCTGCGGGACTTGCTCTCACTCCAAGCCTTGCTCTCGTTCTAGTGGTTTGTTGATGCCATTACCTGTGCCCAAGAGACCATGGACCCATATCTCTATGGATTTCATTTCCGACCTCCCTGTTTCTCAGAGAATGACCGTCATCTGGGTGATTTGCGATAGGTTTTCCAAGATGATACATCTTGTGCCATTACCTAAGTTGCCTTCCTCCTCTGAATTAGTGACTTTGTTCCTTCAGCACGTGGTTCGTTTACACGGCATTCCTGAGAACATTGTGTCTGACAGAGGAGTCCAGTTTGTTTCCAGATTTTGGAGGACCTTTTGTTCTAAAATTGGTGTTCAATTGTCTTTCTCCTCGGCGTTTCATCCTCAGACCAATGGTCAAACTGAGAGAACAAACCAGACATTGGAGACTTATCTAAGATGATTTGTGTCTGCTGATCAGGATGACTGGGTCTCTTTTTTGCCTTTGGCTGAGTTTGCTCTTAATAATAGGGCTAGCTCTGCCACTTTGATGTCTCCATTTTTCTGTAATTCTGGGTTTCACCCTCGATTTTCTTCTGGACAGACGGAGGCTTCTGTCTGCCCGGGTGTTGACTCTGTTGTGGAGCGTATGCAACAGATTTGGGACCAGGTAGTGGAGAGGTTGTCCCTCTCTCAGGAGAGGGCCCAGCGGTTTGCTAACCGGCATAGGACTGATGGTCCTCGGTTTAAAGTGGGGGACTTGGTCTGGTTGTCCTCAAGAAATATTCCTATGAGAGTGGCATCTCCTAAATTTAAGCCTAGGTTCATTGGACCTTATAAGATCATGGAGATTCTTAACCCTGTTTCTTTTCGTTTGCTTCTTCCAGGGACATTTAAGATCCATAACGTGTTCCACAAGTCCTTGTTGAAGAGGTTTGTTGAGCCAGTGGTTCCTAATACTGTGCCTCCTGACCCTGTTTTGGTTGAGGGCAATCTGGAGTATGTGGTTGAGAAAATATTGAATTCTCGTTTTTCTAGACGGAAACTCCAGTATTTGGTTAAATGGAGAGGTTGTGGTCAGGAAGACAATTCTTGGGTGTTTGCTTCGGACATCCATGCTGGGAGACTCATCCGTGTGTATCATAGAACTCATCCTGACCGACCTGGTTGCTCAAATGAGGGTTCGGTGACCCCTCCTCAAGGGGGGGTACTGTTGTGAATAGGCTGGAAATGAGTTCTGAGCAGAAGCTCCCTCTGGTGGTTACAAACGGTACTGGACTATCCAGTGAAGATTGTGAGGATTGGGAATCAGGTGTTACTGACTGGTCTTATATAAGGGAGTCACCTTCCCATCAGGGTTGCCGGTGATCAATTGTTCTGGTCTCAATCCTTGATTCCTGTTTCCTTGGTAGCCTGCTGTGTCGTGTCTGAATCTCCTGCTAACAGATAAGACATTTTCTTCTTTTTGTTTTTGTGCTTGATTTTTGCATTTTGTCCTGCACTTCTGTGGGGGCCTTCAGGGTCCCTCTGGGGGCTTTTGCCTCTCAGTTCAGTTCAGCCACTGTTGTTTGTACATTTGCTTTTTCCAGTTTTTTCAGTGGCTGCTGTTTTGTTTTTGATTACACCAGAGAACTAATTTAGGTGGTAGAGGTCGTGTGATCTCAGGTGTTTTTGAAATTAGTAGTGTTGGTGCTTTTCAGGGTTTTTTGGGATTGTAGTAAGTGCCCTTCCTATCCTTTTCTATTTAGTAAGTTTGGGCCCCAACGTTTGCTCATACTATTTTCTGTCTGTGTCAGTATTTCTTCTTGTCTAACCGCCATTACATGTTTGGGGGCTTTCTATGTTCTTTGGGGATCTGTTCCGGGGCAGATAGCTTTCCTCTTTCTATCTTTAGGTGTAGTTAGTTTGTCAGGCTGTGACGAGGCGTCTAGGACCAACGTAGGAACGCTCCACGGCTGCCTCTAGTTGTTGTGGTTAGTCAGGGTACTGCAATCTCATAGTTTCCAACTGCTCTGGTGTATTTCCTTTTCTGCCTGCTCTCCTCAGTTACCATATCATAACAGTGTACTATTACATCAAATGTTTTAAAGGGATTAAAGAGGAGATCCAGTACCTAAAATGTGTTTTCTAAACATGTGTTTACACCCTTACCATTTTTGGAATTATCTGAATTATATAATGTCCTGCATTTCTCCTTATCTAACTAATCCCTAAATATATTTTTTTACTTTACTTCCTGTGATGTTTGGTTTGAGATTTGAGAGGAGTCTCAAACAGGATGTCACAGTATGCAGGGGTTGCACTCACTTTCCTGTAGCATCTATCGTACCTCCTGGAACAGAACGTCATTAGAGGTTGGTGCTGTGGTTACTTAATACAGTTTCTTGCATCGCTGCCCCTGAAGATGTCCTGGATCCAGCACTCTGCTTCTATCTCCACCGCCACAGCTTCTAACTGTGAAACATGTCATCAGAAGTTGAAGGTAGTGGCAGTGAGTGACTCCAGCATTGCCTCACAGCTTCTAGCCTTCAAACAAATGTGTCTGGTTCTTCAGAGGACACCATCATTTTTGCAATATACTGTAATACTGAGAGATTGCAATATATAATGTAGATGATCAGATGATTGCAGGATCTAATTGCCTGTACATCAATAGTAAAATAAATTGTCTTTTTTAAAAGTACAAATTGTCCTGCAAAAAAATAAGCACTAATATGGCTGTTAGTGGAAAAATTAAAAATATATGCATCGTGGAAGGAGGTATGAATATCAAAAGCGCAAAAAAGAAATATTCCCCAGTCCTTAAGGGGTTAAAAAAGTGGATTTGGCCTCCTCAATGTTACTAAATGTATATTAAAAGCATATTAAGAACATATAGAAAATTGGTTTTAAATATATTTCTTTGTATGTTAATGTAAAGGATGAGTGTGGTATACTTTGCTCTTTGGAAGGTTGGCATTAGTGGCTCTTCTCTAGTGCTATACAAACTATAATTAGTGTCTAATTATTAAAAATGCATTCCCATTTTCGTATTCTTCATTGTCAGGAATACAATGAAAGCACGTTAGATGAAAATAATATAGAACAAGATCTTGTAATTGTATCTCAATTGTATGCATTTTATGCAAGGTAGTGATGAATGGCAAATCCTTGTGAAAGCATTTCAGGTTATCAGCTTGAAGCAGATAATTAGGCATTGAGTATTTGTCTAAGTGGTTGAATTTAGAGATATAAGGATGGATGGATGGATGAACAAAAATGAAAGAATAGAACATAATGTTTCAAAAGAAAATAAACAAAAGAAACACAACCTCATGATTCTTGGAGTCAATACTGTTGTATCTGCCATGTTAACACCTACACACAAAGCATGGATAATTACAGTATTTACAAGGTTGCCAGGCATTAATACTTGTTAAATGGTTGTGATTATTATCTGTTCAATTAGCTTGCATAGTTCTAGCATCCAACACACAAAATCTATTTCATTGTACTATTTAGACATGTTCCGAAACTGATGTTGTGAGTCATGATGATTTGACATGTCTTAGTTATTAGGACAGGAAGAATGTACAGAGATAACATGAAAGGCAGTACCTCCACTTCACAAATATAGGTAGAGAGAAGAATAACACTCAAACAGGTTACTATAATAAAATATAATCATTATAAGAGGAGGGCATGGTGAAGAAAAATATCACACACAGAATCTGAAAGAGTGATTATCATAACTAGCTCAGACTTTAGACAGAAGCATAAATAAATGCTATGAATATGTGAACTAGAGTTAGTGGCTTCATTTTCTGCAATACATGTAATTGATCTAAATAATGTATTATAAAATCAAAATATTTTCCATATTGAAAAAAAACAAGTAAAGTTGTAGAGCTAACATATAAAGGTCACTCAAGTTTAGTTTGCTACATTCTTTGGCCCCTGCTAAGGGAATGTTTGATTGGTCTCAACAGATAATATTACTTGGTTTGTCTGAATTTTTGCCTATAGTTTACAATCTGATCCAATCCTAAAGGAAACCTGTCACCATGAAAATACAGTCCAATTTGCAGGCAGCATGTTATAGAGCAGAAAGAGCTGAGCAGACTGATATGTAGTTTTGTGAGTAAAGTCACTACCTGTGTTTTAGTTATATAAACCTTGCTAATTCCTTCATTTTCCATATCCAATCACTCTCTCACTCATGTTACCTGCATCTTAAAAACGTCTCCAGAATCCGACCTTTTCAACTGAAAAAACTCTTACTGTCTTTCTTATCTGAACTATTGCAACTCTCAACCGATCTCTCTTCCTCTTATACAGCTTTATCCTCTGCACTCCATCCTGAATGCGGCAGCCAGAATTTCATTTCTGTCCAGCCGCTACACCGATGCTTCCACCTTGTTCCAGTCATTGTACTGGTTGCCTATTCACTACAGAATACAATACAAATGTATCTCTATTACCCACAAAACTCTCCACAGTTCTGCACCACCCTAGATTGTCACCCTATCAGTGTTCTCTGTTCTGCAACTGATCTAAGACTACCATCCTCCAGAATATGAACCTCATGCCTCCATCTACAAGACTTCTTTGGTGCTGCACCAGTTTTCTGGAATGCACGACCCTTGATGATCTGATTATTACTTAATCCCCACACTTTTAAATGTGATGTCAAGACACATCTCATTAGACAAGCCTATCACCACATTTCACTAATCTAAATCTTCCCTGTTTCCTGTTTCTAAATTTTCCTCAGAATCTGGTCCTTCTTATTCATATGTCTTGGCATCCTGCATGCACTCAATAGCACTGGGTAACCATACTTAAACAGATACTGGCTGATGTCCGGATTGTGCAGCTTATTTGAAATTCTTTATTTTTTAAAATGATGGCTGGACCATACATGACAGAGTAAAGAACATGCATAAATTCCAGTCAACAGGAGTTGCATAGATAGATATGCAGTGCCCAGGGGGGAACTTGATGTTATAGGTGCCAGGGTTGGCCAATAATAAAGAAATTAGGAATGTCATAGGCGGCGTTGTGGTGTGCTAGCCCATTGTCACTCACACTGAGCCTTTATAGCCTCTTAGTGTGTGTGTGTGTGTGTGTGCGTACAGTTCCAAGGATGAATGTTGACAAGGGTATTAACGTAATCAAAAGGGAGTCTTTACTGTATTCACTTCACAAAACATAGTCCAAAGAGATGGTATCACAGTCATTCATACAAGCTTGAAATTTTAGGTAGCAAGAGATCTGGTCACCGTGACGTTTAAGATGAAATCTTCCCAGTTAATGGCTTGAATAAAGTGATCGTCTGAATGCTGGTTATATACGGGTTACTATCTTAATTCACACAATCCTTCAGTATCATGACTACCAAGGATGGAACTATACAGTTTGGTTCACTGTGGAAATAGTGTTCACTGCTTACTCACGATTAAGCCCTGATACTTTTCCCTGACGCAGGGAGTACAGTAGAAGATGCAGGAATAGAAGATGAGGCACTCTTCTAGAACCATTAAACCTGTGGCGTGTAGCAGAAGAGACCTTGTACAGCTCTATCTCTTCTGTCTCAATGAAGATTGAAATTTAAGATGCCCTCCTGGCGTAGGCTGTGGCAGTTTCCAGGCAGATTGAAGATTAAGGGATGCGGGACCTAGGCTAAAGGCAGAGCAGACTAGGAAGTCAACCTCTCCTCACATCGCTCCTCACAGGAAAGACAGGAACTCCTCCCCGACATTTCCCTCAGCAGCTCCTAGAGGCTTCCGCAGGAAACCAGGCTGAGAGAGAGTCATGTGACCAAACTCTTGCACCTTTACACTTTGGACAGTAGATGGCAGCATAAGACAATTTATCGAATAAACCAAATAACAGGACATAGGATTTTGGTAACCACCCTACAGCTATATTTTGTAACAGATAGGAGGAGGTACTGAGACACTACAGATACAGTAAAGACCAAAAGTTTGGACACACCTTCTCATTTAAAGATTTTTCTGTATTTTCATGACTATGAAAATTGTACATTCACACTGAAGGCATCAAACTATGAATTAACACATGTGGAATTATATACTTAACTAAAAAGTGTGAAACAACTGAAAATATGTCTTATATTCTAGGTTCTTCAAAGTAGCCACCTTTTGCTTTAATTACTGCTTTGCACACTCTTGGCATTCTGTTGATGAGCTTCAAGAGGTAGTCACCGGAAATGGTCTTCCAACAATCTTGAAGGAGTTCCCAGAGATGCTTAGCACTTGTTGGCCCTTTTGCCTTCACTCTGCGGTCCAGCTCACCCCAAACCATCTCAATTGGGATCAGGTCTGGTGACTGTGGAGGCCAGGTCATCTGGTGTAGCACCCCATCACTCTCATTCTTGGTCAAATAGCCCTTACACAGCCTGGAGGTATGTTTGGGGTCATTGTCCTGTTGAAAAATAAATGATGATCCAACTAAACGCAAACCAGATGGAATAGCATGCCGCTGCAAGATGCTGTGGTAGCCATGCTGGTTCAGTATGCCTTCAATTTTGAATAAATCCCCAACAGTGTCACCAGCAAAGCACCCCCAACACCATCACACCTCCTCCTCCATGCTTCACGGTGGGAACCAGGCATGTAGAGTCCATCCGTTCACCTTTTCTGCGTTGCACAATGACATGGTGGTTGGAACCAAAGATCTCAAATTTGGACTCATCAGACCAAAGCACAGATTTCCACTGGTCTAATGTCCATTCCTTGTGTTCTTTAGCCCAAACAAGTCTCTTCTGCCTGTTGCCTGTCCTTAGCAGTGGTTTCCTAGCAGCTATTTTACCATGAAGGCCTGCTGCACAAAGTCTCCTCTTAACAGTTGTTGTAGAGATGTGTCTGCTGCTAGAACTCTGTGTGGCATTGACCTTGTCTCTAATCTGAGCTGCTGTAAACCTGCGATTTCTGAGGCTGGTGACTCGGATAAACTTATCCTCAGAAGCAGATGTGACTCTTGGTCTTCCTTTCCTGGGGCAGTCCTCATGTAAGCCAGTTTCTTTGTAGCGCTTGATGGTTTTTGCAACTGCACTTGGGGACACTTTCAAAGTTTTCCCAATTTGTCGGACGGACTAACCTTCATTTCTTAAAGTAATGATGGCCACTCATTTTTCTTTACTTAGCTGCTTTTTTCTTCCCATAATACAAATTCTAACAGTCTATTCAGTAGGACTATCAGCTGTGTATCCACCAGACTTCTGCACAACACAACTGATGGTCCCAACCCCATTTATAAGGCAAGAAATCACACTTATTAAACCTGACAGGGCACACCTGTAAAGTGAAAACCATTTCTGGTGACTACCTCTTGAAGCTTACCAAGAGAATGCCAAGAGTGTGCAAAGCAGTAATCAAAGCAAAAGGTGGCTACTTTGAAGAACCTAGAATATAAGACATATTTTCAGTTGTTTCACACTTTTTTGTTAAGTATATAATTCCACATGTGTTAATTCATAGTTTTGATGCCTTCAGTGTTAATGTACAATTTTCATAGTCATAAAAATACAGAAAAATGTTTGAATGAGAAGGTATGTCCAAACTTTTGGTCTGTACTGTACGTAAAAAGACTCCATGTTCAATTTATAGAGGATAGGTACCCATTAGTTGTGTTCAAGCAGCACACCTGCCAAAATTCCCAATGCTTGTTTTGAGTGCATGGCTTCCTAAGGGAGCACGGCTAAAGATGTCAGAATTGTCAAAAACAGCTATAGTGTTTTGTTTCAAAATTCACTATTGATGAACCCTCAGGACTAGCAAGAATATAGCTTGGAGAGTCTCCCTTAAATCAAAGATAACTTTTAATTGAATAATATTAAAATAAATTACTCTGGACATAACAAAAAAGTGACACAAAACTACAAAAGAAACATACAAAAAATGCTAGTGCTTAACCAGTGCTCGGTAAAAATATGGTTTGGTCTCACCAGTATGTTGGAAAGTTCTTTGTGGCAGGTTCAGCTAAAACAGGAGCAATGTATACAGTCCATATGTGATGGAGGGAGGTTTCCTCTTATTCACTGTCACGCCCCTGTATTGCTCCTGTCCTCACAAGGACAGTCCCCAAGTGTAGACGGCTATGGATTACCTACCATCAATGTAAATAAATTAATCTCTGTCTACACTTGAGGACTGTCCTTGTAAGGAAAGGAGCAATACAGGAGCATGACAGGGAATAAGAGGAAACCCCCCACCTCAAATATGGACTGTATACATTGCTCCTGTTTTAGATGAACCTGCTACAAAGAACTTTCCAACATACTGGTGAGACCAACCCATTTTTTATCGAGCACTGGTTAAGCACTAGCACTTTTTGTATGCTTCTTTTGTAGTTTTGTGTCACTTTTTTGTTATGTCCAGAGTAATCTGTTTTAATATTATTCAAGCAAAATTATAATTTATTTTAGGGAGACTGTCCAAGCTATACCCCTAAAGATGTCAGAATGTCCAACTTAAATATCCAACCAATCCGATCACAAGATCGAATTTTTGCCAATCACAATGGTTTAGGCAGTGCATAAGCAACCGGGTCTGTAAATGCAACCGCCTCCCACCTGCCCTTCAAGTCTGATTGAGCAAGCACGAAGCGGCCGGTGCCTGGCCACACTTCACGCATGTGTAACAGATATGAGTTGAGCAAATGAGCAGCAACGAACCAGGAAACTGGCATGCAAGCACTCCCACTGTTAGATACAACATACAGCTCTAGCAAAAATTAAGCCACCACCACATCAAAACCTTGTCATGGCCAGCCCAATCTCCAGACCTGAACCCCATTGAAAACCTCTGGAATGTAATCAAGAGGATGATGGATAGTCACAAGCCATCAAACAAAGTAGAACTGCTTACATTTTTGTGCCAGGAGCAGTGTGAAAGACTGGTGGAAAGCATGCCAAGACGCATGAAAGCTGTAATTTTATTCTACAAGATATTGATTTCTGAACTCTTCCTGAGTTAAAACATTAGTATTGTTGTTTCTAAATGATTATGAACTTGTTTTATTTGCATTATTTGATGTCTGAAAGCACTGGTTCTTTAATTTTGATGATTTCTCATTTTTAGAAAAAAAATGCAAAATTTTTTGCTTGGAAATTCGGAGACATGTTGTCAGTAGTTTATAGAATAAAATAGCAATTTACATTTTACTCAAAAATATACCTCTAAAGAGAAAAAAACAGACAAACTGAAATTTTTGCAGTGGTCTCTTAATTTTGCCAGAGCTGTATAGTGATTATGTGAGTGAACAAATGTATCATCCTACTCTGTAACATGATGTTTGCAGATTAGACTGCATTTTCATGGTGACACCTTTCCTTTAAAGTATTTTATTTAGGAGAAAACTTATTTTTTCTATAAAAATATTGATTTACCTGTTAGGCCGGAGTCACACTGGCGACAAAATCGGACGACTGCAATGCGATGAAATATCGCATTGCAGTCGGACCTATGTTAATCTATGGAGCAGCTCCCAGTATCAGATTTTTTGTGGTCCGTTTTAAACGTCCGTGTGCAATCGCAGCATGCTGCGATTGTCACCGATTGTGGGTCGACTATCGCCAATGCAAGTCTATGGGAGCGATGAAAAATCTGATTACAAACGGACCACACTGTGTGACTTGCGATGAAATCGCATCGGTGTCCTTTAGAAAAGCCGGCAATTCATCCCCGGCTATACTGTAAAATCACACTGACAGCTTTAATAAAGACTAGAAAGAATAGATATACACACATAGAATACATATATATATATATATACATGTCATTGTGACATGTACATATACATATATTTATAGTTCCTAGACTTCTACATACTGTAATAGCCGCTAATTCAATTGCCGGGTTTTGTGAAATCACAGAAGCCGACATGAAATGATACATTGTTTCCACACATTTAACCATGTAATTTCATGTATTTTTATATATGTTTGAAACATACAATTACATGAGTGTATTTGTGCAAAATTTCAGACATGTAGGGGTTAATTAAAGGTGTAATTTCGTTGAAAAAAAATGCGTGGGCTCCCGCTGTATTTTCTCCACCAGACAGACAAAGCAAAGCGAGTGGGGGCAGATAATAATAGCCCAGGGAGGGTGCATTTTTTTTGTGCCCCCCCTGGCTACTAACATCTGCCCCCAGACACCCCAGAAAGGGCAAATCTATAATTAGATTCGCCCTTTCTGGCACTTTGCCCGTCTATTCCCATTGCCCTGTAGCGGTGGCGAATGGGTTAATCTGACCTTACTGTCACCTTGCAATTGAAAGGTCACCTTAAGGCAGGTTAATAATTGATAGCTGTCAATTAGACAACTATCAATTATTAATCCTATTGAAGTAAATAAAAAAACACACACACTTTAAGAATAAATAATTTTAATGAAATAAAAACACATTTTTTTGACCATATTTTATTTTACACTTAATCCGTGCGAAGCCATTGATCTCCTAAAATAAAGAAAAAGAAATAAAACAACATTATTCTTACCTATTCCGCCGATCTGTCACGTCCCACGCTGTAATCCTTCACAAAGGGTTAACTAGCTTTGAGCCAAGCAGTGCAAGTAATCCTGCATGCTCAGCTCAAAGCTCATGAATGAATAAGTTCCTCTCCTGGCGACAGGAGAGGATGTGTTTCATGAATGAAGCTTAATTGATTGTGTCCACTTTCCCTTTAGGTCAGGTCACTACAGTTAAATTGGCAATAAATCAATTAAGCTCCATTCATGAATCTATTCCTCTACTTTCGCTGGGAGAGGAAGTTATTCATTCAGGGGAATACAGGTCTGAGACAGCATTATTAGCTCTCTGCGACCTGTAACCTGTTAACCCTTTCTGATGGATTACACCGTGGGACCTGACTGTACATCGGATTGGTAAGTATAATTTTGCTTTTTTATTTTATTTTTATTACAGGAAATGGTTTTAGCAGGAAAATAAAATATGGTCAAAAACTGTGTGATTATTTAATTAAACTTATTTTTTATTAAACTGTGTGTGTTTGATTTTTCTTTCATACAATAGGATTAATAATTGATAGTTGTCTAATTGACAGCTATCAATTATTAACCTGGCTTAAAGTGACCTTTCAATTGCAAGGTCATTTTAACCCCTTATTAACCCATTCGCCACCGCTACAGGGCAATGGGAATAGACGGGCAAAGTGCCAGAAAGGGCGAATCTAATTATAGATTTGCCCTTTCTGGGGTGTCTGGGGGCAGATGTTAGTAGCCAGGGGGGGCACAAAAAAAATGTACCCTCCCTAGGGTATTATTATCTGCCCCCACTCGCTTGCTTTGTCTGTCTGGTGGAGAAAATACAGCTGGAGCCCACGCATTTTTTTTCAACGAATTTACACCTTTAATTAACCCCTACATGTCTGAAATTTAGCACACATGTACTCATGTAATTGTATGTTTCAAACATATATAAAAATACATGAAATTACATGGTTAAATGTGTGGAAACAATGTATCATTTCATGTCGGCTTCTGTGATTTCACTGAAGCCGGCAATTGAATTAGCGGCTATAACAGTATGTAGAAGTGTAAGAATTATAAATATATGTATATATATATGTCACAATGACATATATATATATATATATATGTGTTCTATGTGTATATATCTATTCTTTCTTTTGGCATTTAAATACTATTCTTTTGGATCCATTATATGTCAGTTTTGCAAGCCTGCGAGAAAATCTCGCAAGTCGGATGAAAATCGGATGTTACAAGGTACACACACATGCGATTAAATCGCATCTTTGAAGGAAAATCGGATGCCAGAAGGATGTGTGATGTTTTTATTTTGATCCGATTGTCGACCGTCTAAAACGGACCGATTTTTTGTGGTTGTGTGTGACTCCAGCCTTATACTGATATACTTATAGCCTTGACTTTTTAAAAACTACACTATATTGCTTTTGCATGTTTTTCTTTGAAAAATAATTATAACTGTGTATAATAACGTGGAGATTTATATTCAGGACATAACTTGGAAACATCCAAACAGACTTTCTCCATAGTTGTCGTTCTGACTTCAGTGGTTAATATGGGTTTACTGTTCTGTTCTCTTATACTTATGTTAAGGCCTGCTTTCTTCCTTCATTTTCTTACTGAGCTCCCGGAGTTTTATTGCAGAGCTACAGGCTTAATAGTGATTTGTGAGAATTCCTACTAAACTTACTGCAATTTGTTTGCGCCTTATTATAAAAAATTAAGCGGCATTGTAAGAATATTTCTAAATAAGACTCTGAAAGGATAATTTCTTAAATCACAGATTAACTGGATGTTTGATATGGAATAGTACCTTTCATACTGCTATAGTAATACATTATAAAGAAAACACCCTCTTGTAAGTCAGACATGTCAGAATTTCACATCAGAGGAAGTTAAGAAGCTTTAAAGCCAAAGAATATTCCTGACCATGTATAACTAACTCATTTAAATTATTTGGAGTTTAGAAAATCTATAGTGGGCTTAAGGCATGTTTAAATGGCCATATACCTTATCTATAATCAGGCTCAGACTGGTCAATGGAGGAGCATGTGAATCTTCTGGTGGGCCTGTCATGCAAGAGTAAGCTACATACACTCCCAACATGAGCAATGGTTATTCAACTACACAGACAAAAGCAACATCTCCTCATTGATCCAAACTAACTGATTTATTAACCCCTTTCTGCCATCCGACGTACTATCCCGTCCATGGTACCTGGGCCCGTATGACCAGGGACGGGATAATACGTCGCAGCGATCGGACGCGCTCCCGGGGGGGAACGCGACCGATCGCGGCCGGGTGTCAGCTGATTATCACAGCTGACACCCGGCACTATGTGCCAGGAGCGGTCACGGATCGCTCCCAGCACATTAACCCCTGGCACACTGTGATCAAACATGATCGCAGTGTACCGGGGGCACAGGGAAGCATCGCGCAAGGAGGGGGCTCCCTGCGTGCTCCCCTGAGACCCTCAGAACAGCGCGATGTGATCATGCTGTTCTGAGGCCTTCCACCCTGCAAGACCCCGGATCCAAGATAGCCGAGGGGTCCTGCAGGGAGGCGGCTTACTCAGTGCCTGCTGAGAGTAGGTGCTGAGGAAGCCTGCTGCAGTGCCTGTCACATCGCTGGTCTGACAGAGTGCTGTGCATACTGTGAGACCAGCGATCTGACATTATACAGTGATGTCCCACCCTGGGACAAAGTAAAAAAGTAAAAAAAATGAAAATCACAAGTGTAAAAAAAAAATTCCAAAATAAAGGAAAAAAAAAATTCCCCAATAAATTCATTTCTTCCTGTAAATAAAAAATACAAAACAATAAAAATACACAT
The DNA here is from genome assembly GCA_033576555.1 of Oophaga sylvatica. NCBI lineage: Eukaryota > Metazoa > Chordata > Amphibia > Anura > Dendrobatidae > Oophaga > Oophaga sylvatica. The sequence continues at coordinate 258,742,133 of JARQOD010000004.1, read as the reverse complement.
ATTTGGTATTGCCGCATTCGTAACGACCCGCCCTATAGAACTGTCCCACTAGTTAATCCCTTAAAAAAAAAACAAAGCAAAAAATCAATGCTTTATCATCATACTGCCAAATAAAAAGTGGAATAGCACGAGATCAGAATAAAGCGATGCAAAAATAATTATTTTTTATATAAAATTGTTTTTATTGTATAAAAGCGCCAAAACATAAAAAAATTATATAAATGAGGTATCGCCATAATTATACTAACCCGAAGAATAAAACCGCTTTATCGATTGTACCAGATGCGGAACGGTATAAAGGCCCCCCAAAAGAAATTCATGAATTGCGATTTTTGTTAATTCTAACCTCCCAAAAATCGAAATAAAAAGCGACCAAAAAACGTCACGTGCTCAAATATGGTACCAATAAAAATGTCAACTCGTACCGCAAAAAATAAGACCTCATATGACTCTGTAGGCCAAAATATGCAAAAATTATAGCTCTCAGAATGTGGTGATGCAAAAACTATTTTTTGAAATAAAAAGCGTCTTTTAACATGACAGCTGCCAATCATAAAACCCGCTATAAATAGTAAATCAAACCCCCCTCATCATCCCCCTAGTTAGGGAAAAATAATAAAATTAAAAAAAATGTATTTATTTCCATTTTCCCATTAGGGTTATGGTTGCGGCTAAAGTTAGGGCTAGGGTTGGGGCTAAAGTTAGGATTAGGGTTAGGGGTGTGTTAGGGTTAGGTTTGGGTTAGGGTTATGGTTAGGGTTGGGACTAGGGTTAGGGGTGTGTTGGGGTTAGGGTTGGAGTTAGAATTGGGGGGTTTAGGCACATCAAGGGCTCTCCAAATGCGACATGACGCCCGCAGACCATTCCATCAAAGTCTGCAATCTAAAATGTCACTACTTCCCTTCTGAGCCCTGACGTGTGCCCATACAGTAGTTTTCTCCCACATATTGGGTTTCAGCGTACTCAGGACAAATTGGACAACAACTTTTGGTGTCCAATTTTTTCTGTTACACTTGTGAAAATAAAATATTGGGGGCGAAAAAATTATTTTTGTTAAAAAAAAATAGATTTTTTATTTTTACGGCTGTACGTTATAAACTTCTGTGAAGCACTTCGGGGTTCAAAGTGCTCACGACACATCTAGATAAGTTCCTTGGGGGGTCTATTTTCCAAAATGGGGTCACTTGTGGGGGGTTTCTACTGTTTAGGCACATCAGGGGCTCTCCAAACGAGATATAACGCCCTCAGACCATTCCATCAAAGTCTGCAATCCAAAACATCACTAGTTCCCTTCCGAGCCCTGACGTGTGCCCATACAATAGTTTTCTCCCACATATGGGGTATGAGCTACTCAGGACAAATTGGATGACAACTTTTGGAGTCCAATTTCTCCTGTTACCCTTGGGAAAATAAAAAGTTGTCGACTAAAAGATAGGTTTGTGGAACAAATATGATTTTTTTATTTTCATGCTCGGGCGTTATAAACTTTAGTGAAACACTTGGGGGTTCAAAGTTCTCACCACACATCTAGAAAAGCTCCTTGAGTGGTCTAGTTTCCAAAATGGTGTCATTTGTGGGGGGTTTCCACTGTTTAGGCAGATCAGGAGCTCACCCAACATGACATGGCATCCAGCCAATTCTGCATTGAAAAAGTCAAACGGCGCTCCTTCCCTTCCGAGCTCTGCCATGCACCCAAACAGTGGTTTACCCCCACATAAGGGGTATCAGCGTACTCAGGACAAACTGCACAATAACTTTTGGGGTCTTGTTACTCTTGGAAAAATAAAAATTGGGATGAAAAGATAATTTTTGTGGAAAAAATATGATTTTTTAATTTTACGGCTCTACGTTATAAACTTGTGTGAAGCACTTGGGGGTTCAAATTGCTCACCACAGATCTAGATAAGTTCCTTAGGGGGTCTAGTTTCCAAAATGGGATCACTTGTGGGGGGTTTCCACTCTTTAGGCACATCAGGGCTCTCCAAATGCAACATGGCGTCCACTCTCAATTCCAGCCAATTTTGGTTGGAAAAACTGAAATGGTGCTCCTTCCATTCCGAGCTCTGCCGTGTGCCCAAACAGTGGTTCCCCCCACATATGGGGTATCAGCGTACTCAGGAAAAATTGGACAACAACTCTTGTGGTCCAATTTCTCCTGTTACCCTTGGGAAAATAAAAAATTGGTGACTAAAAGATCATTTTTGTGGGAAAAAAATAGGATTTTTTATTTTCATGCCCGGGCATTATAAACTTGTGTGAAGCACTTGGGGGTTCAAAGTGCTCACCACAGATCTAGATAAGTTCCTTAGGGGGTCTAGTTTCCAAAATGGGGTCACTTGTGGGGGGTTTCCACTGTTTAGACACATCAGGGGCTCTCCAAACGCGACATGGAGTCCAATCTCAGTTCCAGCCAATTTTGGTTTGAAAAAGTCAAACGGCACTCCTTCCCTTACGAGCTCTGCCGTGTGCCCAAACAGTGGTTTTCCCCCACATATGGGTATTGGCGTACTCAGGAAAAATTGCACAACAACTTTATCTGTCCATTTTCTCCTTTTACCCTTGTGAAAATAAAAAAAAGTTTGTAAAAGTTCATTTTTGTGACTAAAATTTAAATATTCATTTTTTCCTTCCACATTGCTTCAGCACCTGTGAAGCACCTGAAGGGTTAATAAACTTATTGAATGTGGTTTTGAGTACCTTGAGGGGTGCAGTGTTTAGAATGTTGTCACTTTTGGGTATTTTCTGCCATATAGACCCCTCAAAGAGACTTCAAATGTGAGGTGGTCCCTAAAAAAATGGCTTTGTAAATTTTGTTGTAAAAATGAGAAATCGCTGGTCAACTTTTAACCCTTATAATTTCCTAACAAAAAAAAATGTTTGGTTTCAAAATTGTGTTGATGTAAAGTAGACATGAGGGAAATGTTATTTATTAACTATTTTGTGTGATATATTTCTCTGTTTTAAGGGAATAAAAATTCAAATTTTGAAAATTGCAAAATTTTCTAAATCTTCGCCATATTTGCGTTTTTTTCAAAAATAAACGCAAGTTATATCGAAGAAATTTTACCACTAACGTAAAGTACTATATGTCACGAGAAAACAATCTCAGAATCGTGAAGATCCATTGAAGCGTTCCAGGGTTATAACCTCATAAAGAGACAGTAGGCAGAATTGTAAAAATTGGCCTGGTCATTAACGTGCAAACCACCCTTGGGGCTTAAGGGGTTAATATATAGAAGCAGACGTAAATTTTTGAAAGAGCGTAATGCAATATTTTCATGTAGTTGAGCATTGGGCCCCCAGAGTCATTGTTACTAGTGAGCCACTTCCAACCCAGTCCGATACTGTCTATAGGTGCTAATACCAATGTATTCAATGGGAATTAAGCAACATATTGAATGAAGAGACCATTTGGCAGGTGTGCAATGCTGATCTCAGAGAACTCTATAAATATCAATCAGCAGTATTGTAGATGGAAGAAAAAGCCAAACTAACTGGAGCACACCAAACTCTAGTGGTATCTTGACATGACTATGCTGTTTGCATTGAGCAGTCACTAATGCACTTCGCATTAAAACCACCACTCTGTGCAAATAATATAATATCATACCATTAGTTAAAAATGACTACCTCCTTATGCTAATTCATTGCCGCTACCTGTCTAGCATTTCATGAGGAGGTTTAATATGATAAATCCCTTCAATGTCTTAAGAGCTCTAATTTTTTTGCAAAACAAATTCCATACAATATTGTAGCATGCTACCAAAAAAACTTGAAAGGCTACTATGCACATCACAACCAATGGGCCACTACATCTAGACCTATGTAGCAGAGGCACCTCATGTAAAAAAAACATTTTTTCAAAGCTTAATATCTCATGCAAAACATCTGTCCATATTTTGTGAATTACACATTTTTAGATAGATTACTGTTAATAGATAATATTGCCTACATTCCACTACTGTCCTGTAAAATTTGTTACCCATTCATCCATGTGAACTTGGAATTTTCAATAGTCTAGGCATAAAAAAAGGTCAAAGGGCTACCATAATCTTTTCACAGAGTAAAGTACAGCAGACAGGCTTTCCATGCTGACTGGAAATCATGTTACCCCTAACAAGCACTATATCTGGGTTTTTATATGAATTGTCTGAGACTGGGATTTCGAATATCAGATATCTATAACACATTGATGGGGTTTGAAATCTGGCACCTATATTATTCAGCAATTACCTAGAGCCATGGCCAATGGATGTAAACAATGTACAGACCTAGAACATATCAGCTGCGTACACCATGTAGAGTCCAATTTCAGGTACTGCTACTCAGCTCTTATTGGAAAGAATGGGATCTTAGCTACAGTACTCAAGACTGCAGTGGCAGAACCCACTGATCTGATATTGATGACTTTCCCTTAATGTTTCAATCAATATTTCAACATGATTGAATAAGAAAAAGTTATTTTGAACACTTCTTACTAGCTTCATTTATAATTGGAGCAATCAGTATATACTATAGATTCTAGACTATGTTACTAGTAGTTTCTTATAATTTTTTGCAATAACTTACTTGTGTCAATTATGTCTTCACCTTTAATCTTAACACAATGAAAAGTATTCACACTTTTAAAGCCTTGTATGGTTGATCATTTCTGTACATGAGCAGATCAGTTGAAATTCTAATTTGTCCTAAAAATTAGATTTGCAAATAATTTGTTCATGGTGAATCGCAAGTAGTGTAATGGGCAGCAAAATGCTTGTTTAACAATGAGAGTGGGGCAAAGAGACAGATTTTGCTTTCCAAGGTATTTATTGTGGATGCGGGAATGATGTTCGTCATTTGGTCTCAAGTACAGCAGAATAAATAGACCTTTTCAGTAATCAATAACACTTGCACTGCTGCTATTATCCGAGCTATCTCTCCCTATTGATTGAAACTCCATATTGTAGACTACTATTCTCATTGTATTACAGTTGTTCTACATATTACTAAATAGAACATTTGACAAATGCTTAAGGTATTGTCTCTCTGTCCCTATTGCTGGCCTCTAATGTTCTTACACTAGCTTAAAATCACTGAAAATGGCCTCTGGATTCCCTGCCTAAACTTTCATACAAAGTCTGATAATGCTCCTGATTGGCAGCACTAAACCATGTGATGTCAGAGCATTATCCCATCTCTCTAATGATTCAGCAGTGTATGAAACGGCTAAGGGTATTTTTATATTTTATTTTGCGATATTTGAAAATCGAATCTCAAGGTGTTCAAATTTTTAGGACCTGAAAATTTCAGGAAATTTGACTTGAATTTCATCCTGTGTGAATCAATCTGCTCATCCATAATCATGTCACATGACATACTATGTTAAATTTGTTTGATCAAACCCCTCATTGCAACTCAAGCCCATAGACTCCACAAAACAACCTTTCAGACCTACCTCATTACCTTGAACGTAAAAGCAAGAGAAAAATTACACAAAAAATATGAAAAAAGATTTATTTACAGCAATTTGGCAAGGAATATATCAGAAACTATTACAGATTACACAAAAAAATTATTGACAGAAACACTTTCAATATGAACACAGTGAGTTGTACTCCATACAGTATTTTCAATAACTTCCATCAAACATTATTTTGTTTCCACAGTATATATTCAAGTTCTTAATATCATCAAATGTAAGACAATGCAATTAAACTAGCTTCAGTTGTGATTCATGTAAAACATATTGCTAAGGACACCAATAGAATATTAAGCAACAAATTGGTTGTTAAAATGCAAACCATGTAATTTACATTTTATTGAGAATTGAAAAGCAGTTTATTGCTTTGATTTGCATGGATAGAGCAATATACAATGGAATGATGCCGAAATGGAAAAATAAAAATTTGGCAGGTCTCAATGTTTTGATATTCTTCAGCTAAATCCAACAATTCTGGATCTTTATTACCTCCAAGAGCTTGCAAAAATCAGAACAAATTATAGAAATAGTTTATTTTTCACACTTTCTTTATGACTCTGGCTGCTGTTTTATTAATTACTGTAAACTGAATTTTAAAAGGTTGCATAAAAGGAAATTTATTTTATTCAGTCAAATTTGTATTAACCCCTTAGTGACCAAGCTAATTTTGACCTTAATGACCAAGCCAATTTTTACAATTCTAACCACTGCCACTTTATGTGGTAATAACTGTCGAACACTTCAGCGGATTCCATCAATTCTGAGACTGATATTTCATGTCATATTGTACTTCATGGTAGTGGAAAAATTTATTTGATATGACTTGCGTTTATTTATGAAAAAAATGGAAGTTTGCAAAAATTTTGAAAATTTTGCAATTTTCAAACTTTTTTAATTTTTGCGCCCTTAAATCAGAGTTATGTCGCAGAAAACAGTTAGTAAATAACATTTCCCACCTGTCTACTTTACATCTGCATAATTTTTGAAACATCATTTGTTTTGTTAGGACGTTATAAGGGTTAAATTTGACCAGCGGTTTCTAACTTTTCCAAAATTTACAAAACCATCTTTTTTAGGGACCACATCAAATTTAAAGTGACTTGGAGGGGTCTATGTGACATAAAGTACCTAAAAGTGACACCATTATAAAATCTGCACCCCTCAAGGTGCTCAAAACCATATTCAAGAAGTTTGTTAACCCTTCAGTTGCTTTGCAGTAACTGAAGCAATGTGGAAGGAAAAATTAACATTTAACTTTTTTCACAAAAAAATTATTTTAGATCCAAACTTTTTCTATTTTACATGAGTAACAAAAGAAAATAGACCTCAAAATTTGTTGTGTGATTTATTCTCAGTACCCCATATGTGGGGGAAATCCACTATTCGGGCGCACGGCCGGGCTTGAAAGGGAAGGAGCACAGTTTGACATTTTGAAGGCAAAATTGTCTGGAATTGATAGCGGATGACATGTCTCATTTGGAGAGCCCCTGGTGAGCCTTAATAGTAAAGCCCCCAAAGTGACCTCATTTTGCAAACCAAACCCCTTAAGGATTTTATACAGTGGTATAGTGAGCATATACCACACCACAAGTGCGACACAGAATTTGATAACATTAAGTTGACATTTTGAATATGTTGTCATTAGTGTCGAGCATAAGTGCTCAGTACTCCAGTTTGCATCATGTGCTCAGGTATGAACCAAATATCGCAGGGGCTCAAGTGACATGCTCGACCCCCTGCCCCACATGTTTCATGGCTGTTAGACACCCTCTAAAAATTGTGGAGATCCGCGATACTCCATGCATATAGCCAGGTGGCTAATGTTGAGCGCAAGTGCTTGAAACTTGCGTTTGCATCAGGTGGTCGGGTATGCACGGAGTACTGTGGATCCCCACATGTTTTTTTGGGGTGTCTAACAGCCACAAAACATGCAGAGAGCCGAGATACTCTGTGCATACCCGACCACCCAATGCAAACTCAAATTGCGAGCACTTGGGCTCAACACTAGCTGTCATATCGCCATCATTTTTTTTTACTTTTGAAAAAAATTCTAATTCCAACCCTAATACAACTCTAAACCCATCCCTAACCCCAACCCTAACCCTAAAACAACCTTAACTCCAAACCTAATCCTAACGCAACCCATAACCACAGCCCTAACCCCAACCCTTACCCCAAACCTAACCCTAGCCCGAAACCTAACCCTAACCTCAACGCTAACTGTAAAAATGGAATAAATTACAATTTATTTGATATTATTTTTTCTAAGGGGTTGATAAAGGGCGATTTAATTAGCTATTTTTTTATTTTGATAACTGTGATAGGGGGACAGATAAGGAGGGCCCAAGGATGGTGGAGGTACCGAGGGTTTTGGAGGACCCCATTTCTCTCTTCTCTGATATGGTAAATCATATTAGAGGAGAAAGAAATTAATTTTAAATCTGACTTTTTTATATGGCTGTTATTTGGTGAATTCTGGTGATCATGTGAAAGGGGACTGTAAAAACTAGCCCTGATCATGTTCTCCAGGGTCCTAGCTGCCCTCGGTAGCTGAGACCCAAGAGATTTTCTGATGCTGGGGTTGCTATACCCTTACTTCTCAGCACCATTAAAAAGCGGTGCGGAAGAATATGTACCCTTAACTGCCTCCGTTAAAAGAAAAAAACAACACAATAAATTAACAACCATTAATTAATATATTTATCACCTATTTTCCTGTCTGGAATTCTCTGTTAATCCATTCTTTTTTGGTTGTTTGGTTACCCTGCCTCCATTAAAAGGCACATAGGCGGTCGTTAAGGAACCTTTTAATAGCTATTGTGCAAGTACTGATTGTTGGTGCTTTACAAACTTGACTTTATTTTAATTATTTATTTTACTCACTTATATAGCTCCATTAATTCCACAGCACTTTACAGACATCATCATCACTGTCCCCATTAGGGCTCACAATCTTTCAGTCTGTCTTTGGAGTGTGGGAGGAAACTGGAGAATCCAGTGGAAACCCACGCAAACATGAGAACTTAAAAACTGCTTGCATATGTTGTCCTTGGTGGGATTTGGACCCAGGACCCCAGTGCTGCATGGCTATAGTGCTAACCTCTGAGCCACCATGCTGCCCATATTTTGAAGTATGGTCATGGTATTCTGCTACCAATGTTTGGAACAGAAATATCTAGGAATAACCTAATTCATTAGCGATCATACAAAAACTGTTCACACTAATCTGAGAAAATGAAATCAAAGACATTGTCATTTTATCATTTGTTATAATCAAACTTTACTTTTCACTTGACATTATAAACTGCCCTTAAAGGGGTATTTAAGATTATATCCCAATATGTAGTAGATGAAATAATAATAATAATAATAATAATAATATTAGCAAATTTCTCTAATTAGGAATGTAGTATAGTTTTTCTGATTTGCGATGACTCTTTCCTTATGTGCAGGCATTGCAGTACCTTAGGCATCCATGGTTACAACCACTGATATAGTGACAATTAGGTAGTTTCTAGTTGTCGTAACCATGGATACCTAAGGTCCTGCAATGCCTGCATACACATGAGGAAAGAGACAGCGAATAAGAAAAAAACTATACTACATTTCAAATTCCAGTTATTTGCTAATATTATTATTATTACACCTATTACAGATTGGGATAAGATCTTGGACATGGGAATACCCCTTTAATCACAAGCTACAGTATACCAGTCTGAATTACTACAAATACCCATTTCAATTTTTATGTTTGTTTATTATGTATCTGACTATTAAGACTCCCTTCCAGAAACAATGCTCAGCCATTGTTTTTCTAAGGACAAAGTGAACAACTTTCAGTTACTCAATAGTTCAGGACTGGTAATTGTTGCTTTTACTTTAAAGGGAATTTGTCGGCAGGATTTTACAGCCAAAACTATGTGCAAGAGGGAGGAAGTATCATGGGAGAATCCAAACCGCAAATTAGCACATGTATAAGTAAAAATTCCTTATTTATTGTGGATAGATATCTGTTATGAATGTGCTGGAGATGGTTTCTGAGCAGAGGCTCCCTCTGGTGGTTGCAGACAGTACTGAACCTCACAGCGAGGAATGGCAATCTGGGATCACGGACTGGACTGATATAAGGGAGGTTCCCTCCCATGATGGCCGCCGGTGATCAATTGTTCTTGTCTCAATTGTGGTTCCTGGTTCATTTGGAAGTTTGCTGAGTCTTGCCTGCATCTTCTGCTTTTAGATAAGATATTTTCTGCTTTTATTTTTGTGCTTGCTTTTTGCATAGTTCCCTGCACTTCTGTGGAGGTCAGCCGGGTCCCCTCCTGGGGGCCTGTGCTCCTCTCAGTTTATCTGAAGCCAATGTTATTTGTTCATTTGCTTTTTCCCGTTTTTTCAGTGGCTGCGGCTTAGTTTTGTTACACCAGAGATCTGATTTAGGTGATAGAGATCGTGTGATCTCAGGTGTTTTTGCAATCAGAAGAGTTGGTATTTTTTAGGTTTTTTTTTTGGATTGCAATGAGAATCCTTTCCTGTACTTTTCTGTCTAGACAGATTGGGCCACAGCGTTTGCTCATTCTATTTTCTGTCTGTGTCCGTGCTTCTTCTTGTCTAACCGCCATTATATGTTTGGGGCTTCCTATTTTCTTTGGGGATCTGCTCCGGGGCAGATAGCTTTCATCTTTCTGCCTTTAGGTGTAGTTATCTCTCAGGCTGTGACGAGGAGTCTAGGATCAACGTAAGAACACTCCACGGCTACCTCTAGTTGTGTGGTTAGTTCAGGTTACTGCAATCCAATAGGTTCCAGCCTCTCTGGTGTATTTCTGTTTTTGCTTTTTCTCCTCAGCTACCTAAACATTACAGATATCCTGCCATGATCAAGAACTATATTGTTCAAAACACACAAGTTTAAACTTTTGTTGACTGTGTCACTGTATTCCATGATTTGCTTTTTCCTATTTGAACCAGTAAATAAGGATGTTTTACTCACACATATGCTGGATTGTGTTTTGGGGTCTCTCAGGATTCTGGATGCTTTCTCCCTCTTTCTAGTTTCAGCTACAAGCCGGCAGATTCTTTGCACTGTGCATGAGTGCAACACCGCTATTTCTGTGCTGCTTTGTGCATAAATATGTGACTCTTCAGCTTTTGTATTAGTCTTTGCCTGATGAAGAGACCTGAGTAGTCTCGAAAGCTTGCAATTAGTTACCATCTTTTCAGTAAGACATTAAAAGGTATCAACCACTGAGGACTCTCAATTCTAAATATTTGCCTAAGGAATTATACATTACTTTTATTTATTTATATGTACATGTAACTGTTTCAAAAACATATCTAGCATGTCTACTTTTACATGGCCAGTCGATTCCTCCTTTACTGAGAATTCTGTGTTTTAATTAATATACAAATGAGGATGTAGATCTGAAGCCTTTGTCATTCCAGCTCTATTCCCTGACCACAGCTGCCTTTTCCTGCTTAACTGTCAATTCCTTTACCTGAAGAAATGTAGATGTGGAGATCAGAGCGCACAATAGGGTGATACTCTAGAGAGGGAGAGTGTGTACGTTCTTGGTTTATGTCCACCTGGTGGAGTTGTGACAGGCACAACTTCTGTATAGGCAGGAAGAAAAACAGCTGCTGCTGCACCGTGGCTGGTGAATAAATCCTTCAGGGCATATTGGATCCAGTTGGATGAAACACGATAGGTGGGCTGCTCTGCTGAAGTAAATATAGTCTTCAACAATGATGATAATAAGGTATTTGGTATTCACAACTCGTTTGAATGCTGTATCAACATCTTTTCCTGAAAGCACATTGCATAAAAGCTGTCAAGCAGAAGGAGGCAGCACTGGAGTGACAGAGGCTTCAGCTCGACATCCTCATTTGCATATCAATTCAAACCCTGATTTTTCCTTAACAGAAAAAATTAACTTGTCATATTAAGGTATTGCTGGACATTTCTTTGAAAGAGCTACATACACATATAAATAGTTTGAGCTGTGAAGTGAAGCTGACTGATTCCCTTTAACTCCCATAGGCATCTGCATTAGCTTTAATAAAGGAAGGTGACAAAAAACAAGACTGATTGTATTGTTGAAGAAATACAGTTTTTTTTTTCATATTTTCTTTTGCATGTTATTCAATAACATTTTTACTCTGACCAATAAGTCAACTATTAGGCTGAAATGTCATGCTGTGTAGAGAACACTTTACAGTAGTCATCTCATTATCACCAAGGGCAGTTACAATGAAAGGTAATAATGATAATCTTTATTTTTACATAGCGCTAACATATTCCGCAGCGCTTTACAGTTTGAACACATTATCGTTTCTGTCCCCGATGAGGCTCACAATCTAGATTCCCTATCAGTATGTTTTTTGGAGTGTGGGAGGAAACCGGAGAACCCGGAGGAAACTCACACAAACACGGGGAGAACATACAAACTCCTTGCAGATATTGAACCCAGGACTCCAGCGCTGCAAGGCTGCAGTGCTATCCACTGAGCCACCGTAATACATACATTTAGATAATTGTAATGTTACTGTTAAAGTACCAAGAATCTAGAATATAAAAAATAACAATTCTCTTTCACAAAGTCCCTATTATGCCACAATGAAAGTGCTGTACAGAACTCGTATTTATTGAGAGAGTACTAAAGTAAAAACCAGTACTACATAAGAGTGGCCAGTGCTAAACAAGAGGGACGTGGAAGCTTATTGTCCTCTGATTGGGGTCTGGTAATGTTTTGTGATGACCCCACAAGGTCTTAGGAGAAAATTCCTTAATTGATGTAAAAAGACATAAATCCTTACGACACATTCATTCCTGTACTGTGAGTGTCAAAGGGCGTCATGAGTTTATATTCCCAGACTCTTCTGTCTCTCTGAGATGTGAAATTACATTTCAATACCAGTAATTTCATGTCCATGGTGCTGTGATCAGGCATACAAAAATGTTTTGCCACAGGTAGATCCATTCTTTTTTCTCTTATTGTGTGGCGATGAGAATTCATCCTTGTTCTCAGTTTTTGCCCAGTCTCCCCCATATACAGACCCCTAGTGTTGGACATTTCGTACAAATAATTAAGTACACCACATTAGATGTGATGCAGCTGAAAGTACCTGGGATCTTGTAGTCCTGATGTGAATTGGGGATTTTTATCTTGTCCGTGGTCATTATAAATGGACAGGTTTTACATTTTTTAATCACACAAGTGGCATACTTTGCTTCTAATTCTTTTGGATACATTATAGATAGGTTTCCATTCTTTTAGTTCTCTCAGTGGCTCTTATCGCTGAAGACAATTACCGTATCTTAACCATCAGGTTATCAATCAGTTTTATTGATGAATGTTATCTTTCAATAGAATGAATGATTCACTCTAATCTTTTTTGCTTCTTTACTATATTCATAATAATTCATTGCTATTTCATCATGGCTATCATGCATTTATCCTACTAACCAAAGCTAAATTCAAATGTTAGGAAAAATATAAATATCAAGAAGATTTAGTATGAGGCATTTAAATATCAAGATCACCAGCAATTGTAAGTATCATAGATTTATATTTTTATATATACAGTGGTATGTAAAAGTTTGGGTGTCCCTGGTCAAAATGACTGTTTGGCAAGTTGGAACAGTTAAGGAAGTTGAAGAAGAAATGATCTCTAAAAGGGCTTAATTTAAAGATGACACATCCCATTTGTATTTTAGGCAAAACAAAATATTTATTATTTTTTTCATTTTAAAAATTACAAAAGGAAAATAAGCAAATGCAAAAGTTTGGGCACCCTTGAAGATTTGTGTACTCAGATAACTTCGACCAAGGTTTCAGACCTTAATTAGGTTATGGCTTGTTCACTATCATCATTAAGAAAGGCCAGGTGATGTAACTTTCCCGGCCTTTTAAAAGCTCAGCCTCCACTAACCTTTTTCCAAAAAAACAGCAGCCATGAGTTCTTTCAAACAACTGCCTAGCACTCTGAAAATGAAAATGGTGGAGGCCCACAAAGCAGGATAAGTCTATAAGAAGATAGCAAAGTGTTTTCAAGTTTCCTTTTCCTCAGTTCAAAATGTTATTAAGAAACTGCAGTTAACAGGTACAGTCATGGCCAAAAGTTTTGAGAATGACACAAATATTATATTTTCACATGATCTGCTGCCCTCTGGTTTTTATGTGTGTTTGACAGATGTTTTTATCACAGACAGAAATATAATAATTGCAAACATATGAGTAACAAAAGCTTATATTGACAGTTAAGGGTATGCCACACTAAACAACATCGCTAACGGGATCGCTAAAAAACATCACTATTTAGCAATCCCGTTAGCGATGTTGTTGTGTGCGGCATCTGTCAGCGACGAGCTCCCTGCTGAGATCCTGCTGTGATCTCGCTCGTCGCTGGAATCGTTCCGGACCCTATTTTATCGTTGGCGCTCCCGCTGGGTAAGTATTATCGCTGAGTGTGGCACCTTTTCTTAGCAATTTAGCGGTAGTTTTGTACCGCTAAAGTCGTTAAGGAGATCGCTAACCGCGATAGCGTCCTTAACGACATCGCTAAATGTGGCCGACACTAGCGATATTGTAAACAATCCCGCTAGCGATCTCATTAGTATGCGACGCTAACGAGATCGTTAGCGGGATCGTGTAGTGTGGCAGTACCTTTAGAATGAGTTAATGCAGCAAGTCAATATTTGCAGTGTTGACCCTTCTTCTTCAGGACCTCTGCAATTCTCCCTGGCATGCTCTTAATCAACTTCTGGACCAAATCCTGACTGATAGCAGTCAATTCTTGCACAATCAATGCTTTCATTTTGTCAGAATTTTTAGGTTTTTGTTTGTCCACCCGTCTCTTGATGATTGACCACAAGTTCTCAATGGGATTAAGATCTGGGGAGTTTCCAGGCCATGGACCCAAAATCTCTATGTTTTGTTCCCTGAGCCATTTAGTTATCACCTTTGATTTATGGCAAGGTGCTCCATCATGCTGGAAAAGGCATTGTTGATCGCCAAACTGCTCTTAGAGGGTTGGGAGAAGTTGCTCTTGGAGGACATTCTGGTACCAATCTTTTTTCATGGCTGTGTTTTTAGGCAAGACTGTGAGAGAGCCGATTCCCTTGGCTGAGAAGCAACCCCACACATGAATGGTTTCAGGATGCTTAACAGTTGGCATGAGACAAGACTGGTGGTAGCGCTCACCTTGTCTTCTCCGAATGAGGCGTTTTCCTGATGTCCCAAACAATCGAAAAGGGGATTCATCAGCGAAAATAAATTTACCCCAGTCCTCAGCAGTCCACTGCCTGTACCTTTTGCAGAATATCAGTCTGTCCATGATGTTTTTTCTGGAGAGAAGTGGCTTCTTTGCTGCCCTCCTTGAGACCAGGCCTTGCGCCAAGAGTCTCCGCCTCACAGTGCGTGAAGATGCTCTCACACCTGCCTGCTGCCATTCCTGAGCAAGCTCTGCACTGCTGGTAGCCCGATCCCGCAGCTGAAACACTTTTAAGAGACGGTCCTGGCGCTTGCTGGTCTTTCTTGGGCACCCTGGAGCCTTTTTGGCAACAATGGAACCTATCTCCTTGAAGTTCTTGATGATGCGATAGATTGTTGACTGAAGTGCAATCTTTCTAGCTGCGATACTCTTCCCTGTTAGGCCATTTTTGTGCATTGCAATGATGACTGCACTTGTTTCTTTAGAGATAACCATGGTTAACAGAAGAAAAAGAATGATGCCAAGCACCAGCCTCCTTTTAAAGTGTCCAGTGGTGTCATTCTTACTTAATCATGACAGATTGATCTACAGCCATGTCCTCATCAACACCCACACCTGTGTTAATGGAGCAATCACTGAAAAGAGATTAGCTGGTCCTTTTAAGGCAGGGCTGCAATGATGTTGAAATGTGTTTTTGGGGAAAAAGTTCATTTTCTAGCCAAATATTGACTTTGCAAGTAATTGCTGTTAAGCTGATCACTCTTTATAACATTCTGGAGTATATGCAAATTGCCATTAGAAAAAGTGAAGCAGTAGACTTTGTAAAAATTAATATTTGTGTCATTCTCAAAACTTTTGGCCATGACTGTACAGTGGAGGTCAAGATAAGCTGTGAAATACCAAGCAAAATTTCTGTGAGATTTGCTCATAGGATTGCTGGAGAGGCAAATCCTAACCTCCACTTGACTGCAAAAGACCTTCACAAAGATTTATTAGACTCTTGAGTTGTGAAACATTGTTGTTTTATTCAGAGACACCTGCACAAATATGGCCTTCATGGAAGAGTCATCAGAAGAAAACCTCTCTTGCATCCTCATCATAAAATTCAGCATTAGAAGTATGCAAAAGAACATCTAAATAAGCTCATTTTGGAAACAAGTCCTGTGGACTGATAAGGTTAAAATAGAACTCACAATGATCAAAAGTATATGTGGATAAAAAGGGCACAGAATTTCAGAAAAAGAACATCTCATCAATCATTAGGCATGGTGGTGGATTAATCATGCTTTGGGTTGTGCTGCAGCCAATGGCACAGGGAACATTTCAAGGGCAGAGGAAAAAATAGATTCAATGAAATTTCAACAATTCTTGATGTAAACATAACTCCATCTGTAAAAAAGCAGGAGTTAAAAAGTGGATGACTTCTACAAATGTATAATGAAACTAAACACATGTTAAAATCCACAATCGACTACCTCAAAGGTGCAAGCTGAAGGTTTTACAATGGCCCTCACAGTCCCCCGATCTGAACATCATTGAAAATCTGTGGCTCGACCTCAAAATAGCAGTGCATGCAAGACGACCCAGGAATTCCACCGAACTGGTAGAAGTTTCCAAAGAAAAATGGATGAAAATCCCTCAAATAAGAATTGAAAAACTCTTGGCTGCCTACAAAAAGCATTTCCAAGTTGTGATACTTGCAAAATGGGGTTCTACTATGTACTAATCAGGGTGCCCAAACTTCTGCATCCGCCCATTTTTTGGGGGGGATTTTTAAAATGTAAAAAATGAAAACAAATATGTATATATTTTTTTCCTAAAATACAAAGGAAATGTGTCATTTTTAACTTTTGGCCTTTTAGAGATCATTTTATCACATACGCTAGTGTGAAACTAGTCTAAGCCAGAAATTAAGGATTCCATTGCTATTTAGTGTTTTTTCATATGATAACTATGTTGATAAATTGTGTCAACTTTACTTCCATCCTTGAAATCAATTTTAATGCAAATTTCTTCTACAAAATTCCAAATTGAAATTCATATATATGTATATATAATATGAAAAAGTCCTCTTAAATGGCCAATGAATGGATTGAGGTTTTTTTTTCCAACTCAACTAAGTTATAATTCTTTAAACATAGAACAATTACGTTTAGAACCTCTGCAGCACACAATGTACAAGAGTTTTCTGTTTATTGCTTGTCAATATCCTGAAATTATTGAGTTTACATTTCTTTCAATCAATATTTGTTTTGAACTAAGTGGAATTCTTTATAAATTAACCTTGCCATTAATGACTCATGGCCTTGCTATTCTTTATGAATCGGCAACAAAGCAATGTAGTGGCTTTGTGTATCAAAAATATTCAGCAATGTAAAAAACATTTTGTAATGCGTCAAAAGAGTGATTATAATAAATGTTTCTTAATAAAATTGAGAGATAATATCCACAATGCATGTGTATGATGCAGGTGACTGTTAAATCACGTGCCATATAGAAGAAAATGCATACTATGCTGTTCAAAGTTCAGTAGTATAAAAATTACAAATACTATTATATTGTGATATGAAAAGATACATTTAGATTTCAGTAGTTGTTTGATGGTGGCTTGGTAGTTTGAATTCAAACCAAAAAAATGAGCCAGAACAAAAGTTGATATATGTGAAATGTGTAGGAACCCATTCACATTGTGGCCCTTTCGCAATACAAAACTTAAGATAAAAAAAAATTGAGCATATGCTCTGTAGTAAGTAAGTAAATAAATAAATAAAGTGTAATAGTACATATAAATAACATAAGATACTTAGTTAACAATATTTTGCTCAAAAAAGAGTAAAAACCATCCCAACACAAATAGGTCTACACAATCGGGATGGTCCTATTCTTTTTCTAATATTAAAGGGGTTATCCAGTCTAAAATGAATTGTCTGCAATTACTCTGTGGGACTACAGACTTTTGAAGCTCCCCCCGAGCATAAACACTGTGCGCTGCGAGGATTCCCTGGTTTCTGAGCTGGGAACGGCAGTGATGTATGCAATATGCATACTTCCAGGCAGAAGCAGTCAAGTGGGCATGGCCTAGCTCCGTGCAAGTGTATGGAGTGAGGGCATGGCTGTCTTGAGGGCATGGCCATACAGTGGGTGCAGCTGCTTAGTGGGTGCGTCCTTGTATGGAGCGAATCCTTGCCCACTACTCTGCAAGGGAGTATGCATATTATGTACATCACTGCCGTTCTTGCCTCAAAAACCTGTGAATTTTCGCATCGCAAAGTGTGTGCGTTGGGGGGAATTAACCCCTTCCTGACCTATGATGCCTACGTAGGCTTTGTGCTTCACACCAGGGGGGTGGCTTGCCCCCCCCCATGGCTATGATCGCTCTGATTGGCTGTTGAAAGTGAAACAGCCAATTAGAGCGATTGTAATATTTCACCAATGAAACTTGGTGAAATATTACAATCCAGCCATGGTCGATGCTGGAGACAGTAATCTGACTCCCCACACCGACTGACGGTGGTGATCTGCCGCCGCCATCAGCATCTGCTCCCCCTCTCCTTCCATCTGCTCCCTGCCTTCCGATCCCCCCGGTACCTCCGGAGTCCCGGTGTCCCTCCCGGTTTCCCTCGTCCCTGGTCCATGGGCGTCGCCATCTTCCAAAATGGCTGGCGCATGCTCAGAGTGTCCGCCGAATCTGCCGGCCAGCAGATTCATTCATTCAGAGACATTTTGATTAAGGTTAGGGTCAGTGTTAGAAATAGGATTAGGGTTAGAATTAGGGTTAGAATTAGGGATAGGGTTAGAATTAGGGTTAGGGTTGGAATTAGGGTTGGGGTTGGAATTAGGGTTACGGTTGGGATTTGGGTTAAGATTAGGGTTAGGGGTGTGTTGGGGTTAGGGTTGGGATTAGGTTAGGCTTGTGGTTAGGGTTATGGTTAGGGTTGTGATTAGTGTTAGGGGTGTGTTTGGGGTTAGGGTTATGGTTAGGGTTGGGATTAGGGTTAGGGTATGTTGGGGTTAGGGTTGTGGTTAGGGTGTGTTTGGGTACGTGTTGGAGTTAGAATTGGGGGTTTCCACTGTTTAGGCACATCAGGGGGTCTCCAAACGTGACATGGCATCACCATTGATTCCAGCCAATTTTGCGTTCAAAAAGTCAAACGGTGCTCCCTCCCTTCCAAGCTCCGACGTGTGCCCAAACAGTGGTTTATCCCAACATATGGGGTATCAGCGTACTCAGGAAAAATTGCACAACTTTCGGCATCTAATTTCTCCTGTTACCCTTGGGAAAATAAAAAATTGGGGACTAAAAAATATTTTTGTGGAAAAAAAATGATTTTTTTATTTTCATGGCTCTGCGTTATAAACTTCTGTGAAGGACTTGGGGGTTAAAAGTGCTCACCACACATCTAGATAGGTTCCTTGGGGTCTAGTTTCCAAAATGGGGTCACTTGTGGGAGTTTCTACTGTTTAGGCACATCAGGGGCACTGCAAAGGTAACATGATGCCCGCAGACCATTCCATCAAAGTCTGCATTTTAAAATGTCACTAGTTCCATTCCGAGCCCCAACATGTGCCCAAAGAATGGTTCCCCCACACATATGGGATACCATCTTACTCAGGACAAACTGAACAACAACTTTTAGGGTCCAATTTCTCCTGTTACCCTTGTGAAAATAAGAAATTGTGGACTAAAAATTCATTTTTTGAGGAAAAAAAATATTTTTTATTTTCACGGCTCTGCATTATAAATTTCTGTAAAGCACTTGGGGGTTCAAAGTGCTCACCACACATCTAGATAAGTTTTTTGGGGGTGTAGTTTCCAAAATGGGGTCACTTGTGGGAGGTTTCTATTGTTTAGGCACATCAGGGGCTCTGCAAACGTAACATGACGTTGGCAGACCATTCCATCAAAGTCTGCATTTCAAAACGTCACTACTTCCCTTCCAAGCCCCGACATGTGCCCAAACAGTGGTCCCCCACATATGGGGTACCAGCGTACTCAGGAAAAACTGGACAACAACTTCTTTGGTTCAGTTTCTACTGTTACCCTTGTGAAAATAAAAAATTGCGGGCTAAAAAAATCATTTTTTGAGGAAAAAAATGATTTTTTATTTTCACTGCTCTGCATTATAAACTTCTGTGAAGAACTTGGGGTTTCAAAGTGCTCACCCACACCTAGATAAGTTCTTTTGGGGGTCAAGTCTCCAAAATAGGGTCATTAGTGGGTGGTTTCTACTGTTTAGGCACATCAGGGGCTCTGCAAATGTAACATGACGCCCGCAGACCATTCCATCAAAGTCTGCATTTCAAAACGTCATTGCTTCCATTCCGAGCCCCGACATGTACCCAAACAGAGGTTCCCCTCACATATAGTGTATGAGCGTACTCAGGACAAACTGGACAACAACTTTTGGGGTCCAATTTCTCCTGTTACTCTTGTGAAAATAAAAAATTGCAGGATGAAAATTAATTTTTGGAGGAAAAAAATTATTTTTTATTTTCACGGCTCTGCATTATAAATTTCTGTGCAGCACTTGGGGTTTCAGAGTGCTCACCACACATCTAGATAAGTTCCTTGGGGGTCTAGTTTCCAAAATGGGGTCACTTGTGGGGGAGCTCCAATGTTTAGGCACACAAGGGCTCTCCATATGCGACATGGTGTCCTCTAACGATTGGAGCTAATTTTCCATTCAAAAAGTCAAATGACGCTCCTTCCCTTCTGAGCCCTGCCATGTGCCCAAACAATGGTTTATGACTACATACTAGGTATTGGTGTACTCAGGAGAAATTACCCAACAAATTTTAGGATCCTTTTTATCCTGCTGCCCATGTAGAAATGAAAAAATTGAGGCTAAAATAAATTTTTTGTGAAGAACCTGGGGGTTTAAAGTGCTCACTATGCATCTAGATAAGTTCCTTGGGGAGTCCAGTTTCCAAAATGGGGTTACTTGTTCCAATGTTTAGGCACACAGGAGCTCTCCAAACATGAAATGGCAACTGCTAAATATTCCAGCATATTTTCCATTCAAAAAGTCAAATGGTGCTCCTTCCCTTCTGAGCCCTGACGTGCATCCAAACAGTGGTTTATGACCACATATGAGGTATCGGTGTACTCAGGAGAAATTGCCCAACAAATTTTAGGATCCATTTTATCCTGTTGCCCAAGTGAAAATGAAAAGAATTGATGCTAAAAGAAAATTTTTGTTAAAAATTAAAATGTCCATTTTTTCCTTCCACGTTGCTTTAGTTCCTGTGAAGCACCTGAAGGGTTAATAATCTTCTTGAATGTAGTTTTGAGTAGCTTGAGGGGTGAAGTTTTTAGAATGGTGTAAATTTTGGGTATTTTCGGCCATATAGACCCCTCAAAGTGACTTCAAATGTGAGGTGGTCCCTAAAGAAAATGGTTTTGTAAATTTTGTTGTATAAATGAGAAATTGCTGGTCAACTTTTAACCCTTATAACTTCCTAACAAAAAAAAAATTTGTTTCCAAAATTGTGCAGACATAAAGTAGACATGTGGGAAATGTTATTTATTAACTATTTTGTGTCACATAACTTTCTGGTTTAACAGAATAAAAATTCAAAATTTGAAAATTGCAAAATTTTCAAAATTTTTGCCAAATTTCCTCTTTGTTCACAAATAAGCACAAAAATTATTGACCTAAATTTACCATTACCTAAAGCCCAATATGTCACGAAAAAACAATCTCAGAATCGCTAGGATCCGTTGAAGCGTTCCTGAGTTATTACCTCATAAAGGAAAATATTTAGAGTTGAGAGTCCTCAGTGGTTGACACCTTTTAATGGCTAACTGAAAAGATGGTAACAAATTGCTAGCTTTGTTACCATCTTTTTAGTTAGCCATTAAAAGGTATCAACCACTGAGGACTCTCAACTCTAAATATTTTTCTATCTACTGGCTAACACGGTACAAAGATATACATCTTTACTGTACCTCATAAAGGGACACTGGTCAGAATTGCAAAAAATGGCCAGGTCATTAAGGTCAAAATAGGCTGGGTCATGAAGAGGTTAAAGGTGTGCAGTCACACAGAGTGACTACAGGCTTGTTATGTTACTCTGGACAACCCATTTAAAAATTCATCTTGTTTCAGCCAACATCAATATTTAGAATATATATTACTGTAATTATATATACATTGTAGCATTACTCTAATTAATTGAACAGTCATGTTGGTAACTTATAGGATTTGTCCAAATGGGATAGAAATTGAGCTAGAAAGTGTGTCAGATATTTCTCAGAATATGAGGCAAAAAGTGCTTGAATTATACTGTATACGGATATGTTGAGGATTTTGTTGCAGATTTGCCAAGATTTTAGTCTATGGATAACAAAGGGTAGAATCCATAGTGAAAATCCACATCATAACTTGAAATGCTGCATATTTATTATACATACCGCAGGTAGAGATAAATGGATTTTTTTAAAATTCAAATCGACAAGTTTAGCCAAATTATCCCAAATAAATAAAATCTCAATAATTCAAAGCCTCTAATTTTCCTTTCTGTATAATTTTAGACGTGTTTAACGTTCTGAGATTTCCTAGGATTTTGTAGGTCCTTTTTGAGCTCTTTAACACAAACACAGTATTATTAATGTCCAAGTGACCTCAACCAATCAGTAAAGAATGGGGTGGTGACAAGCGGTAACCAACAGTATTCATGTGGTGTGTATGTGGTGAGTATATTAGACTAATGAAACAAGAAATTGTGCAAAGAAATAGATAAATAACTAGATGGGCTTTTCCTGAAGGAAATGCATGGTGCTTGAACAGCGCTGCCAGCTTTACAGCAGTGTATCAGGTGTCGACTGTAAGAAAGTAAAGTTAGAATATGAATGTTGTGTATAGCGATGGAACAACCTAGGATGGGTCGTATATGGCCCCTTGGTAGCCACTTGGATATGCGAGGCCCCTTGTTAGCCACTTTGGCCCCTTGGTAGCCATTTTGGCATGCAAGAATCCGTGGTAGCCACTTTGGTGCACACAGCCCCTCGGTAGCCACTTTGGCCACTTGGTAGCCACTTTGGCACATTCGGCACCTCGGTAGCCACTTTGGCCACTTGGTAGCCACTTTGGCACATTCTACACCTCGGTGCCACTTGGTAGCCACTTTGGCATATTCAGCACCTTGGTAGCCACTTTGGCACATTCGGCACCTCGGTAGCCACTTTGGCCACTTGGCAGCCACTTTGGCACATTCGGCACCTCGGTAGCCACTTTGGCCACTTGGTAGCCACTTTGGCCACATGGTAGCCACTTTGGCACATTCGGCACCTTGGTAGCCACTTTGGCCAATTGGTAGCCACTTTGGCACATTCTGCACCACGGTAGCCACTTTGGCTACTTGGTAGCCACTTTGGCACATTCGGCACCTCTGTAGCCACTTTGGCCACTTGGTAGCCACTTTGACACATTTGGCACCTCGGTAGCCACTTTGGCCACTTGGTAGCCACTTTGGCTCATTTGGCACCTCGGTAGCCACTTTGGCCACTTGGTAGAAACTTTGGCACATTCTGCACCACGGTAGCCACTTTGGCAACTTGGTAGCCACTTTGGCACATTCGGCACCTCGGTAGCCACTTTGGCCACTTGGTAGCCACTTTGGCACATTCGGCACCTCGGTAGCCACTTTGGGCACTTGGTAGCCACTTTGGCACATTCGGCACCTCGGTAGCCACTTTGGCCACTTGGTAGCCACTTTAGCCATGTTGACTAGTGTTGAGCGATACGATAATGCAAATATCGGCTATCGGCCGATATTAGCTCTATCGGCCTTTCGATAATTCGTTTCGATATTTTCGTCTTATCGAATACCGGAATCGGATTTGTCACTGTCACTGTGAGTGTCCGTCGGTCGGGTCTGTCAGGAGTCAGCGGCACTTACCTGGCAGAAGATCTCCGGCGGTCACGTCCTGGACTGCTTGATGGCCGCCATTATCTTCTCCCTGGCGGTCACATGCAGTTTTTCGCGATAACTGCAGTGACTGCAGGGTAATCCCGGCAGTAAAGCAGTCAGTCCGATGACATCACCGCCGGGGAAGCAGGTAATCAGCTGTGCTGCGCCGGGATGACAGGCTCTGCCTGTCATTCTGATGTAGCAGAGCTGGATCGTCGTGGGACACTCGTTACTATGGACTGCGTCGGTCAGGTGGTATACTTTTTTTTTTTTTTTCATTTTTTTTACAGGAGATCGATGGCGTCGCAGGATGAGACAGTAATAAAAGAAATGAAAACTGTGTTGTTTTTTTTTTTAATTAAATTAAAAAACTTTTTTAGGAACATTCACCCGTCCGGGTACATAAACAATTTAACTATTTACATACAGGGACCCTGTCCGGGTTATTTAGACTTCTTTGGCTGGCCTCTTCCAGGTACCACCTGGTACTCTTCTTGAGATTGCCAAACATCCGAGGCACCAAGGACCACCAGGACCTGATGACGTCGTGTGGCCTGTACAGTGACGTCGTGACCCGCTATCTGGGTCTGTGTGGCCACCTCTTTCATCTCCCTCCGGGTCTGGAGCCCTATGTCACGGACTGAACGAACCCCAGGGGGCCTAACAGGCGCCGGGTACGGGCCACGTATCGATATCATGTCCATGGGTGGGTCTGCTGAGGAGACCACTGAGGGAGGCTGGGGAGATTTACGGCGTGGGGTGGGCACTTTTGCAGAGGCCTGGATGTGGGAGGCTGAAGGCTTCGAGGGTCTCACAGGTTCCTCACACACTGGGAAGTAGGGGTCGCACCTGGTAACATTTAGGGCGTACCACCCATTGTAACCCCAGTGTCGGGTGTAAGTCACCAAGTCTCCTGGCAACAGGTCCCTCCCCGGGTGTCCTTCTGGGAGGTGAGCCTCCACGTCCCGCCGGGTCACAAAGACTTCTAAATAAAGTCCAGGCTCCTTGATGAAGCCCCAACCACCTTTCAATTTAAAGTTCCATACTGCACCCTTACGCCGCGGCTCACTCAGGGTTCCTTTATCCTTTCTCATCCGGTCCTTATCTGCCCGGTCCTTCTCCAGGTGACGTTGGCGAAGTTTTAGGGTTTCTCGCTGCTCCCTTTGTCGCTCTGCTTCCCGCTCCCAACGTCTCCACTCTTCCTCCTGACGCCGGTTGAAATTCTCCTCCACCAGCTGCTCCATGTCTCCACCACTCCACTGCAGCTT
The DNA here is from genome assembly GCA_033576555.1 of Oophaga sylvatica. Classification (NCBI taxonomy): domain Eukaryota; kingdom Metazoa; phylum Chordata; class Amphibia; order Anura; family Dendrobatidae; genus Oophaga; species Oophaga sylvatica. Next base: position 258,717,287 of record JARQOD010000004.1, on the reverse strand, counting down.
ACAGTGTCCGGTTTGCGGCAGCTCTCCTGTCGCCCCCCAGTCCTGGCGGCGTTCCCCTGCGGAGGAAGCAGACGGCTCTAAATCAGATGACAGTCGGGGCTCCGGTACAGGCAGGTAGTGCTCTGGTGCCTGCGCGGCCTCCTCCATGAGGACGGGTGTCGCTTCTTCTGTTTCAGCGACGGGGGCAGACAGCGGGATCTGGGGTGCTGCTGACGGTGCTGCGGTTTTTGCAGGAACGGGTGCCTCCACTGCGACAACGTCAACTGGATCACATTGCAAGGACTCCTCTACTAGAACGGGTGCCTCACCTTCCGGTACAGACACTTCAGGTAAGAGGGATTGGCGCCGCTCCAAGTTTATTTTTAGGGCACGCCAGCTGGCTTCCATCCTGGCGACCTCCTCCCGGTGCCGGGCCAGGCCTCTTAGGGTATCCTCCGCTTCTTGCAGCGTAGGAGGGTTTACAGGCCGGGTGCCCAACGGTGATTCTGTGGCGATCGGGTCGCTTCCGTGGGGGGAGAGCTCTGACTGCTCCATCCCTTCCCACTTCTGCTCGTCGTGTCCATTAGCCATCTCTGCCAAGTTACATGTGTCATTAGCATCTGGAGAGGGCCCCTCTTTTGTAGTGAGGTGGGACTTTTGTGTTAGTTTCCGCACACTGAGGAGGATGAGGAGGCGGAACTGAAGAGCTGTGGGGCACGATCTTACATTGCAGTACCATTTAGAGTGGTCGGCCATCGTTTTCACGCCACTGAGTGAGTGACACCCACGAAGAGCACGCCCTTCTTCTTCACCAGTGCCTCGTCGTGACGCAGATATGGCGGAAAAATGGCAAATACATTCTCTGATGATTTTAGCAATTCTCAAGCACAAAACCAGTGCAATTCAGGCACACAGGACTCGCTTATAGCGAGCTACAGAATCCTGTTCGTGACGCCCAAGTTGAGTCGCACAGAGCCAGAGGTTTTCGGGGTACTCGGCACCGAGCCCGTCGACTTCTATGGGGTATGTCACGTCTCTTTACCCGGCAATTGAATTAGTGTCGATTTTACTATGTAGAAGTGTATAAACTATAAATATATGTATATATATATGTCACAATGACATGTATATATATATATATATGTATTCTATGTGTGTATATTTAGTGTTTACAAGGAAATAAAGGTTTTTTTTAATTTCGATATTTTGTTCCCATAGACTTACATGGGACTTCCGCTATCGAAATCGGATATCGACGATATTTAGTGCTATCGGCGATACAATTTCGATACGATATTTTTAGATATCGAGCAATATCGCTCAACACTAATGTTGACACATGCTGCCACTTTGCCTCAGGGGCCACTTTGGCACACTGGGCTTCTAAAGCCACTTTGGCGTCTGTGGGGCTTTTTAGAAGCCATTGGCGCGCTGCGCCTTTAAGACCTTGAATCAGCGATCTGTCAGCTTCTATTAGTTAAGACAGGTCATGTGTGGAAGCTGCATTTGCATAGCTGCCATGTTTGTAAGGTCACTGCACCTGCGCTGTGGCTTCAATCCATGTCAGTTGGGGGTCATGGAAAAGTCGCCATTAATTCCTATGGGAAATTTTTTGCTTTAAATGCGATTTTTTTTAAAAAACTACAAATCGGATCGACTCCAAAAATGCATAGCACACCTGTCCCCACCGAGGGCTTCGAAACGCCGCCTGAACGGGGTCTCAGCGCCGAGCGGTTCGGGCCGCATTAATTGCAAAAAACGCGGAGAAGAAGTAGAAGAAGAAGAAAATATAAGAAATCGGAATACAATATGTTGCTTGAACCTAGTAGAGGTTCAAGCACCTTAATTAATTATGACTTATCTGTTATGTTTTGGTAGCTGAGGAGAGCAGGCAAAAACAGCAATACACCAGAGAGGTTGGAATCTATTGGATTGCAGTACCCTGACTAACCACCACAACTAAAGGCAGCTGTGGAGCTTTCCTACGTTGGTCCTAGACGCCTCGTCACAGCCTGAGAGATTAACTACACCTAAAGATAGAAAGAGGAAAGCTATCTGCCCCGAAGCAGATCCCCAAAGAAAATAGGAAGCCCCCAAACATGTAATGGCGGTTAGACAAGAGGAAATACAGACACAGACAGAAAATAGTATGAACAAAAGCTGGGGCCCAATCTGCCTAGACAGAAAAGGATAGAAAGGATACTCACTGCAATCCAAAAAAACCCTAAAAAATACCTACTCTTCTGATTGCAAAAACACCTGAGATCACACGACCTCTACCACCTAAATCAGTTCTCTGGTGTAACAAAACTAAGCCGCAGCCACTGAAAAAACTGGAAAAGGCAAATGAACAAATAACAGTGGCTCCAGCGGAACTGAGAGGAGCCCAAGCCCCCCGGGGGGGAACCTGGCTAACCTCACAGAAATGCAGAGAAATATGCAAAAGGTAAGCACAAAAACAAAAACAGAAAATATCTTATCTGAAAGCAGAAGAAGAGGCAAGACTCAGCAAGCTTCCAAGTGAACCAGGAACCACAGTTGAGACAAGAACAATTGATCACCGGCAACCATGATGGGAGGGAACCTCCCTTATATCAAGCCAATCTGTGAATCCTGATTGCCAATCCTCATTGAATGGTTCAGTACTGTTTGTAACCACCAGAGGGAGCTTATGCTCAGAATTCATTTCCACAACATTCACAACAGTACCCCCCCCTTGAAGAGGGGTCACCGAACCCCCATTTGTGCAACCATTTCGGTCAGGATGAGCTCGGTGATATGCACGGATCAGTCTCCTAGCATGGATGTCTGAAGCAAACACCCAAGAATTGTCCTCCTGACCATAACCTCTCCACTTAACCAAATACTGGAGTTTCCGTCTAGAAAAACGAGAATCCAATATTTTCTCAACCACATACTCCAGATTGCCCTCAACCAAAACAGGGTCAGGAGGCACAGCCATAGGAACCACTGGCTCGACAAACCTCTTCAATAAGGACTTGTCGAACACGTTATGGATCTTAAATGTCCCTGGAAGAAGTAAACGAAAGGAAAGAGGATTAAGAATCTCCATGATCTTATAAGGTCCAATGAACCTAGGCTTAAACTTAGGAGATACAACTCTCATAGGTATATTTCTTGAGGACAACCAGACCAAGTCCCCCACTTTAAACCGAGGACCATCAGTCCTATGCCGGTTGGCAAACCGCTGGGCCTTCTCCTGAGAGAGGGACAACGTCTCCACTACCTGGTCCCAAATCTGCTGCATACGCTCCACAACAGAGTCAACACCCGGACAGACATAAGCCTCCGTCTGTCCCGAAGAAAATCGAGGGTGAAACCCAAAATTGCAGAAAAATGGAGACATCAAAGTGGCAGAGCTAGCCCTATTATTAAGAGCAAACTCAGCCAAAGGCAAAAAAGAGACCCAGTCATCTTGATCAGCAGACACAAAGCATCTCAGATAAGTCTCCAATGTCTGGTTTGTTCTCTTAGTTTGTCCATTGGTCTGAGGATGAAAAGCAGAGGAGAAAGACAATTGAACACCGAGTTTAGAACAAAAAGTCCTCCAAAATCTGGAAACAAACTGGACTCCTCTGTCAGACACAATGTTCTCAGGAATGCCGTGTAACCGAACCACGTGCTGAAGGAACAAAGGCACCAATTCGGAGGAGGAAGGCAACTTGGGTAATGGCACAAGATGTATCATCTTGGAAAACCTATCACAAATCACCCAGATAACGGTCATTCTCTGAGAAACAGGGAGGTCGGAAATAAAATCCATAGAGATATGGGTCCATGGTCTCTTGGGCACAGGCAATGGCATCAACAAACCACTAGAGCGAGAGCAAGGCTTGGAGCGAGAGCAAGTCCCACAGGTCTGCACAAATTCCCTGACGTTACGAGACAAAGTAGGCCACCAAAAGGATCGACTCACCAAGTCTCTGGTACCAAAAATTCCGGGATGACCGGCCAACGTGGAACTATGAATCTCAGACATCACACTCTTTTTCCACTGGTCTGGGACAAACAATTTTCAGTTTGGCCGGTGATACTGTTATGCTTTGGTAGCTGAGGAGAGCAGGCAAAAACGGCAATACACCAGAGAGGTTGGAATCTATTGGATTGCAGTACCCTGACTAACCACCACAACTAAAGGCAGCCGTGGAGCGTTCCTACTTTGGTCCTAGACACCTCGTCACAGCCTGAGAGATTAACTACACCTAAAGATAGAAAGAGGAAAGCTATCTGCCCCGGAGAAGATCCCAAAGAACATAGGAAGCCCCCAAACATGTAATGGCAGTTAGACAAGATGAAATACAGACACAGACAGAAAATAGTATGAGCAAAAGCTGGGGCCCAATCTGCCTAGACAGAAAAGGATAGAAAGGATACTCACTGCAATCCAAAAAAACCCTAAAAAATACCAACTCTACTGATTGCAAAAACACCTGAGATCACACGACCTGTACCACCTAAATCAAAACTAAGCCGCAGCCACTGAAAAAACTGGAAAAGGCAAATGAACAAATAACAGTGGCTCCAGCGGAACTGAGGGGAGCCCAAGCCCCCCCGGGGGGGAACCTGGCTAACCTCACAGAAATGCAGAGAAATATGCAAAAGGTAAGCACAAAAACAAAAACAGAAAATATCTTATCTGAAAGCAGAAGAAGAGGCAAGACTCAGCAAGCTTCCAAGTGAACCAGGAACCACAGTTGAGACAAGAACAATTGATCACCGGCAACCATGATGGGAGGGAACCTCCCTTTATATCAAGCCAATCTGTGAATCCTGATTGCCAATCCTCATTGAATGGTTCAGTACTGTTTGTAACCACCAGAGGGAGCTTATGCTCAGAATTCATTTCCAAAACATTCACAACACTTGTCCATCTCACAAGCCAAGAAGCACATTTTAGCCTGTTTGTAAACTAGCAGGGAAGAATCAGCTGTGATCCTGTGCTGCCTGTCTGTATATTCTCTTTTGCTTCCCCCCTGCCCAGGAGCTGTGGTATAATCAGACCATGTTCCTGTACGGTCAGACACAGCCATTACACAGTACACAGCAGGGGCACATTTATCAGATTATCTCAGCACAGGAACATTTTATTTACACACATTCAATTATGGAACTTTTGTTATTCCAAGATCTGTAAATTAAAATGTACTTTTTTCTTGGGACAACCCCTTTAACTAAAGCAGACAATGCGCATGTAATAGCTGACAGTCATTTGTTTGTTAATTCTCCTATCAGTTATCTTTCCTGAAACCCACATACACATGAAAATTTGTTCTGCCAAACACTCAAATATTTTCAAAGGGTAGAGCAGAGAAAGCTGCTGTGAAATAGGTCTGGCAGCGACTTATTTCCTGAAGAAGAAAGGGGCCAGCATGAACATTAAAAATTCCCAACTCTTTTCTCTCCATCATTATCTATTGGGAAAGAGTCAGGAAGCCCCATACACATTAGATTGTGGACTGACACAGCTGATATAAGAGGATTTGGACATTTTTTGTGTAATTTGTAAGAGGCATTAAAAATCAGAGTTTGTAACTCTTTTATCTGTCTTTTTCTGAACTCAGTTGATTTATGACCACATGAAAGTTCAGCTTTCTTTTGAATCAGATTATAATCATCAATCAGAATGGAGAAGCTCAGCAAAAGATGAAGGATACAAATTCACCCATTATAGTTTCTCTGACAGATTCTTAGTTCATCTCATTCTGCAGCCAAGAATTAGAAGGGAAATAGCTTTTAAAAGCAAAACAGTGCAAAGTGTTTCATAAAACCAATTGTAATAATAATGTTTAGCTAAAAAAAAAAGGGATAACATCACGATCGCTGGGGGTCTTATCAGTAGGACTTAGGCTCTAAAAAGCCTCATGTGAACGGAGCAGTGATTGATCATGTGCCCCTCTGCTCCATTCATTCTTGAGTGCTACATTTGGCTGATCTATAGCACTTCCATTAAGAATAAATGGATCAGCAGTGCACGTGATCAACCACGGCTACATTCACAAGAGGCTCTTCAAAGCCTATCCAGTATTTGAATCCCAGTGATCGAGAAGTTATCCCATATCCAACAGATTGGGGAAAACTTCCACATGAGAATACCCTTTCATGGGAAAAAACACCACTGAAAGTGTCCATATCTTTAATCATGGTGGTCCTCCCCAAAGAAAGTTGAAGAGAGTTGAAGAGTAGTGAGGAGTGAGAAGCATAGTTGCTTGGGTCTCCCCGAGCATGCTCGGGTGGTCTCCGACTATTTTGGCGTGCTCGGAGATTTAGTTTTCGTTGTCTCAGCTGCATGATTTGCGGCTGCTGGACAGGCTGCATACATGTGGGAATCCCCTAACAAACAGGCATTCCACATATGTAATCAGGCTGTCCAGCAACTGCAAAACATGCAGCTATGGCAGCAAAAACGTAATCTCCGAGCACGCCAAAATACTCGGAGACCACCAAAGCACGCTCATCACTATTGAAGAGAAATAAGCTTGGAATTTAATTTTCTCAATAACACTGTAGCCAGAAAATGAATCTCATGAGTTTGGCCAAAACATTAGTCTACTGTAAATTTAGACATTTGAAAGCTGCTGTAGACTTACTCTTCTTTTGAGCATGTTAAACATTTTAGGAATAACAATTTTCTATTAAAAATGTAGTTGTTTTACAAGTTGTGTTACTTTCAGTTATGTCATATGGATATTATCATTTATTTAGTAACAGTCATTTCCCTATTTGTTTCCAATGGCATGAAAGTTTGCTCCCTCCATAAATTGTACTAACACGGATTAATGCTGGAGAACTTATCTAGAAGAGCTTAGTGAGAGCTTCAGCACAATATTGTGTCTTGAAGTAAGAACTTAGTGAGAGTGAGCTAAAAAATCTGACGAAACCTAACACCTAGAGAAAAGCAACTATATAAACAGAAGCAAACAATCATATTATTTCTTTATGTTTACATTAAAACTATATAGACAATCTGAAATGCTTTATTTTGCTTATTCTGAATTTTGCAAACTAAAAGAAAGTGTTGACATGCCACCTAACAGATGGTAGCTCCAGATTCATAAGCTGGCAAACAGCGTGAATTCTTGCTAATTTGCTTAAATAATGTGACCAAATAAAAATAAAAATTACAATGTCTCATTTACTAAATTATGCAAAAAATAAATGTGATTGGTACGGAAGATGACCTTTAAATATAAGTAATCAGCTGCTAAATTCGGAACAAAAGTCTCCAAATCTGGATTGCTTCTGTGATTACAATAAATCAGTGATGTTCTCATTTTCCCAGCATTAGCAATTACTTAAACGAGGCAAATGTTTCTTTTTTAATTTGAATAAACAAAACAAATAAAAAATGAAAGCGCAGTGACATAGTTAATGCTTGGATTTATGTGCTGACTTGTATCGGAAAGTATAGTGATCTTTAGTAATCTGGCTGTACCAACTGAAACAAGTTTATAGTAAGCCTTCACCCTGCATAGTAAAACCTAATGATCTCCACTCTGTTGTTGCTTCTTCCACATTTGATATTGATGTCTCATACTCTTCATGACCAAAATGTCTTCTAGAGAGGAATAGGGAGCTCTAGCAAGCCTGGTTTACTCTTCTCATACCTTTCCATTACAGTGAATCGGGCCAGTGCTCATGACGATGGTGCTGTGTCCTTCCCTTGGCAGAGAAAAGCAGGGGAGGCAGAAGGAGCGTCAGCAGAGCCATTAGGAATAGTGACTTTAAGGCTATGTGCACAATGCTGATTTGTTGCGTTTCCGCTGCGTTTTTTTCTGCATGGAAATGTACCAAAAATGCAAAGGATTCCTAAATAGTGTTGAGCGATACTGCTCGATATCTAAAAATATCGGATCGGAATGGTATCGCCGATATCACTAAATATCGGCGATATCCGATTCCGATACTGGAAGTCCCATGTAAGTCTATGGGAACAAAATATCGCAACTAAAAAAAACCTTTATTTCCTTGTAAACACTAAATATACACACATAGAATATATATATATATATATATATATACATGTCATTGTGACATATATATATACATATATGTATAGTTTATACACTTCTACATAGTAAAATATCCTCTGATTCAATTGCCGGGTAAAGCCGGCTTCTGTGAAAAGACAGAAGCACCCGACATGAAATGACACTTGGTGTACATAGGGTTAACCATGTCTTTTCATGTCGTTTGCAATCTGATTTGCACAAACAATTACATCAGTCTATGTGTACAAAGCCAGCGAATAGGGGCAGATAATAATAGCCCAGAGAGGGACCATTATTTTTGGCCCCCCCTGGCTACTAACATCTGCCCCCAGACACCCAGAAAAGACAAATCTATAATTAGATTCGCCCTTTCTGGCACTTTGCCCGTCTATTCCCATTGCCCTGTAGCGGTGGCGAATGGGTTAATATGGGGTTAAAGCCACATTGCAATTGAAAGGTGACCTTAAGCCAGGTTAACAATTGAGAGCTGTCAATTAGACAACTATCAATTATTAATCCTATTGCATGAAATAAAAATAAAACACACACACTTTAATTAAAAATCATTTTAATGAAATAAAGACACATGTTTTTGACCATCTTTTATTTGACTGCAAAAAACATTTCCTGTAATAAAAATAAAATAAAAAAGCAAAATTATTCTTACCTATCCCATGCACAGTCAGGTCCCACGGTGTAATCCTTCAGAAAGGGTTAATGTTTACTGCAGGGACCGCAGCTAATGCTGCAGCCTCACAGTAAACCCCCAAATGAATGAGTTCCTCTCCTGGCTGACAGGAGAGGAAGTGGAAAGCTTAATTGATTGCTTTCCACTTTCACTTCAGGTCAGCCAGGGACACAATCAGTGACGTCAGAGGGAACTGATTAACAAAAATAGGTGTTCCCTTCGAATAAAAAATGGCGTGGGGTCCCCCCTATTTTTGTTAACCAGCCAAGTAAAATGCAGACTGCTGCGGCCTGGTATTAAAAGACTGTCAAGGCCCATGGATTTTGGCCCTCAACAGCCTGATAATACCAGGCTACAGCAGCCCCACATTTGGCGCATCAAAAGATGTGCCAATTGTGGCACTTTACCCGGCTCTTCCCACTGCCCTGTAGCGGTGGTAAGTGGGGTAATAAGGGGTTAATGTCACCGTTGATTGCACGGTGACAATAAGCCCGGTTAATAATGGAGAGGTGTCAATAAGACACCGATCCATTATTAATCCCAAAGTTATTAAATGTATAAAAAAAAGACAAAGCAAGAAAAAAGTCTTTTAATGAAATAAAAGAGACAACACAGTTTTCATTAATTTTATTATACACTCATTCCTGCGACGCCATCGATCTCCTGTAAAAAAAGAAAAAAAGCAAACCAACAGTATACCACCTGTCCGACGCAGTCCATAGTAACGACAGTCCCACGACGATCCAGCTCTGCTACATCGCAATGACAGGCAGAGCCTGTCATCGCAACGCAGCACAGCTGATTACCTGCTTCCCCGGCGGTGACGTCATCGGACTGACTGCTTTACGGCCGGGATTACCCAGCAGTCACTGCAGTTATCGCGAGAAACTGCATGTGACCGCCGGGGAAAGATGATGGCGGCCATGAAGCAGTCCAGCCCGTGACCGCCGGGGAAAGATGATGGCGGCCGTGAAGCAGTCCAGCCCGTGACCGCCGGAGATCTTCTGCCAGGTAAGTGCCGCTGACTCCTGACAGACCCGACCGACGGACACTCACAGTGACAGTGACAAATCCGATTCCGGTATCCGATATGACGAAAATATCGGTACTCGGAATCGAAAGCCCGATACAGCTAATATCGGCCGATACCCGATATTTGCAGTATCGTATCGCTCAACACTATTCCTAAAGCAAGGTTAATCAATGACAATTCTGAATTGTTGTGCACATGATGTGGAAATTTTCATCCTTATTTGCAGCGTTTTATTTTCTGCAGCATGTCAATTCTTTTTGTGGATCTGCAGCATTTTTCACCCTTTGATTTCCATTGAGTCACTCAAATCTGTAGCAAAAACGCATTGGAAAATAATAAAAAAATGATACCTAGATTACAAGAAAACCAATGAGCCAGCACTGAGAAATGAACATTTAAAGCAAAATGCAAATTACACTGGAAGAACATTGGAGGTGGGTCGAGGAACTCCAAGTGCATTAGTCCTCTATAAAACTGATGCCACCTACTTGTCCTTAATTATACATTTGGCTATATCATGCGCTTAGCCAGCTGAAACCTCTGACATGCAGTGCTACTGCCTGAGCAAGAAGTGACAACATTTCTCTGAGATACAGTATTGTACTCTGTGCTCCCCATTTCATCCAGTTTAAATGTATCAGATAGACTTCTGCAAAATGACAGGCGCTAAGAGCTTTCCCCGCAGGCTGTCACCAAGACCACCGTTTAGCAGATGCAGCGCAGCTAATGTGGAAGCAATTGATAGCAGAAATAAATCTATTACAGGTCACAGAAAAGGACAGAAGAACTGCACTGCTGCTGAATAGGTTGAACACACACAGCATGTATAAGCACAGACAATATTAATATATACGCACAGGCAAGGGTTTTTTTCCCACTGAAAGGCATGCATTTTCCCAAGGTATAACAGAGAAGCTAAGAATGATAGCTGCACTCCAGTAGGTACAAAATCATTGAAATAAAACAATTTAGTAACAACTACACATATAACTTCAATTCTTTTCTCATCAACAGTATAATAGCTTTTTTTAGCATCCACTTTTCTGTTTCAATAGAGTAACAGCTTCCATGTGCAGTTTATATGTAAAATAACCTTATTTTTACCTAGTCCAATAATATGTGCATACAGACAATATGGCGCACACCCTGACCTCTGATTGATCCACAGATCTATTCTTGTTATCACTTAGCTAGCTATGTTGACTAGACACCGTGCCATAATTATCTCAATTACACAGTAATTTACATCCAATATTATACACTTTATATACTTTTTATTCCTGAATATGTAGGTACAAGTGCTTTATATAAGTTTCTTTTTCATTCTCTTTTTCTTTAACCTTTCCAAGTGTTCTCATGTGATCTACATGAATAATTTGGAGCGCAAATGTGTTTCTCCATCCACATAGTGCTTTCATTTCATAGACATTGCATTATACCTGTCCTTATAATGTTCAGCTATTATGATACTTATATTATCAATCCCAAGGGTCAACTACCTGAAAATCTTATGTTCCTGATGTTCACGTGCTGGTTGAAATCATCCCTAAATGAAGATTTACCAAAATCAATGGGATAAGAGATAACTTGCTGATCACTGGGGATCAAAACGCTGGGACATCAGCAAGCCAAAGTATGGAGCTTCTAAAATCAAAGAACAGGATTCTTTAAACTCTTTATAGCCATGTCTTGAATGTCTTGCCAATAGGATTTCTGGAAATAGTCGAATACCATACTTGGCTTTCTCCAGGAGTTGTATGGACAATGTATGGAGATTGATCATGCTTCCTTCCACTCTATTAGAGATGGGGTGCTGCGGAATCCTGTTCTTGGGGTCTTGGAGCCCTGATTATTGTGTGTTTTAGTGTGAGAACTTGTCCTTTTAGGAAAATACCTTTAAGTACACAATTGAATATAAACTAGAACATAGAGCCTTGAAAAATAAAAAAACAACCACTCTTATGTAGCCAGCATCATAACTCTTAGTAGAAATATCCAACTACAGTGGATTCAGAAAGTATTCAGACCCCTTTAAATTTTTCACTTTGTTTCATTGCAGCCATTTGGCAAATGCAGAAAAGTTATTTTTTTTCTCATTAATGTACACTCTGCACCCATCTTGACTGATAAAAACCAGAAATGTAGAAATTTTTGCTAATTTGTTAAAAAAGAAAAACAGAAATATCACATTGTAATAAGTATTCAGACCCTTTGCTCAGACACTCATATTAACGTCAAATGCTATCCATTTCCCTGTTATCCTCCTTGAGATGGTTCTACTTCTTCATTGGAGTCCAGCAGTGTTTAATTAAACTGACAGTACTTGATTTGCAAAGGCAGACACCTGTCTATATAAGATCTCACAGCTCACAGTGCATGTCGGACCAAATGAGAATCATGAGGTCAAAGAAACTGGTCAAGGAGCTCAGAGACAGAATTGTGGCATGGCACAAATCTGGCCAAGTTACAAAAGAATTTCTGCAGTACTCAAGGTTCCTAAGAGCACAGTGGCCTCCATAATCCTTAAATTAAAGAAGTTTGGGACCACCAGAAGTCTTCCTAGACCGGGCCATCCAGCCAAACTGAGCAATCATGGGAGAAGAGCCTTGGTGAGAGAGGTAAAGAAGAACCCCAAGATCACTGTGGCTGAGCTCCACAGATGCAGTAGGGAGATGGGAGAAAGTTCCACAAAGTCAACTATCACTGCAGCCCTCCACCAGTTGGGCCTTTATGGCAGAGTGGCCACACAGAAGCCTCTCCTCAGTGCCAGACATATGAAAGCCTGCATAGAGTTCGTAAAAAAACACATGAAGGATTCCCAGACTATGAGAAATAAGATTCTCTGGTCTGATGAGATGAAGATAGAACTTTTTGGTGATAATTCTAAGCAGTATGTGTGGAGAAAACCAGGCACTGCTCATCACCTGCCCAATACAATCCCAACAGTGAAACATGGTAGTGGCAGCATCATGCTATGGGGGTGTTTTCAGCTGCAGGGATAGTATGACTGGTTGCAATTGAAGGAAACATGAATGTGGCCAAGAACACATATCTTAGATGAAAACCTCATCCAGAGTGCTCTGGACCTCAGACTTGGCCTAAGGTTCACCTTCCAACAAGACAATGACCCTAAGGACACAGCTAAAATAACAAAGTAGTGGCTCCAGAACAACTCTGTGATTATTCTTGACTGGCCAAGCCAAAGCCCTGACCTAAACCCAACAGAGCATCTCTGGAGAGACCTGAAAATGGCTGTCCACCAACGTTTTCTCCATCCAACCTGACGGAACAGGAGAGAATCTGCAACAAAGAATGGCAGTGGATCCCCAAATCCAAGTGTGAAAAAATTGTTCCATCATTCCCAAGAAGACTCATGGCTGTACTAGCTCAAAAGGGTGCTCTTCTCAATACTGAGCAAAGGGGCTGAATACTTATGACCATGTGATATTTCAGTTTTTCTTTTTTAATTAATTTACAAAAATTTCTATATTTCTGTTTTTTTCAGTCAAGATGGGGTGCAGAGTGCACAATAATGAGAAAAAAAAAGGAACTTTTTTGCATTTACCAAATGGCTGCAATGAAACAAAAAGTGAAAAATGTAAAGGGGTATGAATACTTCCCAAACCCACTGTATAAGACTGCATTGATAGCTGCATGTTTTATTAGTATTTTCTAGATTTATAATTGTATTTTACATTCTTTTCTGTACACATTGTAATATCTTGTACATTATCAAACTTTCATTGTCAGGCTCCTTTTAATGTTTAAATACATTTTACAGTGTATCATCCACTTGTGAATAAAAATCAGTTATATTGTGTTCTTGTAATACTATCTGTAACAAAACATTCATTTAATATTTTTTTTCAGGATTAGAACGTATTGGGAAAAATTCTAGCTATGAACAAGAGGGGAAGGTCCAGTTTGTGATTGATGCAGTGTATTCTATGGCTCATGCACTCCATAGCATGCATAGAGATTTCTGCCCTGGTTATATGGGACTCTGTTCAAGAATGAAGCCTGTGGATGGAAAAGACCTTCTTAGTTATATCCGCGCTGTCAATTTTAATGGTAAGTTTATAACACATATATTTTACCTTTATAGAAATATTACACAAAAGGCATAATTAATTTCTTTAAAAAGTATCTAATTTTTGAAGATGAATTTTCATATTTGGCAGGCATTTTTATTGCCTGATGATCATTGGGGTTCAGGTCCTCAGATCCATCAAACTTCCACCAAATTCAACCATAGTTTCTAAAGTATCACAGTGATAACCATATTATTCATCAAAAATCTAAATTACCATTTGTTTATTTTCCAAGGCCTAAGCCAGCTCTGTTTGATGTGAAATACTTTTAGAGAAAGAATATTACTGAAGCTGCTTTAGCATTCAAGCAGTACATTATCAGAGAAGAGTGACCAGGGAAAAATAATTGTTGCCGCTAGTGGTTTTCATCCAGGATCTTTCCAGCATCTATTGACTTTCTAGTAGAGATGACCAATCTGCCTGCAAATTAGAAGAGGCGACAGAAATGCTGCCAAGAAAGTAGGTGGTTCACATGGAGTGCACCTAGTGGTTCACATGAAATAGGGCCCCGCAAATTGATTATCTCACCTCTATTTTATATAAGTATTGGATAAATCAAAAGAATATTAACTGAGTAAAGTATCGCACATTCATATAGGACTTACACTGTCAGGTCATTTTTCCTTTAAAATGCTCTTTAAAGGGGATGTCTTCTTATAACATTTTTTTACAAATATTGCTGTCATTCATACTTTCCCATTACTGTGGTTGCTGAATGGAAGATAAAGAAATGACCAACCATTTAATACATGGGAGTGTTTGATCTGTCTCTTTATGAGAGACTCTTTGCTTTGGTTGATAGAGAGGAGTCCTAAAAGTGGGACAACCACTATATTATACTGATAAAACCTATTAGTTCCCTTCTTTAAATTATATCTCTACACAAAAAAATGTTTGTTTATGATAACACCAAGATTTTTTTTTTACTTGTACTGTAGTGTACTGTAATGCTATGTGCACATGATGCGTTTTGATGCATTTTCATGGCATTGTTTTACGCGCTGAAATACTCCAAAAGCCCCATGGAATACTAAAGCAAGGTAATGCAATGACAATCCTGAAGTGTTGTGCACATGATCCATAAATTTCCGTCCATATTTGCAGCATTTTATTTCCTCAGCTTGTCAATTCTTTTTGCATTTCTGCAGCGTTTTTGACTCATTGACTTCAATTGAGTCAGTCAAATCTGCAGCAAAAACGCAGGTGTAAAAAGGTTTGCGTATCTGCTGCATATTTACTGCTGATTTACTTTTACTGCCAAAAACACTGCAGAATTGTCAAAGGAAATGATGTCAGAAGGAGGAATAGTGTGTGTTCAGAGAATATGTGTGTGAGCGGAGAATATGTGCTTGTCTGTGTGTGTCTGTGTCTATGTCTGTCTGCGTCTTTCTGTGTGTGTGTATGTACTCATGCGACGAATAGCCTATAGTGATTGTACTTAGGTGTCATCTGATGGGAATACTACTCCCATCTGGCTATGTCTGCTGTCCCATGTACAGAGACCGCATGAGCTGATGATGGGAGCATAGTCGCATCATCTGGTGCCTGAGTTCTATTGTAAAAAAATAATTAAAACATTGACATAATCACATACATATTCACATACAATATGCATACTCACCGAACACCAAATCCCTGATACCCGCGTCTACTGCAATTAATCAAAAAATAATAAACCAACATATACTCCCTGTCCACTTAGTCCATTTAATACCGAGTGTCCCACATCGATTTCACCTGGCTGCCGGTGATACACTGAAAAGAGGTAATCGCTCCCGCAGTGTATCACTGAGCCGCCTTGAGAGTTCACCAGAGTACATCAGCTGATCAACTCCGGTGCTCTCACTTACAGCACCGCTGCGTGAGAAAGTTCTCACACAGTGGTAGTGCGGTAAGTGAGAGCACCGGAGCTGATGAACTCCGGTAAACTATCATGGCAGCGCAGTGATACACTGCGGGCGCGAACATCTCCTGTCAATGTATCGCCAGAGGCCGGGTAGAACAGTCATATCTCCCGATGTGACAGTTCTTACACATGAGATCGCCGTGGGACACTCGGTATTAAATGGACTACGTCGGACAGGATAGTATTATATATTAAGTAAAAAAAGGGGGAGAAGTCAGCGCTGCCTATGGTCAGCATGCAATACATAAAGTGCATATGCACATACTGGTTTCTAACTGTGTTTAAAAATGAGACATTTGGCAAATAATTGATCAATTCTTTTAGCCACCCCGCCACGACAAGGCATTCTCATATGGGGCAGTCCAACTGTACATTTTTTATATTTGCTGTGCCATTACGGCCTCCTAAATGTATTAAAAGCAAGACTGCAAAAATTTTTTTTTTTGCAAAATGCAAAAGTACGTGAAGCATTGCTGAATCACTCCCATGGTGCCAGTAAGGCAAGCAAAGGTAAAAGCCGACCAGGTCCGGAGATGGACATTTCAGATCTGACCTCCACACTGGCAAACCAGCAACCACAGATGAAGGGTGATACAAGCCCAGACACAGGTGCACAATCAAATAGAGCCTAGGGCAGGGCAGGGCTGCTGTATGTGTGTACAGAAGCCTAGTTCAATCACAAAAAAAATAGATAGAATGGCGTGCATAACCCAGCGCACATGGCAACAAGTGGTGGTCAGCCACAAACCAACATCAAGTAAAAAAAGGGGGAGAAGCCAGCGCTGCCTATAGTCAGCACGCCATTCAATCTGATTTTTTTTTGTGATTGACCTACGCTGCTGTACACACATACAGCAGCCCTGCCCTGCCCTAGGCTCTAATTGATTGTGCACCTGTGTCTGGGCCTGTTTCACCCTTCATCTGTGGTTGCTGGTTTGGCAGTGTGGAAGTCAGATCTGAAATGTCCATCTCCGGACCTGGTCCGCTTTAACCTGCGCTTGCCTTACTGGCACCATGGGAGTGATTCAGCAATGCTTCAGGTACTATTTTTTTGCAGTTTTGCTTTTAATACATTTAGGAGGCCGTAATGGCACAGCGAATATAAAAAACGTAGAGTAGTACTGCCCCATATGAGAATGCCTTGTCATGGCGGGTGGCTCAAAGAATTGATCAATTATTTGCTAAATGTCTCATTTTTAAATACAGTTAGAAACCAATATGTGCATATGCACTTTATGTATTGCATGCTGACCATAGGCAGCGCTGGCTTATCCCCCTTTTTTTTACTTAGTATTATATATTAGTTTATTTTTTGATTGCTTGCAGGAGATGAGGGCATCGAGGATTAGGCGTTCAGTAAGCATGGTTAATTTAGATTCAATAAAGGAGTCTGTGTCATTTCAAATAAAGAACTTTATTCTGGCTGTGTGTTTATTTACCATATACCGTAACTATAGGATTAGCAATGGATAGGTATCTTATAGATGCCTCTCCATTACTAGCCTGTGAGTTTGATGTCACCTGACAATTCAAAGGTGACATCAACTCCACAAATATGAACCCCACTTGCCACCGCTACAGGGCAAGTGGGAAGAGTGAGGCTAAGTGCCAGAATTGGCGCATCTAGAAGATGCACCATTTCTGGGGCAGCTGAGAGCTGATGTTTTTATCCTGGGGGATTCCAATATACATGGCCTCTTCCCAGGCTATTAATATCAGCACGCAGCTGTCTGCCTAACCTTTGCTGGTTTGATTTTATAGGGGGACTCCATGTCAATTTTTTTCTGTGGTTCCCCTGTAAACTAACCAGTAAAGGCTAAGCAAACATATGTGAGCTGATATTAATAGCCTTGGAATCTTTATGGCTATTGGCTCCTTCCAAGAAATATAACAACAGCCCTCAGCCATCGGCTTTCCCTCTGCTGGTTATGAAAATTATGCGGGAGCCCAAGCAATTTTTTTTTTTATTTTTTGAAAAATATACAGATATTGCATTTCACGCAGATTTCTGACAGTTTCTTTGTTGTTACAGCATGTGTAGGTTAATTATGTTAATGCTCCTACATAGGCTGGTGAGTGTGTGTGTGTCTTTATTTAACTCTTTATGTACCATTTTATTAATGAGGGTATCTGGCTGGCACCTGTTCATTATTAAACCTCGGGCTTGGTATTACATATACATATTAGTGATGAGCAAGTCTACTCATTGCTTGGGTTTTCCCGAGCATGCTCGGGTGATCTCCGAGTATTTTGGCGTGCTCGGAGATTTAGTGTTTGTCGACACAGCTGCATGATTTGAGGCTGCTAGACAGTCTGAATACATGTGTGGAATTCCTAACAAACAGGCAATCCCTACATGAATTCAGACTGTCTAGCAGCCGCAAATCATGCAGCTACGTTGACAAACACTAAATCTCTGAGCACACCAAAATACTCGGAGATCACCCGAGCAACGAGTATACTCGCTCATCAATATATAAATATATATGTATTCACTTATATTTGTTTTGTGTGTGTAAACATTATAAATTTTAACATGTTATGTAATGATATAATGGTCTTCAATGGAGAATGAAAAAGAAGAGATTGAACAAGGAAATCACATCACAATTCTTTTTTTTAATAATATATCTTTATTTAGCTTTATGTATTTACAAAAACGCTTAAAAAACAGTAAGAAAAAAAGCAAAAAAATTGCATAAAAAACGCATAAAAACCGCACGGATTTTCCACTGCACTTTTCTGCCAAGAGATGCTGAAACCTTGAAGAAATTTCTGCAATCAAATATGTAGCATGTGCACATAACCTTACGGGGTTCTTTGGGACCTAAAGCACCACTCCAGCATTTTTTTTATTGCACTGATGGAGTGGTGCTTTAAATGTAATTACCCAGCCCCCGTCTCATACTCACCTGCCACCGTAATCAATTTACAGGGTCGCTCCCATTGGTCTCAGGAAAAAAGTGACCTGCTGGGCAGTTCTAGTGTTTCACGGAGCTGCACGGAGGTAACTTTTAAATACAAGTCTATGAGAGCCACGGTCTGGCCTTGTTTTGGCTCTAATAGAACTGCATTGAGTGCTTGTGACATATCGTCTGACTTCTGGCCAGTTGGTAGCAGCACTTGCAAGATAGAGCCGTTGGACTGGAGCGGTGCGCAGGGTAATTTTATGACTGGGGCAGGGGTTTATATTTAAAGCACCACTCCAGTGCGGCAAAAAAAACACGCTGGAGTGATGCTTTAAAAAGGATTGTTGACAATGGGGGGGGGGGGGGGGGGGGGGGGGGGGTGTTGGTGGGGGGGGGGGTTTGGTGGGGGGGGGGTTGGTGTGGGGGTGGTGGTGGGGGTGGGTGGGGTGGGGGGTGTTTTTTGGGGGGTTGGGTTGGTGTTGTGTGGGGTGGGTTTGGGTGGTTTTGTGGTGTGTGGGGTGGGGGTGGGTGTGTGGGTGTTGGTTGTGTGGTTGGGTGGTTGGGTGTGGTGGTGTGGGTGTGGGGGGTTGGGGTGGTGGGTGGTTGTGGGTGGGGGGTGGTGTGTTTTTGGTGGGTGGGTTTGGGGGTGGTTGGTGGGTGTGGTTGGGGTGGTGGTTGTGTGGGTGGGGGGGTTGTGGATGTTACATAATAAAATAATAACATTCAAAAATAATGTAAAAAATGGTCTGAAAGATATTTGAAGGTCATTACATTAAGAGTGAATTTAATAGAAGATATACAGTTGTTCTCAAAAGTTTACATACCCCAGCAGAATTTTTGCTTACTTGGCCTTTTTTCAGAGAATATGAATGATAACACCAAAACTTTTTCTTCACTCAAGGTTCAGTGGTTGGGTGAAGCCATTTATTGTCAAACTACTGTGATTTCACTTTTTAAATCATAATGACAATCCAAAACATCCAAATGACCCTTATCAAAAGTTTACATACCCAATATCTTAATACTGTTTATTGCCCCCACTAACATCAATTACAGATTGAAGTCTTTCGTGGTAGTTGTGGATTAGGTTCTTTATTTTCTCAAATGGTAAAGCTCCCCACTCTTCTTTGCAAAAAGCCTCCATTTCCTGTAAATTCCTGGGCTGTCTAGCATGAACTGCGTGCTTGAGAACTCCCCAGAGTGGCTTAATGATATTGATGTTAGGAGACTGAGATGGCCACTCCATAACCTTCACTTTGTTCTGCTGTAGCCAATGACAAGTCGACTTGGCCTTGTGTTTTGGATCGTTGTCTTTCTGAAATATCCAAGTAGGTTCCATGCGCAGCTTCCAGGCTGATGATTCCAAATTTGCCCCCAGTATTTGCTGATAACTTGCTGCTTTCATCTTACCTTCAACTTTGACCAAGTTTCCTGTGATTTTGTAGCTCACACATCCCCAAAACATCAATGATCCACCTCCGTGCTTTAAGTAGGAATGGTGTTCCTTTCATCATAGACCTTGTTGACCTCTTTCCCAATTTAACTTCTATGGTTGTGGCCAAAAAGTACAATTTTGGTCTCATCATTCTAAATTAACTTGTTCCAGAAGTTTTGAGACTTGTCTCTGTGCTGTTTTGCGTATTTTAGGCAAGATACTTTGTGGTATTTGCATAGTGATGGCTTTATTCTGGCGACTCGACCATGCAGCCCATTTTCTTCAAGTGCCTCCTTATTGTGCATCTTGAAACAGCGACACCTCTAGTTTTCAAAGAGTCCAGTATTTCAGTTGATGTTATTTGTGGGTTTTTATTTGCATTCCAAATAATTTTTATGGCAGTTGTGGACGAAATTTTTGTTGGTCTACCTGACCGTGGTTTTGTTTTTACAGAGCCCCTGATTTTCCATTTCTTAATCATAGTTTGAATGCTGCTGACTGGCATTATCAAATCCTTGAATATCTTTTTGTATTCTTTTTCTGTTTCATAAAGTTCAACTACCTCTTCCCATAGATCTGTTGACAATTCTTTTGCTTTCCCCATGACTCACAATCCAGAAACATCAGTGGCTGGATGAAAGATGCAAGAGTCTGTCTGGATCCCAGAAACTCACTCAGCTTTTATACACACACACTGATTACAAGCAAACAGGTCACAGGATGTTACCTTTAGTAGCCATTCAAACCCATTTCTGTCAACTTCTGTGCATGCTATCAGGCCAAAATCACCAGGCTATGTGAACTTTTGGTCAGGATCATTTGGATATTTTGGGTTGTCATCATGATTTAAAAAGAGAAAACACAGTAGTTTGACAATAAATGGCTTCACCTAACCACTAACCATGAGTGGAGAAAAAGTTTTGGTGTTATCATTCATATTTAGTGATGAGCGAACATGCTCGCCACTACTCGTTACTCGCCCGAGTATCACTGTACTCAGTGTACTCGGCGAGCACCGAGCATTTCTGGTATTCTTTGGCGGGAGCTCGAGTCTCTGCCCTGCAATTTTGGCGCTCTTTAGAGCGTCAATGAACATGCAGGGAATGTCTGCCACACACTGCCGCAGCCATGTTTTTGTGGTATTACAGTGATTGGCAGGCCACACAGCGTCATCAGGTCTATAAGAGACCAGACGCCGCCCTGCTCGATGCATTCAGCTCCGGATTCAGACAGAGTAGGGAGAGCTGCTGCTGAGATAGGGAGAGATTTGTGATTTTATTAGTTAATGTGGATCTATCATTGTTCAATCCACAAATCCAGCTAAACCAACAGTTCTTTTAAGGGCTAATTAGGGGTATATAGATTGTAGTGCTAGGTAGGCAGGGGAGTCTATGTGCACATATCCACATCAGTGCAAGGCATGCAGGCACTGTATGTGAGTAAATAGATCTGACTGCATACTTCAAAATGGTCCATTACTGTCTGGTGCTGCCTATTATATACAGTACATACCTAGCTGCAGGTATCCGTGGCTAGGATTATTTTTTTTTGCACCTGAATCCTGCTAATTTTATTGCAAAGCAATACAGAGTCCCCATTTTTTTCTACATTTATTGGCTTGGTCACACTGCAGACTACAGCCAGGTCATTTTAATACAACAGCGTGACGATCTGGCAATTTAAAACGGCTTTTTTTTGTCCCAGGCATCAGATCTGAGTGTGCAGAAAATTCTTTATTTTTGTTACTGTAGTATTTTTTGGAGTGTCTTACATTTTTGGACACCATTTTGTTGACCAAAAAATCTTTAGATGGTCAAAAAATATTATCTACAGTTCTTATATTTATCACTGTGGTTTTTATGCCACACGCATCACATATCATTGCGATAACTACCGTATATACTCATGTATAAGCCGACCCGTGTATAAGCCGACCCCCCTAATTTTGCCACAAAAAACTGGGAAAACTTATTGAATCGCGTATAAGCCTAGGGTGAAAAATGATTATGCCCCCATATGATGCTCCACAGATTATGCCCCCATATGCTCCACAGATTATGCCCAATATGCTCCACAAGATTATGCCCCCATATGCTCCAGATTATGCCCCCATATATTCCACAGATTATGCCCCCATATGATCCACAGATTATGCCCCCATGTGCTCCAGATTATGCCCCATATGTTCCACAGATTATGCCCCCATATGCTCCAGATTATGCCCCATATGTTCCACAGATTATGCCCCCATATGCTCCATATTATGCCCCATATGTTTCACAGATTATGCCCCCATATGCTCCATATTATGCCCCCATATGTTCCACAGCTTATGCCCCCATATGCTCCATATTATGCCCCCATTTGCTCCATATTATGCCCCCATATGCTCCAGATTATGCCCCATATGTTCCACAGCTTATGCCCCCATATGCTCCATATTATGCCCCCATATGCTCAAGATTATGCCCCATATGTTCCACAGCTTTTGCCCCCATATGCTCCATATTATGCCCCCATATGCTCCAGATTATGCCCCCATATGCTCCATATTATGCCCCATATGCTGCACAATTATGCCCCATAGTATAGGCCTCATATGCTGCAGCTGCAAAAAAAAAAAAAAATGACATACTCACCTCTCGTCGCTGGGGGCCAGGTGCCGGTGTCCTGAGCAGGCGGTGACACCTGCGCGCTATGGGGGACAGGTGCCGGTGTCACCGCTCGCTCAGGACCCCGGCACCTGAGATATTTACCTGTCCCTCGGTCCACCGCAGCGCACTGCTCCCTCGGTCTGACTCTTCTGTGTGTGAATGATCTGGAAGGGGGCGGGGAGCGCACTAACGACGTCATTGCGCCCTCTGCCTGATCATTCACACACAGAGGAGTCAGACCGAGGGAGCAGTGCGCTTCGGTGGACCGAGGGACAGGTAAATATCACTATACTCACCCCTCCGCCGCACGTCTCTGCAGCCTCTCCTCTTCTCCCGGCGCTCTCCACAGCGCTTCAGTCCTGCAGCGGTCACGTGCTACCGCTCATTAAAGTCATGAATATGTGCATATTCATGACTTTAATGAGCGGTGCCATGTGACCGCTGCAGGAAGGAGCCGGAGATCGTGGGAGAAGCAGGGGGGCTGCAGAGACCGCGCCGGCGGAGGGGTGAGTATGATCTGACACCCCCGCTCCCCCTCCCCGCCGACCCCCGTATATAACCCGCGTATAAGCCGAGAGGGGGACTTTCAGCCCTAAAAAATGAGCTGAAAATCTCGGCTTATACATGGGTATATACGGTATTTTACAATTTTAGTACTCCAACAATTTTTTTTTTAGTGTCATAGCCTAGTTATTGACACAATTTTTGTGAGCCATAAAATCCAGCCCACATATTTAACAGTGTTCTATCTCCGTCAGATGCCAGCTCTATCTGTGGTCTACAAATTTTGTCATTTCCGGCCTATATTCCACTGTTTTTGCTGTCTGTTACCCTTGGTGTATACACTATTTTGGGGAAAAAAAAAAAAAAAAACTCCAGGGCACATATTGAACTGTCTGTTATCTCCGTCAGACGCCTGGTGTATCTGAGCTCTACAAATAGTTGCTTTTCAGACCTACCTTGCACTTGTTTTGCTGTCTACTACACTAGGTCTAGTGTACACTATTTTGGGGTAAAATATACAAAAATACAGGCCACATATTGAATAGTCCGGTATATCTGTGACACGCCTAATGTATCTGAGGGCTACAAAGTGTGCTTTTGAGTCTTCCCTTCACCTTTTTTTGCTGTGTGTTACCGTAGCTCAAAACACTTTTTTGGTGTAGAAAATACAAAAATACCAGCCACATATTGAACAGTTTGGTATCTCTGTGACACACCTTATGTATCTGAAGGCTACAAAGTGTGCTTTTGAGGATTCCATTCACCTTTATTTGCTGTGTGTTACCCTAGCTCTAAACACGATTTAGGGCTAAAAATTTAAAAAATACAGGCCACATATTGAACAGTGTGGTATCGCTGTCAGACGGCTGAGCTATTTGTGGCCTACAAATTGCGGCAATTCAGACCTACATTCCACTGTTTTGCTGTCTGTTACCTTAGTTCTGTACAATATTTTGGGGTATAAAATTAAAAAATACAGGCCACATTGTGACCAGTGTGGTATCTGTGTCAAACTCCTATCTCTCTGTGTGCTAACAATTGTGGCATTTCAGGGCTACTTTAGACAGTTTTTTCTTCATCTTACTACAGTTATTGATAGTGACAGCAGTTTGTTAAACAAATAAAGTACATTCCAGATATTTGAAAGTGCATTTTTCCCGCACACGGATCACATCTAGTGTTGAGCGATACGATACTGCAAATATCGGGTATCGGCCGATATTAGCTGTATCGGGCTTTCGATTCCGAGTACCGATATTTTCGTCATATCGGATACCGGAATCGGGATTGTCACTGTCATTGTCAGTGTCCGTCGGTCGGGTCTGTCACTGTCAGTGTCCGTCGGTCGGGTCTGTCAGGAGTCAGCGGCACTTACCTGGCAGAAGATCTCCGGCGGTCACGGCCTGGACTGTTTCATGGCCGCCATCCTCTTCTCCCCGGCGGTCACATGCAGTTTCTCACGATAACTGCAGTGACTGCTGGGTAATCCCGGCCGTAAAGCAGTCAGTCCGATGACGTCACCGCCGGGGAAGCAGGTAATCAGCTGTGCTGCGTCGCGATGACAGGCTCTGCCTGTCATTGCGATGTAGCAGAGCTGGATCGTCGTGGGACACTCGTTACTATGGACTGCGTCGGACAGGTGGTATACTGTTGGTTTTTTTTCTTTCTTTTTTTACAGGAGATCGATGGCGTCGCAGGAATGAGAGTACAATAAAAGAAATGAAAACTGTGTTGTCTCTTTTATTTCATTAAAAGACTTTTTTCTTGCTGTGTCTTTTTTTTAAACATTTAATAACTTTGGGATTAATAATGGATCGGTGTCTTATTGACACCTCTCCATTATTAACCGGGCTTATTGTCACCGTGCAATCAACGGTGACATTAACCCCTTATTACCCCACTTGCCACCGCTACAGGGCAGTGGGAAGAGCCGGGTAAAGTGCCACAATTGGCACATCTTTTGATGCGCCAAATGTGGGGCTGCTGTAGCCTGGTATTATCAGGCTGTTGAGGGCCAAAATCCATGGGCCTTGACAGTCTTTTAATACCAGGCCGCAGCAGTCTGCATTTTACTTGGCTGGTTAACAAAAATAGGGGGACCCCTACGCCGTTTTTTTTTCGAGGTGATCCCCTATTTTTGTTAACCAGCCAAGCTAAGCAGACTGCTGTGGCCTGGTATTATCAGGCTTGCAAGGTCCATGGATATTGGATCCTTACCAGCCTGAAAAACCAGGCCTCAGCGGTCTGCTTCATCTGGCTGGTTAACAAAAATAGGGGAGACCCCACGCCAATTTGCGCTTGAGCTCACCAATGCCAGCCTGCTGTCTCAAAATCTCATCTTGTGATTTATCCAGATCCTTGGTATCACTCGGGAACACTGCTGGGGCTCCGGGCGCCGAACTTACAGCCTGAGCTTCACGAGTTGCAGCTACTGATCCGGACCGTAACCCGTCCACGCCGCTGTCTTCGGCAGAAACAGATTCCTGGACAGAGTCAGTCCCCATATCTTCAGTCTTGTTCCTCACAGCTTCACTTGAGACTTCAGCTTCTGATGAGGCATCTGGCTTGGTGACCACCACTTCCATGGCTTTTTCCACCTCTGCAGCATTACCTTCAGAGTCCTGGGCATGATGCAGCTCCATACCATACATTGATAACTTCTCATCTTCGACAGCATCCACTTGTGCTGTGTTCAGTTTCAGAGTCCTGCCTTTAAAGCTCAGCTCTCCTCCTTTCACCTTAGTCTTCGCCAGGGAATTGGCCAACTGTAAAACATCTTCAGATGCCATCTTCTGTCCGGCTGTAAGGTCAGCATCAGCTTTCTTCTCAGGACTCTCAACCTCCTCTGCTACCATGCCTTCCTTATTTGCACTGGTTGCTTGATCGTCATCAGATGATTCACTATCACTATCCCTGTCTGACCCCTTTTTCTCAGCCACATCCGGCTCACCTTCAGGGTTATACAATTCATTCTCATCCTGCTCACTTTCAGGGGTATACAATTCATTCTCATTCACATCCTGATCTGGAACCTTAGTTAACATGTCATCCACAACATTAACTTCACCATCTGGTCCCTCAAGTATGTGACTATGTGACAACCCCAGCACTAAACTTCTATATAGCTCAGGTACTAGGAGCTGGCTCACGACCTCTCCCTGGACTTCAGTGTCCCTATACAACAGGTGAGTGTTTATGGCAACATGAGGAAACCTCTCCTCATAGCCAGGCTCTTGGGAAACCTCATTTTGAACAATTATATTTTCCTGTGCCGTTTTAAGAGTGGGGTCTCGCCATTGTTCACTCTCAAAATTGTCACAGGACACAGGTAAGTCAGGACACTCGGTTCCCGAGAACCACCATCCTCGTCTCCCACCATCACCTGCAAAGGAATTTCATCACTATCACAGTCATCATTATTATCAATATCATTATCATGATTATGATCAGTATCATCATCACTATCATGATCATCATCATTATTATTATCAGCATCATTATCATGGTCATTATCATTATCATGATCATCATCATTATCATTATCATTATCATCATTATCATCATTATCATCATCATTATCATCATCATTATCACATAAGTTTAATGGCCCACTAGCATTGTGTTCCGCCCCTCGGACTGCGCACCCTCAATAGGAGCTTCATCACACTGTTCATCAGAAACATTTTTCCCCCAGAGATCCTTAGACCGGGGAAAGTCATTACCCAATATGACGGGTTGCACCAGGTTCTTCACTACCCCCCCTTCATATGAAACCTCCCCGAGTTTGGGGACCAAGTCCACGGCAGTCTCTGTGTAGACTTTGGTGTCTCCATGGATGCACACCATACTCAGGTGCTTATCAGGGATGAAGTCCCTATCAATCAGGCTGTCACATACGGAAGTCACTGGACTCTCTGAGTCCAAGAGGGCCTGTGCTGGGCAGTCATTTACAACCACCGGGCACACCTGTGGTCCAGTCTCTTCGGCTGAGGTGGACACACACACAGGCTCTGCGCAGGGAGAGAGGGATCTGCCAACATCACAATACATAGGCTCCCCCTCTATTGGACAGTTGGCTGCAATTTCACGACATCTCCAACACTGTCCATCACACTTTTCCACCCACATGTCCCCTCGGGCCTGAACCCGCTTATCAGCATACCCCATGTCCCCAACAGCTGGAACGCTCTTACCGCGAGAGTTCAGCGTCCGGGAACTCTGAAGTGACGACCTCTCAGACGGCTGGTCACGGAGACAGTCTTTGCTGGCGAAGGCCTTCTCCATCAGGCTGACCAGACGATTGGCGTCCTGGTGGTCTCCTTGTCCGACCTCTGGCTGTACCTCAGGAGGACATGCTCGGGTGTAGCGGTTCACTATCACCTTTCCAACTCCATAATCAGGTTTGCTGACTGCAGACTCCCAACTGCATCTCCAGTCATGAACTCCCCTGGCACGGGCTGTCACCGTAACACCCAGCCGGGTAAGAATCTCCGCTTTCAGCTTGGCATAGTCTTGGCTGTCCTGCTCGCTCAGGTCAGCATAGGCCCTTTGGGGTTCTCCAATCAAATAGGGTGCGACCATCATGGCCCATTCAGATAGGGGCAGATTCTCCTTCTCTGCCAGTCCCTCAAACCTAGTGATATATACCTCCACATCATCACGAGGTGTCAACTTTTTCAGGGACCGTCTTACCGCCTTCTTTACAGCGGACAATGCAGGTGACTTTGCAACACCACTTTGGGACGATGCACCGCAAGTCCCCTGCAGTGCTGCAACCTGCTCAAAAAACAACCGGTTATTCTCCTGCTGCTGCTTCAGGAATTGCTGCTGGGCCTGCTGCATGCGCTGCTGGTGCTGCAGGCGCTGCTGCTCCATGCTCTGCTGCATGCTTCGCTGGGCCTGGACCAGGTACTCAATGAGCTCCTCCATACTGCCGGACTTATCTGTCTCAACCACGGCAGTCTTATGTTGCACATTAACTTGCGCCATTTGTTCAAACAGCGCCTCCATGCTGTCATCCATGCTGTCAGACTTCTCTGTCTCAACAACGGCAGTCTTCACTCAAGACATACACACTCCACAGTCTTTTCCACAGAAAATTCAGCTTTGCTGTGCAGACACTTTTTTTTTTTTTTTCTGCAAACTCTATTAGGGCCACTGTCTCTTTAAGACTGCTCCAACAGACGTTTCTCCCTTGCTGCTGCACACTCCACAGTCTTTTCCACAACAAGTTCAGCTATGCTGTGCAGACACACTTTTTTTTTTTTCTTTTGCAAACTCTATTAGGGCTACTGTCTCTAAGCCACTGTGCTGCACGCACATTCCAGCACCAATTGTATCAGCCACTGTGCTGCCCCAGCATTCTCCGCCAATTGTAAGCTTTTCAGGGGATATAGCTCTGGGATCGCTGTCTGGGTAGACAGAGTGGCACGAAAACAGTTCATTCACACAGCAGTTCTGGTGAAAACTGGCCGCAACCAGCTTTATTAAAGTCCACAGCAAACAGATAAAAATAAATCATAAACATAAGACCTGGGCTTGTCCAGCCACTAATTACACTTAGATAGATTTCCTTTTCTATCCGGGTCCAGACTCTACCAGTCTGTGCCCAAAACAACACATATGTTCAGTAGTTACCAGCGTGGAGTTTCACAGAGTCTCCTCCTTGTGTCTGAAGGCACCTTCAATGTCCAGACTTGAGAGAGCTCCCCTCCTATTCAGCCGCTATTCTCACGGATTCTCACTGAGACTACTCCTGTGTTCGGGGTACATCGAGCACCCAGACTGAGATAGCTCACACTCCTGGAGACTGCTTCTTGTGCCGGGACTCCTTGTCCAGACTAAGTGAGCTCTCTGACTGTGTTTGCAGACACCTACTTCTGGTCTCCTAATTAACAGCTGAATGGTTTCAGGCCTGAGCTGCAAGTGTGTACTGAATGTAAGGTGTAGTGACCTTTCTCTACCACTAGGTTTACAAAGCCACATATTTCCCTTATACCATACAGCACAGTACCTAGGTGAAATGTACACCCCATTCGACACATATTCCTTCGCTGTCTCACAATATATACAGTGCCTACAAGTAGTATTCAACCCCCTGCAGATTTAGCTGGTTTGATAAGATGCAAATAAGTTAGAGCCTTCAAACTGCAAACGAGAGTAGGATTTATTAACAGAAGCATAAATCTTATAAAACAAAAAGTTATGTTGCTCAGTTGAATTTTAATAAATTTTAAACATAAAAGTGTGGGTCAATTATTATACAACCCCTATGTTTAATATTTCGTGGAATAACCCTTGTTTGCAATTACAGCTAATAATCGTCTTTTATAAGACCTGATCAGGCCGGCACAGGTCTGTGGAGTTATCTTGGCCCACTCCTCCATGCAGATCTTCTCCAAGTTATCTAGGTTCTTTGGGTGTCTCATGTGGACTTTAATCTTGAGCTCCTTCCACAAGTTTTCAATTGGGTTAAGGTCAGGAGACTGACTAGGCCACTCCAACACCTTGACTTTTTCCCTCTTGAACCAGGCCTTGGTTTTATTGGCTGTGTGCTTTGGGTCGTTGTCTTGTTGGAAGATGAAATTACGACCCATCTTAAGATCCTTGATGGAGGAGCGGAGGTTCTTGGCCAAAATCTCCAGGTAGGCCGTGCTATCCATCCTCCCATGGATGCGGACCAGATGGCCAGGCCCCTTGGCTGAGAAACAGCCCCACAGCATGATGCTGCCACCACCATCATGCAGTGCCATCCAGTCTCCAAACGTCACGTGTGTGGTTGGCACCAAAGATCTCGATCTTGGTCTCATCAGACCATAGAACCTTGAACCAGTCTGTCTCAGAGTCCTCCAAGTGATCATGGGCAAACTGTAGACGAGCCTTGACATGACGCTTTGAAAGTAAAGGTACCTTACGGGCTCGTCTGGAACGGAGACCATTGCGGTGGAGTACGTTACTTATGGTATTGACTGAAACCAATGTCCCCACTGCCATGAGATCTTCCCGGAGCTCCTTCCTTGCTGTCCCTGGGTTAGCCTTGACTCTTCGGACAAGCCTGGCCTCGACACGGGAGGAAACTTTCAAAGGCTGTCCAGGCCGTGGAAGGCTAACAGTAGTTCCATAAGCCTTCCACTTACGGATGATGCTCCCAACAGTGGAGACAGGTAGGGCCAACTCCTTGGAAAGGGTTTTGTACCCCTTGCCAGCCTTGTGACCCTCCACGATCTTGTCTCTGATAGCCTTGGAATGCTCCTTTGTCTTTCCCATGTTGACCATGTATGAGTGGTGTTCACAAGTTTGGGGAGGGTCTTAAATAGTCAGAAAAGGCTGGCAAAAGAGATCATTAATCCACACATGTGAAGCTCATTATTCTTGGTGCCTGAACTACTTCTTAATACTTTAGGGGGACCAAACAGAATTCTTGTGGTTTGAGGGGTTGAATAATAAATGACACTCTGAATTAACTTTTAACGTTTTTAAAAAAAAAAAAAAAAAATTAAAACAAAAATTTTTGCTGCAGTGCATTTCCCACTTCCAGGCTGATCTACAGTACAAATGTCACAATGCCAAGTTAATTCCGCATGTGTCAACCAGCTAAATCTGCAGGGGGTTGAATACTACTTGTAGGCACTGTATATATATGTCACAATGACATGTATATATATATATGTATTCTATGTGTGTATATTTAGTGTTTACAAGGAAATAAAGGTTTTTTTTAGTTGCGATATTTTGTTCCCATAGACTTACATGGGACTTCCGGTATCGGAATCGGATATCGCCGATATTTAGTGATATCGGCGATACCATTCCGATCCGATATTTTTAGATATCGAGCAGTATCGCTCAACACTAATCACATCTAATTTTTCTCCAAATTGTGACTTTTTTATTGAACGTTGAAAATATTGTACTACATTTAAAACGGGAAAGGTGCATGGCAAGGGACGGGGAACTGGTCGTGATGGTGATGGTGTATGCAGAGGCAGAAGGCAAGCAGAAATTGTGCCTCAACAAACACCCACATCTTCTTGCAACAGATTCCTGTCAGAATTCATAGGGGACGGCAGAAGAGCAAACTTGACACCAGAGCAGCGTGAAAAGGTAGTTGGTTGGATGGCGTATACTTTTTCCAGTCACTTTGCCAGCATGACAAGCCCCCTGTCTTCCACCCAGTCAAGTCTGAGTAGCCGTGAGTCTAGACCGCATATTCCTCACCCTAATCATCCTTCCACCTCCCATGCCGAGTGACCGCAGACAACTGATCCCAAACTTGGACACTCCGAAGAGCTGTTCAGTTGTCCATTTATAGATTCTGACCTCTCGCCCGGTCCACTTGAAGCGGGGAAACTGAGATTGCATGTAGCTATGCCCAAATATTTGAGCAACCAAGTTCACACGAAGGCGTCAGAGGGAATGTGTCACAAGAGGTTGATGATGATGAGACACGATTGTCAGAAAATCAGGAGGAGGACCAGAATAAGTAAGTGGAAGAGGAGGTGGTGGATGATATAGTAACTGACCCAATCTGGCAGGAGGACATGCAGAGAGAGGCAGCAGCACACAGGGGGAGAGAGGTGTAGCACCACAACAGGCAGGAAGAAGCACTATGGTGGCTGCAGTCAGAAGGCGGGCAACCGTTCCTCCTAACACCAACATGACGGAAGTTGTCATTACAAATGTTCTGTCTTCCCGAGTCTGGTTGTTTTTTAAAGACTCTGCTGATAACTCCAAACAGGCCATTTGCACCACCTGCCATGCCCACATCAGCAGTGTTAGGGTCTGCGGAACGCACCAAATATATGATGTAGAGAGGTGCGTTCGCCGCCCGGGGTCCACCATGCAGGCGGAGCCTGCTGCTAGTAAAATGGCGCAAGAAGCGAACTCTGTTATCCCGCAGAGTCGCCAAAATAAACTCTGTAACGCGCTGTGGCAATACAGTGTGTTCCAAATTATTATGCAAATAATATTTTCTCAGATTTTCCCAAATTACCTATATGAATTTCAGTCATTGTAATTTTCCAGTCAAATAACTATTAGAGTACAATTGAAAGGTTTTTGTACAAACTGCCTATGATAACAGTATATTTTTAAAAAAATAAAACACTCAAACTGCACTCAAAATTCATGTTCCAAATTATTAAGCACAGCAGAGTTTTCAACCTTTTCATTTTAATAAAGAACAAAAAATGGTCATTTTTGAAATTATAAGCATTAGCAGGTTCTTACAAACTGAAATCAAACAGTTTTCAACTCAAAACTTTGTTCTAAGTGATGTTACATTTGCACATAGGACCCCTTGTTCGAAAGGAGCTTCTGAACTCTCTCGTCCATTGAATTTGTCAGGTTTTGGAAGGTTTCTGCTTCAATTGTTTTGCATGAGGACAGAATACCCTCTCAGAGCTGTTGCTTAGATGTGAACTGCCTCCCGCCATCAAAGACACTCCTTTTGATGATGCTCCAGAGGTTCTCAATGGGGTTGAGGTCAGGGGAGCATGGGGGCCACACCATAAGTTTGTCCCCTTTTATGTCCATAGCAGCCAGAGATGCAGATGTGTTATGTGCAGCATGAGATGGTGCATTATTATGCATGAAAATAATCTTGCTGCGGAATGCACGGTTCTTCTTCTTGTACCATGGCAGGAAGTGCTGTTTGAGAAACTCAACATACACTATGGAGTTCATCTTTACCCCTTCTGGGATCCTAAAGGGGCCGACAATCTCTCTCCCCATGATTCCAGCCCAAAACATTACTCCACTTCCTTCTTGTTGGTGCCGTAGCCGTGTTTTCATGGGGTGTCCATCAACCAGCCATCCTCCATTCCATCCATCTGGACCATCAAGCGTTGCACGGCACTCATCGGTGAACAAAACAGTTTTGAAGTCAGTCTTCATGTATTGTTTGGCCCACTGGAGCCGTTTCTGCTTGTGTGCAGTGGATAGAAGAGGTCGACAGGATGGCTTACGCACAGCTGCAATTGTCTGTAGGAAAGAGTCCTCAATTTTCCCTTATCAGCATGAACACGTGTGTACTGTGGATCAGCTACATACTTCTTGATTGTGCGATGATCACGATGAAGTGTCTTAGCAATGTTGATTGTAGTCATGCCTTGACCTAAACACTCCACAATTTGTTGCTTCTCAGCAGCCGACACAACTTTTTTCTTTCCCATTTTGGCAGAAAATGTAGGCTGCTTAATAATGTGGGACAGCCTTCTTAAGTAGTCTTGCCTTTCATTGAACACACCTGCCAAACTAATTAGCACAGGTGTCTGCAATTGCTTACAGTGATATAAAGAGCCCTGACACACATTACCATCAATGAGTTTAACTGACAAACAAAAAAATTCTTACCTTATCACTCCTAAACAATTTTTGCATAATAATTTGGAACACAGTGTATGTGCGAACTCTGTTATTCCACAGAGCCGCTAGAAGGAATGCCGCAGCGCTATATGGCGATGTGTGCGAACTCACTTAACACCACTGAGTCGCAAAATAAACACGCTAGGGCGCTGTCTAGCGTTGAAAGCGAACCCTGTTATGTCACAGAGCCGCAGAGACAAACTTCTGTGTCCTGTCAGGCACCCAGGTACACAGTTGACTGCCAAGTGAACATAGAACGTGATCATGCGCTAATGTCCTTGCGGGAGTCACCCGCAATCTATGGCGTCTGAATGCCAGGCCCTGAATACTGCAATCAAACTCCTCACCGGTTATGCCGGTAATCTAGGGCATCTAGGACACCGACCCTGACCAGCTAGCATACCAAGCTCCTCACCAATTAAGTCGGTATTGTAATAGCATATTTCAGCTGCCCTAACCACACACACGCATGACCACACTGGCGCAAAGCATATAACGGTTGATATTAGCGCATGGCGGCCCAGCCATGCCACCCTTTTATAGTAACAGCTACAGGACCTGCCAGAAACAAGGACCAATGAGAAACTGTTCCAAAACACATGCAGTTTCAGGACCTTCCTGGCGGACCAATAGAAGCTGCTGCAGTACCTGAACATGTGACCCCCGATCTCCAATGAGAGATTTTACCCTGGGCATGCTCAGAAGGGGAAACACAGGACTTCGTCCCAAAGACGTCTGCTCCAGCACTGGCTATAATATCAGATCCAGGAGAGGCAGCAGCAAGTCTCTGCACAGTATTGGAATGGGCAAGACGCTGGGACCGACATCTCTGCTGAGCAGGCTCCACAGCGGCCGGAGATGAATGGGGGACCCCAGCGGGACTGGTTCGAGACTCCCCTTGTGCAGCAGTGGGAACTCGAACCCTAACATTACCCCCCCTCCTAGGGCCCTCACTTCTTTGGGCCTCACAGCGATGAGCTGCGGAGCGTGAACATGCTCGACAGGCTCCCAGGACCTATCCTCAGGCCCATAACCCCTCCAATCCACCAAATAAAATTTTTTGCCTCGTACCACCTTGCACCCAACAATGGCATTCACCTCATGATCGTCGGTAGATGAACCCAACGTCCCGGCAGATGACTCGGAAAACCGGGAAATGGCCACGGGTTTCAGGAGGGACACGTGAAAGGTGTCGGTGATACCAAGGCGAGGCGGAAGGGCTAGGCGTTAAACCACCGGGTTCACATGCTCAAGAACTTTAAAGGGGCCCAAAAAGTGAGGTGCCAACTTGGTGGACTCTACATGTAGCCTGATGTTTCGGGCAGAAAGCCACACTAGGTCACCCGGAGCAAATGTAGGAGCAGGGCGCCGATGGGCATCGGCTGGAGACCTCATCCTCTCTTTGGAGGCCTGAATGGCATCCTGGGTGCGGTCCCAAATGTCCCGTGCCTCCACAGCCAAGTCTGCCACCCTGGAATCGGCGGAAGACACGGGCATGGGCACTGGTACCCGCGGATGCTGACCGTAGTTCAGGAGGAATGGGGTCTGTCCTGTGGAGTCAGCCACAGCATTATTTAGAGCGAACTCAGCCCACGGTAGCAAGGATGCCCAGTCATCCTGCCTGGCTGAGACAAAATGTCGCAAGTATATGACCAACGTCTGGTTGGCCCTCTACCAACCCATTCGTCTCGGGATGGTATGCAGAGGAGAGATTCAACTCAATGCTGAGTAAACGACACAGCTCTCTCCAGAACCGAGACGCAAACTGGGGACCTCGATCACTGACAATTTTGTCTAGCATACCGTGTAGGCGGAAAATTTGCCTAATGAATAATGCTGCCAAGGCCCGTGCAGACGGTAATCGTGGTAACGACACTATGTGCACCATTTTGGAGAAGTGGTCGGTTATCACCCAGATGATGGTGCAGCCCCGAGACTTGGGTAAGCCCACCAAAAAATCCATCCCGACCATCTCTCAAGGCTTGTCTGCCACCGGTAAAGGGAAAAGTAGCCCAGCTGGCCATTGTCGAGGGGACTTATTCTTGGCGCAGGAGACGCACGCCTGAACGTATTCCCTGACGTCACGGACCATATGTGGCCACCAGTATGTCCTCGCCAGCAACTCAGATGTCCTTTTTGCCCCAAAATGTCCACCCACCCTGGACGAATGTGCCCAAGAGAGTACCTCCGGTCGCAAATTGGTGGGCACAAAAGTCTTGCCCGGAGGCACAGACTCAAGCGAAACCGGGGCCACAGTTCTTAGGCTCTCTGTGGGGACAATCAACCGAGGTTCCTCCTCCACCTCCTCAGAGGACAACACGGAGCGAGAAAGAGCATCGGCCCGAATGTTCTTCTCACCGGAGAGGAAATGGAGGGTGAAATGAAACCGGGAGAAGAACAGGGACCATCTGGCCTGATGAGAATTTAGCCGCTGGGCGGTCTGTAATTAGACCAAATTTTTGTGGTCAGTGAAAACTTGAAAGGGAAAGCGAGCCCCCTCCAGGAGATGTCTCCACTCAGAAAAGGCCAACTTCATGACTAGCAACTCCCTATCCCCAATGGAATAATTCCTCTCTGCTGGTGTGAAGGTCTTGGAAAAGAAGAAACAAGGATGTTTCCGACCTTGAGCATCCTTTTGAAAAAGGACTGCTCCATCACCAACGGACGAGGCATCGACCTCCAATATAAAAAGCTTATCAACCTCGGGGCGATGTAAGGTGGGAGCGCTAGCAAAATGGGACTTAATTGAAGTAAAGGCCTTGGAGACCTCCTCTGACCACAATTTGGGATTGGCTCCCTTCTTGGTGAGGGCTACCAAGGGAGCTACCAAAGTGGAGAAGTGGGGAATGAATTGGCGATAGTAATTAATGAACCCCATAAAGCGCTGCACTGCTTTAAGAGAATGGGGTTCTTGCCAATCCATCACAGCCTGTAGTTTGACAGGATCCATAGCCAATCCCTGGGCGGAGATGATATAGCCAGGAAAGGTAAAGACTCCTGCTCAAACATGCATTTCTCCAACTTTGCATAGAGGGAGTTCGCCCGTAACAGGTCGAAGACTTTGCAGACATCCCTCCAGTGAGAGTCAATATCTGGAGAAAAGATGGGAATATCATCCAGATAGACTACTACAGAGGTTGAAAGCATATCCCGGAAGATGTCATTGACAAAGTCTTGGAAAACGGCGGGGGCATTACAGAGCCCGAAGGGCATCACAAGGTATTCATAATGCCCATCCCTGGTATTAAAAGCCGTCTTCCATTCGTCCCCCTCACGGATGCGAATCAGGTTATAATCACCACGCAGATCTAATTTAGTAAATACCCTTGCTCCCCGGAGCCTATCAAAGAGCTCAGAGATATGGGGCAACAGGTACTTATTCTTAACGGTGATGGCGTTACGACCTCTGTAATCTATACACGGACGTAATTCTCCACTCTTCTTCTGCACGAAGAAGAACCCCGCTCCTGCGGGTGACACCGACTTCCTAATGAACCCTCTTGCCATATTCTCCTGGATATATTGAGACATAGCCTCCGTCTCAGGAAGAGAGAGGGGATAGACCCTTCCCCGAGGAGGTTCTGCTCGAGGCAAGAGGTCAATAGGACAGTCGTAACGACGATGGGGCGGCAGAGTCTCCGCAGCCTTTTTAGAGAACACGTCTGCATATGACTGAAAGCACTTGGGAAGAGGAGAAAGATCTGCGGGTATCTCTGTAGTGGTAACCTGAATGCACTCCCTGACACATCTGTCCTTACATGACTCACTCCAACCCAGTATCCTACCGGAGGTCCACTCAATATGAGGGGAGTGGGAACGGAGCCAGGGTACTCTCAGTAGGATTTTGTCTATTCCCTCGGGAAGGACGAGAAGGGCAATAATTTCCTGATGGGAAGGGGGTACACACAAAGTAAGAGGGACAGTCTGATGTGTAATTGGCTAGGGCAATGTCAACCCATTCACTACCCGGACAGTCACTGGCTTATCGAGCACTACAAGATGTATTGCGTGCCGATGAGCAAAGGTGGATGACATGAAATTCCCCTCTGCTCCTGAGTCCACACAAAGCTCGACTGTAAGTGTGGAAGAGTCTACAGTGACTGTCCCTTTAAATGTCATCTTGGCGGAAAATGCCGCTGTCTCTAGTGAACCTCCTCCCAGGGCCACTAGACGCGATCGCTTCCTCGATCGCTGTGGACATTTGTTGGCATAGTGTCCTGTCTGCTGACAAAGGTTACAGACCACAGATACTCGGACGGCTCAAGACTTATTTCCTGCACGAGAAACCTCTGTGGCCTTTTGGTTGTTCAGATGACAGATCGGGGGATTCGAGAGGTTTGGCAAAGTTGGGAGCCAACCGAATCCTCTGCCTACACTGGGCCTGCTCCAACCTCTCCTCGTGAAAACGGAGGTCGATGCGGGTAGATATGGAGATAAGCTTCTCCAGTGTGCCGGGAATCTCCCTGGTAGCCAAAGCGTCTTTAACATGGTCAGCTAGTCCTCGCCAGTATACTGAAATGAGAACTTTATCCGACCAGTCTATCTCTGAGGCCAGAGTCTGAAACTGGGCGGAAAACTGACTGACCAAAGACGAACCCTGTGCCAATGCCAGCAGTGGTAGTGCCGTATCGTGGGTGACCTTAGGTCCTAAAACCTTTTTAAGAGCCTCCAAGAAACGAGGAGCACTCCGCACCACACGATCGTCACGCTCCCACAGCGGCGTTGCCCACTCCAACGCTCTGCCTGAGAGTAGAGACAGTACAAAACCCACTTGTGCCCGATCCGTGGGGAAGCGTGCAGCCAGGAGCTCGAGCTCTATAGAGCACTGACTCACGAATCCCCGACATTGCTTGCTGTCACCGGCAAACTTGTCAGGAAGCGGGAGGTGGGATAATGTAGGGGCAGAGGTGGCAGAGGACAGACTGGCTGCAGCCACGCTAGCAGCTTGAACAGCGACTGCGGTAACATCCACAGCTGAGGTTGTGCGCTCAAGAGCCGCCAACCTACCCTCCAGCTGCTGGATGTACTGCGGTAGATGCTGGTCATCCGCCATTTTACTAGCCAGACCCTGGAGCAATCAAACTCCTCACCGGTTATGCCGGTAATCTAGGGCATCTAGGACACCGACCCTGACCAGCTAGCATACCAAGCTCCTCACCAATTAAGTCAGTATTGTAATAGCATATTTCAGCTGCCCTAACCACACACACGCATGACCCACACTGGCGCAAAGCATATAACGGTTGATATTAGCGCATGGCGACCCAGCCATATCACCCTTTTATAGTAACAGCTACAGGACCTGCCAGAAACAAGGACCAATGAGAAACTGTTTCAAAACACATGCAGTTTCAGGACCTTCCTGGCGGACCAATAGGAGCTGCTGCAGTACCTGAACATGTGACCCCCGATCTCCAATGAGAGATCTTACCCTGGGCATGCTCAGAAGGGGAAACGCAGGACTTCGTCCCAAAGACATCTGCTCCAGCACTGGCTATAATAGCAGATCCAGGAGAGGCAGCAGCAAGTCTCTGCACAGTATTGTAATGGGCAAGACTCTGGGACCGACGTCTCTGCTGAGCAGGCTCCACTGCGGCCGGAGATGAATGGGGGACCGCAGCGGGACTGGTTCGAGTGTCCCCTTGTGCAGCAGTGGAAACTCGAACCCTAACAAGCAGAGGTAGAAAAACTACCAGCCTAACCACCACCAGCATGATCAGGCACATGGCAGCGAAGCACCCGACTTTGTGGGCTGAACCCCAGTGTCTGCGGGTGACACCACAGCGTCTTCCGCTGTAGTGTGTGGAAGCCAATCCCTTGTCCATGGTGCCTGTGGAGATGCCTCCTGCCCTGCACCTGTCATTACACACACTCAACTACCATCATCAGCAAGTACATTAACATCCTTGTCCCAGCGCAGCTTTCAGTTGTCCATACCCCAGTCATTGGAACAAAAGTGGAAATATGCAGCCAATGCCCCACAGGTAGTGTTGAGCGATAGTGCTCGATATCTAAAAATATCGTATCGAAATTGTATCGCCGATAGCACTAAATATCGTCGATATCCGATTTCGATACCGGAAGTCCCATGTAAGTCTATGGGAACAAAATATCGCAACTAAAAAAAAACCTTTATTTCCTTGTAAACACTAAATATACACACATAGAATACATATATATATATATATATATACATGTCATTGTGACATGTATATATATACATATATGTATAGTTTATACACTTCTACATAGTAAAATATCCTCTGATTCAATTGCCGGGTAAAGCCGGCTTCTGTGAAAAGACAGAAGCACCCGACATGAAATGACACTTGGTGTACATAGGGTTAACCATGTCTTTTCATGTCGTTTGCAATCTGATTTGCACAAACAATTACATCAGTCTATGTGTGCAAAATTTCACACCTGTAGGGGTTAATTAAAGGTGTAAATTCGTTGTAAAAAAAACGGACTTTTTTGCTACGAATTTACACCTTTAATTAACCCCTACAGGTGTGAAATTTTGCACACTTACACTCATGTAATTGTTTGTGCAAATCAGATATCAAACTACATGAAAAGACATGGTTAACTCTATGTAAACCAAGTGTCATTTCATGTCGGGTTCTGCATTTTCACAAAAGCCGGCAATTGAATTAGCGGCTATTATACTATGTAGAAGTGTATGAACTATAAATATAAATATATATATATGTGTCACAAATTCAATGACATGTATATATATATATGAGGTGTAAAATTGCTGAAAAAAAATGCGTGGGCTCCCGCCCTATTTTCGCAACCAGACAGACAAAGCCAGTGAGTGGGGGCAGATAATAATAGCCCAGAGAGGGACCATTATTTTTGGCCCCCCCCGGCTACTAACATCTGCCCCCAGACACCCCAGAAAGGGCAAATCTCTAATTAGATTTGCCCTTTCTGGCACTTTGCCCGTCTATTCCCATTGCCCTGTAGCGGTGGCGAATGGGTTAATAAGGGGTTAAAATGACCTTGCAATTGAAAGGTCACTTTAAGCCAGGTTAATAATTGAGAGCTGTCAATCAGACAACTATCAATTATTAATCCTATTGTATGAAAGAAAAATCAAACACACACACTTTAATAAAAAAGAAGTTTAATGAAATAATCACACAGTTTTTGACCATATTTTATTTACCAGCTAAAACCATTTCCTGTAATAAAAATAAAATAATAAAGCAAAATTATTCTTACCAATCCGATGTACAGTCAGGTCCCACGGTGTAATCCATCAGAAAGGGTTAATGTTTACTGCAGGGACCGCAGCTAATGCTGCAGCCTCACAGTAAACCCCCAAATGAATGAGTTCCTCTCCTGGCTGACAGGAGAGGAAGTGGAAAGCTTAATTGATTGCTTTCCACTTTCACTTCAGGTCAGCCAGGGACACAATCAGTGACGTCAGAGGGAACTGGTTAACAAAAATAGGGGATCCCCTCGAAAAAAAATGGTGTGGGGTCCCCCCTATTTTTGTTAACCAGCCAGATGAAGCAGACCGCTGAGGCCTGGATTTTCAGGCTGTTAAGGAGCCAAGATCCATGGACCTTGCAAGCCTGATAATACCAGGCCACAGCAGTCTGCTTAGCTTGGCTGATTAACAAAAATAGGGGATCCCCTCGAAAAAAAAAAACGGCGTAGGGGTCCCCCTATTTTTGTTAACCAGCCAAGTAAAATGCAGACTGCTGCGGCCTGGTATTAAAAGACTGTCAAGGCCCATGGATTTTGGCCCTCAACAGCCTGATAATACCAGGCTACAGCAGCCCCACATTTGGCGCATCAAAAGATGTGCCAATTGTGGCACTTTACCCGGCTCTTCCCACTGCCCTGTAGCGGTGGCAAGTGGGGTAATAAGGGGTTAATGTCACCGTTGATTGCACGGTGACAATAAGCCCGGTTAATAATGGAGAGGCGTCAATAAGACACCGATCCATTATTAATCCCAAAGTTATTAAATGTTTAAAAAAAAGACACAGCAAGAAAAAAGTATTTTAATGAAATAAAAGAGACAACACAGTTTTCATTTCTTTTATTGTACTCTCATTCCTGCGACGCCATCGATCTCCTGTAAAAAAAGAAAAAAAAAAAACCAACAGTATACCACCTGTCCGACGCAGTCCATAGTAACGACAGTCCCACGACGATCCAGCTCTGCTACATCGCAATGACAGGCAGAGCCTGTCATCGCGACGCAGCACAGCTGATTACCTGCTTCCCCGGCGGTGACGTCATCGGACTGACTGCTTTACGGCCGGGATTACCCAGCAGTCACTGCAGTTATCGCGAGAAACTGCATGTGACCGCCGGGGAGAAGAGGATGGCGGCCATGAAGCAGTCCAGGACGTGACCGCCGGAGATCTTCTGCCAGGTAAGTGCCGCTGACTCCTGACAGACCCGACCGACGGACACTGACAGTGACAGACCCGACCGACGGACACAGACAGTGACAGTGACAAATCTGATTCCGGTATTCGATAAGACGAAAATATCGAAACGAATTATCGAAAGGCCGATAGAGCTAATATCGGCCGATAGCCGATATTTGCATTATCGTATCGCTCAACACTACCCACAGGCCACAGTACTAAATTCACACATTTCTTATCTGCTTGCGCTCAAAATGTTGCCTTTTAGGCTCGTGGAGACCGACGCTTTCTGCAACCTGATTGTGGCGGCCTTTTCCAAGGTTCTCTGTCCCCAGCCGACACTATTTTTTCCCCTGTGTGCCATCCCGGAATTACACAAGAACGTGTCCTACAACATTACCCATGCCCTCAACAATGCAGTTACAGGGATAGTACACTTAACCACAGACACGTGGACAAGTGCTTCTGGGCAGGGACGGTACATCTTGCTTTTGGCACACTGTGTTAACATAGTGGAAGCCGGGACCCAGACTGATCTTGAGATGGAACATGTCCTACCAATGCCGATGATTGCACGCCCTAGGTCAATCAGGGTTGCCCCCACAGTCTACTGCTTCTGCACATGACCACATCAGTCGCAAGCTGGAAGCACTGCAGCACTGCCTCAGCCAAGCAGCAACTGGCTGTGCTGAAGCTAATATGCTTAGGTGACAAACCTCACAATGTTAAGAGTTGTGGACATCTCTGAAAGAGCAGGCAGATGTGTGGCTGACACTGCTGAACCTACAACCCTACAACCAGGCATTGTGGTGTGTGACAATGGCAGTAACCTGGTAGTGTCTCTGAAGCGAGGCAAGCTCACACACGTACCATGCCTTGCCCATGTGCTTAACACTGTGGTTCAACGGTTTCTCAATACCTACCCAGAGCTACCGGATCTGCTTGTGAAATTACACCGCCTGTGTGCCCATTTTAGAAAGTCAGCTACAGCTTCAGCCGCCCTTGCGGTGCTTCAGCAGCATTTGCAGATTCCAGCTCACCGACTGGTGTATGATGTCATCACGCATTGGAACTCTACACTGCATATGCTGGAAAGGATTTCTGAGCAGAAGAGGGCAGTTGTTGAGTACCAGCATCAACAAGGGCATCTGTATCCAGTTCAGACTCCACACATAAGACCTCAGGAGTGGACATGGATGTCAGACATATGTACTATCCTACAAAACTTTGAGGAGTCTACCAAAATGATGAGCGGCGATGATGCCATAATTAGCGTCACTATCTCGCTTCTCTGTATTCTGAAAAGCTCTCTGCTCACAATCAAAGAGCATGCACAATGAGATGGAGCAAGGAACCATACAGGGTGATTAAACACAGCCCAGCCTCGTGTCATCCCAGCATAGATTGGTTGACAATGAGGAAGAGGAGGAGGAGGAAGAACAGGAGCTACTTTCCTGCGCTATAGACATTACTACAAGCACAACTGTCATACCGTCTGTTCAGCGTGGATGGCCTGAGGACAGGGAGGAGGAGGACAGCATGGTCAGTCGTCCTGTTGGTGAGGACAAGGAATGCTTGATAGTTATCAGTCTGGCACGCATTGCAGACTTTATGTTGTGCTGCCTTTCCCGTGAACCTCGCATGATCAAAATTTTTGCAGACACTCAGTACTGGTTTGAGACACTTCTAGACCCATGCTCCAAAGAGAACTTTCAATCTCTTATTCCAGAGTCAGATAGGTGTATTAAAATGATGCAGTACCAGAGGGTGTTGGGGAATTATTGAAAAAATTCCCATCTGAAAACGCTGGCGGCAAAGGTCACAGTTCGTTGGCCAACCAAGGAGTAGAGGCGAGAGAGGACCCAACTACAATCCAGCAGAGGTGTGGGAACACTGGCAAAGTACTGGGACACTTTTCTCAGACCTTCCCATCACCCTGGCCCAGAGTCGCGGAGTAGTCTCACAAGGCCTGGAAAGCTTGGGAAGATGTTGAAGGAGTACCTTTCTGACCGTACCAGCATCCTCCGTGATTCTTTTGTGCTTTTTAATTAATGGGTATCCAAGCTGGACACGTGGCATGAACTGGCTCTCTACGCCTTGGAGATCCTGGTCTGCCCTGCTGCTAGCGTTTTGTCAGAGCGGGTTTTTAGTGCTGCTGGTGGAATAATAACTGATAAACGCATCCGCCTGTCAACAGAAAATGCTGACAGGCTGACTCTTATGAAAATGAACAAGGCATGGATTGGGGCAGACTTCTGTACTCCACCGAATGAGAACTGGGAAACATAACCTTCAATACAGTATATTTTTTGGGAGGTGTATTTCCGTACACCTCTTCACACCCACACATGGGTATACGATTCCTGACTTTGGCTATTTGGTGTGTTATTATCATGCTCCTTCTCCTCATCCTCATCATCCACTACCACTAGAACACGAGGGTGACCTTGGTCTGTGATGCAACAGCCAGTATTAATTTTTCAAGGGTGTTTTGATGCCCATTCAAAAAATGTTTACACTCTATGTTGAGGTGTCACCCCCCAGGGGAAAATGTTTTTCAGCCTATGCACTTAGTGTATGGACATTCCAAGTATAGGAGACCCGCTCCTTTAAACTGGGAAGACCTTTTTCACAGGCCATACTTCACGTCTCTTCCTACACCACCCCTAGATCACCAGGTTGACCGTGTTCCGTGATGAAACAGCTACTACATTGTTTTGCAAAGATGTTTAGGATGTCCATAACAACAATTATTTACATTTTTGGTTGATGTGTCCCCCCCAGGGGAAAATGTTTTTCAGCGTATGCACTTAGTGTATGTGCATTCCAAGTATAGGAGCCCCGCTCCTTTACACTGGGAAGACCTTTTTCGCAGGCCATACTCCATGTCTCTTTCTACACCACCCCTAGAACACCAGGGTGAACGTGTTCCGTGATAACACAGGCACTACATTGTTTTGCCTGGGTGTTTAGGA
Organism: Oophaga sylvatica; assembly: GCA_033576555.1. NCBI lineage: Eukaryota > Metazoa > Chordata > Amphibia > Anura > Dendrobatidae > Oophaga > Oophaga sylvatica. Next base: position 258,672,343 of record JARQOD010000004.1, on the reverse strand, counting down.
TGTCCATAACTACAAATATTTACACAGTCGGTTGATGTGCCCCCCCTTGGGAAAATATTTTTCAGCCTATGCACTTAGTGTATGTCTATTACAAGTATAGGAGACCCGTTCCTTTGTAATGGAAACTGATTTTTAGGAGGACTTCATACACGTCTCTTCAAAGTGGTATTTTCGTTTGACCAAAATACCAAAATTCAATGCATAGCCAAATAGTATGGGAGACCCACTTCATAATAATGTGAACTTTGCAGGTTGTTAATATTCTTCAACAATGCAATTCTTCTATGCCAGTTCTTCAGCCTCAACACTGCAATGCTAAAATGCAGGGTCTTCAGACTCACCACAGCAATTGATCAATGCATGTTCTTAAGCATCAACAGTGCAATTATCCACTGATTGTTCTTCAGGATCAACACTGCAATGCTCCACTGCAGGGTTTTTAGCGTCAACACTGCAATGGTCTACCGCTGGGTCTTCAGGGTCAACACTGCAATTGTCCACTGCTGGGTCTTCAGTATAAACACTGCAATTGTACACTGCCGGTTCTTCAGCGTCAACAATGCAATTTTAAACTGCAGGGTCTTTAGCACCAACACTTCAATGGTCCAAAGCTGGGTCTTCAGCGTCAACACTGCAATTGTCCACTACCAGGTCTTTAGCATTAACACTGCAATTGTCCACTGCCAGTTATTCAGCCTCAACACTGCAATTGTCCACCACTGGGTCTTCAGCGTCAACACTGCAATTGTCCACCGCTGGGTTTTCAGCATCAACACTGCAATTGTCCTCTGCGGGTCTTCAGGCTCAACTACTCACTGCGTAGCCAAACAATATGGTAGTAACAAATTAACAGGAAGAATGCTTTCAGGTGGCCATCAAGTACGTGGGTTCAAAGCCTTTTTGGGGTGCATTTGAATTTGATGCAGGGCGGGCCTTGCATTCAATGAAGAAGCTAACAGTATGGCAGTGGCAAAAGAGTAATGTGAACTTGGTTTTCCTGTGTACATCCACTAGATCGCTTCAAAGCCTTTTTGGGGTGTGTTTGAATTTGATGCAGGGCGGGCCTTGCATTCAATGAAGAAGCTAACAGTATGGCAGTGGCAAAAGAGTAATATGAACTTGGTTTTCCTGTGTACATCAGCTAAGTCACTTCAAAGCCTTTATGAAGTGCATTTGAATTTGATGCAGACAGGACCTTGTATTCAATGCATAAACTAACAGTATCGCAGTGGCAAAAGAGTAATGTGAACTTGGTTTTCCTGTGTACATCCACTAGGTCGATTCAAAGCCCTTGTGAGATGTGTTTGAATTTGATGCAGGGCTGGCCTTGTATTCAATGAAGAAGCTAACAGTATGGCAGAGGCAAAAGAGTAACGTGAACTTGGTTTTCCTGTGGCCATCCAGTACCTGGGTTCAAAGGCTTATTGGGGTGTGTGAAACTTTGCTGTAGGGCAGGCCTTGCATTTAAATCATCAACTAACACTGTGAGAGACCTATTTTATTATAATTTGAACACTTTTTCATGAGACCCTCCTGTACTTCTCATCACAGTGGTATTGGGGTGCGTCCTAATTTTTGGCAGCCCAGCCACTCAATGCCTAGGCAATAACAGTATGAGACCCACTGTTTAATATTAGCCCTTTAAGAATAGTAATGCCGACTGATGCCCCTATAAAAATTGGCTTTGTGACTTTAAGATTCCCTTCTTCATAAATGTAGGCAAGTGGTCTGAAACCGACGTGTTTCGACCTAGCAGGTCTTAGTCATGGTTTGACTAAGACCTGCTAGGTTGAAACGCGTCGGTTTCAGACCACTAGGGACCCCACCTGTATATGTCTTTTTTCTATCAAGATGGATTTTAATTTTATCTAATAAAAATTGAATTTTTATCCATTTTTGCGCTGGAGATTTTTTTCTACTTCTTCATAAATGAAACAAGATGTGTCTGATGATGTGTCACACAGCGCATGGCCAGCTAAGGTTGTTAAATGCTACAATGACATTTCACAGTAAATGCATTTGTATTGGTTGAAAGCAATGGTAATGTTGAAAAACGCATAAAAAACGTTACGTGTGAACATAGACAAATTGGTGGAGGAACTTTTTTACTTTGGGTTAATTATTTTGCCTTATATAAAAGTCATTAACCTGGAAAGGATGTTCCTTGACATATTTCCCAGAAAAATCTATTTTGGTTTTGTTTTTGTATGTTTTTTGGTGCGCCTGTAAAAATGGCGGAAGACTCTGACAACATTGTTCACATCTGTGACGTGGAAGTCAGAAATGCTTCCAGAGGCATTCCCCATGATGTTCCCATGTCATTTGAGCTGTGTTTCCATCATTTACAGATGTTTTAGACTTTAAAAGGACCCCTGGAGGGATCGCGGCAAAAATGCTGTTTTCCCATAGACTTACATTGGGCTCGTTGCTTGGGTCGAGTACCCGAGTATTCCAATTTGCTCGACCCGACCAACGAGCACCCAAGCATTTTAGTGCTCGCTCATCACTATTCAATTCTCTGAAAAAATGCCAAGAAAGCAAAAATTCTACCAGGTATGTCAACTTTTGTGCACAACTGTAGATGAGGAGTTGCAATGTTGTTTTAAAAATGCCCATAGTTTGACTAGCTTTATGATGTTGTGCACTTGCATTATATAAATTACCTGAGTTTCATACTTTTTAACATTTTAAAGCAAATCATATTAAAAACACTTTAAAACTACCAACTCTATAGTATGATGTGTTAAAAAAATGTCAATATCAAATGTCAAAACTGTCAGCAAAATAACACTAATCAAAAAATATTGGAGATGATTTTTAAAAGTGATGCATCTGGTTTCTAATTTCTAATAAACCAAATTTTACATTCATCACATTTATTATATATTTGCACAAAAAACAGGAATATTCAATGTTCTCGCCATTTAGAATGTAGGTATGGTTATTGTGAGATTGAAAAATGTCCAGGGTTAAATATTGGCATGTGGCATTAAAAATTGTCTTAATGTAAAGCACCCAAGAGGTGACTTAAAGGGAATCTGTCAGCAGGATATTGATGCCCCATCTGTGAGAAGCATGATGTAGTGACAGATACCTTGATGCCAGCAATGTGCTACTTACTGTGCTGCATGCTGTAGTTTTGATAAAATCACTGTTTTACTTGCTGCAGATCTACTAATTCTCTGAATGCTGAGATCTGTATAACCCCACCTACATTACTGACAGCTTTCTGTGCATAGGCAGAAAGCTGACAATCAAAGGTGGGGGGCGGATTGTACAGAACTCATGAATATGGATGACTACATAGTCGTAGGTTTACTAGTCCTTTAACCCCGTCACCCCTGGAGCATTTTTCGGTTTTGCGTTTTTGTTTTTCGCTCCCCTCCTTCCCAGAGCCATAACATTTTATTTTTTCCATCAATATGGCCATATGAGGGCTTATATTTTGTGGAACGAGTTGTACTTTTGAAAGACACCATGTCGTGTACTAGAAAACGGAAAAAAATTCCAAGTGTGGTGAACTTGCAAAAAGTGCAATCCTACACTTGTTTTTTGTTTGGCTTTTTTGCTAGGTTTACTAAATGCTAAAGCTGTCCTGCCATTATGATTCTCCAGGTCATTACGAGTTCATAGACACCAAATATGTCTAGGTTCTTTTTAATGTATGTGATGAAAAAAAATTCCAAACTTTGCTAAAAAAAAAAATTGTGACATTTTCCAAGACCCGTAGCGTCTCCATTTTTTGTGATCTTGGGTTGGGTGAGGGCTTATTTTTTGTGTGCCAGGCAGATGTTTTTAATGGTATAATTTTGATGCAGATACAAATTTTTTGATCACCCATTTTTGCATTTTAATGTAGTGTCGCGGCGACCAAAAATACGTAATTCTGGCGTTTTGATATTTTTCTCGCTACACCGTTCAGCTATCAGGTTAATCAATTTTTATTGATAGATCGGGCGATTCTGAATGCGAAGATACCAAACATGTGTAGGTTTGTTTTCATTTTTATTCTTTTATTTTGAATTGGCTTGAAGGGGGTGATTTGAACTTTTATTTTTTTTAGATTTTTAAACACATTTTTTTTACTTTTGGCATGCTTCAGTTGTCTCCATGGGAGGCTATAAACTGCCGCAACTTGATCGGCTTTGCAACATAGAGGCGGTGGTCAGATTACCTCTATGTAGTAGAATTAGTGACTTGCCATGAGCGCCGACCACTGGTTGGTGCTCACAGCAATCCGGAACTGAAAAACATACAGGTCTCCAGGAGACCTCGGGTTGTCATACTGACGCACGGTGACCCGTGATCTCATGACGTGGGTCACCGGTGAGCGCACTTCGTCCGGAAGCGCCATTTAAATGCTGCTGTCAGCGTTTGACTAGTTAATAGCCACGGGTGGATCGTGATTCCACCAGTGGCTATTGCGGGCACATGTCAACTGTTCAAAACAGCTGACATGTCCTGGGAAAGATGTGGGCTCACCGCCGGAGCCCACATCACAGAGAGAGATACCAATATCGGCGTACTATTATGTCCGATGTCGATAAGGGGTTAATAAAAATTTCCTGCTAATAATACTGTAATTTTATCAAATCTGCGCCAAGCAGCTCAGTAAGTAACACATCACTGTAATAGGGGTCACTGTCTATAAATTGTGCAGCTCTCAGATTCTGTGTCAAAAACCTGGTGACAGATTCCCTTTTAAGAAGCGAAAAAAATCCAACATACAAACATGAGCCAACTCTCTCACCGCACTCTTCATCTTTAGCTTATCTCCTCTAGGTTTAGGCTAACTATATTTGATCTAATCTTAATAACAAACATATCCGAAAAAAAGTAAACGCAAATTATACAAAAAGTGCATCAAAATGATGTGTATAAAAATGAGAACTTAAACTGAACATTACCTGTCATTTTTATTTAGTTTCTAAAGCAGTTTTAATTTTGCCAACCGCACTTTTTTAGTCTGAACTGTGAGATTCGATGATAACCTGCAAGATCTCACATTATGATTACAAGTGCTGCCCCGGGTGGTTATAGAAAGTCGCCAAGAGTGCTGAGAATTCACTTCTGGTGCAGAGTTAAGTCCTATACAGCTACTTGGAGCTTTCTATTGTTTATTTAAATGCCAATTAGCAACATTACATTATGATGACCTCTCTTTAAAAAGCCTGGCTTTCACGTTAAACTTGCATCATTTACCCATTTCTATTTAATTTTGATCCAGTCAAAATGTAATAATTAGGTTACAAACCTGGAACTGAATGAAGTTATAATAGCAAGTAGTTTTCAGATAGCTTAGCTATTAAGCTGTGCAACAGTGGAGTTTTGGACATATATATGTATTCATATACCATGAATGGGTGGAGTATTGAATTTTACTATATAGCATTGTAGTTTACAGTGTTTTTTTTATGGATCACACATTTATCACTATATCCCTTTATCCCTTCAATTTTTTAAGGACACATAATGAAATTTTTTGTGTCAATCAATTAGTAACATAGTTTTTAAGGTTGAAGGAAGACTTTAAGTCCATCTAGTTCAACCCATATCCTATCCTAACCTGCCCTAACATGTTGATCCAGAGGGAGGCAAAAAAAACCCCAAGTGGCAAACAGTAAGCTTCACATTGGGGAAAAAAATTCCTTCCCGACTCCACATACGGCAATCAGACTAGCTCCCTGGATCAACGCAGTATCTAGGAAACTTGTAAATATAGCCCGTAATATCATACTTTTCAAGAAAGGCATCCAGTCCCTTCTTAAATTTTAGTAAGGAATCACTCATTACAACATTATATGGCAGAGAGTTCCATAGTCTCACTGCTCTTACAGTAAAGAATCTGCGTCTGTGATTATGACTAAACCTTCTTTCCTCCAGACGTAGAGGATGCCCCCTTGTCCCCGTCACAGGTCTAAGAGTAAAAAGATCATTAGAAAGGTCTTTGTACTGTCCCCTCATATATTTACACATTGTAATAAGATCACCCCTAAGCCTTCGTTTTTCCAAACTAAATAACCCCAAGTGTAATAACCTGTCTTGGTATTGCAGACCCCCCAGTTCTCTAATAACCTTGGTCGCTCTTCTCTGCACCCGCTCCAGTTCAGCTATGTCTTTCTTATACACCGGAGACCAGAACTGCACACAGTATTCTAAGTGTGGTCGCACCAGTGACTTGTATAGAGGTAAAATTATGTTCTCCTCATGAGCATCAATGCCTCTTTTAATGCATCCCATTATTTTATTTGCCTTGGCAGCAGCTGCCTGACATTGGCCACTAAATGTGAGTTTGTCTTCCACCCATACACCCAGTTCTTTTTCAGTGACAGTTTTGCCCAGTGTTTTACAATTAAGCACATAATTATGCATCTTATTTGTTCTACCCAAGTGCATGACCTTACATTTATCCCCATTAAAGCTCATTTGCCATTTATCAGCCCAAGCTTCTAGTTTACATAAATCCTCCTGTAATATAAAATTATCCTCCTCTGTATTTATTACCCTGCAGAGTTTAGTGTCATCTGCAATTATGCTTCTGGTGAAGAATTTCTAAGACTTACATCATGAATAGCTCAAAACCATCCCGGATTCAGCAGGACTGTCTCAATTTAAGTGGGCAGTCCCGCTATCCTGGCATGTCAGGGCATTGTCCAGACTTCAAATACGTCCGGAGTCACACTTAACGTATAAAAATATAGGTCTGATTTTGACGGCCGATAATCGCACCAATGTTCTCCGTATGGTGATCCATGTGTAATCCGTTTGGAATGCGAGAATGCGATTTCCTTGCATATATGTATCCGTGTGACATCAGTATGCCGTGATTTAATCGCAGACTTGAAAAATGGACATATAATGGATCCATGGCCTGAAAATGACCTGGAAAATGCTTGCGTATTTCTCGCAAGTCACACTGATGGTCCGTGTGTAATCCGTTTTTTCCTCGCACCCAGAGATTTCCATTGGCGAGACTCGGCTGATATATGCTTCAAATCGCAGCAAGCTGCGATTTTACTCACATGTATAATACGGCCAAGAAAAAAACGCTAATGGGAGCTGCCTCATAGATTAATACTGGTCCGAGTGCTATGCGATGTTTTATCACATATCACTCGTCCGTATTCCTCTCTAGTGTGACGCCGGCCTAACTCTATGTCTGTGTTCACCATAGTGATCAGATTACATGCAGATTCGTAAATGGTGGAAACAAATGGCATGATGGATTTTTTTCTCCGTTAAACCCATAAAAATTTAATACAAAAGTAATGCTGAGGCCATGTTTCACATGTAGCGTGAATGCTGTGTTTCTTCTACTGATTTTTTTTCTGCACATTTTCTACAATTGTCTGCACTACACATTAGCAATCCTCGCTAATTATTTAATATTTGCTGTGTTTCTTTGGTGCGTTTTCCTCCTTATTTGATCCATTTTTTTGTGCAGATGAGAAGCAGCATTTTTAATTTTTTCAGACTCCAAACAGAAGCCTATAGTGAAAAAATGTTTCAATACCATGAAAATGAAAATAACAAAAGTGCCATACCTCCTGCATGCCAGTCACCAGTGATGCCCCGTACACCCCATTGACTGCAATGGCCCTATCTGATTTCTAAGCATGATGTGCTATTTCTTCTAATGTAAATGTCAGACTTCAAAGCAGATGTGAGAAGACCCCTTTCAAACCTGCTTTTATTTGATGCAGAAAGCATGTGTACAAATAGGATGTAGTTACAAATGGCTCAAAGCTCCCCCATAGCAATAGTTGTAAAGTAACAAGAAAGTGCAACATGAAAACGGAAGAAGAAATAGATGTACCCACAAATAGAGGAGTGAATTATAATAATACAATGTATCTTAAATACTTCATGATACAGAAGCCACCAATACGGATAATATAAATCATTGACCAACACTAATCACAGGAGGAAAATAAGAAGTGATGAAAGGACAAGGAAATGAGATGTTTCACAAAAGATACCATAATTTGTGAAAAGAAAAAAAAGTAGATTCCATTTCAAACAACCGTAAAGTTTATTTCTTGTTTGACTTCTCGCAGTGTGCTCAGTTTTGTTATAGCAGGCTATGAGACTTGGTAGTTTCAGATAATTATAGTTGTTTCCCCCATAGCTCTGCTCATGCATGCAGGAAGGAGCTTGTGTTGTGAATGTCTGAGTAATCTGTCTAGTACCGTTTTCTTTCAGAAGTGTCAGTGTTTACTTCAACTACAAGCGTCCTGTCTGCTATTACATACAGATCCAAAATAGTAAATTCCAGATATAAACCAGAGGATTATTTTAGGAATACCATAATTATGCTACGGTATTTAATTATGTCTCAGCATGTTACCACTGAGGACTCTCAAGTCATGTTATCATGTTAATTTGTTTGTATGAGTACAGAAAAGACTGAGAACAAGATCTACAGTTAGGTCCATAAATATTTGGACAGAGACAATATTTATCTATTTTTTGTTCTAGACATTACCACAATGAATTTGAAACAAAACAAATCAGATGCAGTTGAAGTTCAGACTTTCAGCTTTCATTTGAGGGTATCCACATTAAAATTGGATGAAGGGTTTAGGAGTTTCAGCTCCTTAACATGTGCCACCCTGTTTTTAAAGGGACCAAAAGTAATTGGACAAATGACTCCAAGGCTATTTCATGGACAGGTGTGGGCAATCCCTTTGTTATGTCATTCTCAATTAAGCAGATGAAAGGGCCGGAGTTGATTTGAGGTGTGGTGTTTGCATTTGGAAGGTTTTGCTGTGAAGGAAACATGTGGTCACAGGAGCTCTCCATGCAGGTGAAACAAGCCATCCTTAAGCTGCAAGAACAGAAAAAAAACCATCCGAGAAATTGCTACAACATTAGAAGTGGCAAAATCTACAATTTGGTACATCCTGAGAAAGAAAGAAAGCACTGGTGAACTCATCAATCCAAAAAGACCTGGGAGCCCACGGAAGACAACAGTGGTGGATGATCGCCGCATACTTTCTTTGGTGAAGAAGAACCCATTCAACACATAAACTGAAGGCCAGAACACTCTCAGTGAAGTAGGTGTATCTGTCTCTAAGTCAACAGTAAAGAGAAGACTCCATGAAAGTAAATACAAAGGGTTCACATCTAGATGCAAACCATTCATCAATTCCAAAAATAGACAGGCCAGAGTTAAATTTGCTGAAAAACACCTCCAGAAGCCAGCTCAGTTCTGGAAAAGTATTCTATGGACAGATGAGACAAAGATCAACCTGTACCAGAATGATGGGAAGCCAAAAGTTTGGAGAAGAAAGGGAACGGCACATGATCCAAGGCACACCACATCCTCTGTAAAACATGGTGGAGGCAACGTGATGGCATGGCCATGCATGGCTTTCAATGTCACTGGGTCACTTGTGTTTATTGATGACATAACAGCAGACAAGAGTAGCCGGATGAATTCTGAAGTGTACCGGGATATACTTTCAGCCCAGATTCAGCCAAATGCTGCAAACTTGATTGGACGGCGCTTCATAGTACAGATGGATAATGACCCCAAGCATACAGCCAAAGCTACACAGGAGTTCATGAGTGCAAAAAAGTGGAACATTCTTCAATGGCCAAGTCAATCACCAGATCTTAACCCAATTGAGCATGCATTTCACTTGCTCAAATCCAGACTTAAGAGGGAAAGACCCACAAACAAGCAAGACCTGAAGGCTGCGGCTGTAAAGGCCTGGCAAAGCATTAAGAAGGAGGAAACCCAGCGTTTGGTGATGTCCATGGGTTCCAGACTTAAGGCAGTGATTGCCTCCAAAGGATTCGCCACAAAATTTTGAAAATAAAAATATTTTGTTTGGGTTATGTTTATTTGTCCAATTACTTTTGACCTCCTAAAATGTGGAGTGTTTGTAAAGAAATGTGTACAATTCCTACATTTTCTAACACATATTTTTGTTCAACCCTTCAAATTAAACGTTACAATCTGCACTTGAATTCTGTTGTAGAGGTTTCATTTCAAATCCAATGTGGTGGCATGCAGAGCCCAACTCGCGAAAATTGTGTCACTGTCCAAATATTTCTGGCCCTGACTGTACATATACTAAAACAGTGCCATTCTTGCCCATGGGTAGTGTTGAGCGATACTGCTCGATATCTAAAAATATCGGATCGGAATGGTATCGCAGATATCACTAACTATCGGCGATATCTGATTCTGATACCGGAAGTCCCATGTAAGTCTATGGGAACAAAATATCGCAACTAAAAAAACACTTTCTTTCCTTGTAAACACAAAATATACACACTTAGAATACATATATATATATATATACATGTCATTGTGACATATATATATACATATATTTATAGTTTATTCACTTCTACATAGTAAAATAGCCTCTGATTCAATTGCCGGGTAAAGCCGGCATTTGTGAAAAGACAGAAGCACCCGAGGGTCCAGTCGCCACAGAGATGTTGCATCGCACCCAGCGAACAGGATTCAGAAGCTCGCTATAAGCGAGTCCTGTGTGCCTTAATTGAACTGTTTTTTTGCTTGAGAATTGCAAAAATCATCATAGACTGTATTTGCCATTTTTCCGTCATATCTGCGCCACGAGGCACAGGTGAAGAATAAGGGGGTGCTCTCGTGGGCGTACACTCACTCCGTGGCGCGAAAACGATGTCCGCACACTCTAAATGTTACTGCAATGTAAGATCGTGCCCCACAGCTCTGGAGTTCCGACTCCTCATCCTCCTCAGTGGGCGTAAACGAACGCGAAGGTCCCGCCTCCCTACAAAAGATGTCGCCTCTCCTGATGCTAATGACACATGTGACTTTGCTGAGATGGCGAATCGACGTGAGCAGAAGTGGGAAGGGATGGAGGAGTCAGAGCTCTCCCCCCACAGAAGCGACCCGATCGCCACGGAGCCACCGTTTGGCACCCGGCCTGGAAACCCTCCTACGCTGGAAGAAGCGGAGGATACCCTGAGAGACCTGGCCCGGCACCGGGAGGAGGTCGCCAGGATGGAAGCGAGCTGGCGTGCCCTAAAACTACAATTGGAGCGGCGCCAATCCCTCTTACCCCCTGAAGTGTCTGTACCGGAAGGTGAGGCACCCGTTCCAGTAGAGGAGGCCGTGCGGGCATCTCAGCCCTTGCAATCTGAACCGGTTGCCAGTATCACAGTGGAGGCACCCGTTCCTGCAGAAAACGCCGCACCAGCACCCCAGATCCCGCTGTCTGCCCCCGTCGCTGAGGCAGAAGAAGCGACACCCGTCCTCATGGAGGAGGCCGCGCAGGCACCAGAGCTCTACCTGCCTGTACCGGAGCCCCGACCGTCATCTGTTCCAGAGCCGGCTGCTTCCGCCACAGGTGAGCACCGCCAGGACTGGCGGGCGCCAGGAGAGCTGCCGCAAACCGGACATCGTAAGCTGGCATTTGATGGTGGAGACATGGAGCTGCTGGTGGAGGAGAATTACAACCGGCGTCAGGAGGAAGAGTGGAGACGTCGGGAGCGGGAAGCAGAGCGACAAAGGGAGCAGCGAGAATCCCAAAAGCTTCGGCAACGTCACCTGGAGAAGGACCTGGCAGAGAAGGCACGTATGAGAAAGGATAAAAGTAGGGTGAGGGAGCCGCGGCGTAAGGGTGCAGTACGGAACTTTAAGTTAAAAGGTGGTTGGGGCTTCATCCAGGAGCCTGGACTTTATTTAGAAGTTTTTGTAACCCGGCGGGACGTGGAGGCTCACCTCCCAGAAGGACACCCGGGGAGGGACCTGTTGCCAGGAGACTTGGTGACTTACACCCGACACTGGGGTTACAATGGATGGTACGCCCTAAATGTTACCAGGTGCGACCCTACTCCCCAGAGTGTCAGGAAATTGACAGACCCTACGAGCCTTCAGCCTCCCCCAACCAGACCTCTGCACAAGTGCCCACCCCACGCCATAAATCTCCCCAGCCTCCCTCAGTGGTCTCCTCAGCAGCCCCAGCTATGGACATGATAATGATAGCTGGCCCGTACCCGGCGCCTGTTAGGCCCCCTGGGGTTCGTTCAGTCCGGGACATAGGGGTCCAGACCCGGAGGGAGATGAAAGAGGTGGCCACACAGACCCAGATAGCGGGTCACGACGTCACTGTACTGGCCACATGACGTCATCAGGTCTGGGTGGACCCTCCTGTCACGGATGTTTGGCAAGCTCCAGAAGAGTACCAGGTGGTACCTGGAAGAGGCCAGCCAAAGAAGTCTAAATAACCCGGACAGGGTCTCTGTATGTAAATAGTTAAATTGTTGATGTACCCGGACGGGTGAATGTTCATAAAAAGAAGTTTATTGCCTTAATATACCCAGGTTGGGTAATGGTTTGATGTACTCGGACGGGTGAATGTTCAGAAGAACAAGTTTATTGTTGCCTTAATATACCCAGGTTGGGTAATGGTGTTTCACTGTAATGAAAATGTTGAACTTTGAAGCCATGAACTGTACTGGCTCACAAATTTTTCTGTAAATAGTTGGCACTTCGGTGCTCCATTTTGGTTTTACAAAAAACTTTACTGTGCACTATTTTCAACTACCTCAGAAACTAAAAACCCATTTGGTGTGGCCGAAAGTGAGGTCTGCTCAAGGAAAGTCTTGCAGCCCACCCAAGACCACAGTTGGAGGTTTGGAGCGGGTCCTCCACAAGCACAAGTAAAGGACACTGTGAAGTTACCCCGGTGGGGTTGTAGTCCTAAGAAGTCTCCACGAACTTCGGCACTAATGCTATTTGCACTTTTGTTGAATATGTATTTATTAACACACATGTATAACACATATCAAGGGTATGAACAGTAACAAAACATGTCACATAATATAAGCCATTTGCACTTTTGTAATGTTATTAAAAATTTTATTATGCAACGTTTAACTTGAAGTGTTTCCTGCTTTCTTACTACGTCGCATAGTCCACTCTGCTACATCACTTTGCACCATTGCTCTATCTCACATCTATCTGCCCTGGAAGGATAGCGTGTTACCTGTAGAAGACTTTTCACCTGCCTGCACTACACCATCCCTTCCAGAGGACCTGCACAGCAGCGCTGGACACCCTGACCAGGTACTACAGGTGGCGTCACGACAAACTACACGAACATTCTATCATCCCTGGAAATATCCCACATTCTAGTGATCGCCCAGGTCACGGACCGAGCCGTGCTACTCGTGACATCCCCCATAGAAGTCGACGTGATCGGTGCCGAGTACCCCCAAAACCCCTGTCTCTGTGCGACTCAACTTCCCTCACTGTGCTGGCACTTTACATTTACAATGCCTCTGGGTTTTTTTTTTGGGGGGGTGGGGAACATTCAGACTTTTGCTATGGGGCCCCATGATTTATATGTACGCCCCTGCTGCTGAGGCATGGTATTTAAGGCTGTTAAGGAGCCAACATACATTGACCTTGCCAGCAGCGTCGGACTGGAGTACCTTGGGCCCACCAGAGAAAATATATTCTTGCGGCCCAACATCATACTTCCCAACCTTTGAATAAGGGAAAGAGGGACAAAGGCTGTGGCACGCTGTGCATGCTGCAGAAAATTTTAGGCCATGCCACGTTGCACCACAGACTGTCCAGGAGTTGGTGGATGCTTTAGTCCAGGTGTGGGTGGAGATCCCTCACGAGACCATCCGTCGCGCTCATCAGGAGCATGGCCAGAAGTTGTAGGGAGGTCATACAGCATACCTCCCAAATTTGGAAGACAGGAAAGAGGATTAAAGGCTGCGGCGCGTGTTGCGCGCCGCTGAAAATTTTAGGCCACGCCCCGACAACACCCATTTCACAGCTAATCACACCCATATCCTCGCCCCAAGCGTAACCATTTAGCACTGCTGATCACACTGACTGGTAATGAGGGCACAGTGGCTGGTACTGAGGAAAAGAAAGAAAGAGCAGCGAGAGAGAAAGAACAAACAGAGAAAGAAAGAGAGGAAAGAAAGAAAAGAGAGAAAGAAAGAACAGAGATAAAAAAGAACAGAGAGCGAGAAGGAAAGAACAGAGAGCGAGAAAGAAAGACTAGAGAGAGAGCCATAGGCGTAGCTAGGGTTTTGGTTTAGTGGGGGCAAAACTTCTGAGTGGGCCCATCATCAGAGAACCTCAGCAAATGACCACGCTGTTGGCCAAAATAATCTATATATAAAAAGACCAATATTGATATTACCGCCATATGGTCTGTGTTAAATAATACCAGTCCTACAGAACATATAATAGATTACAGCACAGGTACAGATAATGACTTACCGCTGATGTTCTTTCTAATGGAATTGTTCACTTTTCATGTCTTTTCCATCTGGCCCACACCGACATGACGACTTCTCCAGCCAGGACTCGACTGCACCCCCATTAAAAAAAAAATTAAAAAAAAAACTCACCTCCCGGCTCCTGTGCTGCTCACTGTTCTCCCTCTCAGCGTCTGACAGCGGGCGCCGGCAGGTGACGTTATTGCGCCCGCTGTCATACGCTGAGAGGGGGATTATGGGAGAGTAGGAGCGCTCGCTCCTTCTCTCTCCATGCGGTCAGCTTTATCGGCTGGATGCCGATACAGCTGACCCTCCGATGACGGGTGGGGGGCCCACTGCTGGCACCGGGCCCCCCCAACGCCTGTTCAGGCCCCGTAGCTTCCGGGCGGCAGAGCAGGGAGAGCGATTCTCCCTGCTCTGCCGCAGAATGTAACTGTATCGTAGCTCCGGGTGGGCCCCCTCAGAGCGCGGGCCCCGGGGCCACCACCCCCTCTGCCCCGCTACCTATCCTTTCAAATCAGGGCCCACCACGCAGGAGCTGGGGCCCACCGTAGGTTTCTCCGGTGTCCCGGTGCCTCAGTCCGACCCTGCTTGCCAGCCTGATAATACCAGGCCACAGCAGTCTGCATATCTTGGCTGGTTAACAAAAATAGGGGATCCCCTCGAAAAAAATTTGGCGTGGGGTCCCCCCTATTTTTGTTAACCAGTCAGATGAAGCAGACTGCTGAGGCATGGTTTTTCAGGCTGGTAAGGATCCAATATCCATGGACCTTGCCAGCCTGATAATACCAGGCCACAGCAGTCTGCTTAGCTTGGCTGGTTAACAAAAATAGGGGATCCCCTCGAAAAAAAAACGGCGTAGGGGTCCCCCTATTTTTGTTAACCAGCCAAGTAAAATGCAGACTGCTGCGGCCTGGTATTAACAGACTGTCAAGGCCCATGGATTTTGGCCCTCAACAGCCTGATAATACCAGGCTACAGCAGCCCCACATTTGGCGCATCAAAAGATGTGCCAATTGTGGCACTTTACCCGGCTCTTCCCACTGCCCTGTAGCGGTGGCAAGCGGGGTAATAAGGGGTTAATGTCACCGTTGATTGCACGGTGAGAATAAGCCCGGTTAATAATGGAGAGGTGTCAATAAGACACCGATCCATTATTAATCCCAAAGTTTTTAAATGTATAAAAAAAAAGACACAGCAAGAAAAAAGTATTTTACTGAAATAAAAAAGACAACACAGTTTTCATTTGTTTTATTATACTCTCATTCCTGCGACGCCATCGATCTCCTGTAAAAAAAGAAAAAAAGCAAACCAACAGTATACCACCTGTCCGACGCAGTCCATAGTAACGAGGGTCCCACGACGATCCAGCTCTGCTACATCGCAATGACAGGCAGAGCCTGTCATCGCGACGCAGCACAGCTGATTACCTGCTTCCCCGGCGGTGACGTCATCGGACTGACTGCTTTACGGCCGGGATTACCCAGCAGTCACTGCAGTTATCGCGAGAAACTGCATGTGACTGCCGGGGAAAGATGATGGCAGCCATCAAGCAGTCCAGCCCGTGAACGCCGGAGATCTTCTGCCAGGTAAGTGCCGCTGACTCCTGACAGACCCGACCGACGGACACTGACAGTGACAGTGACAAATCCGATTCCGGTATCCGATAAGACGAAAATATCGGAACTAAGTATCAAAAGTCCGATAGAGCTAATATCGGCCGATACCCGATACTTGCGGTATCGTATCGCTCAACACTACCCATGGGCTGAGCCTGACATTGCCAGGTAATACTTTTCCCTTAAATTTGGATGAACAGCAATGCCAGACATTAAAAAAATGACTGTTTTTCTATTCTCAAAAAATATCCTTCATAGGGAATCTGTCAGCAGGTTTTTGTTATATACAGTTGGAACGAAAAGTATTCAGACCACTTTAAATTTTTCACTCTGTGTTTCATTGCAGCCATTTGCTAAATTCAAAAAAGTTCTTTATTTTTCTCATTAATGTACACTCTGCCCCCATCTTGACTGAAAAAAAATGCAGAAATTCTTGCAAATTTATTAAAAAAAACTGAAATATCACATGGTCATAAGTATTCAGGCCCTTTGCTCAGTATTGAGTAGAAGCATCCTTTTGAGCTAGTACAGCCATGAGTCTTCTTGGGAATGATGCAACAAGTTTTTCACACCTGGATTTGGGGATCCTCTGCCATTCTTCGTTGCAGATCCTCTCCAGTTCCGTCAGGTTGGATAGTGAACGTTGGTGGACAGCATTTTTCAGGTCTCTCCAGAGATGCTCAATTGGGTTTAGGTCAGTGGAGCGCCCCACCAGGGCCGTGGGTACTCGGTACTGGGCCGGGCAGTTCGTAAAGGGGAAGTCACGGCAGCAGTGACCCGGTCTGTGGCTCTGGGCGTCCAATAAAATTGTCAAAGATGATGGTGGGGGTTGTTTGTAGGGGAATTAGTTTGTGACGCCACCCATGGTTTTCGGCTATATATGGCCAATGCTGCGGTTCAGGTCCACTGGGGCGGAAGATGACGCAGCAGAGATGTTACTTCTCCACACGGGTAGAGCGGGATATGGCAGTCTATTCAGGTGATGGTGAATGTTGAGGTGCAGAGAATAAGCAAGGGACACAGAAAAGTGCAGTTTTCTTTACCTTTTACTTCTTGGTAAATGAATATCCAATCCAGGGTACTAGTTACAGATGATAGCAGGAATCCGGCTAGCCTGGAAGCATTCAAGGGGTCCGCTCTGCCAGGTGAGGTTAGAGGCCTTCCTGCTGTGCTCTCTTTTCTGGTCCCTGCTGCCTGTAGCTAAGCTGCAACCCTTTCCTGAATGTTGGCTTTAACCTGTATGGCAAACAGCGTGAGCCTATCACAGGCACTGTCTGTTCACTGGCAGCCCGGGGCTCCTGGTCTGCTGCGGTGCCTCCAGGTGTTCGGTGTGATCAGGGAGCTTTCAGTCCCCTGCCCTCCAGATTCGGCTGTCAGGGCGTACAGTACCGCACAGCCCAGGACTCTGGCATCCTTTTTATCAACGTTCCGCTCCGGGATCAGCTCTGGCACAGCTGCAATTCCCAGAGCCCTTGTCTTCGCTCCTCTCTCTTCCCTCACTTCAGACTAACTGAGTCTTTCCAGAACAATCTCCTTACCTCAGCACTAACTCCTCCCACTGACTGTCACTCCCTTAAGTTCTGCCCATTTTGGTCTGGAGTTAGAACAAGTGTTAGATGCTGTGTATTACCTCAGATGGGGACCTCTTCCTGCTTCCAGGCATGACATCACCACCCTGTAGAGGGAGGCAATGTCACTGTGGCAACCGGACTCTGGGGTGCCACATCAAGGCTCTGGCTGGCCCAGTCAAGAATGGTCACACAATTGTTCTGAAGCCACTCCTTTGTTATTTTAGCTGTGTACTTAGGGTCATTGTCTTGGAAGGTATCTGAGGTCCAGAGCACTCTGGAGGAGGTTTTCATCCAGGATATCTCTGTACTTGGCCGCATTCATGTTTCCTTCAATTGCAACCAGTTGTCCTGTCCCTGCAGCTGAAAAATACCCTTATAGCATGATGCTGCCACCACCATGTTTCACTGTTGAGGTTGTATTGGGCAGTTGATGAGCAGTGCCTGGTTTTCTCCACACATATTGCTTAGAATTATCACGAAAAAGTTCTATCTTCATCTCATCAGATCAGAGAATCTTATTTCTCATAGTCTGGGAGTCCTTCATGTGTTTTTTAGCAAACTCTTTGCGGGTTTTAATATGTCTGGCACTGAGGAGAGGCTTCCGTTGGGCCACTCTGCCATAAAGGCTCAACTGGTGGAGGGCTGCAGTGATAGTTGACTTTGTGGAGCTTACTCCTATCTCCCTACTGCATCTGTGAAGCTCAGCCTCAGTGATCTTGGGGTTCTTCTTTACCTCTCTCTCCAAGGCTCTTCTCATACGATTGCTCAGTTTGGCTGGATGGCCACGTCTAGGAAGACTTCTGGTGGTCCCAAACTTCTTCCATTTAAGGATTATGTAGGGCACTGTGCTCTTTGGAACCTTGAGTACTGCAGAAATTCTTTTGTAGCCTTGGCCAGATTTGTGCCTTGCCACAATTCTGTTTCTGAGCTCTTTGGCCAGTTCCTTTGATTTCATGATTCTCATTTGGTCTGACATGCACTGTGACCTGTGAGGTCTTATATATACAGGTGTGTGCCTTTACAAATCAAATCCTATCAGTTTAATTAAACACAGCTAGACTCCAAAGAAGTAGAACCATCTCAAGGAGAATCACAAGGAAATGGACAGCATAGGACTTAAATGTGAGTGTCTGAGCAAAGGGTCTGAATACTTATGACCATGTGATATTTCAGTTTTTCTTTTTTAATAAATTTGCAAAAACTTCTACATTTCTGTTTTTTTCAGTCAAGATAGGGTACAGAGTGTACATTAATGAGAAAAAAAGGAACTTTTTTGAATTTACCAAATGGATGCAATGAAACAAAGAGTGAAAAATTTAAAGGGGTCTGAATATTTTCCGTACCCACTGTAATCTGAGAGCAGCATAACATAGAGCAGGACAGCCTGATTCCAGGGATGTATCACTTATTTGACTACTTGGTGCAGTTTTCAGAGAATACCTGTTTGGTCTAATGAGTTAACACAGTCTAGCAATATTAATCAAAAGTGTCCAAATAATATCAATGATGAACACAGCTCCCATTAAATAAATGGAAGAACAGGACAGTGAAACAGAATAATTTAAAGATAATCTTTTATTTGAAGTACTTAAAAAATGATGCAAAAAATGTTTTTCAAGAAGACAGAACCACAAAAAGGAAGCAGTCCATAGGACACATAGTAAATACAAAGGCTATGCACACTCTCATTATATAGTTGTAATGACTATATACAACCCACAGATAAAATATTGTTATATTTCATATAAAGTGCAAAGTACATATCTGGGGTAGAATGATGAAGATGACAATAATGAAGGAGCCTATTGACTATCCAAAAAAAAGCACTGTGTAGTACTAATAAGCCAAAATGGTAAGTACAGTCATGTAAAGTGCAAAAGTGCATAATAGGAGTCCCATCTCAGAGCTACCAGTATGTCACAGATTTACCAATATAAAGTGCATAATGAGCATAAGGTGCAATGGATGCCAAGGCAGTTTAAGTCACAGTTGGGGTGCGGACGCACACCAGCGGGACGGGCACTGCATCACGCTCCAGGTATTTGTACAACTGTGACTTAAACTGCCTTGGCATCCATTGCACCTTATGCGCATTATACACTTTATATTGGTAAATCTGCAACATACTGGTAGCTCTGAGATGGGACTCCTATTATGCACTTTTGCACTTTACATGACTGTACCTACCATTTTGGCTTATCAGTACTACACAGAGCCCTTTTTAGGATAGTCAATAGGCTCCTTCATTATTGTCATCTTCATCTTTCTACCCAGATATGCACTTTGCACTTTATATGAAATATAACAATATTTTCTCTGTGGGTTGTATATAGTCATTACAACTATATCCTGAGAGTGTGCATAGCCTTTGTATTTACTATGTGTCCTATGGACTGCATCCATTTTGTGGTTCTGTCTTCTTGAAAAACATTTTTTACATCATTTTTTAAGTACTTCAAATAAAAGATTATCTTTAAATTATTCTGTTTCATTGTCCTGTTCTTCAATTTATTTAATGGGAGCTGTGTTCATCACTGTTTTGTCTAATGCAAATATAGCAGAGCTAAGACTTCTGCTCAGCGTTTTACCCCATCAGCACCCTGACTGGCAGCTTTCTATGTACACTGTACATTGTGAGCAAGCTGCTACTAAGTGGTGAGGGTGGGGTTACACAGATTAACCTGACTGCTGGTCACATGCGCTGTAGTCTAGGCAGTGTTAATCTTCTGCTGATAAAACCACTATTTGTATAGAAACTACAACACTCAGCGTAATAAGTGAGACATCCCTGAAATCAGGGTCTTGTGCTTTAGATTATGCTACTCTCAGAATAAATACCAAAAACCAGCTGACAGATTTAAGATTATTTTCGTGTATTCTTATGCCATTGTGCCTAGATGCTTACCTGTCATAGTGTGGGGATGTTTGACTAAGTGTGAATCTGGTTATATGTATTTTTGTGCATTCTATGGAGTTTGCGTTAGAAGGCTTTTCTGTGCTCTCTCTACCAATTATTTTCTTCTTGTTTGGTGCTGTTATTGAGGTCTTATAATTTGAGTTTCCTGCTTTTTTCACTTTTTTATGATGCTCTGTGGCTCTAATATAAAGAGTTATGTTGCAATTATGTGGATCCTTTATGATTAAACACATGTGAGTTTTTTAGCCACTGTGAATAAGTAACATGTATTTTTGCCATTTTTCTTTCATGGCTGTGTACTACCATGCTACTAAATTTACAAAGTTATGTCTTGTACAAAGCTTAATTATAGTTACTTGAAAGTCAATATTTTCCAATCAACACATCTAAACTCAGTATAACCGCAATGATCAGTTCTTAAGTATGCTGTGTATTAGAAATGGCAATATCTTATTGAAGATTAGAAGTAAGGAATAAATTAACATTCAGTTTATTGAGTAGAAAGTGAAGCTCTATGTTAACAATTTAAATAATATATTAAGGAATTGAAAAATCACAATTCCATATTAGAGAATAGAGAGTCCATGAAGCCATTTAATCAACTTGTATTTTTTGGATCACCATACATCAACTGCAGCATTTGCTATAATGTGGCTTGAATGTTATTGATCAGAAATTTCTGCTGTTCTGTATGCATAGTATGCAATAAAATAAAATAAAAGAAAGCCTTACTAGTAATAAGTGTAATACTTTAGCATATTTGGGAATTGGTATATTGTAGCTGTCTAAAACATTATTTAAGTTTGCTCCATGCCATTATGCCATAGATTCTGTTTAAGAGGTTTTGATGTAAAATAATTTATTTCTTACTAAGAATTGCACTAAACAGCAATAGCACAAAAAGAGGACTTAGAAATCCTCCAAAAATTCAAAAATACAGCAAAAAAAGGCAGAGATGCTCACCTGCCCAGGCCTTCAAACAAATGCACTATCAGGATGCAGTGGACCCACATAGTTAAGATGCCGTCATCTTTGTGCATTTGTTTGAAGGCCTGGGCAGGTGAGCATCTCTGCCTTTTTTTGCTGTATTTTTACTAAGAATTGCCCAACATCTGTTGGGGACAAAAGTAATTAATTGCTTATCATTAGACTCTATGGAAAAGATAAATCTTACATAAAGTGATTAAGCCTCAACTGTGAAAGAGATCAAGTCAATATACATAATTTACAATCGCTTATAAAGCGCTTTTCATAGTAAACATAAGAGTGATGCCTATACTGAGAATGATCTTGACAGACTACTAACAGTAAGGTAATAATCACTATAGTTGTGTCTCTATTTGTGTGTATATATATATATATATATATATATATATATATACATACATATATATATATGTATACTGTGTATGTTTTTATATGGCTTCCTAGATAAGGCACAACGTCAGTGATCATTATCTGTGGATTCATGATGCCATCAATGAAATGTAGCTCCCAGGTGCCAGAAGCACTCATGCAGCCATACATAAGAACAATGCCACCACCATGTTTCACTGTAGGCACCATGGGTTAAAAAAAATGTTTTATTAAACAACATTTCTTAAATTGTTTTTGGAGTCATTGAGATATTCATTAACATCTTTCTTTATAATGGAGGTGTACTCTCCTAAACATTGAAATTACATCAAAAATGAGTGAAATTATGAAACTCACAGGCTTGCTAGACATGTTAATGATATGCAAGTAATGGAAAAAATAGAAATAATGTTTTTAAAGCACTATTCTGTATCAAATATGAGTGTGCCTTGTGAAGGAATAATTACATGCCTTGGTATGCTACCAATGAGGTTATTAATGGTTGAGGAATTTGCTGACACGCTAAATGCACTTGTGCACACAAGTCAGCAATATCCATTGCTGGCATCTCTTTTTGCAATTGCTAACCAATGACGGCCCAGATGTACTCGGTGGGAAGAGACGTCCATAGATGCTACAGGTCATGGGTCACAAACAACATGGGGCCCTGCAATGTCTTATTAACCCCTTAATGACTGCCAATACGCCTTTTAATGGCGGCAGTTAAGGATACTTATTCATCAGCGCCGCTTTTTAATGGCTCTGAGAAATAAGTCTATAGCACCCCCAAGCATCAGAAATTCTCCGGGATCTCGGCTACGGGTAGTCAAGACCTCGGAGAACATGATTCAGGTCAGTTTTTAATGACCCCAGTGTTGCGATCACCATTATTCACGGAATAACGGCGACGGCAAAAAAAAAAGTCAGATTTCCCATTTAATTTCTCTCCTCTGATGTGATCTAGCACATCAGAGGAGAGAGAAATGGGGTCAACCGGTACCTGCAGTGTCCCTGTACCCTCCTGCATTCCCCGGTGATGTGCCCTGGCCGTTGGCGTCTTCTCCTGGGAAGAAAATGGTGGGCACATGCGCAGTGCGCCCATCAAGGTCTGCCAGCTGGCACCGGCAACCAAAGGAAATTTTTCCTATTGGTTCATTTTGATCACTGTGATAGACTCTATCACAGTGATCAAAATAAAAAAAATATTAAATTAACCCTCCCTTTACCACCCCTTTAGGTAAAAATAAAATAAAAATGTATTTATTTACATTTTTCCATTAGGGATATGGTTGGGGCTACTGTTAGGGTTGGGGTTAGAGCTAGGGTTAGGGTTATGGTTATAGTTGGGGTTATAGCTAGGGTTAGAGTTGGGGCAAGGGTTAGGATTATGGTTGGGGTTATAGTTTTGGGTTATAGCTAGAGTTAGGGTGGGGCTAAGGTTGGGGCTAGAGTTAGGGTTAGGGTGTCACGGGGCAGTTGTAGAAATACAGAGGACGAGGAACCTGGGCCCCTGAACTGCCCCTAAGGCTAAGGAAGGGCCCTGTCTTTCCTTAACTTGGGGGTACACTTGAAGGTAGTGAGGCCCAAGCCACCGACCTGTCCCTGTCTCCTGTTTAGCCCTGAGCTAAACCAACCAACCACCTCCCCAGGAGGTGAGACAGGGAATAATGTGAATAACACCAAAACAACAAAAGGAAAGACAGACACCTAGGGGTTAAATCAACGAAAACAATAAACACTTAGATTTCTCTGCTGCGATGCACCGCACAGCAGAGTAAGGCACCAGAACAGGGAAATAGCAGAAGAACCACTGTGCTCAGCAGCTCCTGGCTCCAGCTTGGTTGGTTTCCAAAGGAAGCAATATCACCAACAGTCAGCTGAGGCCTCAGATGACCTTTTGAAGGATGAAGGGAGTGGTCACAGCCTTCTCCTGAAAAGTCAGAAGCAATGCAATTACACCAGCAACCACCGGGGGAAAAGACTGACATTAACTTCTGATGGCCTAAAAGGAAAAAGGTTTTAGTATGCAGAGAGATCTGCCACAGATCCAAACGTGGATCGTGATATGGGGTTAGTATTAGGCTGATGTTAGGGTTGGGCTAGGGTTAGGGTAGGGTTTAGGGTTAGAGCTAGGGTTAGGGTAAGGCCAGAGTTAGGGATGGGGCTAGGGTAAGAGCTAGAGATAGAGTTGGGCTAGGGTTATGGTTGGGGTTAGGGTTGTGTTGGGGTTAGTGTTGTGCTGGAGTTAAGGTTGTGGTTTTGGGGTTAGGATTGTGTTGAGGTTTAGGTTGTGGTTAGAGTTATTGTTAGGGTTGAAATTATGGTTAGGGGTGTGGGGATTAGGGTTGGGGTTAGGGCTGTGTTAGGGTTGGAGTTAAAATTTGGGGTTTTCCACTGTTTACGTTCATCATGGGATCACCAAACACAACAAGGCACCTGTCATTGATTCCAGCAAATTTTTCGTTCAAAAAGTCAAATGGTGCTCCCTCCCTTCGGAGCCCTTCCATGCGCCCAAACAGTAGGTTTCCCCCAACATACGGGTTATCGGCATACTCAGGAGACATTGCACAACAAATTTTTTGGTCCACTTTCTCCTGATACCCTTGAGAAAATATAAAAAAGTTTGGTTCCAAAGTAAATTTTTTGTGAAAAAAGTAAAATGTTAATTTTTTTCCTTCCACATTGCTTTAGTTCTCATGAAGCACCTGAAGAGTTTATAAACTTCTTGAATGTGGTTTTGTGCACCTTAATAGCTGCAGTTTTTAGAATAGTGACAATTTTCGGTATTTTCTGTCATTTTGACGCACCAAACTCACTACAAATGTGAGGTGGTCCCTAAAAAAATGGTTTTGTAAATTTTGTTGGAAAAATGAGAAATCATTGGTCAACTTTTAAACCTTATAACATAATAACAAAAAATTATGTTTCCAAAATTGTGCTGTGTAAAGAAGACATGTGGGAAATGTTATTTATTAACTATTATAACTTTGATTTAAGGGCACAAAAATTAAATGCTTGAAAATTGCAAAATTTTCAACATTTTTGCCAAATTTCCATTTTTTTTATAAATCAATGAAAATCATATCGAAGAAATTTTACCACTAACATGAAGTACAATATGTCACGAAAAAACTTTCCCAGAATCAGTGGGATCCGTTGAAGCGATCCAGAGCTATAACCTAATAAAATGACAGTGATCAGAATCATAAAAATTGGCTTGGTCATTAACCCCTTCACCCCCAAGGGTGGTTTGCACGTTAATGACCGGGCCAATTTTTACAATTCTGACCACTGTCTCTTTATGATGTTATAACTCTGGAACGCTTCAACGGATGTTCGCGATTCTGAGATTGTTTTCTCGTGACATATTGTACTTCACGATAGAAGTAAAATTTCTTCGATATAACTTGCGTTTATTTTTGAAAAAAACGCAAATATGGTGAAAATTTTTAAAATTTTGCAATTTTCAAACTTTGAATTTTTATTCCCTTAAAACAGAGAAATATATCACACAAAATAGTTAATAAATAACATTTCCCACATGTCTACTTTACATCAGCACAATTTTGGAACCAAAATTTTTTTTTGTTAGGAAGTTATAAGGGTTAAAAGTTGACCAGCGATTTCTCATTTTTACAACAAAATTTACAAAGCCATTTTTTTTAGGGACCACCTCTCATTTGAAGTCACTTTGAGGGGTCTATATGGCAGAAAATACCCAAAAGTGACACCATTCTAAAAACTGCACCCCTCAAGGTACTCAAAACCACATTCAAGAAGATTATTAACCCTTCAGGTGCTTCACAGGAACTAAAGCAACGTGGAAGGAAAAAATGAATATTTAACTTTTTAGCCACAAAAATGATCTTTTACAAACTTTTTTTTTATTTTCACAAGGGTAAAAGGAGAAAATGGACAGATAAGGTTGTTATGCAATTTCTCCTGAGTACGCCAATACCCAATATGTGGGGGAAAACCACTGTTTGGGCACACGGCAGAGCTCGTAAGGGAAGGAGCGCCGTTTGACTTTTTCAAACTAAAATTGGCGGGAATTGAGATTGGACGCCATGTCGTGTTTGGAGAGCCCTGATGCGCCTAAACAGTGGAAACCCACACAAGTGACACCATTTTGGAAACTAGACCCCCTAAGGTACTTATCTAGATCTGTTGTGAGCACTTTGAACCCCCAAGTCTTTCACAAAAGCTTATAATGCCTGGGTGTGAAAAAAAAAAAAACAATTTTCCACAAAAATGATTTTTTAGTCCCAAATTTTTGAATTTTCCCAAGGAAATTGGACCCCAAAAGTTGTTGTCCAACTTGTCCTGAGTACGCTGATACCCCATATGTGGGGGGGGAACTGTTTGGGTGCACGGCAGGGCTTGGAAAGGAAGTAGTAACGTTTTTGAATGCAGACGTTGATGGGGGTCATGTTCCGTTTGCAGTGCCCCAGATGAGCCTAAACAGTGGAAACCCCCCACAAGTGACCCCATTTTGGAAACTAGACCCCCTAAGGAACTTATCTAGATCTTTGGTGAGCACTTTGAACCCCAAGTGCTTCACACAAGTTTATAATGCCCGGGCATGAAAATAAAAAATCCTATTTTTTTCCCACAAAATTATCTTTTAGTCACTAATTTTTTATTTTCCCAAGGGTAACAGGAGAAATTGGACCACATAAGTTGTTGTCCAATTTGTCCTGAGTACGCTGATATCCCATATGTGGGGGGGAACCACTGTTTGGGCGCACGGCAGAGCTCGGAATTGAAGGAGCACCATTTGACTTTTTCCAACCAAAATTGGCTGGAATTGAGATTGGATGCCATGTTGCATTTGGAGAGCCCCTGATGTGCCTGAACTGTGGAAACCCCCACAAATGACCCCATTTGGGAAACTAGACCCCCTAAGGAACTTTTCTAGATCTTTGGTGAGCAATTTGAACCCCCAAGTGCTTCACTCAAGTTTATAACTTAGAGCCGTAAAATTTAAAAATCATATTTTTTCCACAAAAATGATCTTTTCACCCCAATTTTTATTTTTCCAAGGGTAACAAGACTTCAAAAGTTATTGTGCAATTTGTCCTGAGTGCGCTGATACCCCATATGTGGGGGTAAACCACTGTTTGGGTGCATGGCAGAGTTTGGAAGGGAAGGAGCGCCGTCTGACTTTTTTTTTCAACGCAGAATTGGCTGGACGCCATGTCGTGTTTGGAGAGCTCCTGATCTGCCTAAACAGTGGAAACCCCCATAAATGACACCATTTTGGAAACTAGACCCTCAAGGAACTTATATAGATGTGTGGTGAGAACTTTTAACCCCAGGTGTTTCACTAAAGTTTATAACGTACAGCCGTAAAATAAAAAATCTTTTTTTTTTTTTTACAAAAATGATTTTTTTGCCCCCAATATTTTATTTTCACAAGGGTAACAGAAGAAATTAGAACCCAAAAGTTGTTGTCCAATTTGTCCTGAGTACGCTGATACCCAATATGTGGGAGAAAACTACTGTATGGGCGCACGTCAGGGCTCGGAAGGGAAGTAGTGACGTTTTGGATTGCAGACTTTGATGGAATGGTCTGGGGGCGTCATGTCACATTTGGAGAGCCCCTGATGCACCTATACAGTGGAAACCCCCCACAAGTGACCCCATTTTGGCAAATAGACCCCACAAGGAACTTATCTAGATGTGTGGTTAGCACTTTCAACCCCGAAGTGCTTCACAGAAGTTTATAACGTACAGCCGTAAAAATAAAAAATCTTTTTTTTTTTACAAAAATGATTATTTTGCCCCAATATTTTATTTTCACAAGGGTAACAGGAGAAATTGGTCCCAAAAGTTGTTGTCCAATTTTTCCTGAGTACGCTGATACCCAATATGTGGGAGAAAACTACTGTATGGGCGCACGTCAGGGCTCGGAAGGGAAGTAGTGACGTTTTGGATTGCAGACTTTGATGGAATGGTCTGGGGGCGTCATGTCGCATTTGGAGAGCCCTGATGCACCTAAACAGTGGAAACCCCCCACAAGTGACCCCATTTTGGAAAATAGACCCCACAAGGAACTTGTCTAGATGTGTGGTGAGCACTTTGAACCCCGAAGTGCTTCACAGAAATTTATAACGCACAGCCGTAAAAATAAAAAATCCTTTTTTTTTTTTGCAAAAATGATTTTTTTGCCCCAATATTTTATTTTTACAAGGGTAACAGGAGAAATTGGACCCCAAAAGTTGTTGTCCAATTTGTCCTGAGTACGCTGATACCCAATATGTGGGAGAAAACTACTGTATGGGCGGACGTCAGGGCTCGGAAGGGAAGTAGTGACGTTTTGGATTGCAGACTTTGATGGAATGGTCTGGGGGCGTCATGTCGCATTTGGAGAGCCCTGATGCGCCTAAACAGTGGAAACCCCCACAAGTGACCCCATTTTGGAAAATAGACCCACAAAGGAACTTGTCTAGATGTGTGGTGAGCACTTTGAACCCCGAAGTGCTTCACAGAAATTTATAACGCACAGCCGTAAAAATAAAAAATCCTTTTTTTTTTTGCAAAAATGATTTTTTTGCCCCAATATTTTATTTTTACAAGGGTAACAGGAGAAATTGGACCCCAAAAGTTGTTGTCCAATTTGTCCTGAGTACGCTGATATCCAATATGTGGGAGAAAACTACTGTATGGGTACACGTTGGGGCTCGGAAGGGAAGTAGTGACGTTTTGGATTGCAGACTTTGATGGAATGGTCTGGGGGCGTCATGTCGCATTTGGAGAGCCCCTGATGCGCCTAAACAGTGGAAATCCCCAACAAGTGACCCCATTTTGGAAAATAGACCCCACAAGGAACTTATCTAGATGTGTGGTGAGTGCTATGAAGCCCAAGTGCTTCACAGAAGTTTATAATGTACAGCCGTAAAAAACAAAAAAATATTTTTTTTTTTAAAAAAAATGATATTTTCGCCCCCAGTTTTTTATTTTCCCAAGGGTAACAGAAGAAATAGGACAAATTGCACAATAACTCTTGGGGTCCAGAGTACGCTGATTCCCCATATGTGGGGATAAACTACTGTTTGGACGCATGGCAGAGCTGAGAAGTGAAGGAGCACCGTTTGACTTTTTCAACGCTGAATTGGCTGGAATTGAGATCAGACGCCATGTCACATTTGGAGAGCCCTGATGTGCCTAAACAGCGGAAACCCCCCAATTCTAACTCCAACCCTAACCCCAACACACCCCTAACCCTAGTCCCAACCCTAACCACAAACCTAACCCTAACACACCCCTAATCCCAACCCTAACCCTAATCCTAACTTTAGCGCCAACCCTAACCCTAACTTTAGCCGCAACCCTAACCCTAACCCTAATGGGAAAATGGAAATAAATATTTTTTTTTAATTTTATTATTTTTCCCTTACTAAGGGAGTGATAAAGGGGGGTTTGATTTACTATTTATAGCGGGTTTTTATGATTGGCAGCTGTCACGCTAAAAGACGCTTTTTATTGCAAAAATAGTTTTTGCATCATCACATTTTGAGAGCTATAATTTTTGCATATTTTGGCCCACAGAGTCATGTGAGGTCTTATTTTTTGCGGGACGAGTTGACGTTTTTATTGGTACCATTTTTGAGCACGTGACATTTTTTGATCGCTTTTTATTTTGATTTTTGGGAGGTTAGAATGAACAAAAATCAGCAATTCATGAATTTCTTTTGGGGGAGGCGTTTATACCGTTCCGCGTGTGGTAAAATTGATAAAGCAGTTTTATTCTTCGGGTCAGTACGATTATGGCGATACCTCATTTATATCATTTTTTCATGTTTTGGCACTTTTATAGAATAAAAACAATTTTATATAAAAAATAATTATTTTGCATCGCTTTATTCTGCGAGCTATAACTTTTTTATTTTTTCGCTGATGATGCTGTATGGCGGCTCGTTTTTTGCGGGACAAGATGATGTTTTCAGCGGTACCATGATTATTTATATCGGTCTTTTAGATCGCGTGTTATTCCACTTTTTGTTCGGCGGTATGATGATAAAGCATTGATTTTTTGCTTCGTTTTTTTTTTTTTTTAAGGGGTTCACTAAAGGGGTTAACTAGTGGGACAATTTTATAGGGGGGGTTGT
The DNA here is from genome assembly GCA_033576555.1 of Oophaga sylvatica. Classification (NCBI taxonomy): domain Eukaryota; kingdom Metazoa; phylum Chordata; class Amphibia; order Anura; family Dendrobatidae; genus Oophaga; species Oophaga sylvatica. Next base: position 258,642,519 of record JARQOD010000004.1, on the reverse strand, counting down.
TACGGACGCGGCGATACCAAATATGTGTACTTTTATTGCTTTGTTTTTTTTATTTACAGGAAGAAGTGAATTTATTGGGGAATATATATATATTTTTTTATTTATTTTGGATTTTTTTTTTAAAACATGTTTATTTTTATTTTTTTAACTTTTTTACTTTGTCCCAGGGTGGGACATTACTGTATTTTATCAGATCGCTGGTGTGACAGTGTGCACAGCACTCTGTCACACCAGCGATCGCTCAGGCAGTGCAGCAGGCTTCTCAGTGCCTGCTCTCGGCAGGCACTGAGGTAGCTGCCTCCCTCCAGGACCCCAGCGCCATCTTGAATCCGGGTCCTGGGAGGGAGGAAGCCCTCAGAACAGCGCGATCACATCGCGCTGCTCTGAGGGTCTCAGGGGGGCACGCAGGGAGCCCCCACCCTGCGCGATCCTCCCCTGTGCCCCCAGTACACCGCGATCATGTTTGATCGCGGTGTGCAAGGGGTTAATGTGCCGGGAGCGGTCCGTGACCGCTCCTGACACACAGTCATGGGTGTCAGCTGTGATAATCAGCTGACACCCGGCCGCGATCGGCTGCGCTCCCCCGGGAGCGCGTCCGATCGCACGAGACGTACTATCCCGTCCCCGGTCATACGGGCCCAGGTGCCATGGACGGGATAGTACGTCCGATGGCAGTAAAGGGTTAAGTACCAAATTGGCTGTCACTAAGGGGTTAAAAAGGGTTCCTTGGTGACTTTGGAGAAAAGGTTGTGCTATTGGTTTCATGACCAAATCAGTTTCTAGTTTACTTGCACTGAAAATTGGAGACATCCGGCTACCATATATAATGCTACACCATACAATAATCTTGGGAGTAGGACCAGAGTCACATTGCCTGCAGAGTCTCTGGACTTGGATTGAGCATATATGCAATGTCATTGGCTGGTAATTGCAAAAGGAGCTGCCAGCAGTGGATTTTGATGATTTGCGTACCCAAGTGCATTCAGCATGGTAGAACATTACTCACACCATAAATAAACAATCTATATATTTCTGCTCAGGATGCTAATACTCAATATTGAATAAATTACAATGTTTTGAATATTTACTCTCCTTTTTGCACCACTTGAATATCATTAACCTGTCCAATGATCCTGTGATTTTCATAATTCCACAAGTTTTCCTTCTTTGTGTTGCAATTTTAATGTTTAGGAGTACATATACACATGCTATGTCAACTTAATTACCGTATATACTCATGTATAAGCTGACCCGTGCATAAGCCAACCCCCCTAATTTTGCACAAAAAAACTGGGAAAACTTATTGACTCTCATATAAGCCGGGTGTATAAACCTCCGTCCTGCTCTGTGCTGCCCCCGTCCTGCTCCTTGCTCCCCATCCAGCTCTGTGCTCCCTCATTCTCCTCTGTGCTCCCCCCTGCTCCGTCCTCCGCTGTGCTCCCCCTTCCTGCTCCGTCCTCCTGTGCCCCCGTCCTGCTCCGTGCTCCTCTGTGCTCTCCATCCTCCCCCCGTCCTGCTCCGTGCTCCTCTTTCCTCTCCGTCCTCCCCCCGTCCTGCTCCATGTTCCTCTTTGCTCTCCGTGCTACCCCTGTCCTGCTCCGTGCTCATTGTCCTCCTCCATGCTTCCCCCATCCTCCATTCTCCCCGTCATACTCACCCTCCCCGTGCCATCGCTGATCGTCCTGGCAATCCTCCGTTTTACCCGGCTTCCTGCAGCTCTCCTGTGCTGAGCGGTAACGTAATACCGCTCATTAAGGCCATGAATATGGACGTCACGCCTATGGGAATGGCGTCGCGTCCATATTACATGACCTTAATGAGCGGTATTACGTCACCGCTCAGCACAGGAGAGCTGCAGGAAGCCGGGTACAACGGAGGATTGCAGGGATGTTCAGCGATGGCACGGGGAGGGTGAGTATGATGTCCCAGCCACCGGCTCCTGCCGCGGCACCCCCTACCCCGCTGGTTTCTGCCCAATAACTCGTGTATAAGCCGAGGGGGCATTTTCAGCACAAAAAAAGGTGCTGAAAATCTTGGCTTATACACGAGTATATACGGTACTTTTTATATGGTCACTTAAATACATAATAGGGATACGTAAACTTTCTATTCTACTTTTACCAGTTATAAAAAATGCTGTCAAAATAATGCATGTCAAAATAATAATTCATGCTCAGCTATTATCAAATAGGTACAATTTATTGTGATATTTTTCCAGGATCTTTTTTGTTTGTCCAAGTAAATGCTTTAGGTCATGCAAGACATCATGTTGTAGCCAATGTCAAAGTGTTTTGGGTGATTAATTGGATTTTATATAGTAAACTTGCAAAACTGTTTGTCAGCTAAGCATCTGCAGTGCTGTGTGCTATGAACTGGAATGCCAGAGTTTAAAATTAGAGAGATGATGGCAGAAAACCTTAGGCATTCAGAAAGGCTAATTGTTGTGAAATGATGTTTTCACTTATGGCTGAGAAATGACCAAGTGAGCAATTCTGAACCTAACATCCAGTTAATAGTTTACAATGAGCTGCCTCTTTGACTTCTTGGCTGCAGAACATATCTTTTCAAGTGATTTTGCAGTGCAAGCACCCTTCTTCCGTGCTATAATTATAAATACTTGACCATGTATTAGAATAGCAAAAGCTTCCAGGAAAACAAAATCTGCTATTATAATGCAGTGTCACAAAACAATTCCAAAATAGAACTTTAGAAATTGGCTCAATACGATGGCATCAAATACAATTACAATCTATCAGCCCTCACTATTGTCTACAATAACATATTTGTAATAAACCTTACTGTCTTTGAATGTGAAAATGTGTTTGCATCAAATAGTTTACCGCGCTAAAGACACGTGTACCAGTCTAATACTCAATGATATTGGCTCTCTGAGTGCAAGAACTAGCAGGTGTGAGGTTCAAAAGCTAAAGTGCTTTGACTTGAAATCTGGTTTGTTCATTCGGTATATACCTGAGGAAATTTACATATGCATTGTATATATTGACCTTCACTATACATTATTGTCTATATCTAAAAATATAAATATCTTAAATGAACACATACGTTCGCACAGACATGGTTAGAAAACAGACTTAACATTATTTAGGATCTTCTGGGTTTATTACTACTTGTGGTAAAGATTGACTGCTGTAATTTATGTGCATGGCTTTGTGCAGAAATACTAGTCATTTCGAAATCCCCCATTTCACTGACCCCTGAATGTATATTGAAGTGTGTGAAATAGTTCTCCCTTATCCTGCTTTTTGATAGCATCATTAGCACATGGCTTCCAACTTTAACACCTTACACATCACCTTTACTATGGTAATTCAAAGATCTATGTAGTTGAAGCAGATGGTTGCTGCCCCAAATCAGTGATATCCTGTGACTGTAACATATTTCACTCAAGTTTTACAGCCGTGTTTATTATCTCATATTGGATAGTTGAAGTGAGCAGAGTGTTGTGCATGTGCAAGGAAGCACCTTTCTCTCACGCGGACACAGAAAGTAGGAGAATAATGTTCCAAACCATCACCAATGCTAGGCATAATAAATGGGATATTTAGTTGAAAGTTACACAAGTTGGGGACCCAAGCCAAGTTGATTTGTTTACACAGTCTACCCATGTCCAGACTAACCAGAAAAACTTTATTAAAGAGAACTATTAAGTTTAGTACTTTCGCTCTTTTTCACTCTTTTGCTTTTATATGTTTTTGAACTTTTTAAGTATGCCCATTATTTCCTTATTTTTTATATATTAAGCACTTAATGTTTTATTTATTAAAGCTTAAAACATTTATTAGATTTGCCTTGTTGCCGTAAAGAAGCTAAGCATCTCCTTAAATACTAAGTGGCAGTTTGAATATGTGCCCTGTATATGGCCGGCGGGAAGTGAATACATTGTGTGCATGGCATTTGGACATACTGCCCTTTTGGTACGTGGTGGCAGCATTGAGTGTCTTGGGTGTATTATCTGGTTGGCGGTACTAAAGCTATGAATTGAACACAGAATGTGAGAGTCAAGTGTCAGATTGAGCTGTACAGGGATGTGAATTATTTATAGTCATCCACCGCATCATGGAGGCTGAATGAAGGACCTGTCCATGAAACTGCCTTTTCTTAATTCCAGAGAGTTCCATTATAAAATAAAAGAGATCTCTGTATTTTTGACACATTAATATATACTATATCTAAGAAGTAATAAGAGCATATGTACCTATGTATGCCTCATGAATTTCTCTATTATATTACATGCAGAGGCATTAAAGAGGTGGCCTGAAGGCAAAGGGATTTTGCTCCCAACTCCCTATCTATTTGATGGTATAATCTAAGCAATTTTAAATATACTTGCTTTAAAAATTCCCTAACTACACTATCTAACTGCTATTGAATTTTTTTTCTCTAGTTGCTATTTGATAATGATTGCTTTGTGTTAGGCGTTGAGATCCCGCCACTGCACAGGGAGAATCTCAAGCCATGTCCTCTGCGGTCTCCCGTTCTTCTTCAGCCGCAGAGAATCCTGCTCAGTGGAGACATCGGTCCCAGCATCTTGCTCAGGTTAATGCTATGCGTTTGGTTGTTGCTGTCACACAAGGTTCAGCTATTGCAACCAGCATTAGTCAGTGGCAAGCAGATGCTCCTGGGACTAAGTCCTGCTTTTCTCCATCTGAGAATGCCCATGAGACGACAGCTCATTGGTGGTCGGAGGTCACATGCTCAGGTCCTCCAGCATTAACAGGCAACAGCGTTCTATTTCTTTGTTGCGGCATCTCTGTGAAGTAACAAAGTTCACCGCTGTTCACACTGGGTGACATCTAACCCCCATCTTCTCGGCGTTCAATTGCCAACTTGTTCCGCCATTGCTTAGCAGTAGGTTCCATCTCTGCACGGTGGACCCCGGGTTGCGAATGCCCCTTATTATTATATATATTTAATTTGGTGTGTTCCGCCAACCCTAACAGCTTTGAGTATCCCAGTACATGATGGGATTTTCAAATGAAGCATTATCAGAGGGCAGAGGATAAGGTCATTGTCACAGCCACTGCCCCCCTCCCTGAAACAAAGTATCATCAGTGATGTACATTTCAGGGGCGGTGCTATCCCTGAAATAAACCCTGAATAGAGTGGTGCCAAAATACGAGGCAGAGAGCAGTGACATCTCTTGCTAGACTCGTGCACTGCCAGGTATAATGACACTGCTCTGTTCCTGGCTTATTACTCTTCATCTAAGCAGACAACAAAGAGCACACAGAGGAGACAGTGCGCTGAGCACATCGCACAGGGGAGACAGCAGGGAAAGCACCACCCCTGAAATGAGCGACACTGGTAGTCTGTGACAGTAACATAGTAACTTAGTTAGCAAGGCCAAAAAAAACATTTGTCCATCCAGTTCAGCCTATATTCCGTCAGAATAAATCAACAGATCTATGTCCTTCTAAAGAACCTAATAACTATAAGATACAATATTGTTACGCTCCAGGAAGGAATCCAGGTCTCTCTTGAACCCCTCGACTGAGTTCGCCATCACCACCTCCATAGGCAAGGAATTCCAGATTCTCACTGCCCTAACAGTAAAGAATCCTCTTCTATGTTGGTGGAAAAAACTTCTCTCCTCCAGACACAGAGAATGCCCCCTTGTGACCGTCACCTTCCTTGGTATAAACAGACCCCCGGAGAGATATTTGTATCGCTCCCTTATATACTTATACATGGGTATTAGATCGCCCCTCAGTCATTTTTGTCTAGACTAAATAATCCTAATTTTGCTAATCTCTCCGGGTATTGAAGTTCCCACATGCCCTTTACTAATTTTGTTTCCCTCCTTTGTACTCACTTTAGTTCCATTATATCCTTCCTGAGCACCGGTGCCCAAAACTGTACACAGTAATCCATGTGCGGTCTAACCAGGAGTATAATTTGTACAGAGGCAGTATAATGCTCTCATCATGAGCATTCAGACCTCTTTTAATGCACCCCATGATCCTGTTTGCCTTGGCAACCGCTGCCTAGCACTGGCTGATCCAGGTAAGTTTATCATTAACTAGGATCCCCAAGTCCTTCTCCATGTCAGATTTACCCAGTGGTTCAGTGTTGTGAACACGGTGGAGGCGACTTCGGAGCTGGGGCTCCCTCCTGTGGTGGCTGAGAGTAATAAACCAATTGCTGAATGGCTTTCAGCTGGGTCTGAATGGTCTGATATAAGTGGGCTGAACTCCCATCAGCCTTTCCGGTAATCAATTGTTCTTCCAGGTCTTGCTTGGAGCTCAGCTTGCATTCCTGCTTTCTTTCAGATAAGTGATTTGCTGTTTTTTCCCTCTAGTTGGATTTATCTTGCTGGTTTGCTGCCTTGCAGTGGACTTCAGCCTGGTCCCCTTTTGGGGCCTGGCGCTGCAATTGTGCTCAGTTTGTGTTTGCATTTTTGCTCTGTTCCTGTGTCACTTTTATTTGCTGAATTGCTGTGTGTTACACCAGAGATCTGATTTAGGTGGTAGAGATCGTGTGATCTCAGGTTTTTTGTTAATCAGAAGTGTTGGTATTTTTGTCAGGGTTTTTTGGGTTGCAGTCAGAATTCTTTCCTATACTTTTCTATCTAGACAGAATTGGGCCCCAGCGTTTGCTCATTCTATTTTCTGTCTGTGTTCGCATTTTCTTCTTGTCTAACCGCCATTACATGTTTGGGGGCTTCCTATTTCTTTGGGGTTCTGCTACGGGGCAGTTAGCTTTCATCTTTTTGCCTTTAGGTGTAGCTATCTCTCCGGCTGTGACGAGGAATCTAGGATCACCGTAGGTATGCTCCACGGCTACTTCTAGTGTTGTTGTTAGTTTAGGGTCCTGCAACCCAATAGGTTCCAGCCTCTCTGGTGCATTGCTACTTTGGCTATTTTTGCTATTTCTCCTCAGCTACCGAAACATAACAGTTCAGTGTGTAATGGTGATATTGATTCTTTCTTCCCATGTGTATAACCTTACATTTATCATTGCTAAACCACATCTGCCACCTTTTGGCCAAAGTTTCCAAGTTATCCAGATCCATCTGTAGCAGAATACTATCTTCATTTGAATTGACTGCTTTACATAGTTTTGTATCATTTGCAAATATCGATATTTTACTGTGTAAACCTTCTACCAGATCGTTAATTAATATGTTGAAAAGAATAAGTCCCAACACCAACCCTTGCAGTACCCCACTGGTCACAGCGACCCATTTAGAGAATATACCATTTATAATAACCCTCTGCTTTCTATCACTAAGCCAGTTACTTACCCATTTACACACATTTCCCCCCAGACCCAGCATTCTCATTTTGTGCACCAACCTCTTGTGTGGCACGGTACCAAACACTTTGGAAAAATCAAGATATACCACATCCAATGACTCACCTTGGTCCAGTCTATAGATTGCCTCTTCATAAAACTGATTAGATTGGTTTGACAGGAGCGATTCCTCATAAACCCATGCTGATATGGAGTTAAACAGTTATTCCTATTGAGATAATCAAGAATAACATCCCTCAGAAACCCTTCAAATATTTTACCAACAATAGAGGTTAGACTTACTGGCCTATAATTTCCAGGTTCACTTTTAGAGCCATTTTTGGAAAATATTGGTACCACATTTTCTTTGCGCCAGTCCTATGGAACAGATCCCGTCGCTATAGAGTCCCTAAATATAAGAAATAATGGTTTGTCTATTACATTACTTAGTTCTTTTAGTACTCGTGGGTGTATGCCGGCCCCGGAGATTTATCTATTTTAATCTTATTTAGCCATTTCGCACCTCTTCTTGGGTTAGATTGGTGACCCTTAATATAGGGTTTTCTTAGTCTCTCGGCATTTCACCTAGCATTTTATTTTCCACCATGAATAACGTGGAGAAGAAGGTGTTTAATATATTAGGTTTTTCCTCTTCATCTGCAACCATTCTTTCCTCACAATCTTTTAAGGGGCCTACACTTTCACTTCTGATTCTTTTACTATTGATATAGTTGAAGAACAGTTTCGGATTAATTTTACTGTCCTTAGCAATGTGCTTCTCTGTTTCCTTTTTTGGCAGCTTTAATTAGTTTTTTAGATAAAGTATTATTCTCCCTATAGTTTTTTAGAGCTTCAACGGTGCCATCTGCTTTAGTAGTTTAAATGCTTTCTTTTTACTGTTAATTGCCTCTCTAACTTCTTTGTTTAGCCATATTGGGTTTTTCCTATTTCTTGTCCTTTTATTCCCACAAGGTATAAATTGCTTACAGTGCCTATTTAGGATGTTCTTACACATTTCCCATTTATTATCTGTATTCTTATTTCTGAGGACATTGTCCCAGTCAACCTGATTAAGGGCATCTCTAAGCTGGTCAAACTTTGCCTTCCTAGGTTGTAGCATCAAATAGATTAGGAGCAAAATTAATTTCCCTTCAGACTACCCCTTTAAGTGGCAGCACACGAGTGCCTATTACTCTATCATATCAACTCTATGCACCTGTGTACAGGCTCATGGAAAATGCTGTGCTGTGTGGGTGATGTTTAGTTCCCATCATAAAGTAATACTTAGCACTGTAAAAATTAGAATAAATGTGAAAGTATCAGATATATGAAACATTTCCAAAATTTTAAAATAAATGACAGATAAATTCTCTTGGATGGAAATGATTGTTATCAAAGTCATGTATAATTAATAAACATTGTCTATATTGGAGAGCTAGAGTCATATTATGTAATTGCTGCTTGGGGAGTTGAAGTTTTATTAGTCATCATTAAAATGGTCAAGATTCTAAAAAAGAAGTCATTATTAATTTTTATGGACAGCATACGATCTGAAAGTAACTTACTCCCATCTTGCAATTAGTTTCACAAACCATTTGTTATCCACCTCTATGGTACTTTGGATTTTTATTAGCTGCTCTTGTCAGTTGTTAATTTGCTCAGAGTAAATGCTAGCTATGTATCTCCCGTGGCTTTGTTAGCAGGGCAGACAATTGATTTGTTCAATCTATTATGTGTTTTGGGCTCTCAAAACTTGAGATATTCAATTGGCATGATGTTCATACTCTGGGGCAACTGCAGTGATTTACTAAGTGTCTGCCTTCAGCATATCAGTAATTAACCAACTAGAAAGATTCATGTAATCCATATTTTAAGATATACCCTAGTTTTCGATAAGATGCAATATAGTCTATCTGTTGTTATTATTATTATTATTATTATTTTTTATAGACTAAGTAACTATTATAGTACAAATAAAAGCTCTCACATAAGAGAAATAGAAAAAAGCAGAAGGAAATTGTATAACATAGGAAATAGGACATATTTTATTTATATAATAAATTCGCTAAGTAGGGTAAGATATCTTAACCTCAGCAGTTTTGAAAAATATAGGCAAATGTGTCTCTAAAATTTATTTGCTTCCATCAACTATGAAGAAAAGACAAGTTTAATTTAAGAAATATTGAAGAAACTTTCTGCAAAGCATTATGGCTATGGCTCCTGAAATAGGGACAAGAAAAACTAATAGCCCACCATGCTCAGATTTCATTTGCACTGTTTCTTTGTTAGCAAAATACTAATGTTTACATGTTCTTTAACCTTGTGTTCAGTTTTGTGCAAACAATGCAATTTTAAACAAAAAGTGAACAATCGGTTTTTGAAGTTGATGGTTTAAAGGCTATAAGAATTCATGATTCATTGTGTATTACTTTCCATTGTCATTATTGAAACTGTATGGAAATTGTTGCAAAGGTTTGCCTTTCTATTGTGTATTTTTATTGCAGGTCATAGTAAATAATGAGAATAAAATGACATTGCAAAGTGATAATACTAAACGACACAATAAGTGTCCTTTCAGCAATTATTTTTTCTTTTCCCTGATTCTCTGCTAACAATAAGTAAGAAGTATAATAGAAAACTATTCTCACCAAGGTACAGAAGAAAGGGTATACATGTGTATCTTGTTTCTATTTTAGCACATGAGGAGCTAGAAGAGAAATCCACACTTTTAACTTTCAAACATATATTTTAAGGAGCGCAGTGCAGTCTCTCTTAAGATATTGGCGTACAAAATACTCCAAAGTCCATTATATGCTTTGGGATGCTAGATCCAAAAATATACACTGCAGCTTTGATCCCTGGAAATTAAAAAATAAAAAGCAGCTGACTTTCATATTCACCTTAAAGTTGTGCACAAATACAGGTGCTTCTCACAAAAAAAGAATATCATCAAAAAGTTCATTTATTTCAGTTTTTCAATACAAAAAGTGAAACTCGTATATTATAGAGTCATTATAAACAGAGTAATCTATTTCAAGTGTTTATTTCTGTTAACCCCTTCCCGACCTTTGACACAGCGTATGCGTCATGAAAGTCGGTGCCAATCCGACCTATGACGCATACCCTGCGTCATGAAAGGATCCCGTTCCTGCGGGCCGGGAGACCGGGGTCACTCAAAGGTCACCCGACCCGCAGTTACAGGACCCTTTGTGCTTCACCACAGGGGGGTTGGCTTAACCCCCCCGTGGCCACGATCGCTCTGATTGGCTGTTAAAAGTGAAACAGCCAATCAGAGCAATCTGCAATATTTCACCAATTTAATTGGTGAAATATTACAATCCAGCCATGGCCGATGCTGCAATAGCATCGGCCATGGCTGGACACCGAGACCTGACCCCCCCACACGTAGTCACGGCGGCGATCGGCCGCCGCCACCGAAAGATGGCAGCGATCGGTCACCGCCGTCACTAACAGCTCCCCTCCTCCTTTGATCCGGTGCCCCCACCTTCCGATCCCCCCCCCTAACCTTCCGACCACCCTACTCACCTCTCCCGATCCACCGATGTCCCTGGATCGGTCCCGGCGTCCGCCCGGGCCTCTTCATGGGCGCCGCCATCTTGGAAAATGGCGGGCGCATGCGCAGTGCGCCCGCTGGCCGGCGCATGCGCAGTGCGCCCCCCAGTGTTCAAAAATTTATTTTGATCACTGTGATAAACTGTCACAATGATCAAAATAAAAAAAGTAAATGAACCCCCCCTTTATCATAGGTAGGGACAAATAAAAAAAATAAAGATTTTTTTTTTTTTTCCTATTAGGCCCTGTGCACACGTTTGCGGATTTTGCTGCGGATCCGCGGCGGATTTCGCTGCTGATCCGCGGCGGATCAGCAGCGAAATCAGCCGCGGATGCGCAGCGATATCCGCCGCAGATCAGCAGCGAAATCCGCCGCGGATCCGCAGCAAAATACGCCGCGGATCCGCGCAAAATCGCGAACGTGGCGGATTTCGCTGCGATCCGCGGCGATTTCGCTGCTGATCCGCGCGGATTTCGCTGCTGATCCGCGGCGGATTTCGCTGCTGATCCGCGCGATTTCGCTGCTGATCCGCGGCGGATTTCGCTGCGGATCCGCGCGATTTCGCTGCGATCCGCGACTGATTTCGCTGCGGATCCGCGACTGATTTCGCTGCGATCCGCGACTGATTTCGCTGCTGATCCGCGACTGATTTCGCTGCGGATCCGCGGCGGATTTCGCTGCTGATCCGCGGCGGATCCGCGCTGATCGCGGCGGATTTCGCTGCTGATTCGCGGCGGATTTCGCTGCTGATCCGCGCGGGTTTCGCTGCGATCCGGCGGATTTCGCTGCTGATCCGCGATTTGCTGCTGATTCGCTGCGGATCCGCGCTGATTCGCTGCTGATCCGCGCTGATTTCGCTGCTGATCCGCGGCGATTTCGCTGCTGATCCGCGCGGATTTCGCTGCTGATTCGCATGCTGATCCGCGGCGATTTGCTGCTGATCCGCGCTGATTTCGCTGCTGATCCGCGCGGATTTCGCTGCTGATCCGCTGCGGATTTCGCTGCTGATCCGCGCTGATTTCGCTGCTGATCCGCGGCTGATTTCGCTGCGATCCGCGGCGGATTTCGCTGCTGATCCGCGGCTGATTTCGCTGCTGATCCGCGACTGATTTCGCTGCTGATCCGCGCTGATTTCGCTGCTGATCCGCGGCGGATTTCGCTGCTGATCCGCTGCGGATTTCGCTGCTGATCCGCGCGATTTCGCTGCTGATCCGCGGACGGATTCGCTGCTGATCCATCGGCTGATTTCGCTGCTGATTTTCGCTGCTGATCCGCGCGGATTTCGCTGCTGATCCGCGGCTGATTTCGCTGCTGATCCGCGGCGATTTCGCGCTGATCGCTGCGTCCGCGGATTTCGCTGCTGATCCGCGCTGATTTGCTGCTGATTCGCTGCTGATCCGCGAGCGGATTTCGCTGCTGATCCGCGGCTGATTTCGCTGCTGATTGCGGCGATTTCGCTGCTGATCCGCGCGGATTTTATCGCTGCTGATCCGCGCTGATTTCGCTGCTGATCGCGCGATTTCGCTCTGATCCGCGGCTGATTTCGCTGCTGATCCGCGCTGATTTCGCTGCTGATCCGCGGCTGATTTCGCTGCTGATCGCGGATTTCTGCTGATCCGGCTGATTTCGCTGCTGATCCGCGGCTGATTTCGCTGCTGATCCGCGGCTGATTTCGCGCTGTCCGATCGCGCGATTTCCGCATTCGCTGCGATCCGCGGCGATTTCGCTGCGTGATTGCTGCTGATCGCGGATTTCGCTGCTGATCCGGCGGATTTCGCTGCTGATCCGCGGCTGATTTCGCTGCTGATCCGCGGCTGATTTCGCTGCTGATCCGCCGCTGATTTTGCTGCTGATCCGCGTGCGGATTCGCTGCTGATCCGCGCTGATTTCGCTGCTGATTCGCCGGCTGATTTCGCTGCTGATTCCGCGGCTGATTTCGCTGCTGATCCGCGGCGGATTTCGCTGCTGATCCGCGGCGGATTTCGCTGCTGATCCGCGGCGGATTTCGCTGCTGATCCGCGACTGATTTCGCTGCTGATCCGCTGCGGATCCGCGGCTGATTTTGCTGCTGATCCGCGGCGGATTTCGCTGCTGATCCGCGGCTGATTTCGCTACTGATCCGCGGCTGATTTAGCTGCTGATCCGCGGCTGATTTTGCTGCTGATCCGCGGCTGATTTCGCTGCTGATCCGCGGCTGATTTCGCTACTGATCCGCGGCTGATTTAGCTGCTGATCCGCGGCTGATTTCGCTGCTGATCCGCGGCTGATTTCGCTGCTGATCCGCGGCGGATTTCGCTGCTGATCCGCGGCGGATTTCGCTGCTGATCCGCGGCGGATTTCGCTGCTGATCCACGACTGATTTTGCTGCTGATTCGCTGCGGATCCGCAGCGGATTTCGCTGCTGATCCGCGGCTGATTTCGCTGCTGATCCGCGGCTGATTTCGCTGCTGATCCGCGGCGGATTTCGCTGCTGATCCGCTGCGGATCCGCGCTGATTTTGCTGCTGATCCGCGGCGGATTTCGCTGCTGATCCGCGACTGATTTTGGCTGCTGATTCGCTGCGGATCCGCGACTGATTTCGCTGCGGATCCGCGACTGATTTCGCTGCGGATCCGCGACTGATTTCGCTGCTGATACGCGGCGGATTTCGCTGCTGATCCGCGGCGGATCCACGGCTGATTCGCGGCGGATTTCGCTGCTGATTCGCGGCGGATTTCGCTGCTGATCCGCTGCGGATTTCGCTGCGGATCCGCGGCGGATTTCGCTGCTGATCCACGACTGATTTTGCTGCTGATTCGCTGCGGATCCGCAGCGGATTTCGCTGCTGATCCGCGGCTGATTTCGCTGCTGATCCGCGGCTGATTTCGCTGCTGATCCGCGGCGGATTTCGCTGCTGATTCGCTGCGGATCCGCGGATGATTTTTCTGCTGATCCGCGACTGATTTTGCTGCTGATTCGCTGCTGATTTCGCTGCTGATCCGCGGCTGATTTCGCTGCTGATCCGCTGCGGATTTCGCTGCTGATCCGCTGCGGATTTCGCTGCGGATCCGCGGCGGATTTCGCTGCTGATCCACGACTGATTTTGCTGCTGATTCGCTGCTGATTTCGCTGCTGATCCGCGGCTGATTTCGCTGCTGATCCGCTGCGGATTTCGCTGCGGATCCGCGGCGGATTTCGCTGCTGATCCACGACTGATTTTGCTGCTGATTCGCTGCGGATCCGCAGCGGATTTCGCTGCTGATCCGCGGCTGATTTCGCTGCTGATCCGCGGCGGATTTCGCTGCTGATTCGCTGCGGATCCGCGGCTGATTTTGCTGCTGATCCGCGACTGATTTTGCTGCTGATTCGCTGCGGATCCGCAGCGGATTTCACTGCTGATCCGCGGCTGATTTCGCTGCTGATCCGCGGCTGATTTCGCTACTGATTCGCGGCTGATTTCGCTGCTGATCCGCGGCTGATTTCGCTGCTGATCCGCAGCTGATTTCGCTGCTGATCCGCGGCGGATTTCGCTGCTGATTCGCTGCAGATCCGCGGCGGATTTTGCTGCGGATCCGCGGCTGATTATCTGCTGATTCATCTGCGCTAGCGGGTATAGCATAACGCGATCGCGTTATGCTATACCGTTACCAGCCGGTCACCGCTACGTGTTGAACGGGCTGGTAAAACGCAATATGAACCCAGCCTTAGGGTTAGAACTAGGGTTAGGGTTAGCATTAGGGCTAAGGTTAGAATTACGGTTAGGGTTGGAATTTGGGTTAGGGTTGGAATTAGGGTTAGGGTTGGAATTAGGGTTAGGGTTGGAATTAGGGTTAGGCTTGTAGTTAGGTTTATGGTTAGAGTTGGGATTAGGGTTAGGGGTGTGTTGGGGTTAGGGTTATGATTAGGGTTTGTATTAGGGTTAGGTGTGTGTAGGGGTTAGGGTTGGGGTTAGGGGTATGTTGGGGTTAGGGTTGGAGTTAGAATTGAGGGGTTTCCACTATTTAGGCACATCAGGGGGTCTCCATACGCGACATGGCTCCACCATTGATTCCTGCAAATTTTGCGTTCAAAAAGTCAAACAGTGCTCCCTTTATTCCAAGCCCCGACGTATGCCCAAACAGTGGTTTATCCCCACATATGGGGTATCAGCGTACTCGGGAAAAATTGCACAACAACTTTGGGGGTTCTAATTTCTCCTGTTAACATTGGGAAAAAAAATTGGGGACTAAAAATTATTTTTGTGGAAAAAAAATGATTTTATATTTTCACGGCTCTGCGTTATAAACTTCTGTGAAGAACTTGGAGATTCAAAGTGCTTATCACACATCTATAGGAGTTCCTTGGGGGATTTAGTTTCCAAAATGGGGTCACTTGTGGGGAGTTTCTACTGTTTAGGCACATCAGGGACTCTGCAAACGTAACATGACGCCCGAAGACCATTCCATCAAGTGGGCATTTCAAAACGTCACTACTTCCCATCCGAGCCCCGACGTGTGCCCATACAGTAGTTTTCTCCCACATATGGGATATCAGCATACTCAGGACAAATTGGACAACAACTTTTGGGGTCTAATTTCTCATGTTACCCTTGGGAAAATAAAAAAATTGGGGACTAAAAGATCCTGATTGTGGAAAAAATATGATTTTTTTATTTTCATGCCCGGGCGTTATAAACTTCTGTGTAGCCCTTGGGGGTTCAAAGTGCTCACCACACATCTAGATAAATTCTTTGCCGGGTCTAGTTTCCAAAATGGGGTCACTTGTGGGGAGTTTCTACTGTTTAGGCACATCAGGGGCTCTGCAAACGTAACAAGATGCCCGCAGACCATTCCATCAAGTCGGCATTTCAAAGCGTCACTACATCCCTTCCGAGCCCTGACGTGTGCCCAAACAGTGGTTCCCCCCACAAATGGGGTACTAGCGTACTCAGGAGAAACTGGACAACAACTTTTGGGGTCCAATTTCTCCTGTAACCATTGTGAAAATAAAAAACAGTGGGCTAAAAAATCATTTTTTGAGAAAAAAAAATGATTTTTTATTTTCGCGGCTCTGCGTTATAAACTTCTGTGAAGCACCTGGGGGTTCAAAGTGCTCACTATGCATCTAGATAAGTTCCTTAGGGCGTCTAGTTTCCAAAATGGGGTCACTTGTGGGGGAGCTCCAATGTTTAGGCACACAGGAACTCTCCAAATGCGACATGGCAACCGCTAAATATTCCAGCATATTTTCCATTCAAAAAGTCAAATGGCGCTCCTTCCCTTCTGAGCCCTGCAGTGCGCCCAAACAGTGGTTTATGACCACATATGAGGTATCTGTGTACTCAGGAGAAATTGCCCAACAAATTTTAGGATCCAATTTATACTGTTGCCCATGTGAAAATGAAAATAACTGAGGCTAAAAGAAAATTTTTGTGAAAAAAAAGTACTTTCTTTTATTTACGGATAAATTTGTGAAGCACCTGGGTTTCAAAGTGCTCACTATGCATCTAGATAAGTTCCTTAGGGGGTCTAGTTTCCAAAATGGGGTCACTTGTGGGGGAGCTCCAATGTTTAGGCACACAGGGACTCTCCAAATGCGACATAGCAACCGCTAAATATTCCAGCATATTTTCCATTCAAAAAGTCAAATGGCGCTCCTTCCCTTCGGAGCCCTGCCGTGTGCCCAAACAGTGGTTTATGACCACACATGAGGTATCTGTGTACTCAGGAGAAATTGCCCAACAAATTTTAGGATCCAATTTATACTGTTGCCCATGTGAAAATGAAAATAACTGAGGCTAAAAGAAAATTTTTGTGAAAAAAAAGTACTTTCTTTTATTTACGGATCAATTTGTGAAGCACCTGGGAGTTCAAAGTGCTCACTATGCATCTAGATAAGTTCCTTAGGGGGTCTAGTTTCCAAAATGGGGTCACTTGTGGGGGAGCTCCAATGTTTAGGCACACAGGGACTGTCCAAATGCGACATGGCAACCGCTAAATATTCCAGCATATTTTCCATTCAAAAAGTCAAATGGCGCTCCTTCCCTTCTGAGCCCTGCCGTGCGCCCAAACAGTGGTTTATGACCACATATGAGGCATCTGTGTACTCAGGAGAAATTTCCCAACAAATTTTAGGATCCAATTTATACTGTTGCCCATGTGAAAATGAAAAAACTGAGGCTAAAAGAAAATTTTTGTGAAAAAAAAGTACTTTCTTTTTTTTACAGATAAATTTGTGAAGCACCTGGGGGTTCAAAGTGATCACTATGCATCTAGATAAGATCCTTAGGGGGTCTAGTTTCCAAAATGGGGTCACTTGTGGGGGAGCTCCAATGTTTAGGCACACAGGAACTCTCCAAATGCGACATGGCAACCGCTAAATATTCCAGCATATTTTCCATTCAAAAAGTCAAATGGCGCTCCTTCCCTTCTGAGCCCTGCCGTGCGCCCATACAGTGGTTTATGACCACATATGAGGTATCTGTGTACTCAGGATAAATTGCCCAACAAAATTTAGGATCCATTTTATCCTGATGCCCATGTAAAAATGAAAAAATTGATGCTAAAAGAAAATTTTTGTTGGAAAAATTAAAATGTCCATTTTTACCTTCCACGTTGCTTTAGTTCCTGTGAAGCACCTGAAGGGTTAATAATCTTCTTGAATGTAGTTTTGAGTAGCTTGAGGGTGTGCAGTTTTTATAAAGGTGTCACTTTTGGGTATTTTCTGCCATATAGACCCTCAAAGTGACTTCAAATGTGAGGTGGTCCCTAAAAAAAAATGGTTTTGTAAATTTTGCTGTAAAAATGAGAAATCGCTGGTCAACTTTTAACCCTTATAACTTCCTAACAAAAAAAAATGTTGTTCCCAAAATTGTGCTGATGTAAAGTAGACATTGTGGGAAATGTTATTTATTAACTATTTTGTGCCACATATCTCTCTGGTTTAACAGAATAAAAATTAAAAATTTGAAAATTACAAAATTTTCAGAATTTTCGCCAAATTTCCATTTTTTTCACAAATAAACGCAAAAATTATCAACCTAAATTTACCACTAACATGAAGCCCAATATGTCACGAAAAAACAATCTCAGAATCGCTAGGATCCGTTGAAGCGTTCCTGAGTTATTACCTCATAAAGGGACACTGGTCAGAATTGCAAAAAATGGCAAGGTATTTAAGGTCAAAATAGGCTGGGTCTTGAAGGGGTTAATGTTGATGATTGTGGCTTACAGCCAATGAAAACCTAAAAAGTCATTATCTCAGTAAATTAGAATACTTTATAACACCAGCTTGAAAAATGATTTTAAAATCCGAAATGTTGGCCGACTGAAATGTATGTTCAGTAAATGCATTCAATGCTTGGTCGGGGCTCCTTTTGCTTCAATTACTGCATCAATGAGGCATGGCATGGAGGCGATCAGCCTGTGGCACTGCTGAGGTGTTATGGAAACCCAGGTTGCTTTGACAGCAGCCTTCTGCATTGTTGAGTCTGGTGTCTCTCATCTTCCTCTTGACAATACCCCATAGATTCTCTATGGGGTTAAGGTCAGGTGAGTTTGCTGGCCAATAAAGCACAGTGATACTGTTGTTTTTAAACCATTTATTGGTACTTTTGGCAGTGTGGACAGGTGCCAAGTCCTGCTGTAGAATGAAATTTTCATCTCCAAAAATCTTGCCGGCAGAGGGAAGCATGAATTGCTCTAAAATTTCCTGGTAGATGAATGTGCTGACTTTCGTCTTGATAAAATACAGTGGACCTACACCAGCAGATTATGGAAGCGTCACACTAGGTCACAATCAGCTTGGATTGTGTGCCTCTACACTCTTCCTCCAGACTCTGGGACCTTAGGTTCTAAATGAAATGCAAAATTTACTTTCATCTGAAAACAACACCTTGGACCACTGTGCAACAGTCCAGTTCTTTTTCTCCTTGGTCCAGGTAAGATGCTTCTGGCATTGTCTATTAGTCATGACATGAGTGGCTTGACACAAGGAATGCGACCCTTGTAGCCCATGTCCTGGATATGTCTGTGTGATGGCTCTTGAAGCAATGACTCCAGCAGCAGTCCACTCCTTGTGAATATCCCCCAAATTTTTGAATGGCCTTTTCTTATCAATCCTTTCAAGGCTACAGTTATCCCGGTTGCTTGTTTACCTTTTTCTACCACACTTGTTCCTTCCACTCAACTTTCCATTAATATGCTTGGATACAGCACTCTGTGAACAGCCAAGTTATTTAGCAATGACCTTTTATGGCTTACACTCCTTGTGGTGTGTCAATAACTGCCTTCTGGACATCTGTTAAGTCAGCAGTTTTCCCCATGATTGTGGAGCCTACTGAAACAGCCTAAGGAACCTTTTTTAATGGTTAGGAAGCTTTTGCAGGTGTTTTTTGTTAATTTTTCTAATTTACTGAGATAATGACTTTTGAGTTTTCATTGGCTGTAAGCCATAATGGCTCTATGTAATATATGAGTTTCACTTTTTGTATTGAAGAACTGAAAAAAAATTAATTTTTGATAATATTCTAATTTTGGGAAAAGCACCTGTTTCTCATTATTATATACTTCCTGCTTAGCCATTCTATTTCTTGGCTTAATGGTCTAGCAGTAGTAGCTACCAGCTTGGTATTTAGGAAATGTGTGTTAGCACTTCCATTAAAAAATTTAACAACCAGTGGTTCTTGGTTAGGCAGATCGTCATTAATTCTGGTTCATATAATTTCAAGGACTTGTGCCTTACATTTATTAACTAGCCCAAATATATTTATTATTTACCATCAATAGGAATGAATGTTCGGATGCTCGTTAATCGAACCAAGCAATTCCTAATGCTCGGATGGTTGTTTCGAGTAATGAATAAAATGAGAGTCAACAGGAAATACAAACAGAACCTACAAAGAGGTCTGGGGGGCAGTAAAAATGTTGAAATGGATGGAAAAAGTGCTGAATGGAAGGAAAACAGCACGAGGAAGACTCCTGGGATCTGCTAAGAACAATGCTGGCACAATTTTTCTCCACTTTAAGGACTGACAATAAAACATTCAAAATCAATGAGAAATTAGAGTTTACAGGAAAAAAAGTTAAGAAACATTCTTTCCTGTATAATGACATATATAAGGCAAAATTTAAAAAAGATTTTAAAAAATAATTTAAGTAAATCAAAATTGTTTTTTTTAGTTATTTTTATTGAACTTTTATCAATTTTTTATTAAGAAATTGGAAATTTCAGTGTAATTTATGAAGGAAGCATTAACTTCCAAAAATTAGATGGAAGCGGAACTCAGATAAAACCTGCATTATATATAAAGGAGGGCCTCATACACATTATGTTGAAATTGTTATGGTGTGGTACTCCTAGAGTATTAAGGCTATGCACTAAGTGCAAAGCCTGCCAAAAATTACAGTCAGGCTCATCCATGCACCCTTGAAGGCACCAACTCTAGTGCCTCATTCAAACATTGTGAACAAAATGTAGTATGGTACTCCTACACTTATAAAAGCTCTGCATACAGTGCAACGCTAGAAAAAATCTTATTGAGAGTCATAAATACTCCTTAAAAGGCAACAAATAGAGTGTCATAAAAAATTAAGACTTTTTTTATTTGTGGCACTTCTACACTCTTAAATGCTTTGCACAAAGAGGGTCATCCAGTCATCCAGAGACCCTTGAAGGCAACAACTGTTAGGCCTCATTCAAATATTTTGAAAGTGTACTTGATGTACTCCTACACTCACAAAGATTTTGCACAAAGTGCAAAGCAAGGAAAAAATAATAAGCAAGGTCATCCTGTCATCCATAGACCTTTGAAGACAACAACTGGCAGACCTTATTAAAATATTTTGAAAGTGCAGTTGATGTTCCTCTACACCAGTAAAAAATTATAAGGAGGGTCATCCAGTCATCCATAGAACCTAGAAAGCAAAAACTTGTGGGCCTCATTCAAATATTTTGAAAGTGTAGTTGATGTACTCCTGCTCTCAGAAAGGGTTTTCACCAAAAGCCAGGATAAAATGATAAGGAGGGTAATACAGTTATCCTCTTCAGGTTTCTGCTTCTTCTTCTTCTTCCTCGAGAGGCTGGAGGACTGCCTCCACATGTTTTCTAGTGCCTGATTCCCATGTGCCTGAGCTGTAATTGACCTGGCTTTGGGTAGTGTCACAGCCCCTGACATGTAGAAATGGGCGACAGCCCCCTCTGTCACCTACACTCTCGCATAGGAGATGGGGAACCCCAAGGACAGTCTGATCTCTGGGGTGGTAACCACATCTCGTGCTGCCTCATGGAATCTCTCCAAGGAGCGTTCATTTTGCAAGAAGGGTTAATCCTGCTCCCTTCTTTCTCTAATCACACCTGCTGCATACCAGCAATGTTGCCCCTCCATTTGAGATAATTAACTCTGATTCCAACCTTCAGCTCTTGCAGCATTCAAGGCAAGTGTTCTGTCTTTACTGCTTGCTGATTGAACAAGATGTGCTGACAAGCTCCAAACCCTTATATGGACACCTATTACCACTGCCGAGCATACATAGTGACCTCTCTCTAGGATGCCAATTTTCGGTACCTTATGGCTTAAGGGCCCACTAGCATGTCTCCAGCCCTGGTCCTGGCTCAACTCCTTCTTTCTTCTGACCTGCCTGAGTTTGGACCTTGGTGTTTCCAGAAAGCGGCCGTTCCGGACCACAGGCTTCTGCTACCTATGCCAGCTTGGTCTGGCTCCTAAACTCTTCCACTTCCCACTTCCCTTGGGAGTCTGTTTCTGTGCTCCTTGGCCAGTTCCTTTGACCTCATGATTCTCATTTTGTCTGAAATGTGCTGTGAGATGTGATGTCTTATATAGACAGTTGTTTGCCTTTACAAATCAAGTCCTATCAGATTAGTTAAACACAGCTGGACTCCAATAAAGGAGTAGAACCATCTCAAGGAGGATCACAAGGAAATGGACAGCATATGACTTAAATATGAGTGTTTGAGCAAAGGGTATGAATACTTATGACCATGTGAAATTTCAGTTTTTCTTTTTTAATAAATTGGCTGTGTAACAGGCGACAAACATGTGGAGTGGGAATTCAAGATTCAACTCCAAGCACCAGCCAATGCTCGTCTAGTGCCGAGTGCATCCAAGCACCCAGATACTCGAGTAATATCCGCGTATCACTGAGCATGTTCGCTCATCTCTAACCAGTAATGAAGCAACATCATTTTTTAACATAGATTGCCTAGTCATCTATTGCACTTTACTAAGAAGGTTATATCACTTTGTTTTCATAACTCAGCTTCTCCAAGGAGAATACTTTCTGTTAAAGGGAATCTGTCAGTCAGATATCCTTCTCCCTACTATTTATCATCTGTCACCCCAAAAACTATATTTATGTGCATGCAGGTCTTTCTAACACAAATTAAGCAATATCTTTACATGGTCAGGCCTTTCCTCTTTTACTGAGAAATCAGCATTTGAATTGATATGCAAATGAGGCTGTAATTCGGAAGCCTTTATCACTCCATCTCTATTCAGTGCCTAGCACCCCCTTCTCCTGTTTGACTAATGCCTCCTGTACCTTAAGTGACACAGCATAGAGGCTGCCAATCAAGCAGAAGGAGGCTACACTGGGTGCAAATTATAGCTCGAGGCACAAATGCTCAGATCTACATCTACATCTGCATATCAATACAAATGCTGATTTTTCAGTTATGGAAGAAGAGACTGGCCATGTAAAAGTATTGCTGTACTTGTACTTTAAAAGCTACATGCACAAATTAATAGTTTGGGGTGTGAAGTGATTCTGACAGATTCCCTTTAAGAAACCATCATCATTGCCTTACTCTACTCTTCAGTGCTTGGGTAAATAACTATTTAGTATTTGATTCAGGGTCATCCTTAATTCCAAATCCTTTTGACCCTGTACAATTTTACTTAGTAACATATTATTACCCACTCACGTTAATTTCATTAACATCAATTTTGGACAATTACTATACTTTTCCTTCAAACTTCCTTATAAGAATAAATTGTAACCAGTAAGTCAGTGAGAAATAGAGCACTGGACCCTTTAAATTATAGAGGATGGTTCACTGGAAATTAGCAAGTCTTTTTCATTAAATGGACCATCCTGATCAATAATAAGGTGGCAGTGATAGTATACATGAAAAGGAAGATACATGCTGAGCTATACTACAGAGTTATCCTGAAGCAGATTTAGCTCTGCTCCATTTACAAATAAAAACAAACGCTAAAATAAAACATTTGGAAATGAGGGACATGATAGATTTCAAGTGTAACGGGTCAGTCAGTGTCATAGTCTGAAATCTCAGTTCACAGGAAATCATACAATAGACAGACAGGTAAGCATGTCAAGGTTGCTGGAAACATAATGTTTGACAGGTAACATCTTCTCTCCATGATGTGGATTTCAAGGAGATTGGAATACAGAGCAATAATAATAATAATGAAATGTGATCTAGATATTATATTAATTTGGAATTACTATATATTAGTTTACAATCATTTTTAAACCTGAGCAAGTAACTGTAAGGATAGATTCACACAGATGTATAAAACATTGTTTCTTTTCTCCAGAAAGCGCGAACATATTTTTTTTTACTTGCCATCTGTGAGCAGTCTGTATACAGTACAATACAAGATTTACAGCAGCAGTCATAATTCTTCCACAAGACCATTTACAGCTTCCTATGTTAAAGAATTGCAAAATCAGATACCGTACTGAGGCTCCACATGACATCCTACTTTTTGCGCCCCATAGACTTGAATGGGAAGTCTAATTCCATTTACAGAAGAAATTAGTGCATGTTGTGATTTTTTTTCTTCACATGCAGATCTGGAAAGATCACTCATCTGCACTGCCCCATTGAATAATATTGGCCTGAGTGTTCCATTTTTTTTTCACAGACAGTATAAGGACTGAAAATAAGGTCATGTGGACGAGTCCTTACATTCATAGGTGTAATGAGTGCCAAGCGCCAGTCAGACCTTCTCATCATACATTAGTCTTTAGCCACATTTTATTTTTTTCCCCCTTAGTGCTACAAATTGGTCACAATAATGTCATAGCTGGAGTATCAGTTAAACCCTGGAATGATATTCCCAGCAATCTCATTTGTATTTAAAGTGTACTGTTGTGAATGGGCTTGAAATGAGTTCTGAGCAGAGGCTCCCTCTGGTGGTTACAAGCGGTACTGGACTGTCCAGTGAAGATTGTGAGGATTGGGAATCAGGTGTTACTGACTGGTCTTATATAAGGGAGTCGCCTTCCCATCAGGGTTGCCGGTGATCAATTGTTCTGGTCTCAAAAAAAATTTTTTTTTCCCCAAAGCAAAAAAAAAAACCCCCCAAAAAACCCCCCCCAAAAAAAAAACCCCCCCAAATTTGAAAAAAAATTTTTTCCCCAAACCCAAAAGGGAAAACCCCCCCAAAAAAAAATTTTTTTCCTTTTTTTTTTTTTAAAAAAAGGGGCCCCCTTTTAAAACCCCCCCTTTTTTTTAAGTTTTTATTTTCCCCCCCAAAAATGAAAAAAGGTTTTTTTTACATTTTTTCCCCCCCCAAAATTTTTTTAAAAAAAAACCATTAAAATTTTTTTTTTTGGGGGGGGGAAAAAAAAACCCCGGGGAAAAAAAACCTTCCCGGGTTTTCCCCAATTTTTAAAAAAAAATTTTTTTTTGGGGTTCAAATTTAAACCCCCCAAAAAATTTAAAAGGTTTTTTTTCCCAAACGGTTAAAAATTTGGGGGAATTTCCCCTTTCCGGGTTCCCAATTTGGGGCCCCCCCCCTTGGGAAAAACCCCGGTTTTTTAAAAAAAAAAAAAAAAAAAAAAAAACCCCCCCCCCAAAAAAAAATTTTTTTTTTTTTTTTTTTTTTTTTTGGTCCCCCCCTTTTTGGGGGGGGGGGCCCCCGGGGGGGGGGGTTTTTTTAAAAAGGGAAAAAAAAGGAAAAAATTTTTTTTTAAAAAAACCCAAACCCCCCCCCCCTTTTTGGGGGGGTTTTTTTTTTTTTGGGCCCCCCCCCAAAAAAAAAAAAAGGGGGGAAAAAAAACCCCCCCAAAAAAAAAAAAAAACCCCCAAAAAGGGGAAAAAAAAAAAAAAAAAAAAAAAAAAAAAAAAAAAAAAAAAAAATTTAAAAAAAACCCCTAAAAAAAAAACCCCCCCAAAAAAAAAAACCCCCCAAAAAAACCCCTTTCCCCCCAAAACCCCCCCAAAAAAACCCCCCAAAAAAAAAAAAAAAAAAAAAAAAAAAAAAAACCCGGGGCAACCCCCGGGGGAAAAAAAGGGCCCCCCAAAAAAAACCCCCCAAAAAAAAAAAAAAAAAACAAAAAAAAGAAAAAAAAAAAAAACCCAAAAAAAGGGGGGGAAAAAACGGGAAAGGGGGAAAAGGGAAAAAATTCCCCCCCCCGGGGGCCCCCCAAAAAAGGGCCCCCTTTAAAACCCCCCCCTTTCCCAATCCCCCCCTTTCCCCCCCTTTCCCCAAAAACCCCCCCAAACTAAACCCTTTAAACCCCCCCTTTTTTCCCCCAAAGGGGGGGTTTAAATTTTTTTTAAAAAAAAGGGGGGGGGGTTTTTTTTTCCCCCCCAAAGGGGGGGGCCCCCCCAAATTTTTTTTAAAATAAAAAAAAAATTTTTTTTTTTAAAAAAAAATTTTTAAAAAAAATTTTTTTTTCCCCCCCCCTTTTTTTTCCCCCGGGGAAAAATTTAAAAGGCCCAACCCCAAAAATTTTTGGGGTTTTTTTTGGGTTTTTTTGGGTTAAAAAAAAAATTTTTTTTTTTTAAAAAAATTTCCCCCCCCCCCTTTTTTTTTTTGGGGAAACCCCCGGGGCCCCCAAAAAAACCCGGGGTTTTTTTTTTTTTTCCCCTTTCCCCTTTCCCAAAAAAAACACCCCCAAAAAAAAACCCCCCCCAAAAAAATTTTTAAAAAAAAAGGGGGTTTGCCCAAAAAATTTTGGGGAAAAAAATTTTTTTTAAAATTTTGGGGGTTTTTTTTGGGGGGGGGGAAAAAAAAAAAAACCCCCGCCACCCCCCCCCTTTTTTTTTTCCCCCGTTTTTGCCCAAATTTTTTTGGGGCCCCCAAAAAAAAAAAACCCCGGGGGTTTTTAAAAAAAATTTTTCCCGGCCCCTTTTTTTTTTGGGGGGGAAACCCCCGGGGGTTTTAAAAAAATTTTTTTGGGAGGGGGGTTTTTAAAAATTTTTTTCCATCCCCAAACCCCCCCTTTTTTGGAAAAAGGGGGGGAAAAAATTTTAAAAAAATTTTTTTTGGGGGCCGGGCCCCCCCCAAAAAAGGGGGGTTTTTAAAAAAACCCCCGAAAAAAAGGGGGGGGGGCCCCCCCCCCAAAAGGCCCAAAAAACCCCCCCAAAAAATTAAAAGGGGGAAAAAAGGCCCCCCCTTTTTTTTTTTCCCGGGGGAAAAATTTTGGGGGGGGGCCCCCCTTTTCCCCCCCCCCCCAAACCCTTTTTTTAAAAAAACCCCCCAAAAAACAAAAAACCCCTTTTGGGGGGGCCCCCCGGGGGGAATTCCCTTAAAAAAAAAAAACCCCCCAAAAATTTTTTGGGAAAAAACCCCTTTTTTTTTTCCGGGTTTTTTTTCCCCCAAAAATTTTTTCCCCCTGGGGGGCCCCCCCTTTTTTTTTTTCCCTCCCCCCCCTTTTTTTCCCCCCGGGAAATTTTTTTGGGTTTTTTGGGAAAAAACCCTTTTTTTGGGTTTTTTTTTTTTTTTGGGGGCCCCCTTTAAAAAACCCCCCCGGGTTTTAAAAACCCCTTTTTTTTTCCCCCCCCTAATTTTTTTAATTTTTTTTTTTTGGGGGGTTTGGGGAAAAAAAAAAATTTTTTTTTTTTAAAAAAATTTTTTTTTAAAAAAAAAATTCCCAAAAATTTTTTTTAAAAGGGCCCCTTTTTTTAAAATTTTTTTAAAAAAAAGGGGGGAAAAAAATTTTCCCCCCCCCCCCCTTTTTTAAAAAAAAATTTTTTTAAAAAAAAAGGGGGAAAAAAAAAACCGGGTTTTTTTTTAAAAAACCCCAAAAAAAAAATTTCCCTTTTTAAAAAAAAGGGGGAAAAAAAAATTTTTAAAAAAAAAAAAAAAAAATTTTTAAAAAGGGGTTTTTTAAAAAAGGAAAATCCCCGGGGGGGGCCCGGGCCCCCTTTTCCGCCCTTCCCCCCCCCCTTTTTTTTGGGGTTTTTAAAAATTTTTGGGGTTTTTTTAAAAAAAATTTTTTTTTTCCCAAAAAAAAGGGGGAAAAAATTTTTTTTTTAAAAAAAAAAAAAATTTTTTTAAAACCCCTTTAAAAAAAGGGCCCCTTGGGAAAAAGGGGGGCCAACCCCCCCTTTTTTCCCCCCTTTTTTGGCCAAAAATTTTTGGGGGGTTTTTTTTTAAAAATTTTTTTTTCCCGGGTTTTTTTTAAAAACCCTTTGGGGGTTTTTTTAAAAAGGGGAAAAAAAAAAAAGGGGGTCCCCGGGGGGAAAAAAAAAAAAAATTCCCCCAAGGGGGGCCCTTTTTTTAGGTTTGAAATTGGGGGGGGAAAAAAAACCAAATTTAAAAAAAAAAATTTGCCCCCCTTTAAAATTTTTCCTACCCCCTTTTTTTTTTTCCCCCCTTTTTTAAAAAAAAAGGGGGTTTTTAAAAGGGGTTTTGGTTAAAAAATTTGGTTTTAAAAAAAACCCCTTTTTTAAAAATTTTTTTTTCCCCCCCCCTTTTTAAAAAAAGGGGGGTTTTTCCGGACAAAAATTTTTGGGGCCCCCAAAAGGGGGTTTTTCCCTTTTTTTAAAAAAAGGCCCCCCCAAAAAAAACCCCCCCCCTTTTTTCCCCCCCCCCCCAAAAAAAAAGGGGAAAAAGGAAACCCCAAAAGGCTTCCCGGGCCCCAAATTTTTAAAAACCGGGCTTTTTTGGGGCCAAGGGGCCGGGAAACCCCAAAAATTTTCCTTTCCCCCCCCCAAAAACCCCCCCCCCCGGGGTTTTTTTCCCCCCCAAGGAACCGGGAAAAAACCCGGTTTAACCCCTTTTTTTTTCCCCCTTTTTCCCCAAAAAATTTTTAAAACCCCCCCCAAAAAAAAAAAACCCCCCCCCAAAAAAAGGCCCCCCTTTTTTTAAAAAAAAAAAAAAAAAAAAAAACCCCCCCGGGGGCCCCCCGGGGGGGAAAAAAACCCTTTTTTTTTTTTTTGGTTTTTCCCCCAAAAAAAAACAAAAAAAAAAACCAAAAAAACCAAATTTTTTTTCCCCCCCCCTTTTTTTCCCGGGGGAAAAGGGAAAAAAAAAAAAAAACCCCCCCGGCCCCAAAAAAAAAATTTTTTCCCAAAAAAAAAACCCCCCTTTCCCAATTTTTTTTTTTAAAATTTTCCCCGGGGGAAAAATTTTTTTTCCCCCTTTTTTTGGGGGGGTTTCCCCAAAAAAAAAAAGGGTTTTAAAGGGGGGGGCCCCCCCCCAAAAAAAAAAAAAGGGGGGGCCCCCCCTTTTTAACCGGGGTTTTCCCCCAAAAAACCCCCAAAAAAAAAAAAATTTTTTTGGGTTTTGGGCCCTTTTCCCCAAAAAATTTAAAAACCCCCCCAAAAAATTTGGGGGGGGGGTTTTTTTTTTAAAATTGGGGCCCCTTTTTTAAAAAAAAAAAACCTTTTCCAAAAAAAAAAATTTTTAAAAAAAATTTTTAAAAACCCCCCTTTTTTTTTTTCCCCCAAAAATTTTTTTGGGGCCCCCCAAAAAAAAAAAAGGGAAAAAAAAATTGGGAAAAAGGGGGGGGGGGGGGAAAACCCCCAAAACCCCCGGGAAAAAAAAAAAAGGGGAAAAAATTTTTGGGAAAAGGGAAAAAAAAAGGGGGGGGCCCCCCCCCGGGGGGGAAAAAAAGGGGCCCCCCCCTTTTGGGGGGCCCCCCCCTTTTTTGGGGCCCCCCCCAAAACCCTTTCCCATTTTTTTTTTCCCTTTTTTTTTTTTCCCCCCCTTTTTTTCCCCCCCCCCCCCCCCCCCCAAAAAAAATTTTTTTTCATTTTTTTTTTTTTTTTTTTTTTTTTTTCCCCAAAAAAATTTGGTGGAAAGGGGGGGCCCCTTTTTTTTTTTAAAATTAAGGGGGTTTTTTTTTTTGGGAATTGCAGAAAGTGCCCTTCCTTCCTTTTCTATTTAGGTATTTTGGGGGGCCCCAATTTTGAAAATTTTTTTTGTTTTTTTTTTTAAACCCCCCAAAATTTTGGGGGTTTTTTTTTTGGGGGGGGGGGGGCCTTTTCTTTCTTTTTGGTGTTGTTATTTCTCAGGGGTGGGGACGAGGGTCTGGACCAACGTAGGAAAGCTCCCCGGGGTGCCTCTAGTTGTTGGGGGGTTTGTCAGGGGGACTGCAATCCATAGTTCCAACTGCTTTTGGTGTATTGCCTTTTTTTAAAACCCGCACTCCTCAGCTAACCGAAACAAAACAGTGTACAACTAAAACACGGCCCAAATTTTTAAAGACATAACGGGGACAACAGAGGTGTAGCAAAGTACATCCAGGGGCCCCATTTTCCTTTCAAAGGGCTTTATTGGGTAAATAATATACAATGGGGTCATTTTAGGACTTTAAAATACATGGTGATATTTACTGTAGGAAAAATAAAGCAAAACAGTGATGTCACATTTTTGGGAACTCTATGCATTGAGTTTCAAATAAAGAAAAAATCAAACATATATAATGCAATAGCAAAAAGGGCTTATTTTACATGACTTTCAAAAAGGGTTTTGTCTCCGTGGCATGTCATCCATAGTGACCCTTTATTGAGCCCGTCAATTTTTTTGTAAAGATCCCCGTTTGCATAGCACACAATAATGTCAAAAATAATGTCAGTAAAAAGATACTTAAAAAGGGGAAACCCGTCACCTCCAAGACAAATTGAATTGTACTATAGGGTTAATTTTGAAAAAAACAGCAAATTTTAAAATTTTAGGATGGGTTTTTTGGGAATGAAATAAACAGGAAGAAAAGTTCTCTATCATCCCCCCCAAACCCCTGTTCCAGTTTTCATTGACAAATAAATTTAAAATTTCTTTTTTTACCTCTGATTACCAATGTATCAGCAAAATTTTTACCTTTTTTTAAGGCTCTTTAACTAAAAAATATTTTTGCAATGTGCACAATGATTTTTACAGTATATTTTAAATAAATTACAGTGACAGGTTTAAAGGTAATTTTTCACGTAATAATGCAAAGCAGGATAATTTACTAAAAGGGAAATTACAACACAGGAATCGCACTGATAGTGATTTACAAGTAAAAATTTAATGGACACATTTTTGTTAATTTAGGGACAGAGCATATAATAAAAGCATAGGACAGAAAAATAAACGGATTGTGGACATGGTGACCTTACAGCAAAAGAAAAATACGATGTCATAATGCAAGTATAAAGCACCAAATTACGTCATAGAAAAGCAATAACCCAAGGATATCAAAGCTCTGGAATATTGCAATAAATCATGCTGATAATATGCGTTAATGCACAAATCAGAGACCCAACAAATCCTATAGCAAAACTTTGGATTGACGCCCCTAGTTAATCTTAACAGTACCTTTCCTTTTTGTACATAGGGTCTCCTCTTAGCTGTCGTGCCCCATACCAGCAGCTGTACCAACTACACTGGTAATTACCCCCATGTACTTTACATACATACTATGTATATTTCCAGCATTTAATATTTAAAGGGGAACTTCAGAGGGAAAACTTAGTTTTTTATATGAACTTGGACTTTTAGAAAAATGATCTAAGAATGTAGTTGGTGACAGATGTGATCTGCTTATCTCTTGTAGAAATGTTTCTATCAGTAAATCTCTTCCAGGTTGGTACACATTTACACAGGGCATTGGCAGTAAAATCTTATAGATAGTTTGAGCACTGCCTGTGACATGCATGCTGCCGCACCGGGCACAGGCAGAAGCCTTTCATTGGTCTTTTCCTTTTACTTGTTGTGCACATGGTATAGGTCATAGTTAGGAATTATCTATAATTTAAATTGTGGAAAGAAGAATTATTGTCTCCTGAGAAGCAATTTTTAATTGAAAAAAAAAAGATAGAATTCTCTTACAGTGTGGGGTAGGTTAGATGTTACTAATTCATGCAAATTAGCTCTCATGAAAAGAATGCTTCAAATTCTTTTTACAATTCTATACTTTTAATTGTGATATTTTGTTCAAGTAAAAATGTCCAGTAGTAAAAATGATGTAAAAATTGTGTAAAAAAATGTGTTACAGAATGATCAAACTGGTTGTTTTTGGATATTATTAGCTATTAAAATTAAAATATTACAAAAATTAATTATTACATTAAAGATATGTCATCATGGGAATTTATATAAAATTAGAATTATGGAATACTGTATATATTTTCTAATCAGATTAAAATTATCAAATGACATTCTGTCCAGTTATTAAGCAAAAGGTATTTAGTAATTGATAGTACTGACATGGTATCAAAGTGCTTTGAAGCTAAAAGCAACAAAGCATTGCTTCTGGGATTTCACTCTATGCCAACTGTCAATTTGGTATTTAATGTTTCTGTAAAGCAACCGTATTGCAACATGTACAATCACAATTAAGGAGTTATGCAAATTGCACGATAAATAATAATTGAAAAAGTAACTGATGAATAAAACAGATAAAATAATGATATATATATACACTGCTCAAAAAATAAAGGGAACACTAAAATACCACATTCTAGATATGACTGAATGATATATTTAAGTTGCAAATCTTTATTCATTTCATAGTGGAATGCGTTGAGAACAATAAAACATAAAAATGATCACTGTAAATTAAAATTAATTTCTCATGGAGGTCTGGATTTAGAATGATACTCAAAATCAAAGTGGAAAATCAAATTACTGGCTGATCCAGCTTCAGTGAAAATGCCAAAAGACAAGGAAATGTTTTTCAGTAGTGTGTGTGGCCTCCATGTGCCTGTATGACCTCCCAACAATGCCTGGGCATGCTCCTGATGAGGCGGCGGATGGTCTCCTCCCAGACCTGGACTAAAGCATCCGCCAACTCCTGGAAAGTCTGTTGGTGGATGGAGCGAGACATGATGTCCCAGATATGCTCAATTGGATTCAGGTCTGGGGAAGGGGTGGGCCAGTCCATAGCTTCAATGCCTTCATCTTGCAGGAACTGCTGACACACTCCAGCCACATGAGGTGTGGCATTGTCCTGCATTAGAAGGAACCCAGGACCAACCGCACCAGCTTATGGTCTCACAAGGGGTCTGAGTATCTCATCTCGGTACTTAATGGCAGTCAGGTTACCTCTAGCGAGCAAATGGAGGGCTGTGCGGCCCTCAAAAGAAATGGCACCCCATACCATTACTGACTCACTGACAAACCGGTCATGCTGAAGGATGTTGCAGGCAGCAGATCGCTCTCTACGGCATCTCCAGACTGTTACATCTGTCACATGTGCTCAATGTGAACCTGCTTTCATCTGTGAAGAACACAGGGTACCAGTGGCGAATTTGCCAATCCTGTTGTTCTGAGGCAAATGCCAAGCATCCTGCATGGTGTTGGGCTGTGAGCACAACCCCCACTTGTGGACGTCGGGCACTCAGACTATCCTCATGGAGTCGGTTTCTATCCATTTTAGCAGACACATGCACATTTGTGGCCTGCTGGAGGTCATTTTGCAGGGCTCTGGCAGTGCTTCTCCTGTTCCTCCTTGCACAAGGGCAGAGGGAGCGGTCCTGTGCTGGGTTGTTTCCCTCCTACAGCCCCCTCCATTTCTTCTGGTGTACTGGCCTGTCTCTTGGTAGCGCCTCCAGCCTCTGGACACTAGGCTGACAGACACAGCAAACCTTCTTGCCACAGCTCGCATTGATGTGCTATCCTGGATGAGTTGCACTACCTGAGCCACTTGTGTGCGTTGTAGAGTCCGTCTCATGCTAACACAAGTGTGAAAGCATAAGCAACATTCAAAAGTGACCAAAACATCATCCAGAAAGCATGGTACTGAGATGTGGTCTGTGGTCCCCACCTTCAGAACCACTCCTTTATTGTGTCTTGATAATTGCCAATAATTTCCATCTGTTGTTTATCCCATTTGCACAACGGCATGTGAAATTAATTGTCAATCAGTGTTTCTTCCTAAGTGGACAGTTTGATTTCACAGAAGTTTGATTTACTTGGAGTTATAGTCTGTTGTTTAAGTGTTCCCTTTACTTTTTTGAGCAGTGTAATAGAGATAATTTCTTATCTGTTAAGCAAGACATATTACAGTACCTATAAGGACTCTTAACCCCTTCCCGACCCATGACGCCTACATCGGCATCATGAAAACCTGTGCCATCACGACCCATGATGCCGACGTAGGCGTCATAGTATAAATCACGTTCCTGCGGGTCGGGTGACCGGGGTCACTGAAAGATCACCCAACACGCAGGCACAAGACACTTTGTACTTCACCACAGGGGGGTTGGCTTAACCTCCACGTGGCTACGTTCTTTTTGATTGGCTGTTAAAAGTGAAACAGCCAATTTGAGCGATTTGTAATATTTCACCAATGAAATTTGGTGAAATATTATAATTCAGCCATGGCCGATGCTACAATAGCATCGGCCATGGCATGACACCGAGATCCGACCCCCCCCACACCGATTGATGGCGGCGATTGGTCACCACCGTCACTATCTGCTCCCCTCCGCCTTCTGATGCACCCTCACCTCCCCCTTTCTCCAATGTCCCTGGGTCCGTTCCGGCGTCCGTCCGGGATTCTTCATGGGCGCCGCCATCTTGGAAAATGGCGGGTGCATGCGTAGTGCACCCACCGGCCAGCAGATTCCATACATTTATTTTAATCATTGTGATAAACTCTCACAGTGATCAAAATAAAAAAAAATTAATACTTAAAAAGTAAAACGGGCACCGTCACAATAACAATTAGGTTGGGATCACTTGCTGCACACTAAACCATGTAATCCAAGAACAAGAAAAAGTGTGTGCAACTAACAATAGGGATCACCAAAAGTCTATCTCATATACAAAATGAATTTTATTAAACAAAACACAGTATAACACAAAGCAGTACACACGCTTAAAACAATTAAAACACTGGTCCATGAGAGACCACAACTAGATCATATTAATGCATAGTATAATACTCAACAATAACAATCCCATATGTCCGGACACAAAGGTATGCAAAATAATGCATGTATAACAATATATCCCTGAAATGACCTGTAGAAAAATATATTGGGAAATATCATGGTAGATAAGCCATCAATGTGTGCATACTGATTATAAATGCACAAATGCACAATTTAAATAAATCACGTTTCCCCCACTGACAATTGAAAAATGTGGATATCCAGCGTTGTTGGGAAACCATAACCCCACAAAGTGCTTCTTATCCACAGGGCAATTCTTACCCCTGCCCAATATACAGAGTCAACCGCATGGTCATTGCGGTCATTTGTGGGGGAGCTCCAAATTTTAGGCACACAGGGGCTCTCCAAACACGACATGGTGTCCGCTAACGATTGAAGCTAATTTTCCGTTCAAAAACTCAAATGGAGCTCCTTCCCTTCTGAGCCCTGCGGTGCGCCCAAACAGTGGTCCCCCCAACATATGGGGCACCAGCGTACTCAGAAAAGCTGGGCAACAAGTTTTTGGGTCCAATTTATCCTTTTACCCTTGGGAAAATAATAAATAGCGGGTTAAAAAATGATTTTGAGGAACAAAAATGATTTTTTTATTTTCACTGCTCATCGTTTATAAACTTCTGTGAAGCACTTGGGGGTTCAAATTGCTCACTACACATCTAGATAAGCTCCTTTGGGTATCTAGTTTCCAAAATGGGGTCACTTGTGGGGGGTTTCTACTGTTTAGGCACATCAGGGCTCTGAAAATGCACATGCCGCCCGCAGAACATTCCATCAAGTCTGCATTCCAAAATGGCGCTCCTTCCCTTCTGAGCTCTCCCATGCACCAAAACAGTGGTTCTTCCCCCACATATGGGGTATTGGTGTACTCAGGAGAAATTGCACAACAACTTTTGTGGTCCAATTTCTCCTGTTACCCTTATGAAAATAAAAAATAGCTGGCTAAAAAATCATTTTTTAGGAAAAAAATGATTTTTTTATTTTCACTGCTCTGCGTTATAAACTTCTGTGAAGTTTGGGGGTTCAGAGTGCTCACAACACATCCATATAAGTTCCATAAGGGGTCTAGTTAACAAAATGGTGTCACATATGGGGGTTTTTCACTGTTAGGCACACAGGGGCTCTCCAAACGCGTCATGGTGTCCGCTAACGATTGGAGCTAATTTTCCATTCAAAAAGTCAAATGGCGCTCCTTCACTTCTGGGCCCTGCTGTGTGCCCAAACAGTGGTTTATGACCACATATGAGGTATCTGTGGACTCGGGAGAAATTGTCCAACACTTTTAGGATACATTTTATCCTGTTGCCCATGTGAAAATGAAAAAACTGAGGCTAAAAAAAATTTTTTGTTAAAAAAAGTACTTTCCTTTTTTTACGGATCAATTTGTGAAGAACCTTGGGGTTCAAAGTGCTCACTATGCATCTAAATAAGTTCCTTAGGGGGTCTAGTTTCCAAAATGTGGTCACTTGTGGGGGAGCGCCAATGTTTAGGCACACAGGGACTCTCCAAATGCGACATGGCAACCGCTAAGTATTCCAGCATATTTTCAATTCAAAAAGTCAAATGGTGCTCCTTCCTTTCTGAGCCCTGCCGTGCGCCCAAACAGTGATTTATGACCACATGTGAGGTATCTGTGTACTCAGGAGAAATTGCCCAACAAATCTTTGGATCCATTTTATCCTGTTGCCCATGTAAAAATGAAAAAATGGATGCTAAAAGAAAATTTTTGTTGGAAAATTTAAAATGTCCATTTTTTCCTTCCATGTT
The DNA here is from genome assembly GCA_033576555.1 of Oophaga sylvatica. Classification (NCBI taxonomy): domain Eukaryota; kingdom Metazoa; phylum Chordata; class Amphibia; order Anura; family Dendrobatidae; genus Oophaga; species Oophaga sylvatica. The sequence continues at coordinate 258,606,872 of JARQOD010000004.1, read as the reverse complement.
GCTTTAGTTCCTGTGAAGCACCAGAAGGGTTAATAATCTTCTTAAATGTAGTTTTGTGTAGCTTGAGGGGTGCAGTTTTTATAATGGTATCACTTTTGGGTATTTTCTGCCATATAGACCCCTCAAAGTAACTTCAAATGTGAGGTGGTCCATAAGAAAAATGATTTTGTTAATTTTGTTGTAAAAATGAGAAATCGCTGGTCAACTTTTAACCCTTATAGCTTTCTAACAAAAATAATTTTGTTTCCAAAATTGTGCTGATGTAAAGTAGACATGTGGGAAATGTTATTTACTAACTATTTTGTGCCACATAACTCTCTGGTTTAACAGAATAAAAATTTAAAATTTGAAAATTGTGAAATTTTCAAAATTTTCGCCAAATTTACATTTTTTTTGACAAATAAACGCAAAAATTATTGACCTAAATTTACCACTATCATGAAGCCCAATATGTCACGAAAAAACATTCTCAGAATCGCTAGGATCCGTTGAAGAGTTCCTGAGTTATTACCTCATAAATGGACACTGGTCAGAATTGCAAAAAATGGCAAGGTCTTTAACCCCTTCACACCCAAGGGTGGTTTGCAAGTTAATGACCGGGCCAATTTTTACAATTCTGACCACTGTCTCTTTATGAGGTTATTACTCTGGAACGCTTCAACGGATCTTCGCGATTCTGAGATTGTTTTCTCGTGACATATTGTACTTCACGTTAGAAGTAAAATTTCTTCGATATAACTTGCGTTTATTTTTGAAAAAACCGCAAATATGGTGAAAATTTTTAAAATTTTGCAATTTTCAAACTTTGAATTTTTATTCCCTTAAAACAGAAAAATATATCACACAAAATAGTTAAGAAATAACATTTCCCACATGTCTACTTTACGTCAGCACAATTTTGGAACCAAAATTTTATTTTGTTAGGAAGTTATAAGGGTTAAAAGTTGACCAGCGATTTCTCATTTTTACAACAAAATTTACAAAGCCATTTTTTTTAGGACCACCTCTCATTTGAAGTCTCTTTGAGGGGTCTATATGGCAGAAAATACCCAAAAGTGACACCATTCTAAAAACTGCACCCCTCAAGGTACTCAAAACCACATTCAAGAAGATTATTAACCCTTCAGGTGCTTCACAGGAACTAAAGCAACGTGGAAGGAAAAAATGAATATTTAACTTTTTAGCCACAAAAATGATCTTTTACAAACTTTTTTTTTATTTTCACAAGGGTAAAAGGAGAAAATGGACAGATAAGGTTGTTATGCAATTTCTCCTGAGTACGCCAATACCCAATATGTGGGGGAAAACCACTGTTTGGGCACACGGCAGAGCTCTTAAGGGAAGGAGCGCCGTTTGACTTTTTCAAACTAAAATTGGCTGGAATTGAGATTGGACGCCATGTCGTGTTTGGAGAGCCCCTGATGCGCCTAAACAGTGGAAACCCCCACAAGTGACACCATTTTGGAAACTAGACCCCCTAAGGTACTTATCTAGATCTGTTGTGAGCACTTTAAACCCCCAAGTGTTTCACAAAAGCTTATAATGCCTGGGTGTGAAAAAAAACAAAACAATTTTCCACAAAAATGATTTTTTAGTCCCAAATTTTTGAATTTTCCCAAGGAAATTGGACCCCAAAAGTTGTTGTCCAATTTGTCCTGAGTACGCTGATACTCCATATGTGGGGGGGGGAAACTGTTTGGGTGCACGGCAGGGCTTGGAAAGGAAGTAGTAACGTTTTGGAATGCAGACGTTGATGGGGGTCATGTTCCGTTTGCAGTGCCCCAGATGAGCCTAAATAGTGGAAACCCCCCACAAGTGACCCCATTTTGGAAACTAGACCCCCTAAGGAACTTATCTAGATCTTTGGTGAGCACTTTTAACCCCCAAGTGCTTCACACAAGTTTATAATGCCCGGGCATGAAAATAAAAAATCCTATTTTTTTCCCACAAAAATTATCTTTTAGTCACTAATTTTTTATTTTCCCAAGGGTAACAGGAGAAATTGGACCACATAAGTTGTTGTCCAATTTGTCCTGAGTACGCTGATACCCCATATGTGGGGGGAACCACTGTTTGCGCTCACGGCAGAGCTCGGAATGGAAGGAGCACCATTTGACTTTTTCCAACCAAAATTGGCTGGATTTGAGATTGGATGCCATGTTGCATTTGGAGAGCCCATGATGTGCCTAAACAGTGGAAACCCCCCACAAATGACCCCATTTGGGAAACTAGACCCCCTAAGGAACTTTTCTAGATCTTTGGTGAGCAATTTGAACCCCCAAGTGCTTCACACAAGTTTATAATGTAGAGCCGTAAAATTTAAAAATCATATTTTTTCCACAAAAATGATCTTTTCACCCCAATTTTTATTTTTCCAAGGGTAACAAGACTCCAAAAGTTATTGTGCAATTTGTCCTGAGTGCGCTGATACCCCATATGTGGGGTTAAACCACTGTTTGGGTGCATGGCAGAGTTTGGAAGGGAAGGAGCGCCGTCTGACTTTTTCAACGCAGAATTGGCTGGACGCCATGTTTGGAGAGCTCCTGATCTGCCTAAACAGTGGAAACCCCCATAAATGACACCATTTTGGAAACTAGACCCCTCAAGGAACTTATCTAGATGTGTGGTGAGAACTTTGAACCCCCAGGTGTTTCACTAAAGTTTATAACGTACAGCCGTAAAATAAAAAATCCTTTTTTTTTTTACAAAAATTATTTTTTCGCCCCCAATATTTTATTTTCACAAGGGTAACAGAAGAAATTGGAACCCAAAAGTTGTTGTCCAATTTGTCCTGAGTACGCTGATACCCAATATGTGGGAGAAAACTACTGTATGGGCGCACGTCAGGGCTCGGAAGGGAAGTAGTGACGTTTTGGATTGCAGACTTTGATGGAATGGTCTGGGGGCATCATGTCACATTTGGAGAGCCCTGATGCACCTATACAGTGGAAACCCCCCACAAGTGACCCCATTTTGGCAAATAGACCCCACAAGGAACTTATCTAGATGTGTGGTGAGCACTTTGAACCCCGAAGTGCTTCACAGAAGTTTATAACGTACAGCCGTAAAAATAAAAAATCTTTTTTTTTTTACAAAAATGATTTTTTCGCCCCCAATATTTTATTTTCACAAGGGTAACAGGAGAAATTGGACCCCAAAAGTTGTTGTCCAATTTGTCCTGAGTACGCTGATACCCAATATGTGGGAGAAAACTACTGTATGGGCGCACGTCAGGGCTCGGAAGGGAAGTAGTGACGTTTTGGATTGCAGACTTTGATGGAATGGTCTGGGGGCGTCATGTCGCATTTGGAGAGCCCCTGATGCGCCTAAACAGTGGAAACCCCCACAAGTGACCCCATTTTGGAAAATAGACCCACAAAGGAACTTGTCTAGATGTGTGGTGATCACTTTGAACCCCGAAGTGCTTCACAGAAGTTTATAACGCACAGCCGTAAAAATAAAAAATCCTTTTTTTTTTGCAAAAATGATTTTTTTGCCCCAATATTTTATTTTTACAAGGGTAACAGGAGAAATTGGACCCCAAAAGTTGTTGTCCAATTTGTCCTGAGTACGCTGATATCCAATATGTGGGAGAAAACTACTGTATGGGTACACGTTGGGGCTCGGAAGGGAAGTAGTGACGTTTTGGATTGCAGACTTTGATGGAATGGTCTGGGGGCGTCATGTCGCATTTGGAGAGCCCCTGATGCGCCTAAACAGTGGAAATCCCCAACAAGTGACCCCATTTTGGAAAATAGACCCCACAAGGAACTTATCTAGATGTGTGGTGAGCGCTATGAAGCCCCAAGTGCTTCACAGAAGTTTATAATGTACAGCCGTAAAAACAAAAAAATATTTTTTTTTGTACAAAAATGATATTTTCGCCCCCAGTTTTTTATTTTCCCAAGGGTAACAGAAGAAATAGGACAAATTGCACAATAACTCTTGGGGTCCAGAGTACGCTGATACCCCATATGTGGGGATAAACTACTGTTTGGACGCATGGCAGAGCTGAGAAGTGAAGGAGCACCGTTTGACTTTTTCAACGCAGAATTGGCTGGAATTGAGATCAGACGCCATGTCACATTTGGAGAGCCCCTGATGTGCCTAAACAGCGGAAACCCCCCAATTCTAACTCCAACCCTAACCCCAACACACCCTAACCCTAGTCCCAACCCTAACCACAAACCTAACCCTAACACATCCCTAATCCCAACCCTAACCCTAATCCTAACTTTAGCGCCAACCCTAACCCTAACTTTAGCCGCAACCCTAACCCTAACCCTAATGGGAAAATGGAAATAAATACTTTTTTTTAATTTTATTATTTTTCCCTTACTAAGGGAGTGATAAAGGGGGGTTTGATTTACTATTTATAGCGGGTTTTTATGATTGGCAGCTGTCACGCTAAAAGACGCTTTTTATTGCAAAAATAGTTTTTGCATCATCACATTTTAAGAGCTATAATTTTTGCATATTTTGGCCCACAGAGTCATGTGAGGTCTTATTTTTTGCGGGACGAGTTGACGTTTTTATTGGTACCATTTTTGAGCACGTGACGTTTTTTGATCGCTTTTTATTTCGATTTTTGGGAGGTTAGAATGAACAAAAATCAGCAATTCATGAATTTCTTTTGGGGGAGGCGTTTATACCGTTCCACGTGTGGTAAAATTGATAAAGCAGTTTTATTCTTCGGGTCAGTACGATTATGGCGATACCTCATTTATATCATTTTTTCATGTTTTGGCGCTTTTATAGAATAAAAACAATTTTATCGCTTTATTCTGCGAGCTATAACTTTTTTATTTTTTCGCTGATGATGCTGTATGACGGCTTATTTTTTGCGGGACAAGATGACATTTTCAGCGGTACCATGTTTATTTATATCGGTCTTTTTGATCGCGCGTTATTCCACTTTTTGTTCGGCGGTATGATGATAAAGCATTGATTTTTTGCTTCGTTTTTTTTTTTTTTTTTAAGGGGTTCACTAAAGGGGTTAACTAGTGGGACAATTTTATAGGGGGGGGTCGTTACGGACGCGGCGATACCAAATATGTGTACTTTTATTGCTTTGTTTTTTTTATTTACAGGAAGAAGTGAATTTATTGGGGAATATATATATATATTTTTTAATTTATTTTGGATTTTTTTTTAAAACATGTTTATTTTTATTTTTTTTAACTTTTTTACTTTGTCCCAGGGTGGGACATCACTGTATTTTATCAGATCGCTGGTGTTACAGTGTGCACAGCACTCTGTCACACCAGCGATCGCTCAGGCAGTGCAGCAGGCTTCTCAGTGCCTGCTCTCAGCAGGCACTGAGGAAGCCGCCTCCCTCCAGGACCCCGGCGCCATCTTGGATCCGGGTCCTGGGAGGGAGGAAGCCCTCAGAACAGCGCGATCACATCGCGCTGCTCTGAGGGTCTCAGGGGGGCGCGCAGGGAGCCCCCACCCTGCGCGATCCTCCCCTGTGCCCCCAGTACACCGCGATCATGTTTGATCGCAGTGTGCAAGGGTTAATGTGCCGGGAGCGGTCCGTGACCGCTCCTGACACACAGTCATGGGTGTCAGCTGTGATAATCAGCTGACACCCGGCCGCGATCGGCTGCGCTCCCCCCGGGAGCGCGTCCGATCGCACAGACGTACTATCCCGTCCATGGTCATACGGCCCCAGGTACCATGGACGGGATAGTACGTCCGATGGCAGTAAGGGGTTAAGGTCAAAATAGGCTGGGTCCTAAAGGGGTTAAAGGGAACCTGTGAGCAGTATTGTGCACCGTAACCTACAGACTGTGTCAGGTTGGTGCTGTTATACTGATTAAAATGATACCTTGGTTGATGAAATTGGTCTTGTGGTTGTTCTTTAATCTTTATTGTCAGTTTTGAGTTAATGATATGCTCATGCCCCAGGGTGGGCCTGGAGGGGGTGTCTTTATGTGGTGCTCTGATTAGCTATTCATAATGCAGACTGCTAGACAGGTCACCACTGATCCCTCATTGACCTGTCCCCATAGTTTGCATATAGAAAATCTCTACATACTTGCATAAAACCTTCTGCAGGCAAGAATCGGCCGTGGCACCTGCTCTGCAGCATAGTTGCATGTTTCATGTCCCAATAATGCATGTTCTTGATGTTATTAAAAAAAATCAATTTGAAAATGGCACTAGCTGGTCACAGCTATATACGTCGATAGCTGCTACTGCAAATTGATTTTTCTAGCTGAATAACATCAACAACATGTATTATTGGGATATGAAACATGCGATTATGCTGCAGAGCAGGTGCCATGCCTACCACCTGCTCACTGAAGTATAACACAATAACACGTATTGAAAGTTATAGAGAAGAAAGGGCAGGAAGAAAAATGATGAACAGAGCAGGAAACTGAGGGAAAAAACTGTGTTTACTGTTTTCAAGAAATTCTTTTTCTCACCCCAGTGCTTGATTCACAGCTACACTACTAAGTACTGCAGTAAAATATTCTCCATAGCTGCTGTTTCTGAATATTTGCTACATAGACACAGGAGAGCAGCAATCATTTTGTACTGTCTATAGAAGAAATGATTGCAGCTAGTCACCTACCAGTTAAGAGACAACTGAAAATTTGAGATAGAGTGGTTAGAGTGGAAAACTGCTAAACAATGCAGGATACAAGTTATACACTGGCAGGAAAGAATGAAGAAAGTTGATAATTAAATAAGCATATTACAAATGACTTACTAATGATTAACAGACATAATAATCAGCATAATTATTTAGCATACCAGAGACAAACATTTCTATAAAGTAGGTTTTCATGTGTAATTAGGAATGAGCAGAAAAAAGCAAAGCAAACCCTAATTCTTCTGTTTATACCTGGTTTTAGTGCAGTAATGAGAGACAAAGTCTATTATATTAAACCAGTATTGTACATTCTACATTTCGATTTATCTCACTCCATGATTATGACATCCTCTGGAGTAACGTCCATGCTCTTCAATCACTTTTGCAGATCCTGTGTGGTGTTAAATACACAGCTGTACTTCCCACTGATTCAAAAATTAGCTTACTTAGGTTTTATCTTTATGTGCCATCTGTCCAGGTAAAAAGAATAACCTTATTTAACTTTAGCCAAGAGGGAACTAAATAGAAATGCAATATAAGAAAGACAGTACATATGGCATTTTGTTTCCTCTGACACATCACTAAAACGTATACCCCTGTCCACCATGATATGCCATTCTTAGAGCACAAGGTAATAAAAGATCTGATCCTTGAGAGTGAATTACGAACCATTGTACAATTTTATGATTTCAAAAACACCTTCTTTGGTGTAATTATTTTTAGCTGTATTGCAGAAATATTCGGAGTTTGATCATTAGTTCATAGCTAGTGAAACCAGTGATAATGTTCTGGAGTTAAACCGTAATTTGAACGCTATAAATGCCATGAACCATTACACACTAATATAATTGCACCCTACAATGCGCAATAGCATGACTGTTTATTATTGAATTAGTATGGAAGCATAAAGAAAATATTAATATAGCACATGGGACATATACAGTAAGTGTAGATGGAGCTGTGGAATGTTCATCTGTTGTCACCTTTTCAGAATTTGTCTAGTTCTTTTTAATTTATATTTTACAGAGGTTATTTACATTTTACATCATAAAACATTGAATTAAAATCAGTATTGCTCTCTTCACTGCAGTGTTAAGGAATCCAGACTAATTCCATGATTTAAAGTGTAGATATAATTTTGTAAACATTTTTATTTATTATAGGCACTGCATATTGTTGCTGATCAGTGGGGAGTCAGACCCCCAACGTTTGGTCAAAACATGTCTGTGAAGTGCACAGCTCCTGCTTGAGCTGTGCAGTGGGCTGTGGAATTGGAGTCACGGAGACAGAGTTGGAGTCGGTGTTCATTTAGGTGGAGTTAGAGTCGGTATAAAATGGACCATCTCCGACTCCTAAAATATATAATAAAGCTATGATAGTTTAATGCAGTATGTGCTGTAAATGTTTTCAAAAGAATTTGGGAAAGTTATGAAATGTCCTATAAATCTCTGTTCTATTCCTGATCTAAGCTTTTAGTTGACATTTATCTGTTCTACACTTTATGTACATGCTCAGTAGTGATTAGACGTCGTGGAGTCGGAATCAAGGAGTTGGAGGCATGGAGTCTGAGAAATTGAGGAGTCGGCATCGTGGAGTCAGGGAAATTGAGGAGTCGGAGTTGTCAAGTTGGAGTCGGAAGTCAGGGAAATTGAGTCGGAGTTGGGGAAATTGAGGAGTTAAAGTCATGGAGTCGGGGAAACTGAGGATAATGAAAAAGGAATGGGCACAACCAAATAGTAATCAATGAATGGGGAGGTGCGAATCGGTAGAAAACAAGCAACTGGAAAATAGAAAAAGAACTACCGTAGTAACGCACACTACACCAAAAATATAATGCAAAAAATATGACAAATTTTATTGGTTCATGAAAAAAGTGCAATAAAACATAATTAAAAATATAATTAAAAACAGGGTGTTACCAGTCCTGAAAGGACCGCCTGCAGACATATCTGGGACATGTTGGTATAATACATATTAAAGTTGCAAGTACAAAAATGGACACATGGGATACAGGTAATAATGCAGAGCCAATAATAATGACATAACACAAATGTAATAATAAACCCCCACCTAATGAAATGAAAAAACCTGTATGGACACAGAAGATATAGGAGAGTATCAAACCGATTAGAAAAACCGGTATACAGGAAATGTCCTACAAGGGAGGAAAATGCCCTACAAAAAGCTGGAAAATACCAGCAAAGACTGCAACTATTCAGAGTGTTGTCCTCTCCTGATCTTCTGCCTGTTCTCCTCATGCATTTACCATGAGTTCTTTCTGGGGTAATTATCATCTCTGAATAGTTGCAGTCTTTGCTGGTATTTTCCAGCTTTTTGTAGGGCATTTTCCTCCCTTGTAGGACATTTCCTGTATACCGGTTTTTCTAATCGGTTTGATACTCTCCTATATCTTCTGTGTCCATACAGGTTTTTTCATTTCATTAGGTGGGGGTTTATTATTACATTTGTGTTATATCATTATTATTGGCTCTGCATTACTACCTGTATCCCATGTGTCCATTTTTGTCCTTGCAACTTTAATATGTATTATACCAACATGTCCCAGATATGTCTGCAGGCGGTCCTTTCAGGACTGGTAACACCCTGTTTTTAATTATGTTTTATTGCACTTTTTTCATGAATCAATAAAATTTGTCATATTTTTTGCATTATATTTTTGGTGTAGTGTGCGTTACTACGGTAGTTCTTTTTCTATTTTCCAGGGGAAACTGAGGAGTCAAAGTCAGGGTTGGAGGTTTGGCTTACCAACTCTACAGCCCTGCCTGTTCATACAGAGTGATGTACAGGCTCAACAGTACCATTTTGAGTCTGTACATTCACTCTCACAGAGCAGTAAACAGACCCATAAGCTTATTGTTAAACAAATACACTGTTCTCAAAGCACTTTAGACAGTTGTTTTGACATATCAGTGGGGGTCTTAGGCCCCGTACTACCAGTGATAGGTGAAATTATGCAGCACCTAAAGTATATACTATATTCTTTAGACTATAAGACTCACTTTTTTCCCCAAAAATTTGGGAGGAAAATGGAGGAGCGTCTTAGAGTCCTGGAGTGGAGAAAAATATGTCACTCCCCAATATATTTGTAGGTGCCTAGATCAAAGGGTTACCAGACCCAGAAATAACTACGCAAATCAAAAAATCTGGCACTCTAGGATTGATGTTTAACCATTAGAAAATATTTATTAACATCCACGGTGACGTTTCGGTCGACAAACTCCGACCTTCATCAGACCAGTACTGTTTTAAGAATATGTTTATGCAATGAAAATATATTCATAAAAGATTGCTACAGGAAAAACAGAATAAAGCGCCTCTTTAGAATTCATCAGCATAAATAAAGGGCGCTCTTCCGGAATCAAATTACTCCTAAGATGATTGAAAAATTGATCCCGCTCGCAAAATCTCAGTCGTTTCAGTCTCACGGCTTTAGAGTATAATGACCGTGCTGCACCATAGCCGGACCTCTTGTAAGGTGAGTCGAAAGAAGTAGCGCTCAATTTAGTAATGGCAAAGATGCCCTGTGTAATGCGCATTATACAGGGCATCTTTGCCATTACTAAATTGAGCGCTACTTCTTTCGACTCACCTTACAAGAGGTCCGGCTATGGTGCAGCACGGTCATTATACTCTAAAGCCGTGAGACTGAAACGACTGAGATTTTGCGAGCGGGATCAATTTTTCAATCATCTTAGGAGTAATTTGATTCCGGAAGAGCGCCCTTTATTTATGCTGATGAATTCTAAAGAGGCGCTTTATTCTGTTTTTCCTGTAGCAATCTTTTATGAATATATTTTCATTGCATAAACATATTCTTAAAGCAGTACTGGTCTGATGAAGGTCGGAGTTTGTCGACCGAAACGTCACCGTGGATGTTAATAAATATTTTCTAATGGTTAAACATCAATCCTAGAGTGCCAGATTTTTTGATTTGCATAGTTAGAGTCCTGGAGTGTCCTGGCAGTGGGAGGCATGAGCAGAGTCAACACTGTACTCAATGACCTTGCGATGGGTTCAGGAAAATTGCCAATTGTTGGCGCATGTGCAGATTTAGATCTCAGCTCAATGACAAGCTGATATCTCAATCTCACTGCCGGGATACACCCTCCTCCTAGCCTAGGGCCCGCAGCTTGGCCCAATTCCTGCTGCCTGATTCCTACAGAGGTGGCCCTGCTCCTGCTTCTTATGACCAAGCTCCACCACTCCCTTCCTCCAGATATGCTACATTCAGACTGTAAGATGCACTTGTGATAACTGACATAAGTATTTTCCTTCTATAAATTTGGGGTGCATCTTATAGTCTGAAAAATACGGTAACCACTTTTACAAAATGATAGTTAAACCTTAGTCTATCACCCCAAAACACAGTTTAAATTAATCAGATAGTTATATAAGAACCATTGCTGTTTTTTTAATTTTCAAAATTATGATTAATCAGAGAATGATCTATAATATTTATGGAAATGACGGTGCTTTTACTACCTTTAGTGTGACCAAACTATTCCACCACCTTCCCATCTGTAAATTGACAGCTCTCACTTGCCTTAAATAAATGAGCGCTGCTTTAATTGAAAATTCAACTGTCTGAATGCACACTGATACTGCACTATTGGAGCGCGCACATCTCTCTTTCTTGTCTGCTGTTGCCACTTTCTTAATACACCTCCATAGATCCGTGGAGTAGCTAGTGGACACAGAAAACAGGAAAGAAGGATTTTGTTTGTGCCTGCTTATCTCTTGCGCTGACACTTTTTGCGCTCCCCTCCTGCAGTGTCAGTGTGTGTGTGCATCCAAGTTTTAAGTTCAGGCTGGACTTGCTCTACATGAGTGCTGTCAATCTCCAAATATTTATGAAAATGTTAATTGATACTAAAATTTGTATAAGATTGAACTTGATATTAGTATAATACGATACGAGCATCTGATCACCTGTATACTAAAGAAAACAACTTCATGTGCTCATTTGTTTAAAAAACATAATATTTGACTGGAGGTAAAATATAGAATAACATGTAAATATTTTATTGATGCTGATTTATTTACAAAAAAAGAGTTGCTAAAATTGCATTTTTTAAAAAAGAAAATCCCAGAAAGTGCTCTGGTGGACCTTTTTTCCCTTAACTCAAAGTCATTCAGAGAAAGCAATACCGTTCTGATAGTCTTCCCTATTTAGTAGGAAAAAAACCTCTGATTCGAAAACTTAAAGTTTCATATATTCTGCCTTTCTTTGCATGACCTCTACTGCCCTCCTTTTAAGAAGTTGCAGTGTCCTATTCTTAAGTGTTTCAATTGTTGTAGTCTATAGTGGTCAGTAGTATAAATATAATTGCTCTTTTATGCTATACACTACTGACAACATTTCTACGAATTTACAAGCAATAAATTTTGTATTTATTTTCAGAAAATGAGAAATGGTCAAATAAACAAAAAAATGCAGTGCTTGCAGACCTCAGATAATGCTAACAAAACAAGTTCATAATCATTTAGAAACAACAATACTAATGTTTTAACTCCGGAAGAGTTCAGAAATCAATAATTTGTGGACTAAACATGATTTTTAATCACAGCTTTCATGCGTCTTAGCATGCTTTCCACAAGTCTTTCACACTGCATTTGGATGACCTTATGCCACTCCTGGTACAAAAATGTAAGCAGTTCTTCTTTGTTTGATGGCTTGTGACTATCCTTCTTCCTCTTGATTACATTCCAGGGGTTTTCAATGGGGTTCAGGTCTGGAGATTGGGCTGGCCATGACAGGGATTTGTTGTGGTGGTCCTTCATCCCCACATTGATTGACCTCGCTGTGTGGCATGGCGCATTGTCCTGCTGGAAAAAGCAGTCCTCTGAGTTGGGGAACATTGCCTGAGCATAAGGAATCAACTGTTTTTCCAGGATAACCTTGTATGCGGCTTGATTCATACGTCCTTCACAAAGATTAACCTGCCCAATTCCAGCCTTGCTGAAGCTTCCCCAGATCATCACCGATCCTCCACCAAATTTCACAGTGTGTGCAAGACATTGTGGCTTGTACTCATCTCCAGGTCTCCGTCTAATCATCAGGTGACCAGGTGTTCGGCAAAGCTGAAAATTACACTCATCAGAGAAGATCACCTTTCTCCAGTCCTCTAAGTTCCAATCCATATGGTCTTTGGCAAACTTCAGCCTGGCTCTCTGTTGCTTCTCATTGAAGAAAGGCTTTTTCTAGCTTTACATGACCTAAGCCCTGCCTCTAGGAGCCTGTTATGAACTATTCTTGCTGTGCACTTCACCCCAGCTGCCATTTGCCATTCCTTTTGTAGGTCACTTGATGTCATACTGTGGTTGTGTAGAGCCCAGCTGCGCTTGGAATCTTATTCCCCAGGAGGATGCACTGAAGGTAATGACCACAAGAGACCTGATATTCATTCACACATCTTCACCAATCCCTAGAGCCACCAGAGGGAGCCTTTTTAGAGTATATAAGGATGGTGAAGCCACTGAAGAGCAGACAGTCTAGTCTGAGGGCTGAAGCCTGCAGTGACAGCTCAGATTAGTTCAGAACGAGTTCAGTGTAGTTGGTGATTCTACACAGAAGTGAGAAGTTGTTAGTTCTCTTAGAGAGTGGAGAGTTAGCTCTAGGGGCGAGCACAGATCAGTGAGTCTGCAAAGCCAGGTGCAGGTCAGACGGTGAATCCTGATAGCCGCTTCAGACAGAGCTTAGAAATAAAGAGGGAAAGAGAACAGCAGTTATTGAAAGAACCTGAAGACTGCAGCTTTGAGCTTAGTTCAACGTGTGGAGGCTAGTACCAGTGGAAAGATAGCCACTCCAGCCTAGTCAGAACTGAGTCAACTGAGTGCAGTTCAGAGAGCAAGTGTGCCGACGCTTTGAGAGTGGTGAAGAAAGGGGAAAAATCAGCCATCTACTGCTAGTGTGCTTATGTTAAAGGTTGGAGTAGGACGAAAGGAGAGTGGAAGATAAGAAGAGAGTGCCAGAGGTGGAAATAGCATTGATAGCTTACCTCTACTCTGAATAACCAGACACCGGGTCCGAGCTTGCTAGAATCTACACGACTAGTAGGAGATACCGAAGACCCTGCGGGACTTCAAGTCGCAGGGGCCCACAAGTGTTGATACGTAACCGGGGTCAGGAAGACAGGAGTCTGATGAGCGCAACCATTAGAGACACTGTTCTATCCAAGAGAAGGCCCCACCACAAAGTCAGCCGGGCGTGTAAAGTTGAAGATAGAGTTAGGCCTCGTTTCATACAGGTCAGAGACTCACATTATAGAAGTAAGGAGGCCCTACACCTACTCAGTGGGAAGAACTGGACGTGCATTCTTCACCCTGCCAGCACCCCGGGACGTGCCTGCAATTTCACCAGTAAAAGTACAGAAAGAGACTTTTGTGTGTGTGTTCACATTATTACTCCTACGGCTGAACTCCCTTCCTCCATCCTGCACCCCTACACTCCGTTTACCCTGAAGGACCCCAGCCTTACCTGTTGAAGGCTTAACACCTTGCTGCCCAATACCATCCCTTCAGCGGATCTATACAGCAGCGCTGGTCACCCTGACCAGACATCACAGGTGGCGTCACGAACATATTACAAACCTTTAATCCCCTGTAAATATCCCCTTATTTAGTGAGCGCCCAGGGCTACGGACCGAGCTGTGTCGCCGTGACATCCCCCATAGAAGTGAACGGGCTAGGTGCCGAGTACCCCACGGCCCTGGCGGGCGACTCAGTTGCTGAGTGACCTTCGAATAAGATGACGGTCATCCCGTTCAGTGGAGAGTCGTTTTCGCCCTCTGTCGGTCTATAGCTTTGTTGTCCCAAATGTCTGCTTGTGCTGCTTGACCTTGTTGTAATGGACTGCCGTCTTAGAAATTTTAAGGATGGAAGCAACATGATGCTCACTGTATCCCTTTGCTAGTAAAGCCAGAATTGAGCCCTTCTTTTCCTCACTCAAGACTTTTCTTTTCAACTCCTTTGGCATGGTTAAAAGTTATTTTTTCTTTCCTATTATTTTTGGGATATTACTAGCACTTGTTTTGCCATCCAGCTTGTCCTATTGCAAGAGATTGTGAACATCACAGCAGTGATTTTTATACTTTCCTTCTTTAAATGAGATTTGGTTCAGGGGATCACCTAATCAGAAGCACATAAAGGAGAATGAGGTGTACTCTTTTTGGAATTCAACTGACAATGGAATAGAATGGCTGTCAGACTTGTAGAGAAGCTGATTTTTATAAAACTGTTCAGTGGTCTCTTAATTTTTGCCAGAGCTGTATATATATATACTGTATATATATATGTATATATATATATATACATATATATATATACCGGCTCTAAGCACCAGCTCCTCATAGATAGAGCAGTCGCTCAAGACTCAGGTCCAGACAGACCAATCTCAGCACAACCTGAATTGACTACAGGAGAACCTATGACTCAATGCCACAGACATGGATCTGTGAATGCTTGGCTCTCTACAATGTCAACAGGTAATTACCGTATTTTTTGGACCATAAGACGCACTTTTTTTCCTCCAAATTTGGGAGGAAAGTGTGGGTGCGTCTTATGGTCGAAATGTAACATGTGGAGAGGGGGGCAGTGGGCAGCGGTGGAGTGGGATCAGCAGGAGGCAAGAAAATATCCCCTCTGCTGCAGGAAACAAGCGCTGGGGAAACCCCCGGTCCCTACTTAAGTGCAGTGAATATTAATCAGCCGCTTCCCCGCCCACCTATCAGCTGAGCAGTGAGTGGGGAGCAGCAGATCACAGAGCCACACAGTTTCCCCAGCGCCTGATTCCTGCAGCAGCTGGGCAGATCGGTGTCTGAAGAAGAAGGAGGCTGCAGGAGCAGCTGGCATACCTGACAGCCTGGGGCTGTGCTGATGGGAAGCTGAATGCTCCTGTGAAGGACCTGTGATGAGGTCATGAAGAGGGCTGGCTGGAGCATCACATAACCAAAGCCCTGCCTCTTCATGATGTCATCACAGGTCCTTCAGACACACTGTACAACAGAGAATTAATTAAAAGGTTAGGCTACTTTCACACTTGCGTTTTTTTGTGCAGCGCATCATGCGCACATGAAAGCATAGGTGTCACATTTCTATCAACTCTGTCTCTATCATCTCTGTCTATTCATCTGTCTCTATCATCTGTCTCTATCATCTGTCTCTATCATCTCTGTCTCTATCATCTCTGTCTCTATCATCTCTGTCTCTATCATCTGTCTCTATCATCTGTCTCTATCATCTCTGTCTCTATCATCTGTCTCTATCATCTCTGTCTCTATCATCTGTCTCTATCATCTCTGTCTCTATCATCTCTGTCTCTATCAACTGTCTCTATAATCTGTCTCTATAATCTGTCTCTATCATCTCTGTCTCTATCATCTGTCTCTATCATCTCTGTCATCTGTCTCTATCATCTGTCTCTATCATCTCTGTCTCTATCATCTGTCTCTATCATCTGTCTCAATCATCTCTGTCTCTATCATCTCTGTCTCTATCATCTGTCTCTATCATCTGTCTCTATCATCTCTGTCTCTATCATCTCTGTCTCTATCATCTGTCTCTATCATCTCTGTCTCTATCATCTCTGTCTCTATCATCTCTGTCTCTGTCATCTCTGTCTCTATCATCTTTGTCTCTATCATCTCTGTCTCTATCATCTGTCTCTATCATCTGTCTCTATCATCTCTGTCTCTATCATCTGTCTCTATCATCTCTATCATCTCTGTCTCTATCATCTCTGTCTCTATCATCTGTCTCTATCATCTCTGTCTCTATCATCTGTCTCTATCATCTCTATCATCTCTGTCTCTATCATCTCTGTCTCTATCATCTCTGTCTCTATCATCTGTCTCTATCATCTCTGTCATCTGTCTCTATCATCTGTCTCTATCATCTCTGTCTCTATAATCTGTCTCTATCATCTGTCTCAATCATCTCTGTCTCTATCATCTCTGTCTCTATCATCTGTCTCTATCTTCTGTCTCTATCATCTGTCTCTATCATCTCTGTCTCTATTATCTGTCTCTATCATCTCTGTCTCTATCATCTGTCTCTGTCTCTATCATCTGTCTCTATCATCTCTGTCTCTATCATCTCTGTCTCTATCATCTCTGTCTCTATTATCTCTGTCTCTATCATCTGTCTCTATCATCTCTGTCTCTATCATCTGTATCATCTCTATCATCTCTGTCTCTATCATCTCTGTCTCTATCATCTCTGTCTCTATCATCTGTCTATCATCTCTGTCTCTATCATCTGTCTCTATCATCTCTGTCTCTATCATCTGTCTCTATCATCTCTGTCTCTATCATCTCTGTCTCTATCACCTGTCTCTATCATCTCTGTCTCTATCACCTGTCTCTATCATCTCTGTCTCTATCATCTGTCTCTATCATCTCTGTCTCTATCATCTCTGTCTCTATCATCTGTCTCTATCATCTCTGTCTCTATCATCTCTGTCTCTATCATCTGTCTCTATCATCTCTGTCTCTATCATCTCTGTCTCTATCATCTCTGTCTCTATCACCTGTCTCTATCATCTCTGTCTCTATCATCTGTCTCTATCATCTCTATCATCTGTCTCTATCATCTCTATCATCCCTGTCTCTATCATCTGTCTCTATCATCTGTCTCTATCATCTATCTCTATCATCTATCTCTATCAACTCTGTCTCTATCATCTGTCTCTATTTCTATGCAGCATGTATTTCTATGCAGCCGCACGATCCAGTCTGAGTGCCGGCGGCAGTTCCGGGTGTTCATGCGAGAGACTCACACGAAATCGTGTGAGTTTCTCGCATGTGTGACCCCGGCCTTATACTCACCCTCCAGCGTCTTCACATAGTAGTTTACAGACACCACACTGGTCCCGCAGCACCATCTCCTACCCGTAGCTTCCAACATAATAACATACTATATAATAACACCACATATAATAGTATGTTATTAAATATTTTACCACATTTTTTGCTTCAAATATATTTTTCCCTATTTTCCACCTCTAAAACCTGGGTGCGTCTAATAGTCCGGTGCGTCTTATAGTCCGAAAAATACGGTAAGAACCTTCCTCAGAAACTCAATGGGGCTTTGGAGAACAATTTTGGAAGTCAACTCAAGGCAACTAGCACAAGTAACCATCAAATGCAGCATATGCCAAGGTGATGCACTGTCCCCATTCCTGTTCTGCATAGGCTTGAACAACCCTCAGTCAGTTAATTACAGAGTCTGGTTATGGATACAAGTTCAAAAGTGGAAGCACCATCAGCCACCTCCTCTACATGTATGATATCAAGCTGTATGCAAAAAAAAAACGAGACATTAATTCACTGATTCACCTGACAAGGATCTACAGTGAAGACATCGGGATGCCCTTTGGACTGGAGAAGTGCTGCCATTTGGTAATAAAGAGTGGCAAGGAATTCAAGACTGATAGAATGGAATTACCAGCATGCCACATAGCAGACATGCTACAACCTCAGTAGTACCTCAGCATCCCACAGGAATATGATAACCATGATGAGGAGGCAAGGAAAGCAGCAACATCCAAATACCATCAAAGGGTAAGACAGGTCCTGAAGAGCCAGCTCAATGGGAAAAATAAAATCAATACATATGGCCTGCCAGTTATCAGATGCCCTGCTGGCATAGCATGCTGGCCAAAAGAAGAGATGAAAGCTTCAGATGTGAAGACACGATAGTGCCTCACAATGCCTGGAGGTCACCACCCTAAGTCTAACCCCCAAAGATTGTATACCAACAGAAAGGAGGTTGGTCGAGGCATGGTAAGCATCCACGCCACCTTCATGGATGAAAACAAGGAGTATCCAGGAATACATCAGAAAAATGGCACCAAAAGTTGCGATACTGAGAGAATGCCTGGGGCAGCAACAACAACAGATCTGGAAGGAAGAACAGGAACATAAAGCGCCATGGCAAGACAAGCCACTGTATGGAAAGTACAATCGACAGATAATGGAGGTGGCTGACATGGAGAAATCCTACCAATGGCTGGAGAAAGCTGGACTCCGAGACAGCACAGAGGCACTAATCATAGCGGCACAAGAGCAAGCAGTAAGTACCAGATCTATAGGAGCAGGAATCTACCATACAAGACAAGACCCAAGGTGCAGACTATGCAAACAAACCTCAGAAACAGTCCAACTCATAGTGAAAGGATGTAAAATGCAAGCAGGAACAGTGTATACCGAATGCCACAACCAAGTAGTGGGAATTGTATACAGGAACATATGCACATCATATGGGCTATGTTCCCCTAAGTCCAGGTGGGAGACCCCTGAAAAAGTGGTGGAGAATGAAAGGGCTAAAATCCTGTGGGACTTCAAGATCCAGACAGATAAGCAGGTGTTGGCTAACGTACCAGACATTGTGATACTAGACAACGATAAGAAGACAGCAATGATAATAGATGTGGCAGTGCCAAGTGACAGCAACATCAGAAAGAAGGAATATGACAAGCTGGAGAAATACCAGGGCCTCAAAGAAGAACTGGAGAAGATGTGGAAGGTGAAGGCAACAGTGATTCCAGTGGTGATAGGAGCACTTGGAGCAGTGACCCCCTAAGTTGGAAGAATGGCTACAACAGATCACAGGAGCAACATCTGAACTCTCTGTCCAGAAAAGTGCAATGCTGGAACAACTAAGATCCTGTGCAGAACCCTCAAACTCCCAGACCTTTGGTAAAGGACCCAAGAATGAGAAAGAACAAAAAAAGACCACCCCCATCGGGGGGTGAGCAGGAAGTTTTTTTATATATATATATTTGCCATAGATTATCTCTATTTTTCTTCCACTTTACTGTGAAGTGATTAAGATAAGAGCTTTCTTTTTTCAATCTTCTTTAAACTATAATCTTATATATCTAATACAGACACACATGTATAATAAATATTGCCACACAGCACTATAAAAATGATGTTTGGAGCAAAGTATTCTTTTTTTTTAAAGGATCAGTAGAGATGAACAGAAGGATTGGCAAATGATCGAATTTGAGTTGAATTTCCAGAAATTTCAAATTTAACCATTTTGAGAATCGATTCGTGTTTCACAAAAACAAGTTGCTCAGCCCCATTTCCCACACGCTGCAGCATCACAGTGCAGACTAACATTATTTTGCAAACCCTCATGCGCCTACCCCTGATGTACTCCAGTTATGACATCCTACAGATTATCATACCGTGCACAGTGGTGGTCAGTACCTGGGCCATCTAAGATCACCAGCTCCCTGTGGTCCATAGTTTCTATGGCTTTTACATTTTTAGAGTCACTGGGTGTCTCCCTCATAGTGTAAGCGCTTATGGTTAACGGGGTCCTTTCTTTCTTTCTACTATAGTGTATAAGCTTGTATGGTCAACAGAGTCCTCTCTATATGACCTGTAGAGTGTTATGAATGTGCTAGAGATGGTTTCTGAGCAGAGGCTCCCTCTGGTGGTTACAGACAGTACTGAACCTTTCAACGAGAAGTGGCAATCTGGGTTCACTGACTGGTCTGATATAAGGGAGGTTCCCTCCCATGATGGTTGCCGGTGTTCAATTGTTCTTGTCTCAATTGTGGTTCCTGGTTCGTTTGGAGGTTTGCTGGAGTCTTGCCTGCGTCTCCTGCTTTCAGATAAGATATTTTTTGCTTTTCTTTTTGTGCTTGCTTTTTGCATTGTTTTCTGCACTTTTGTGGAGGTCAGCCAGGTCCCCTCCTGGGGCCTGAGCTCCTCACAGTTTATCTGCAGCCACTGTTATTTGCTCATTTGTTTTTTCCTGTTTTTTCAGTGGCTGCAGCTTGGTTTTGTTCACACTGAGATCTGATTTAGCGAGATCGTGTGATCTCAGTATTTTTGTAATCAGAATTGTAGGATTTTTGTAGGGTTTTCTGGGTTGCAGAAAGTAATCTCTCCTTTCCTATCCTATTTAGTCAGCTTGTGGCCCCAGCGTTTGCTCAATCTATTTTCTGCCTATGTTTGTGTTTTCATCTTGTCTAACCGCCATTATATGTTTGGGGGCTTCCTATTTTCTTTGGGGATCTGCTCCGGGGCAGATAGCTTTCGTCTTTCTGCCTTTAGGTGTAGTTATCTCTCAGGCTGTGACGAGACGTCTAGGATCAACGTAGGAACGCTCCACGGCTACCTCTAGTTGTGTCATTAGTTTAGGAATCTGCAATCCATCAGTTACCAGCATCTCAGGTGTTCTGCTGCCCTGCTGGTGTTCCTGTCCTCCTCAGCTACCGAAACACAACAGTATCACCGGCCATAACTGAAAATTATATGGTACTCACAGAAGGGAAAAATAGTGTGGAAAGAAAAAGTTGTCAGAGTTGTCAGAGATTTTTTTTTTCTGTCTGTTGCATTTTTTCCCTCTTTTTCTCTGGGTGCTGAGGAGGATTTTTTTTTCTTTCAATGGAGTTTGCACAGTTGTCTGGCCGTGTGGATCAGCTTGCCACTGAGGTTCGGAGTATTGCTACCTATCTTGCTAGGTTGCCGGTTGTGGAACCTAGGATTCCCATGCCAGATTTGTTTTTGGGGGATCGGGCTAAATTTCTGAATTTCAAAAATAACTGTAAGTTGTTTTTTGCCTTAAAGCCTAAGTCCTCATGTAACGCAGCACAGCAGGTTCAAATTGTCATCTTTTTCCTGCGCGGTGATCCTCAGGATTGGGCTTTTTCCCTGACACCTGGGGATCCTGTTTTGAATGATATTGATGCATTTTTTCTGGCTCTGGGGTTTGTACGATGAACTTAATGTCACTGATCAAGCTGAAAAAACCTTGTTGGCATTAAATCAGGGTCTTGAAGATGCTGAGTTGTACTGTCAGAAATTCCAAAAGTGGGCAGTCCTGACCAAATGGAATGATGATGCTTTGGCAGCCCTTTTTCGGAAGGGGCTGTCAGAGAATGTAAAGGATGTTATGGTGGGATTCCCTGCTCCCTCTGGTCTCAATGATTCTATGTCATTGGCTATTCAAATTGACAGACGTTTGAGTGAGCGCAGAGGTATGCATGAGATAGTGTTGCCTTATGAGCCAGCTTCTGAGCCCATGCAGTGTGATGGATTGACTTCTGGGGCACAGCGTCATGAGTTTCGAAAGCGCAATGGGTTATGTTTCTACTGTGGTGATGCCTCTCATGCTATTTCAGTCTGCCCTAAGCGGGGAAGACGTTTTGCACGCTCAGTTGTCTTGAGTAGTGTTCAAACTAAATTTCTGTTGACTGTTACCCTGATTTGCTCCCTGTCCACATTTTCTGCTCAAGCTTTTGTTGATTCAGGAGCAGCTATTAACCTGATGGATTTTGACTATGCCAAACGTTGTGGGTTTCCCATGATACCCCTGCGGAAGTCTATTCCCCTACTGGGCATTGATTCTACCCCTTTGGCGCAGAATAAACCCAGTTTTCTACTCAGGTGATAATGAGGGTTGAACCAGATCTTCAGGAGAGTTGCAAATTTCTGGTGCTGTATAATCTGCATGACATTATTGTTCTAGGTTTCCCTTGGTTACAGTCTCATATTCCTGTTTTGGATTGGAAATCTGTGTCTGTGACCAGTTGGGGCTGCCAATGTGTTAATGCCGACACTCCTGTTTTTTCTGCCTCTCCCAAGTTTCATGATGTTCCTGACTTTTTGACTGATTTTTCGGATGTATTTAGTGAAAGTAAATCTGCATCTTTGCCCCCTCACAGGACCTACGATTGCGCTATTGAATTAGTGCCTTGTGGTAAATTTCCTAAAGGTCGCCTTTTTAACTTGTCTGTACCTGAACACGATGCTATGCGATCTTATATCAAGAAGTCATTGGAGAAGGGTCATATCAGACCATCCTCTTCACCCTTGGGTGCCGTTTTTTTCTTTGTGGCCAAAAAGGATGGTTCATTGAGGCCGTGTATTGATTATCATCTCTTGAATAAGATCACTGTGAAGTATCAATATCCGTTACCCTTGATTTCTGACCTATTTTCCAGGGTGAAAAGTGCTAGTTGGTTTACCAAGCTTGACCTCAGGGGGCGTATAACCTTATTCGCATTAAGCACGGGGATGAATGGAAGACGGCGTTTAATACCCCAGAGGGGCATTTTGAGTACCTAGTGGTGCCCTTTGGGCTTACTAATGCTCCTTCCGTCTTCCAATCCTTCATGAATGATATTTTCAGGGATTTTGTGGATAAATTTCTGATTGTTTATTTGGATGATATCTTGATTTTTTCCAATGACTGGGACTCTCATGTGAAACATGTTCGGACTGTGTTCCAGATTTTGAGAGAGAATGCACTGTATGTGAAGGGATCAAAGTGTCTTTTTGGCGTACAGAAGGTCTCATTTCTGGGATTCATTTTGTCTCCGTCTGTTATTGAAATGAACCCGATCAAGGTTCAGGCCATCTGTGATTGGGTCCAACCTACTTCATTAAAGGCTCTTCAGAGATTTTTGGGTTTTGCCAATTTTTATCGTAAATTTATTGGTAATTTCTCCGGTATTGTTAAACCATTGACTGATTTAACCAAAAAGGGTTCTGATGTGGTGAATTGGCCTCCTGAGGCAGTCTCTGCGTTTCAGGAACTTAAGCAGAGATTCACTTCTGCTCCTGTTCTACGGCAGCCTGATGTTTCTCTACCGTTTCAGGTGGAGGTTGATGCCTCTGAAATTGGGGCAGGTGCCGTTTTGTCCAAAGTGATCCAGAGACCTCTAAGAGTAACCCTTGTGCCTTTTTCTCTCGAAAATTTTCTCCAACTGAACGTAATTATGACATGGGTAATCGGGAGTTATTGGCCATGAAGTGGACCTTTGAAGAGTGGATACATTGGCTGGAAGGAGCCAAACATCAGGTGGTGGTCCTCACGGACCATAAGAATCTGGTTTATCTCGAATCAGCCAAGCGACTTAATCCTAGACAGGCCAGGTGGGCCTTGTTTTTCACACGTTTTAATTTTGTGGTTTCTTTTCTTCCTGGCACTAAGAATGTTAAGGCGGATGCCCTCTCGAGGAGTTTCTTTGTGGACTCTCCAGAGTTATCTGATCCTACTGTTATTTTGAAAGAGGGTATAGTTCTTTCCGCCATCTCGCCCAATTTGAGACTGGCCTTGGAAGGGTGTCAGGAGGATAAACCTGAGCGCTGCCCTATTGGGAAATTGTTTGTCCCAGACCAGTGGAAGAAGAGTGTGATATCTCAGATTCATTGTTCCGCGTTGGCTGGTCATCCCGGGATTTTTGGTACCAGAGACTTGGTGAGTCGGTCCTTTTGGTGGCCTACTTTGTCTCGTGACGTCATGGAATTTGTGCAGTCCTGTGGGACTTGCTCTCGCTCCAAGCCTTGCTCTCGCTCTAGTGGTTTGTTAATGCCATTACCTGTGCCCAAGAGGCCATGGACCCATATCTCTATGGATTTTATTTCCGACCTCCCTGTTTCTCAGAGAATGACCGTTATCTGGGTAATCTGTGATAGGTTTTCCAAAATGATACATCTTGTGCCATTATCTAAGTTACCTTCCTCCTCCGAATTGGTGCCTTTGTTCCTTCAGCACGTGGTTCGGTTACATGGCATTCTGGAGAACATTGTGCTTGACAGAGGAGTCCAGTTTGTTTCCAGATTTTGGAGGACATTTTGTTCTAAACTTGGTGTTCAATTATCTTTCTCCTCTGCTTTTCATCCTCAGACCAATGGACAAACCGAGAGAACAAACCAGGCCTTGGAGACTTATTTGAGATGTTTTGTGTCTGCTGATCAAGATGACTGGGTCTCTTTTTTGCCTTTGGCTGAGTTTGCTCTTAATAATAGGGCTAGCTCTGCCACCTTGATGTCTCCATTTTTCTGCAATTTTGGGTTTCACCCTCAATTTTCTTCGGGACAGGCGGAGGCTTCTGTCTGTCCGGGTGTTGACTCTGTTGTGGAGCGAATGCAGCAGATTTGGGACCAGGTAGTGGAGAGTTTGTCTCTCTCTCAGGAGAAGGCCCAACGGTTTGCCAACCGGCATAGGACTGATGGTCCTCGGTTTAAAGTGGGGACTTGGTTTGGTTGTCCTCAAGAAATATCCCTATGAGGGTTGCATCTCCAAAGTTTAAGCCCAGGTTCATTGTACCTTATAAGATCATGGAGATTCTTAATCCTGTTTCCTTCCGTTTGCTTCTTCCAGGGACATTTAAGATCCATAACGTGTTCCACAAGTCCTTATTGAAGAGGTTTGTCGAGCCAGTGGTTGCTATGGCTGCGCCTCCTGACCCTGTTTTGGTTGAGGGCAATCTGGAGTATGTGGTTGAGATAATATTGGATTCTCGTTTTTCTAGACAGAAGCTCCAGTATTTGGTTAAGTGGAGAGGTTATGGTCAGGAGGACAATTCTTGGGTGTTTGCTTCAGACATCCATGCTAGGAGACTAATCTGTGCCTATCACCGAGCTCATCCTGATTGGCCTGGTTGCACAAGTGAGGGTTCGGTGACCCCTCCTCATGGGGGGGGTACTGTTATGAATGTGCTAGAGATGGTTTCTGAGCAGAGGCTCCCTCTGGTGGTTACAGACAGTACTGAACCTTTCAGCAAGGAGTGGCAATCTGGGTTCACTGACTGGTCTGATATAAGGGAGGTTCCCTCCCATGAGGGTTGCCGGTGATCAATTGTTCTTGTCTCAATTGTGGTTCCTGGTTCGTTTGAAGGTTTGTTGGAGTCTTGCCTGCGTCTCCTGCTTTCAGATAAGATATTTTTTGCTTTTATTTTTGTGCTTGCTTATTTCATTGTTTTCTGCACTTTTGTGGAGATCAGCCAGGTCCCCTCCTGGGGCCTGAGCTCCTCACAGTTTATCTGCAGCCACTGTTATTTGCTCATTTGCTTTTTCCTGTTTTTTCAGCGGCTGCAGCTTGGTTTTGTTCACACTGAGATCTGATTTAGCGGGTGGCGAGATCGTGTGATCTCAGTATTTTTGTAATCAGAATTGTTGGATTTTTGTAGGGTTTTCTGGGTTGCAGAAAGTAATCTCTCCTTTCCTATCCTGTTTAGTCAGCTTGTGGCCCCAGTGTTTGCTCAATCTATTTTCTGCCTATGTTTGTGTTTTCATCTTGTCTAACCTCCATTATATGTTTGGGGGCTTCCTATTTTCTTTGGGGATCTGCTCCGGGGCAGATAGCTTTCATCTTTCTGCCTTTAGGTGTAGTTATCTCTCAGGCTGTGACGAGGCGTCTAGGATCAACGTAGGAACGCTCCACGGCTACCTCAAGTTGTGTCGTTAGTTTAGGAATCTGCAACCCATCAGTTACCAACATCTCAGGTGTTCTGCTGCCCTGCTGTTGTTCCTGTCCTACTCAGCTACCGAAACACAACAGTAGAGTGTAAGCTCAGCAGGGTAGTCTCTCTAACCCTCTCATGTAGAGTGTAATTTCTTATGGTCAGCAGGGGCCATTTCTCTCTCTCTCTCTCTCTCTCTCTCTCACACCTGTAAAGTGTAAGCTTTTATGATAAGCTGGGTTTTCTCTTTCTTTTCTTTCTCCCACATGTATTTTCTAACCAATTACAAGCGTTCCAGTATTGTGATTCTCAGAATTTTGAACTTTCATGGAAAATTTGGCAAAGTTGGCGAATTTGCATTTCAAAAGATCTGCTCTTCTCTAAGGAGCAGTTCGGGAGACATGAGCTCTCAGTTCCTGCCTAATTGCACACACATCAGAATACAGATGCAGATATGTACACGGAACAAAGATGTAGGCTTTCTACTGCATCCATACTCTGCTTTTTGTCATAGGCTTTCTACTGCATTGATGCTCCACTGTTTGTATGAGCTCAGGCAGGAACTGTGTGCACCTGCCTTTTGAGTGTCATACTCATAAGAGGTCTTTTGAGCAATCAGTGGGATTCTCAAATCCCTAACATGACTTTTCGTTCAGAATTAAAGTACCTGGCTAAAACATATTTTAAAAAGACTCAAAAGTTTATTTATTCTTCAATCTACTTTTTATCAACCAACATTATTAATTGAAATGTAAGCAAGTCTGTGTATCAGTGTAAGTGATTAGCAAGGGTGGGTATTCTTAAGGAAATTCCAGAAATCCTTTTGCCTGACTAATTATTTTATTGATATTTGTCTCAAGAAACAAATCATTGTGTAAACAGCTTCATTTTACAGATTTAATTTACTCTCGTAGGCAGGGTACTTTGTGAACATCTGATATGCTTTGGAAACATATTGGTAAATATATTTCATTACTTAAATGTATTTATGTAATATTCAAAGGTGTTGGTTTACATTATAATGAATGCAGTGTTCTGGCATTATAACGCTTTTATTCTTGAAACGGATATTACTCAGTCATGAGGACAGAAAGATTAGTGAGTTTCTTCTGAAATATTTCCTTTTATTTCCTTTATAAAAATTTTAATTTAAAACATAATAAGAACAACATTAGGAATGCACAAATAGAAATTGCATTTTTATAACTTGTCTTAACTTATCTGTTGATAGCGTTATTCAGCTTTCTTTTCATTTTTGGGGGCTTTGTAAATAATTGTCAATGTAAATGTTATTTAGATGGCTATAGTGTAAAATAATGTGTTTGTGAAGCTGTTTAACAATACACATAGTAAAATTACCCACAGAGTTTGTAGTCTGCCATGTAAGATGCCCAGGGTAGTAGCCATAGGCAAGCAGCTGCGTCTCTATGGCCCTGGCACCCCAAAAACAAACAGTGTCCCATTCCATTAGTGTTGTGCTGTGTAAAGTGCTTTGCATTTAATTGCAGGGTGGAGGCCGCCGCTGCATCCACGTCTTTAGGTCCAGGATCAGCTGCACACACATAAGGGGACAGCTCGCTCATTATAACAAGTTCAACTTTACTGGACAGTTCAAGTACATCAGTTCTTATCATGAAGTATCGATCACAGCACCCATAAGTTCCAGTTTCATCAACACAGCACATTTCAAGATCTTTCTCACATTCAGCTTGAAATAGCCCTACTCTTGATCCTTTAGTCAGCCCCATGAATTTACCGTTCAGCACAACAGCATTCTCAAGATTCAGAGTCCCTGCGGTCCATCTCTCTCATGGCCAGGAACCAATCTGCATCACTAACTGTCTCTCTCATGGCCGGGCGCATGCCTCAGCTCCTAACGGCCCCGAAGCAGGAGCTCTCACTCTCATCAGCCGAGTGCTGCACCTTCCCACCAACTCCATCTGCTCCAGCGCCCAGCGCTGCCCCTGGTAATGCCTAGCCATGCTCCATTGGACAGGAGGAAGCTCCTCCCGGCTCAAGCTTCTCCCCGGGAACAGGGGACGCAGCCTCATCAGTTCCGG
Organism: Oophaga sylvatica; assembly: GCA_033576555.1. Classification (NCBI taxonomy): domain Eukaryota; kingdom Metazoa; phylum Chordata; class Amphibia; order Anura; family Dendrobatidae; genus Oophaga; species Oophaga sylvatica. Next base: position 258,578,980 of record JARQOD010000004.1, on the reverse strand, counting down.
CCCCGACACGCAGGTACCCATGTTGTGGTCATCTCCCTTACATACACTATAGCTGACAACTTTCTGCATCAGCCACTATCAGCGATGGCACTGGCCATAGCCGTTTAACCCCTTAAATGCTGCTGTTTTAAGAGTGACTACAGCATCTAAATGGTTAAGAGAGGGCATGGGCTCCCTCTTTACCCCCATGGCACCCTGAGATCTTGATCATGTGGTACTGATGTTTTCCATGGTAGTTCATGGCCAAATAATGGCTTTAGAATCTACCGGCTATAGCGACCTGTTCAGAAGTTATAAAAATGTAGGTGGTAAAAATAAAATTTTTCACTCCTATCATACCACTTTGCATTAATTCCTCAAAAGCACCCGAAGGGTGAATGAAATACCGTTTAAAGCAATTTTGAATACATTAAGGGGTACAGTTTTTAAAATGGTATCACATTAAGGGGTTTCCAATATGTAGGACACAAAAGTCACTTCAAAACTAAACATATCCCTAAAAAAATACATTTTGTAAATTTCCCAAAATTGGTGTATGTGAATAAAAGAGAGAAAAAGAAAAAGAAAAAAACACTGTTAAGTTGGATGTATGTTGAACTATTCAGCAGAAATAGTTCTATATCCTTATAGTCTGTCCATATATTTCAGATGTTTCCCTTTTATTCCTTATTCTGTTAAGGGGGATATTTACTACTTTATAGATGAAAAATATTCTCTTTTTACAGAGAAATATACTTAGTGCAGTTTAGATATGGAACAGAGGATGTATATTATGTATTGTTCTGAAACCTCATATATAAACATATATTAGCCTACTTCCCACTGAATAGAAGGGGTTTTATATAACAAGAGGAACAGACAATTTTACAGGGGAATACATAACTTTCTATGTTAAATTCATATATGCACACCAATTCGTGCATGAATATGTTAATTCTCAGTGGCTTTATAAATTGCTCCTTAAATGTACTGGAGCCATAGACAATTGTAACCTGTCATCAAAATGTGCCCTTAGTACAGACCATCAAAAACCCAGCTTAGGAGCCCCAGAGTCCTGCATTACTCTGTCATATAACGGTCTCACTGTGGGTATTTTATATGATACTCATCTGCATCATCATGTTGCGGGCATATGTACTGATTCAGCCTGGGGGAGACCCACATTAACCATTTGTTTCAGGTCAAGCGGTCTTTACCCCTGAGGCTTGACCTGAAACAAATGGTTAATGTTTGTCTCCCCCAGGCTGAATCAGTACATATGCCCGCAACATGATGATGCAGATGAGTATCATATAAAATACCCACAGTGAGACCGTTATATGACAGAGTAATGCAGGACTCTGGGGCTCCTAAGCTGGGTTTTTGATGGTCTGTACTAAGGGCACATTTTGATGACAGGTTACAATTGTCTATGGCTCCAGTACATTTAAGGAGCAATTTATAAAGCCACTGAGAATTAACATATTCATGCACGAATTGGTGTGCATATATGAATTTAACATAGAAAGTTATGTATTCTCCTGTAAAATTGTCTGTTCCTCTTGTTATATAAAACCCCTTCTATTCAGTGGGAAGTAGGCTAATATATGTTTATATATGAGGTTTCAGAACAATACATAATATACATCCTCTGTTCCATATCTAAACTGCACTAAGTATATTTCTCTGTAAAAAGAGAATATTTTTCATCTATAAAGCAGTAAATATCCCCCTTAACAGAATAAGGAATAAAAGGGAAACATCTGAAATATATGGACAGACTATAAGGATATAGAACTATTTCTGCTGAATAGTTCAACATACATCCAACTTAACAGTGGTTTTTTTCTTTTTTTTTTCTCTCTTTTATTCACATACACCAATTTTGGGTTTTTTCATTTGGCACACGCACTTTTGGCACTTTAGGTTTTTAACCAGTAGATTAAAAGTTAAGTTTTATCAATCAGCTACACAATATATTTAATCTGATTTGATACATCAGCCTCTGCTCATTCAATTTTGTAAATTTCCTAGAAAAAATGAAAAATTACTGCTGCATTTTTAAACCTTCTAAAATGCTAACAAAATTAAACAACATTTTACAAATAATGGTGATGTAGAGCAGACACGAGGGAACTGTCATTTATTAATGTTTTTCTGTGTTATGACTGTCTGGATTAAAGGGATAATCATTCAAAGTTTGAAAATTGTTCATTTTTTAAAAAAATTGTCAAGTTTCTGATATTTTTATAAATTAAAGCAAAAAATATCAATCTAAATTAACTTTTAGCATAAATTATAATGTGTCATGAAAAAAAAATCTCAAAATCAATGGGATATGTTGAAGTATTTTAGAGGTATTACTACATAAAGTGACACATGTCAGATTTAAAAAATTAGCCCAGTCACTAAGAGCTTCTATGACGAGTTAAGTTCCCAACCAGACCAGACTAAGGACATTGATGTTGTTTATCTGAACTTTTCAAAGGCATTTAATATTACTCCACATTTAAATTTGGTACAAAATATAAGAATGAGACTAATTGAAAATATGTGTAATTTGGTTATAAACTGGCTAGATAAAAAAAAGTGATAATTAATGGAGCACACACTCATTGAGTCACAGTTAACAGTGATGTACAAAAGGGATTGGTATTTTTGCCCTCTTTTTAATATATTTATTAATAATCTAGTTGAGTGCATACAGAGAAGAGCTTTAAAATTGGAGATTATATTAAGCTTTTCAAAGTAATAAGCACAGAAGAGTATAATTTAATACTACAGAGGGTTTTTGGTAACCAGGAAACTCATGCTGAATACTGGCAACTGAGGTTTAATGTAGATAAATATAAAGCCATACACTTGGGCAAAGGAAACAAAATGCACAATTATGTATTAAATGGTAAAACATTTGGTAAAACTGTTACTGAAAAAGACCTGAGTATTCTGGTGGTTAGCAAATTCAAATTTAGTGACCAGTGCCAGGCAGCTGCTGCCAAGGTAAATAAAAAAGAGGTAAACATGCTCATGACAAGAACATAGATTTGCCTTTATACAAGCCATTAATCAGGCTACTCTTAGAATACTGTGTCCAGTTTTCGGGCCCCAGGATTTATGAAAGACATAGCTTAACTAGAGTGAGTGCAGAAAGAGCAGCCAGGGTTATTAAGGGAATGGTGGACGCCAATGCCAAGACAGATTATCAAACTTGGGCTATTCAGGTTGGAAAATTAAGACTTAGGGGTGATCTTTTGAAAATGTACAAATAGAAGAAAGGACAGTGCAAAGATTTTTCTAATGATATTTTTACACCAAGGCCTGCAAGAATGACAATGGGTCATCCTCTACGTCTATTGGAAAGAAGGTTTAATCATCATAAAGGATGGATATTCTTTAGTGTATCAGCAGTGACACTATGGAGCTCTCTGTTCCATGATAATGTAATTGTCTATTCACTAAAAAAGTTGAAGGAGGACCTGAATGCCTTTCTTGAAAAATATAATATTACAGTTTATGAGTACTAAATTTTGAGATGGAACATTGATTTAGGAAATCAATTTGATTGCCACATGAAAAATTAGGATTTAATTTTTTCCATAATATGGGGCAATTAGCATCTACCTCAGGGTTTTTTATCCTTACTCTGGTTCAATATGTAAGTTCATATGCTTAACTCAATGAACTTGTTTCTTCATTCAACCTTAAATTATGAAATGTTATAACTGTCCTTTCAATGTACCTTAGAAACCCAAATTAATGTACTCATTAAGTACTGTATATTTTCTATGCATTGTGGAAGCAGGTAACGTGGATAACAACATGCAGTCTTTTTTTTTCTCCTATGTATATATTTGATCCCCCGGGATCAATAAAGTGTATCGTATCGTATCGTAAAGGGATTGTCCAGTGAAAACAAATTATTACCCATTTGTAGGATAGATAATATCTTACTGACTGGTGGTTGTCTGAGCGCACGGACCTGTACTAATTGGCAGAATGGGGAATTATTATCCCTAACAGGAACTTTTATCTTCATTACAAAATGGAGCACCAGGTTGGATTCCCAACCATTACTTCATTCATTCTTTATGTGACTGCTGCAAAAGTCAAGCACAGAGCTTGAAGCCCCATATCGAATGAATGGAGTGGCATTTGAACATGTGCAGTATCTCTCCATTCTAACGAGGATAAAAGTTCCCAGTTCTGCAGATGGACATACATCCCAGGCGTGGGAGCCCCACTGATCAGAAAGTTATAACCTATCTTTAGAATAACTGATAAACTTGTTTTCACCAGACAATCCCATTAAGTTATTTCTATAATTAATCCATTCCACATTTTAAGAGATAAACGTACATTTCAATCTTTGAAAGCCCAAATTATTTTCTCCTCATTTTAAATATTATGAAAATTAAGGCAAAAAGCTAACACTACGTTTTGTATTGTTGGTATTGCTTATATTATATTTTAATCACGTTGTCATATTTAATGTTGCTAAAATTAAAAGTTTCTTATGTTTTCTTAAAATTGGCTTTTGGGAGTACACAAGCAATACAGATTTTTGTTGTGCTCAAATAATTACAGTATCTTTCAATAGCAAGAGCTCTTCACGCTGCAGGTTTTTGACATTTACCATCTGTCTGCCATTGTTTTTGCAACCTATTGTATTTTAAGTTTCTCTGTTATAAACCTTAGATGTTCTGCAAAGTGACTGTAGAGTGCCTTTATTGTACGCATATGTTGCATATTTTTTATGCCTTGGGTCTTTTACAGTTGCCATCTGTCTGCAACTCTCTTTTGTGATTTTTGTTTCTTTGTATCTACAGTATTTACTAAATGCAATTTATCCCCAAAGCAAGAGATTGTTCTGAAACAGAGCATCACCTGAATCATTATTTATTTTAAAAAAACTCATTAACCCTTTATACCTGTACCTCTGGTACCTTTATAGATAGAAAGATAGGTTAATTTGTCTTTTAAATATTACTCACTGTGATAACTCACCAAGTTAAGATAATTAAAGAAGTTTCAATATTATTTTCCAAAAACCCACTTTATTTTGCATGAGATGTAGGGGAAGTGTATTTAAATACTTACATAGTGTCATCTTCCCTCATGTGACAGGGGTTCAGTTTTGCAGTCTCCTAGTGCATGGGGCAGTGCTTATTTTCCATTGTAAGCCTATGAGAAAAAAAACGAATTACCATAGACTTACACTGAGAATGTGCCTTTTGCTCTACCCATAAACTGCTGTGTGCACCGGATAGTCTGTTTTCAGGTCACGTGGGCCAGAAGAAGTTCATAGCAGTGTTAGAAATGGAAAAGATGGCGATAGGTAAGTATTTTATTACACGACCGATATCACATACATAAATCGGAGGGTTTATGAAAAAAAAATGTACTGAGACTTCTTGGTTACCTATATTCTTATGAGGCATAGAGATAACATATCTTTGATAACAGAGCTGTTCAAATATAAAATAAGAACCTGACTTTGAAAAAAATTATTTTTCAGAATATTGTATTTTTATTCAAATCATTTAGCATGTTTGTGATTTTTAATATATACGTCATATAGCACAGTAAGCCTAAAATATGCAATATTTGTTATATCGCTCAAGCCTTTAAAAAATCTTTGTATTCTTTAATACAAACAAACTTTATTCCAAGTTTAAACTGTTCATAAAAAACATATATTTGATACTGTTATAGCCAAGTAAGCAGTAAAAGCTTGATATTATATTTTTTTTCTTTCCAATCTTTTCAAATTACTTATATTTTACCTAAGTTTATAGCCTATATTGCACATTCACATCTAAATACATTCTCTTATGAAAATACCTCTTGTTATCGCAGTATATTATAGTAGAATATGAAGTGATTGAAAAAGTACAACATGTTATGATTTGGAAGAAATTCCTTAGACAATGTGCAGCACTATTTATGTTGCACAGTACCAAGATTGTATCTGTCACAGACTGCGGAATGGGCTTTTCCAAAGTCTTGCACTCTCTTTGTCTCTATCTCTCCCTCTCATCTCAGCTTCCTTCCCATCCCACTCATCTCAGCTTCCTTCCCATCCACTCTTCCTCTATCTCTCCAATCCTTTCTACATCTTTCCCTTCCATGCCACTCTCATATATTGACTCTTACTGAATGTTTGCTAAAAATTAGATAACAGCTCAAAGAGAAGCCCAATCTACACTAACATCTCACTTCCTGTTGTGTCTCATTTCTCCTCTCCTCTGTGCCTAATTTTTCTCTCCTATCATTCTTCTTTCAGCTAATTTTAAAATATATACAAAATTTCTGATTCATCAAAGCAATTTTTCCATATTTCTCATGTCAATAGCTACAAAAAGACACAGAATTTTGGCGAAACTCGGAGCTGCACAAACATTTTGTGGCTTTTGGCATTTTCATGCCAGTTTCTCCCAGCCACACTGAAGTGACACTACAACTCGTTTATGAATCAGGAGAGTCTGACTCCACCACAACCCTTCATCACTAAGTGAAAAAATCACCGATCTTGATGAATCGGGGTCAATGTCTACAATTCTACACAATGACAGTAAATGTGCAGGATTCACATGTTCGTCATAACTGACACACATTGTCCTATGCCAGAAATGTGCCCATCTCTCTTTACCACATTTCACTTATAACTTACTAAGGTCACCTAAACACAGTAAAACAAGCAGCATCCATGAATAGGAAACCTCACACAGCCCCCTCATTTTAGAACAATTAAACAACCTACAATTTGCATCAAATTTATTCGACAAAAATCAATTTTTTTGGGGAAAAATTTATCAAACCTTGCAAATTCAAATTTCAAAAGGTTTGATTATCTTTAGTAACAACCAATTGTTAGGGCTGGCGGAACGCACAAAATAAATATAAATAATAAGTGCGTTCGCAGCCCGGGGTCCACCGTGCAGGCAGAGCCTGCTGCTAGTAGGATGGCGGTATGATGAACTCTGTTACTTCACAGAGTCGCAACTATAGACACTGTGGCCCTATATGGCGGTATAAGCTAACTCTGTTACTCAACAGAGTCGCTAAGGTAGAAACGCAGAAATATGGACTGTGTCCTGTTAACTCCACAGGTATGCACAGACAACTGCTGTGCGGACAACAGTCCGAAGTAACGCAATCAGCAACGCAACCAGACAATCTCCTCACCGGAGAAGCCGGTATTCTAGGGGCTTATTTCAGCCGAGCCCTAACACATGCATGCAAGATCACCCTGGCGCAAAGCACATAATGTGATTGATACTAGCGCATGGCGGCACAACCATGCCACCCTTTTATAGTAGCAACTACAGGACCTGCCAGATAAGGACCAATAGGAAACTGCTCCAGAACACAAGTGGTTTCAGGACCTTCCTGACGGACCAATGCAGTACCTGAGCATGTGACCCCTGATCTCCAATGAGAGATCTTACTCTGGGCATGCTCAGAAGCTGAAAGCAAGGACTTTGTCCTAAAGACGTCTGCTCGCCGCTAACCAGAACTGGCTACAATAGCAGAGCCTGGAGGAGGAGCAGCAGTAATCCTCTGCACAATGTTAGACTGGGCGAGACGCTGGGACCGACGTCTAAGCTGAGCAGAGTTCACTGCGGCCGGAGACGGATGGGGGACTGCAGCATGGACGGCTCGAGATTCCCCTTGTGCAGAAACGGGAACTCAACCCCTAACACCAATATTGATGATATTCTATTTAGATTTGAAAACATCTGCTTCTTAAGTTCATAGTCAGCATGTACCACAGCATATGAGCAGGGGAGGGAACATTAATTAGTTATGATAAGTGAGTACATGGACAAAACTGCAGGGGATTACAGCTGCAACTTCTTCAGGAAACATATTTCTCTGACGGTTTCATCACATGCATATACTCACTTATCATAAGGAACTTATGCTTCCTCCCCTAGTCAGGAGCTGTGATATGTGCAGACTGTGAACTGAAGCAGCTCTGCATGAGCAGATACAGCTATTACACAGTAAACTGCAGGAGGACATTTATAAGATTATTTAAGGGCTGGAATGTGTTTTTTAACAGATCCAATTGTGGATCATTTTATTATTCCAACATCTATTGATTAAACTGTGCTTTGTTTTAGGAAAACTGCTTTAACCGAGTTGATCTTCCACTATAACTATCCAAAGTATACTGTATAAAATTAATTGTGCAGCACAGTCATTATACATATTCTATGCATATTTAGACTTCTAGGTTATACCACTTATTAGTTGCCACTTTGTGCAAGTAAATTGCACCAAATTTTGCCACAATGTTTGTACACAGTGTTAGATCATAGGAAATGCCCTTTCTATGTGAATCTGCACCCTTTCATGCTAAAATATGCCACTTTATCAGTCGAGACACAAGAATTGTCTGAAAATCATAATTAATGGTTTACAAGTACTACTAGATTGCTTTTTTGCGCAAATTGTGTGACTCGTTAAAGGGTTGATTGTGACTTGTAGGATCGCTACTTCCAATAGGTGGCGCTATAGAGTACAAGTCCTCTTTGTTTGAAGAGGAAATTTGCATATTAAAATTTCCCAGAGGAGCATTGCACGGCGAATAAGCCTCCTTACCTCGACACGCCAGAGCTGGTATGTCACTCTCCACAAGGAGTAACCTTACCCCCCAGACCCCAGTCCAGAGCCTCTCATCTAGCCAAATCAGATCTCTCCTACTTTGCACTGACGAGGACCAACAGTCCGAAACACCGTGTCTGCAAATGGAGATTCTGATTTGGCTTTTATCCTAAGTCATATTACAAGACTCGTTAAAGGGTTGATTGTGACTTGTAGGATCGCTACTTCCAATAGGTGGCGCTATAGAGTACAAGTCCTCTTTGTTTGAAGAGGCAATTTGCATAGTAGAATTTCAGAACATTTAAGTTAGTGAATCTCTCCCAAAGTCTAAGCATAAGGTTTGATATGCTGGAGATGAAAAAAAATGACTTTAAGCTTATTTTAAACTGAGTTATCTGATCAAAATAAATCATAAATACTGAAAAAATCCTGTAATGAAAATTGACAATTGGTATTGCAAAGCATATTGGCAATTGCATATTTTGAGATTACATTGAAACGTGGCGTGTCGAGGTAAGGAGGCTTATTCGCCGTGCAATGCTCCTCTGGGAAATTTTAATATGCAAATTGCCTCTTCAAACAAAGAGGACTTGTACTCTATAGTGCCGCCTATTGGAAGTAGCGAGCCTACAAGTCACAATCAACCCTTTAACGAGTCTTGTAATATGACTTAGGATAAAAGCCAAATCAGAATCTCCATTTGCAGACACGGTGTTTCGGACTGTTGGTCCTCGTCAGTGCAAAGTAGGAGAGATCTGATTTGGCTAGATGAGAGGCTCTGGACTGGGGTCTGGGGGGTAAGGTTACTCCTTGTGGAGAGTGACATACCAGCTCTGGCGTTTCGAGGTAAGGAGGCTTATTCGCCGTGCAATGCTCCTCTGGGAAATTTTAATATGCAAATTGCCTCTTCAAACAAAGAGGACTTGTACTCTATAGCGCCACCTATTGGAAGTAGCGATCCTACAAGTCACAATCAACCCTTTAACGAGTCTTGTAATATGACTTAGGATAAAAGCCAAATCAGAATCTCCATTTGCAGACACGGTGTTTCGGACTGTTGGTCCTCATCAGTGCAAAGTAGAAGAGATCTGATTTGGCTAGATGAGAGGCTCTGGACTGGGGTCTGGGGGTAAGGTTACTCCTTGTGGAGAGTGACATACCAGCTCTGGCGTGTCGAGGTAAGGAGGCTTATTCGCCGTGCAATGCTCCTCTGGGAAATTTTAATATGCAAATTGCCTCTTCAAACAAAGACCAACAGTCAGAAACACCGTGTCTGCAAATGGAGATTCTGATTTGGCTTTTATCCTAAGTCATATTACAAGACTCGTTAAAAGGTTGATTGTGACTTGTAGGATCGCTACTTCCAATAGGTGGCGCTATAGAGTACAAGTCCTCTTTGTTTGAAGAGGCAATTTGCATATTAAAATTTCCCAGAGGAGCATTGCACGGCGAATAAGCCTCCTTACCTCGACACGCCAGAGCTGGTATGTCACTCTCCACAAGGAGTAACCTTACCCCCAGACCCCAGTCCAGAGCCTCTCATCTAGCCAAATCAGATCTCTCCTACTTTGCACTGACGAGGACCAACAGTCCGAAACACCGTGTCTGCAAATGGAGATTCTGATTTGGCTTTTATCCTAAGTCATATTACAAGACTCGTTAAAGGGTTGATTGTGACTTGTAGGATCGCTACTTCCAATAGGTGGCGCTATAGAGTACAAGTCCTCTTTGTTTGAAGAGGCAATTTGCACATTGAAACGTGAAAAGTTATGTCTGTTTTGCAGAATATATTTGTTTGTAACATGTAACTCGCCATGAGCAGTTTACTGTACAAATTTACACAAATATGTCTTTCAGCAGCAAATGCAGTAAGGAAAAAAAGATGCTTATTAGCATGTGTCAAACGTAACTGGAAACAATGGCACTGTACTACAACCACTCTTTTGGGATAAATCCACTCCTCCCTGTCCCACAAATCACTGAAAGCACATAGAAAAACACGGAGTAATTAGGTCATTAAATCAAATAAGTGATCACCAGGCATTTTTATTTCATGAATGAGATTTGCATCTACTAAATATTCTGTGTGAAGTGTAAAAAAAAACATTAAATTATGTTGTGATGTAAACTAAGTTATTTGATGATGATATGCTTTGGAAATTTCCGTAGTGCGTGTTAAATCATGGAGTGCAGAAGGTACAAATTATGTCATTTCTGAAGGGTAATGAATAAAGGAGTAGTACTATAAATTAATACTTAGTCATGGTATCTTAATCTTAACACAGTCATCTTTCACTTACTATTTATGCACTGAAATGCAGATAGTAGGTTATTGCAGACCTGCATTCTCGCAGTCATCGTATTAAATTTGTATATTATTTACATTTCTTTCTGTAACATTTCCGGGCCTGCATTATTTAACATATGCATTTCAAGACTACTTACAGAAAACAGTTTTAAACGCAATTTTGTGTGCGAATCCTTCCAAATCATTAGTTATATTAATATGATACTGATCTGCTATACAATGAGGATAAAAGCAGGGAAGTTATTCTCTTTATTTTTGCAGAGGATGTAATATTTTGTCCCTTTGTTTGTTGTGAATATAGTTATTGTGTTACCATTCTTTTTCACATTGACGTTCTGCATAAAGCTGATTTTACACACAATATGCTGCTAGGAAAATAGTTTTTTTGTAGCATTTTTCATGACTGTTTTGTTTACATTAGAGATGAGCGACTTTGGCTTTTTTAGGGTCGAGTCGGGTTTCATGAAATCCGACTTTCGCAAAAGTCGATTCGAACGAAATCGGCCGACTATAGAGAAAAGTCGGAGGTCCGACTGAAACACGAAACCCAATGCAAGTCAATGGTGAAGCAAAGTCGGCAGGGAGTGGAGGACAGTAAACACACCTACAGTGCCCATTTCAATGCCAACTATATCAATTCTTACTACTTAAGCTTGGCAACCTTAATTTACTTTATAATAGTTACGCATTGAAAACTGGGGGTTATTTGGCTAAACTTGTGGGGGGGAGGGCTGGCTCCAGGTTTTTGTGTGCCCCGGGTGAAAGAGTGTCAGTGGGCCCTTTAACACATACCACAATTCATGATGCTCCGATACGGCACAGAAATATAGGTATAGTACAATGACAAATACTTCACTTCTTACATTACATGACTGTTATCTATTTTAAATTCTACAATAGCTCAAAAATCGGACAGTATATTACTCCATACAGTATTATGGCCACCACATAGTGCGCCATACAGAATAATGAGCCCCATATATTGCTCCATACAGAATAATTGGTCCCATATAATGTTCCATACAGTATATGATGAGCTCCACATAATGCTGCAGTATATGATTCTATGATTCTATATGGTGGTCCCCATATAATGTGCCATACAGTATAGGACAGTCCCCATAGAGTAGAATGAGCCCACATATTGTTCCATACAGTATAATGAGTCGCATATAAAGCTCCATAGAGTATATGATGGGCCCCATATATGGCTCCATACAGAATGGGCTCCATATAATGCTCCATACAGAATAGGCCCCATATGTGCTCCATATGATGCTCCATATCCTATATGATCCCCATAAATAATAAACCCCATATGATGCTCCAGTATTTGATGGGCCCCATGGATGATGCTCCAGTGTATGATGGGCCAATATAATGCTCCATATATAATGGTCCCCATTTATAATGCTCCAGTGTATAATGGGCCCCGTAAATGCTGCTCCAATGTCTGATGTCCCCCATTTAGAATGCTCCAGTATATGATGGGCCTCGTAGATGCTGCTCCAGTGTCTGATGTCCCCCATTTAGAATGCTCCAGTATATGATGGCCCCCATTTAGAATGCTCCAGTGTATAATGGGCCCTGTAGATGCTGCTCTAGTGTCTGATGTCCCCCATTTACAATGCTCCAGTATATGATGGGCCCCATGGATGATGCTCCAGTGTAAGATGGGCCAATATAATGCTCCATATATAATGGGCCCCATTTATAATACTCCAGTATATAATGGGCCCCATAGATGCTGCTCCAGTGTCTGATGTCCCCATTTAGAATGCTCCAGTATATGGTGGGCCCCGTAGATGCTGCTCCAGTGTCTAATTTGCCCCATTTAGAATGTTCCAGTATATGATGGGCCCCGTAGATGCTGCTCCAGTGTCTGATGTCCCCCATTTACAATGCTCCAGTATATGATGGACCCCATGGATGATGCTCAAGTGTGTGATGCGCCCCATGGATGATGCTCAATTGTATGATGGGCCCCATATATCATTCTCCAGTGTATAATGCTTTCCATATATTGCTCAAAACATAAAAAAAAAATGAAATACCTCTCCTCGCTTGGCACTGCTCTGCTCTGGACTCCTCAGCGTCGCCATCTTCCAGCTCTCTGCACTTGGACGTTTAGGCAGAGGGCATACAGACGTGACGTCATCGCGCTCTCTGACCTGAATGTCACTGTCAGGAAACGCGGAAGACATCGCAGCGGTGGAGCAGGGAGACGTAAGTATTGCAAGTGCTGTGGCCCTGAGAAAGCAAGGGGGGGCCACTCGTGGGCGACGGCACTGGCACAGAGCCCCTCACAGTACGCTGGAGTGTCTGACGGCGAGTGGGCCACCAAACCATCAGAGATACTTGTGCGTACTATGAGGGGCACTGTGCCAGTGCCGTTGCCCACGAGTTGGCCCACCCACCTGCTCAGTGAACCGGCACTTGCCCCGGTGCACCAGGTGCTGACGACGGCCCTGGGGGGACAGCCCTGTTAGGGAGGTGGAAAAACTGGCATATGTTGAGGTGTAGGCTGAACAATCAGCATCTGCAAATGGAGGTATTGGAGAAGTCGGAGGAAGAGGAGGACAAAGCGAGCCATTTTGCTGGCAACCTAGGTGTCATCAGGGGAAGGTGGTACAAAATCCTTTGAAACCCAGGCATGGTTCATTTTAATGAAGGTGAGATCATCAACATTTTGGGTCGACAGCCGGTCCTCCTTTCTGTCAGAATTGATCCAGCAGCACTGAAAACTCTTTCTGATAACACACTATCAGCAGGGCAAGCGAGCTCCTGTAAGGTTTATTGTGCCAATTCAGGCCAGGTGTCCAGTTTACAGGCCCAGTAGTCAAAGGGGAATGAACTGTTAAGGAGAACATCAATAGGGAGGAGAGGTAATTTTGAACCATAGTTGGCAACTGCTGTCTCCTGTCTGTTGCAATCGATTCAGTATTACCAGTCGTGTGAGCTGTACTCGAGAAATCAGTCCACAACATGGTCATGAAACCCCTGTCTCCAATGCCACTTTGGCTGTGTGCGCCACGAACACCTCTTCCATTTGGCCCAGTACGGCTCATGGTAGAACTTGCACCGCTGCTGTGTGCTGGTAATGCCTCTAACACATGGTTTACCAGAGTTGCTTGTTTGTTCGCCAATATTAGCTCTAGGTTCTCCTGTGGCATGATGTTCTGTAATTTGCCTTTATAGCGTGGATCGAGGATGCTGGCCAACCATTAGTCGTCATCCTTCATCATTTTGGCAATGCGGGGGTCCCTTTTTAGGATCCGCAATACATAATCACACATGTGGGCCAATGTTCCAGGTGTCAATGATGCGCTGCCAGTGGTAGGTGGAGGAGCATTTTCTGCCAAATTCACATCCCTCCAGTCACGCACAAACCCTGTACCTGAACTTGGCAAGCCATCATTTTCTCTTGCCCCCTGAGAAGCATCCTCCTCTGGAAAATGCTCATTCCCCTCCTCCTCCTCTTCCTCTTCTTTCTCCACCTCATCCAGGACAGTTCCCTGAGCAGACAATGGCTGTCATCAAGGTTTCCCTCCTCCTCCTCCTCCACTGCAGATGCCCTTAATGTGCATCAAAGTTTGCATGAGCAGACGCATAAGTGGGATGCTCATGCTTATGATGGCATCATCTGCGCATACCAGCCGTGTGCATTCCTCAAAACACTGAAGGACTTTACAAAGGTCTTTCAGCTTCGACCACTGCTCACCCGACAACTCAATGTCTGCCCCCAAACTGACTGCCCGTGTATCCTCCCACAAATGCATTACAGCCTGCCTCTGTTCGCACAGCCTCTCAACCATGTGCATGGTGGAGTTCCACCTTGTTGCAACGTCTCTGATTAGGCGGTGCTTGCGGAGCTGGAGCGATCGCTGAAGCCTCTTTATACGACTGGAGTCTACGGGCGAGTGACGGATGTGCGAGCACAGTCTTCGCACCTTATAGAGCAGGGCTGTTAACTCCGTATAATTATTTAGGAAGCACTACATCACCAGGTTCAAGGTGTGAGCCAGGCAAGGTATGTGTCTGAGTTTTGCAGGGCTATGGCCGCCACAAAATTATGGCCGTTATCACTGACTACCTTGCCTGGCTCAAGATGTAAAGTACCCAGCCAAGTTGTTGACCAGTACCTTCGCGGTGTGTCTGT
This sequence comes from Oophaga sylvatica, assembly GCA_033576555.1. NCBI lineage: Eukaryota > Metazoa > Chordata > Amphibia > Anura > Dendrobatidae > Oophaga > Oophaga sylvatica. The sequence continues at coordinate 258,563,924 of JARQOD010000004.1, read as the reverse complement.
TGTCGCCCAAAGACATCATCCTTAAAACAGCCTGCTGACGCTTACCACTAGCTGTTCGATAGTGGGACACCTCGTGTGCAGCACTGGCAGCTGCAAATGGAGTGCTCGTGCCACTGCGCTCTTTCGACGCGCTTTCGCTTCTGGAGGAGGAGGAGGGTCGAATGCCTACAGCCAACTGTTGCCTATACCGTGGGCTAGGCAGCACTGTCCCACCGCCGCTGTCCCCTGTGAACCCTGCATCCGCCTCAACAACCCAGTGCACAGTGATGGACACGTAATGGCCCTGGTCATGCCTATTAGCCCATGCATCTGTTGTGAGGTGCACCTTTCCACTCACTGATTGTTTGAGTGCATGGACAATGCGGTCTTTCACATGCAAGTGGAGGGCAGGGATGGCTTTTCTAGAAAAGAAGTGCCGACTGGGTAGGTCATAGCGTGGGACAGCATAGGCCATGAGCTCTCAGAACGCTGCACTTTCAACCAAACGGAAGGGCATCATCTCTAAAGAGATCATTTTGGCAATGTAGGCATTCAAAGCCAGTGTATGTGGATGAGAGGATGAGTACTTTCTTGTCCTACTCAGAGTGTCTGCTAGGGTGAGCTGGACTTGAGAGCTGAATATGAGGGAACTAGCAGTGAACATGATGGACTGAGAGGGGGTTGGTGATGGTGGAGGTGGTGGTGGTGGTGATGGCCTAGATTCAGTCTTTCATTGCAAAAACATTGTGATTCCATTACTGCTTTGGCCTTGCGACGACACCTCAACATTTCTTTCTGGTGGTGTGCTAACCGGTGGGCTTACAGTGGGGGAAGCGATGTAACTTTGCTGGTTACCTTCAGTTGGAGCAGGTGCACATGTGCTACCTGAGGTACTGTAGTCAATCCACGCTTGCAATTGCATGGTGTTTAAATGTCTAAGCATGCAACTGGTATTCAAATTTCTGAGATTTTTCCCTCGGCTAAAGGTCCTTCCGCACTTCTTACAGATACCTTTGCCTCATCAATAGGATTTTGGTCAAAAAAGTGCCACACTGCACTCTTCCTTCTATGGTACAACTTTTCAGGGCTTGCATGCTGTGCTAATTTGACCATCTGGCCAAGCTGTCCAGCAACTCTTTTTGTTGTTTTAACACATTTTTGGACTGCTACGGGCCTACGAGATAACCGCAGCTGCGATGTCGATGCCTGCTGCGGATCCTCCTCCTGTTCTGAGCTATTGCCAGCGGCACCCTCTTCCCCCAATGGATGCCAATATGGGTCAACAACTGGGTCATCCATCACCTCCTCCTCAATTTCATGTGCACCTTCCTCTGTGTCACCGTGTAAGGTGGTACAGTATGTGGCAAGGGGCAACTGAGTTACATCAGGGTCAGATTCTGGCTCAGTAGACTGCGAGGGCAATGTAATGCTGTGGGTGAATGTACCAGCAGAATCATCTAGCAGTGGCTGTGCATCAGTGCACTCCATGTCAGATTCATCTTGGACTGGGAAATTCAGGATTTGACTTGATAACCCAGGCATGGTATGTGAAAAGAGCTCCATGGAGTAATCAGAAGTGTGGCCTGCCGCATCCTTCACTTTTGGTGGGGGTGAAGAACACAAGGAAAGGTGTTGTTTCTGACCAGGAGCCTACACTTGAGACTCAGTGCTTGCATTTTTTAAAACTTCAGAAGAGGAGGCGATAGAGCTGGAGGCTGTTTCGGCAATGTAAGACAAAACCTGTTCCTGATACTCCGGCTTTAAAATCGGTTTATCTACCCCAGAGAAAAGGGAGCTTTCCAGGCCTTCTTGAGCCAGATGATGACGCCGGCTCAACACCTCAATACCAGCTGGCCCCACATGTCCACATACGCTGCCTCTTCCACCATACTTCCTAATTTTTGGGAAAATGTACCAAAAATACCAGCAGATATATGATACTGTATCAGAAGAGTATAGCTGTATACAGTCTAGTGATAATTGTAAATCTCTGTATATATTTCAGGAGTCAAAAACAGACGCTCTCAAGCTCAGTATGGATTAGGCAAGAATATAAAAAGTTGAAAAAGGGTACTGTATCACCAGATACCAGCTATATATAGTATAGTGAAAATATTGTAAATCTCCATATATATTTCAGGAGTCAGACACAGATGCTCTCAGGCTCAGTATGGATTAGACAAGAATATAAAAAGCTGAAAAAGGGTAATGTATCATAAGCGTACAGCTGTATACAGTGTTGGGGTAATTGTAAATCTCCGTATATATTTTCGGATTAACAAAAGACGCTCACAGGCTCAGTATGGATCACATCAGAATATAAGAAGTAGAAAAAGGGTAATGTATTTGAAATGTACAGCTGTGTACAGTGTTGGGGTAATTTTAAATCTCCGGATATATTTCCAGAATCAGACACAGACTCTCACAGGCTCAGTATGGATAACACCAGAATATAAAAAGTAGAAAAAGGGTAATGTATTAGAAGCGTACAGTTGTATACAGTGTTGGGGTAATTTTAAATCTCCGTATATATTTCCGGAGTAACACACAGACGCTCACAGGCTCAGTATGGATTAGACTAAAATATATAAAAAGCAGATCCGCAAGACATAATCACACATGTGGGCCAATGTTCCAGGTGTCAATGATGCACTTACAGTGGTGGGTGGAGGAGGACTTTCTGCCAAAAAGGGTACTGTATCACAACCGTACAGCTGTATACAGTCTAGGAGTAATTGTAAATCTCCGCATATATTTCAGGAGTCACCCACAGACACTCACAGGCTCAGTATGGATCACACCAGAATATAAAAAGTAGAAAAAGGGTAATGTATTTGAAGCGTACAGCTGTATACAGTGTTGGGGTAAGTTTAAATATCCGTATATGTTTCCAGAGTCAGACACAGACTCTCACAGGCTCAGTATGGATCACACCAGAATATAAAAAGTAGAAAAAGGGTAATGTATTAGAAGTGTACAGTTGTATGCAGTGTTGGGGTAATTTTAAATCTCCGTATATATTTCCGGAGTAACACACAGACGCTCACAGACTCAGTATGGATTTGACCGTAATACAGAAGGCAGAAAAACGGTACTATGTCAGAAGATACCAGCTGTATACGGTTTTGGGGAAAATTTAAATCTCCGTATATATTTCCCGAGTAACACACAGATTCTCACAGACTCAGTATGGAGTAGACCAGAATATGAAAAGCAAAAAAGGCTAATGTATCCGAAGATACCAGGCATATACAGTGTAGGGGTAATTGTAAATCTCTGTATATATTTCCGGAGTAACACCCAGACGCTCTCTCAGTATGGATTTGACCGTAATACAGAAGTCAGAAAAACGGTACTGTATCAGAAGATACCAGCTGTATACGGTTTTGGGGAAAATTGAAATCTCCGTATATATTTCCGGAGACACACACAGATAGTCAGCATGTATTTGTCCGTTATACCAGCCGCTACACGATAGTGTGTGAGGAGCATACAGCTCTATATGGTGTGTGAAAAATGAACGCTCAGTAACTGTGCAGAAAAAAAGAATAAAAGTATTTGTGCTGTGTAAAAAGCAGTCTGCACACCAGTGTACACACAGCAATACAGCTAGCAGGCAGCCTATTAACTAGCACTGCTGCTGCACAAAAGAAATTCCTCCCTGTCACTGGCAGGCAGCCTAATAACCAGCGCTGCTGCACACAGCAAAATCCTCCCCTGTCACTGCACACTAACTGTACAGCACAATCGCTATCAGCACAAGAACAGAATAACTTTTTTTCCGGCCTACTGGGAAACAGCGGCAGCAACCTCTCCTTATGCTAAGATCGGCAGAAGTAAAATGGCGGTCTGCTCTCAGGGCTTTTATAGCCACTGTGATGCCACACAAAGCAAGCCAATCACTGCAATGCCCTTCTCTAAGATGGTGTTGGCCGCTGCCCATGTCATCGCGTTGCTCACAGTCTGCATCCTTGCTCATTGGCTGAGAAAAGGCGCCTGCAAGCATTCTGGGAAAACTGACTTTGGCGCTCAGGTCGACAACCGCATGGCCGACCTCATGCTATGGTCGAGTTTCGCTCGGCGAAACCCGACTTTGGCGAAAGTCGGTGATTTTTAAATCTGACCGACCTGTTTTGCTCAACTCTAGTTTACATATGTGTAAACATCATAAAAAAGTATGTTACATTTACTAATCGGCCATAAAAAATACTCTGTAAGGCACCTTTTACATGTCCTGGTGATTCCTATACTGGAAAAAGCAGTTCTGGTGAGATCTGTGTTCCATTCCCATGTGCAATCCGTATGTACATATGTGACATCCATGTGACATCTGTGTATCTGTTTGCTCTCCATGTGTCCATGTGTGAGGAGGCCTCTTGTTTGTAGCCTACGAGGGGAACAATTTATATGGCCACTTCCCAGGCTATTAATATCAACTCACTGCTGTCTGCTTAGCCTTTACCGGTTTAAATTTATAGAGGGACTCTATATCATTTTTCTTCTGGGGTCCACCGTAAGCTAACCAGTAAAGGCTAAGCAAACAGCTGTGAGATGTTATTAATAGCTTGGGAACCTTTTGGGATATTGTCTCATTTCCCAAATTATTAATATCAGCCCCTAGCCATGGTCTTTCCTTCCGCTCGTTATGAAAATTACGTGGGAGCTTACTCCACTTTTTAAATTTAATTCTTAATTTTACACATAATGTACATGGTGGGTGCTGAATACAACACCCATCATTGTCGCCTGGCCAAGCTAATCTCAGGGAGACCAGGAGACAATGATGAGAGCACCCAGGGCCTGGGATCAGCGCAAACTGTACCACTTTTTCCCAAGCGCTGGTACGTCTCATCCGTGGGAGGGAGAATTGCAGAGGTCCTGAAGAAGAAGGGTCAACACTGCAAATATTGACTTGCTGCATTAACTCATTCTATCAATATAAGCTTTTGTTACTCATATGTTTGCAATTATATTTCTGTCTGTGATAAAAACATCTGTCAAACACACATAAAAACCAGAGGGCAGCAGATCATGTGAAAATATAATATTTGTGTCATTCTCAAAACTTTTGGCCATGGCTGTAGCCAATGTACAGTATATATTCACTTCCCAGAGAAGTTACATGTGTGTGTGCGGATATAAATATATATAATAATATATATATATATATACTATATATATATGTGCTTGTGCAGTATATGCAACCAGACTTAAAGTGTCATGGACCCCACAGCTCATACTTTCCATTATTACCCCCTTCTATCGCTCCCAATCCAATATTAATAAACACCCGAAATCTTTCCAACCTCAAATACGTGCCCCTGACGCCCACCACTCAGCTCCCTCTCTCTGGATCACTCTGGAATGCCCGCTCCATCTTCAATTAAACTCCATGTGATTCACAACCTCTTTACCTCTCAAAATTTTTCCTTCCTTGGCCTCACTGAAACATGGCTGACACCCTCTGACACCGCCTCCCCTGCTGCGCTATGCTATGGCGGCCTCTAATTCACCCACACTCCTCACCCTGGCATCAGACATGGTGGAGGAGTGGGACTTCTCCTTTCTTCCAACTGCACCTTCAATCCAATCCCACCTCTTCCCTCCCTTGTCCTGCCCTCTTTCGAAGTCCACTCTGTCCGCATCTACTCTCCCTCCAAACTCCAAGTGGCCATCATATACCGACCTCCAGGCCCAACCACTGCCTTCATGGACCAATTATCGACATGGCTCCTTCACTTTCTGCTGACATTCCCACCATCATCATGGGTGACATCAACATCCCCATTGACACCCAAAAGTCGGTAGCTTCCAAACTCCTGGCCCTTACTTCATCCTTTGGACTTACCCAGTGGTCCTCCTCAGCCACCCACACAGACGGACACACATTAGACCTGGTCTTAACCCACCTCTGCTCCCTTTCTAACTTTACAACCTCCCCTGAGAAACTAACTACACCTAAAGATAGAAATAGGAAAGCTATCTGCCCCGGAGCAGAACCCCAAAGATAATAGAAAGCCCCCAAACATGTAATGGCGGTTAGACAAGAGGAAATACTGACACAGAAAGAAAATAGAATGAGCAAACGCTGGGGCCCAAACTATCTAAATAGAAAAGGACAGGAAGGGTACTTACTGCAATCCCAGAAAACCCTGAAAAAACACCAACTCTACTAATTTCAAAATCACCTGAGATCACACGACCTCTACCACCTAAATTAGCTCTCTGGTGTAACAAAATCAAAACAGCAGCCACTGAAAAAACTGGAAAAAGCAAAAGAACAAAACTCAGAGGCTGAACTAACTGAGAAGGCAGAAGCCCCCGGAGGGGACCCAGAAGGCCCCAAAGAAGTGCAGGACAAAATGCAAAAATATAGCAACAACACAAAAGAAGAAAAATTCTTATCTGGTAGCAGGAGATGCAGACACGACACAGCAGGCTACAAGGGAAACTGGAATGAAGGATTCAGACCAGAACAATTGATCACCGGCAACCCTGATGGGAAAATGACTCCCTTATATAAGACCAGTCAGTAACACCTGATTCCCAGTCCTCACAATCTTCACTAGTACCGCTTGTAACCACCAGAGGGAGCCTCTGCTCAGAACTCATCTCAAACCCATTCACAACAGTACCCCCCCCTTGAGGAGGGGTCACCGAACCCTCATTTGAGCAACCAGGTCGGTCAGGATGAGTTCTATGATACGCACGGATAAGTCTCCTAGCATGGATGTCCGAAGCAAACACCCAAGAATTGTCTTCCTGACCATAACCTCTCCATTTAACCAAATACTGGAGTCTTCGTCTAGAAAAACGAGAATCCAATATTTTCTCAACCACATACTCCAGATTGCCCTTAACCAAAACAGGGTCAGGAGGCACAGTAGCAGGAACCACTGGCTCAACAAACCTCTTCAACAAGGACTTGTGGAACACGTTATGGATCTTAAATGTCCCTGGAAGAAGCAAACGAAAAGAAACAGGATTAATAATCTCCATGATCTTATAAGGTCCAATGAACCTAGGCTTAAATTTAGGAGATGCTACTCTCATAGGAATATTCTTTGAGGACAACCAGACCAAGTCCCTCACTTTAAACCGAGGACCATCAGTCCTATGCCGGTTAGCAAACCGCTGGGCCTTCTCCTGAGAGAGGGACAACCTTTCCACTACCTGGTCCCAAATCTGTTGCATACGCTCAACAACAGAGTCAACACCTGGACAGACAGAAGCTTCCGTCTGTCCTGAAGAACATCGAGGGTGAAAACCAGAATTACAGAAAAACGGAGACATCAAAGTGGCAGAGCTAGCCCTATTATTAAGAGCAAACTCAGCCAAAGGCAAAAAAGAGACCCAGTCATCCTGATCAGCAGACACAAAGCATCTTAGATAAGTCTCTAATGTCTGGTTTGTTCTCTCAGTTTGACCATTGGTCTGAGGATGAAATGCCGAGGAGAAAGACAATTGAACACCCAGTTTAGAACAAAAAGTCCTCCAAAATCTGGAAACAAACTGGACTCCTCTGTCAGACACAATGTTCTCAGGAATGCCGTGTAAACGAACCACGTGCTGAAGAAACAACGGCACCAATTCAGAGGAGGAAGGCAACTTAGGTAATGGCACAAGATGTATCATTTTGGAAAACCTATCACAAATTACCCAGATGGTGGTCATTCTCTGAGAAACAGGAAATCGGAAATTAAATCCATAGAGATATGGGTCCATGGTCTCTTGGGCACAGGCAATGGCATCAACAAACCACTAGAGCGAGAGCAAGGCTTGGAGCGAGAGCAAGTCCCGCAGGACTGCACAAATTCCCTGACATCGCGAGACAAGGTAGGCCACCAAAAGGACCGACTAACCAAGTCTCTGGTACCAAACATTCCGGGATGCCCAGCCAATGCGGAACAATGAATCTCAGACATCACACTCTTTTTCCATTGGTCCGGGACAAACAATTTTCCAACAGGGCAGCGCTCGGGCCTATCCTCCTGACACCCCTCCAGAGCAAGTCTCAAATTGGGCGAGATGGCGGAAAGAACTACACCCTCTTTCAAAATAACAGAAGGATCAGATAACTCAGGAGAGTCCGCAAGGAAACTCCTCGAGAGGGCATCCGCCTTAACATTCTTAGTGCCAGGAAGAAAGGAAACCACAAAATTAAAACGTGTGAAAAACAAGGCCCACCTGGCCTGTCTAGGATTGAGTCGCTTGGCAGATTCCAGATAGACCAGATTCTTATGGTCCGTAAGGACCACCACCTGATGTTTGGCTCCCTCCAGCCAATGTCTCCACTCTTCAAAAGCCCACTTCATGGCCAATAACTCCTGATTACCCACGTCATAATTACGTTCAGTAGGAGAAAATTTTCGAGAGAAAAAGGCACAAGGGTTACTTTTAGAGGTCTCTGGATCTTTTTGGGACAAAACGGCACCTGCCCCAATTTCAGAGGCATCAACCTCCACCTGAAATGGCAGAGAAACATCAGGCTGCCGTAGAACAGGAGCAGAAGTGAATCTCTGCTTAAGTTCCTGAAATGCAGAGACTGCCTCAGGAGGCCAATTCACCACATCAGAACCCTTTCTGGTCAAATCAGTTAATGGTTTAACAATAACCGAGAAATTACCAATAAATTTACGATAAAAATTGGCAAAACCCAAAAATCTCTGAAGAGCCTTTAATGAAGTAGGTTGGACCCAATCACAGATGGCCTGAACCTTGACCGGGTCCATTTCAATAACAGATGGGGACAAAATGAATCCAGAAATGAGATCTTCTGTACGCCAAAAAGACACTTTGATCCCTTCACATACAGAGCATTATCCCTCAAAATCTGGAACACAGTCCGAACATGTTTCACATGAGAGTCCCAGTCATTAGAAAAAATCAAGATATCATCCAAATAAACAATCAGAAATTTGTCCACAAAATCCCTGAAAATGTCATTCATGAAGAACTGGAAGACGGAAGGGGCATTAGTGATCCCAAAGGGCATCACTAGGTACTCAAAATGCCCTTCAGGGTATTGAATGCCGTCTTCCATTCATCCCCGTGCTTAATGCGAATAAGGTTATACGCCCCCCTGAGGTCAAGCTTGGTAAACCAAGTAGCGTTTTTCACCTGGAAAACAGGTCAGAAATCAAGGGTAACGGGTATTGATATTTCACAGTAATATTGTTCAAGAGACGATAATCAATACACGGCCTTAATGAACCATCTTTTTTGGCCACAAAGAAAAAACCGGCACCTAAGGGTGAAGAGGATGGTCTGATATGACCCTTCTCCAATGATTCCTTGATATAAGACCGCATAGCGTCATGTTCAGGTACAGACAAGTTAAAAAGGCGACCTTTAGGGAATTTACTACCCGGCACTAATTCAATAGCGCAGTCATAGCTCCTATGGGGAGGTAAGGATGCAGATTTACTTTCGCTAAACACATCAGAAAAATCAAACAAAAAGTCAGGAACATCCTGAGCTTGGGGGAGGCAGAAAAAACAGGAGTGTTGGTATTAACACATTGGCAGCCCCAACTGGTTACAGACACAGATTTCCAATCCAAAACAGGATTATGAGACTGTAACCAAGGGAAACCCAGCACGATAATATCATGCAGATTATATAGAACCAAAAATTTGCAGCACTCCTGGTGATCAGGTTCAACCCTCATTATCACCTGAGTAGAAAACTGGGGTTTATTCTCAGCCAAAGGGGTAGAATCGATCCCCAGTAGGGGAATAGACTTCTGTAGGGGTATCAAGGGAAACCCACAACGTTTAGCAAAATCATAATCCATCAGGTTAATAGCTGCTCCAGAATCAACGAAAGCCTGAGCAGAAAATGAGGACAGAGAGCATATCAGAGTGACAGTTAATAAAAACTTAGTCTGAACACTACCCAAGACAACTGAGCGTGCAAAAAGTCTTCCCCGCTTAGGGCAGACTGAAATACCATGAGAGGCATCACCACAGTAGAAACATAACCTATTTGCCCCGGAGCAGAACCCCAAAGATAATAGAAAGCCCCCAAACATGTAATGGCGGTTAGACAAGAGGAAATACTGACACAGAAAGAAAATAGAATGAGCAAACGCTGGGGCCCAAACTATCTAAATAGAAAAGGACAGGAAGGGTACTTACTGCAATCCCAGAAAACCCTGAAAAAACACCAACTCTACTAATTTCAAAATCACCTGAGATCACACGACCTCTACCACCTAAATTAGCTCTCTGGTGTAACAAAATCAAAACAGCAGCCACTGAAAAAACTGGAAAAAGCAAAAGAACAAAACTCAGAGGCTGAACTAACTGAGAAGGCAGAAGCCCCCGGAGGGGACCCAGAAGGCCCTCAAAGAAGTGCAGGACAAAATGCAAAAATATAGCAACAACACAAAAGAAGAAAAATTCTTATCTGGTAGCAGGAGATGCAGACACGACACAGCAGGCTACAAGGGAAACTGGAATGAAGGATTCAGACCAGAACAATTGATCACCGGCAACCCTGATGGGAAAATGACTCCCTTATATAAGACCAGTCAGTAACACCTGATTCCCAGTCCTCACAATCTTCACTAGTACCGCTTGTAACCACCAGAGGGAGCCTCTGCTCAGAACTCATCTCAAACCCATTCACAACACTCCCCACTCCCTCTATCTGACCATCATCTACTCTCTCATCCCTGTCCTCCTCACCTGTCACCCATGTCTAGCAACATGCGCACCCGCTGAAACCTTGCAAATCTAGACACTCACTCACTCTCTGACTATCCTACCACTGTCCTCCATATCTTCACTCCATGACACAGACACTGCCACTAGTTTCTACAATGCCACTCTTGCATCAGCCATCAACTCGGTCGACCCTGTCATGCATAACAGAGTGCGACAAATCAATAGACAACCCTGGCACAATAACACCACTAAAAAGCTTCGGCAAGCATCCAGAATTGCTGAACGGCGCTGGAAGAAAACGCATGCACAAGACGATTTCACTGCACTCAAACAAGCAACACTTGCATGCAAATCAGCTCTCACCTCTGCTAAACAGGCCTACTTTACATCCCTTGTATCTTCCTTATCCCACAACCTCAAACAGTTGTTCAATACTTTTAACTCCCTCCTCCGCCCACCACTGCCCCCTCCTACCTCCCTCATCTCTGCTGAGGACTTTGCCATGCACTTCAAAAACAAGATAGACCAAACACGGCAAGTCTTTATTAGTCAACCACCACAACCCCTTTGTATTCCTGACCAATGCCCAAATCCCATAACTTCCTTATACAACATCACAGAAGGGGAGCTTGCTCATCTTCTCTCCAAATCACACCTCACCACTTGTGCACTCGACCCCATCCCATCCCACCTCCTCCCCAATCTCGCCACCACTCTTATCCCAACAGTAACCCACCTCTTCAACCTATCACTAACTTCCGGTACCTTCCCTTCTGCTTTCAAACATGCCACAGTCACGCCTATCCTCAAAAAGCCAACCCTCGACCCAACCGCTATGTACAGCTATCGCCCAATATCGCTGCTCCCATTCGCTTCCAAACTCCTGGAGCAGCACGTCCACGCTGAACTTTCCTCCCATCTCTCATCTAACCTGCTCTTTGAGAATCTACAATCCGCCCCATCACTCCACTGAGACAGCCCTGACCAAAATTACTAACGAACTACTTACAGCCAAAACTAACGGACAATACTCTATACACCTCCTTCTAGACCTGTCCTCTACTTTCAACACAGTTGACCACTGCCTCCTACTACAGATCCTCTCTTCCTTTGGCATCAAAGACCTTGCCCTATCCTGGATCAAATCATACCTCTCCAACCGCACATTCAGCATCTCCCACTCCCACACTACCTCCTCATCCCACCCTCTCTCTGTTGGAGTCTCCCAAGGGTCGGTTCTAGGACCCCTACTCTTCTCAATCTATACACTTGGCCTGGGGCAACTCATAAAGTCCCACGGATTCCAGTACCACCTTTATGCCAATGATACTCAGATCTACCTCTCTGGCCCAGATGTTACCTCTCTGCTCTCCAAAATCACAGAGTGTCTATCAGCCATATCCTCTTTCTTCTCCTCCCGCTTCCTCAAACTGAATGTGGACAAATCTGAACTGATCATCTTTCCCCATCTTACAGATCTTCCTTACCTGACCTATATATAACAATTGACAACATCACTTTTTCCCCCGTACTGGAGGTCTGCTGCCTTGGAGTAACCCTTGACTCTGCATTGTCCTTCAAACCGCACATCCAAGCACTCTCCACATCCTGCCGCCTCCAGCTCAAAAATATTTCCAGAATCCGTTCCTTCCTTAACCCTCACTTTACTAAAATACTTGTGCACGCCCTCATCATCTCCCATCTCGACTACTGCAACATCCTTTTCTGTGGCCTCCCTGCTAACACTCTCGCACCTCTCCAGTCCATCCTTAACTCTGCTGCCCGACTAATTCATCTCTCTCCTCGCTACTCCTTTGCTTCTCCCCTCTGCAAATCTCTCCACTGGCTTCCACTCCGTCAGCGTATCCAATTCAAATTACTAATACTGACCTACAAGGATATCTATAACCTGTCTCCTCCATATATCTCTGAACTAATCTCCCGATATCTTCCCTCACGTAATCTGCAATCCTCCCAAGACCTCCTTCTCTCCTCCACACTTATTTGCTCCTCGCCTAACCGCCTCCAAGACTTCTCCCGAATAGCCCCCATCCTCTGGAATTCTTTGCCCCAACACGTCCGACTATCAACCACACTCAGATCCTTCAGACGGGACCTGAAAACCCACCTCTTCAGGAAAGCTTACAGCCTGCAATGATCCACGCAGCCTCCTCACCACTACTGGAGATATTGCCTCAACCAACACCGGAACTGCTGCAACCCCCCAACCTACTGTCTCCTTCCCCACCATCCTGTAGAATGTAAGCCCGCAAGGGCAGGGTTCTCTCTCCCCTCTATATCGTTCTGTCATTGTTAGTTTGTTTAGAGTAAGTGATTTCTGTAATCTGTATGTAACCCCTTCTCATGTACATCACCATGGAATCAATGGCGCTACATAAATAAATAATAATAATAATAATAATAATAACAACAAAATAATGGGTTAAAAGTAGAGTAAAACTATATACCTATATGTACACGGTTGGTATTTTTTTGGTGTAAAAATGTAGCAGCCCTCATACACGTTAGAGTGACATCAGTTGAACTTGCCAATATCAGTCTAATGTGTATGGGGGCTTCCCAACTCTCCCCGACAGATGATGTTGAAAAGATAATCATCCGACATGTCCGCTTTGTACTAATCCTTTTGTTCTCTAGTCATAAGCCACCACCAGAGATGTCTGGTGGTGGCTGTTTCTTAGAGAGAATAGAGAACAGCAGAGCGAGCACTCTTATGTATACGAGAGATGGTCGAGATAGCTGTCAGCCGAACGTTCGGCCAGACCATCATTTAGACTTTAGAGATCTAAAGTGTATGGGGTTTCAACATTCACAAAAAGTCTTTTTGACTCATTTCATCACTTTTGCCCTCAGATGTTTGCTTGATCTCATGGGCAGCATGAATCGCATTCTGACTGCACAATTGCAGCCATGTATATTATGCACATTGTGGCATTTCAAAGAATGATATGCCTTAGGCCTCTTTCACACATCAGTTTTTTGACGTCAGGCGCGATCCAGCGCTTTTGTAAAAAAGGATCCGTTTTTTTTAATCCGCCGGAGTCGTTTTTTTGTCATTGACTATCATTAGCGCCGGATTGCGCCGGATGTCCTTGCGTTGCGTCCGTAATGTACATTCCGGCTGCCAGACAAAACGATCACTGCAACGTTTTTTTTCCTGCCGCACCCGCCTGATAGCGCCTGAAGCGGCGCATCAGGCAGCCGCAAACAATACAAGTCTATGGTGCCGGATCAGTCTTTTGTGCAATCCGGCAAAAGACTGATCCGGATTCTGGAAACCAAGGTCTCTCTCTCTCTCTCCTTGGTCCGGACATGCGTACCAAGCAATTACAGGTTCAAAAGTTCAGGACGGATCCGGCCGAAAACCTGATCCGTTGCATCAGTTTTTTCAAAATCAGCGCCGGATCCTTCCTTTCCGTTTTTGGACGGAGTGTGCCTGACGCCAAAAACCTGATGTGTGAAAGAGGCCTTAAAGATCTTCCAGAGCTGGATGTACCAAATATAGTTCCACAGTGTTAGAATGATATACATAGCTGCAATTGTGCAGCCAGGCTGCGATTCATGCTGCCTATGGTTGGGACAGCATGAATTGCTTGAGAAGTTCCCTTTAACTTCTAGGTAAC
>JARQOD010000004.1:258308183-258549531 GCA_033576555.1 Oophaga sylvatica | reverse complement strand
CTAAAATTTCCATCATGTAATACTGATAATATGTGCCAATCATTTATATTAACAAACAAAAACTTTAAAAAGTGCATAGTGCATAGTCAAAACAGCTATTTATGCCTGACTGTGGACTTGCAAGCATGACAACGGATAGATAAGGTATATATAGATGAGACTGCATAGCCACAGATGTTGAATGGCGATGTAATACTGTACCTCAATAAAGTGTGCGTTACTACTACATCCTTTTTTTTATATAGCTTTATAAAAGGTTACGTGCATGTATGGTTGCGCCTTTGTTTGGACGCACAGACTGGCTTAATGCTGTGACGCGTTGGGTATTGGAGCGTCTGTGCGTCTTATGACGCAGACTAACATTCACGGTGCGCATCGTTCATCATCGCAAGCGTACCGACAACACAAAGGCGTTGTCATGACTGCTTTACTCAGTAAACATGCACCTATGATGAAAACATTACACGCATGTGCCCTATTACATAACAAGCTACAAGAAAAAACGAGTGTGAGGTGTGACACAGCTGTTTTGTTAAGGTACAGTATTATATCGACATTGTACAGTGTCGCTATTCAGTCTGATAAATAGATATCATTCACCTATTCTATCAGTTGTCGTTCTTTCAGCACCACTTACAGGTATATATTTTGCTATTGTGACTATGCACTATTGACTTTAACAAGGTAATGCATTATTTTGTTAGCGATTATCATGTTTACATGAAGGACCTTTATGATATGGGCTGTTAACTTTCTAATTAAATATGTATTTTTTAAAATGACACAAATATAATTAATGTTGAAGAGGACTATTCCTACATGCATTGTTTGCACAATATTACAGGTGTACATCACGTCCCTTAATCAACATTGGATTATTATATTTACTTGTATGCTTTTATTTAAAAGCCAAGAACACTGAAGTCTAACCTTCGCACTGCAGCTGTTGTCAAAGTTCAACCCACATTATGCACTTCCAACATTGCAGCATTTGAGTCATGATGTGAGTTGGATTTGTCTAAGCTATGGAGTGACAAGGTTGACCATCAGTATCCTATAGCATAAGTAGGCTTTTGTGTTAGCATTTGTTTTCGACATGTGCATATCTGAAATAATATGTCACAATTATTTTGTTACAGATTTGTGACAAAGACTAATCATTTTATGGTTTTAAAGCTGACGTTTCAAATGTTTACAGCTTAGAAATCAGGGTGTAGCCTCATATCTATGTGTAGCACTAGACACTTTGACATGTCATGCTTTTTTCACCATGTGTAGGTAGCTAGCAGTAATTTTTGCCAGACACACAGCAGGGGAACAGCAGGCGTTACTGAACCCCACAAACACATCAGCGATTGTTTTCATCTGTGCATCTAACACTTCTGAGCAGCAACTGGCGGTGTTGAAGCCCAGGGTCAAGGAGGGTGTAGGCAGAGGCCTTGTATGAGATGTTTGAAGTTGAAGTTGTAGTTAGCAGCAGTAATTTTTGCCAGACACACAGCAGGGGAACAGCAGGCGTTACTGAACCCCACAAACACATCAGCGATTGTTTTCATCTGTGCATCTAACAGTTCTGAGCAGCAACTGGCGGTGTTGAAGCCCAGGGTCAAGGAGGGTGTAGGCAGAGGCCTTGTATGAGATGTTTGAAGTTGAAGTTGTAGTTAGCAGCAGTAATTTTTGCCAGACACACAGCAGGGGAACAGCAGGCGTTACTGAACCCCACAAACACATCAGCGATTGTTTTCATCTGTGCATCTAACACTTCTGAGCAGCAACTGGTGGTGTTGAAGCCCAGGGTCAAGGAGGGTGTAGGCATAAAATATTGAGTTATTGCCTTGTTACGTGGCCATTGCAAATGTATATACTTCAAACAAGAATAAATAAAGTTTTACTAGGACAATAAAATGATGAATTTCAATTCCAAGATTAGAAAAATATTTAGACTTGAGAGTCCTCAGTGGTTGATACCGTTTAATGGCTAACTGAAAGATGGTAACAAATTCCAAGCTTTCGAGACTACTCAGGTCTCTTCATCAGGCTAAGACTAAAACAAAAAATGAAGAAACACATATTTCTACACACAACAGGACACAGGAATAGGTAAGACAAGTGAGGGAGGGACAAGTGAGGGAGACCGGCCAAAAAATGAGAACAAGGATGAATTATCAGCGCCACACAATAAGAGAAAAATAATGGATTTACCTGTGGCAAAACACTTTTGTATGCCCGGTCATAGCATGATGGATATGGAATTACTGGTATTAAAATATAACTTCAAATATGAGAAAGATACAAAGATTTCAGAATATAAGCTCATCATGACCTTTGACACTCTTAGTGATGGAATGAATAGATCACAGGGATTTATGTCATTCTATATCAATTAAGGAATCTGCGTCTCTGCCCTTCCAGGGACATGAAAACAGAAAACCAGACCCCAATCAGAGGGCAATAAAACTTTCTATCCTTATCTAGGAACTGTTCCAATATTTATGTTCATCCCTCTGTCATAATGACAGTTCTGCTACACGTGACTTACTTGTCTTACCTATTGCACTATTCCTGTGTCCTGTTGTGTATAGAAATATGTGATGCTTCATTTTTTGTTTTAGTCTTTGCCTGATGAAGAGACGTGAGTAGCTCGAAAGCTTGCAATTTGTTACCATCTTTTCAGTTATCCATTAAAAGGTATCAACCACTGCGGACTCTCAAGTCTAAATATTTGTCTATCTACTGGCTAACACGGTACGAAGATACACATGTTTCCTAACTTCAAGAATAAAAATAAAGACCCTGCAAATATAAACGCATATATGCACATGCCAACAAGAAATGGAACAACACACCACCCAAAAAATTGGTTACAAAATATAGTGTTGTAAATTTAAGAATAAAAGTCCATTTTTGTATTTATGAATAATGCTTAAGGAACGCTATGTTAAACCATAACATAGTGAAGACAATGGATTTTGTAATAGTCACTCATCATCATCATTGCAATTTATATGTGACAGTCACAGACATTTCAATTATTTAAGTTAATAAAATCGTTACTTTGTACAGCATGTATGACATGTCCAGCATGGACTCATCAATGTGATGACGCAATAATGTACGATAAAAAATAACCATTTAAAAAAACATTATGCATTGTCACAATGTAAGTGTGTGCCTGCAAGTGTAGGTGAAACAAAGGCTACGGATAGCAAAGGTATATTCTATGTCTGTATCAGACAGTGGACAGCCTCTGATGGGTAATGGCGATGTTATACTGTACGTCAATAAAGTCTGCGGCTGCAATCATGCATTTTTTGCTTGTACAGTGTTGAAGAGGGTAAAAGCATGTCTGGTTGCGCAAGGCTTTATCCGTCAACACTACCTTCCTACTGTCACGCGTAGGGTAGGGTAGCGTGTGTCAATTAGATGACTCTATAAAATGTGACGTTACGCAGCGTTATTGTGCCCTAGGGACACCAAAAATACGACAGCAGTAATCACTTACTGTCTAATACTCCACCTATGACCAACAAAAAAAGCACGTTCCCTCTTTAACAATCTACAAGACTAACAAGCATAATGGTTGACGCTGACTTTATTGAGGTACAGTATTACATCGACATTGTCCATGAGTAACTATGCACTGTGATACCTATATACCATTATTAATTTATATCTGTTGTGCATGTTTCAACAGCACTTGCAGGTATAACTACCTATTGTCAGTATGCATGATGCACTTTCTAGATGTAATAATTTATTATTGCACATTATTACCAGGTTTAGATGCTGGCCATTTCATATATGGTGTGTGAAGTTACAGTTGGCATCAGTATGTGTATTTTATAATGTCTGTCATAAATAAAACTCGTGATGATGATGATGAGGATTTTATGATTCGTACATCCATTGACTGCATTATCTTACAGGTACATATAAAGTTCCTTAAAAAGCATTAAATGATAAGTATGAAATGTACTTTTATGCATTAATTTCAAAAAGTGAACACTATGTTTTAGTTTTTGTTACCATTTCTAATAGACATGTGCAGATATGCGCTGTGATGACAAATTATTATTTGTCCATATTTGTTATAAAAATGTATCATTCTAGGCCTGGAAAACTTCACAATTTCCTGTTTTAAGCATAACAATCAGGGTGACGGCTCTTCCCTATTTGGAGCATGTTCCACATGGGTTTTTCGGTGCATGTGTAGGGAACAGGAGACTTCTTGCCGGCCACACAGCAGGGGAACAGCTGGCGTTACTGAACCCCACTAACACTATAGCTTGTGTATTGGTCTGTGGACACGACACTTCTGAGCAGCAACTGGCAGTGTTGTAGCCCAGGGAGTAGAGTTCAGGTGGTAGAAAGATGAACATAACAGGAGACATGGATAACGTTGCGAACCAGTTATTTAATCTGAAAACGGACAGACAAATTCTGGCGAGATCCATGCCTTGTTCATTTTCAGAAAAGTAAGCCGGTCTACATTATCTTAGGATAGTCGCATGCGACGGTCTGTTAGTACACCACCTGCAGCACTAAAGACGCGCTCCGATAATACACTGGCAGCAGGGCAAGCCAGCACCTCCAATGCATACTGGCTAAGCTCTGGCCATGTATCCAGCTTAGAGACCCAAAACTTGAATGGGGAAGAGCCATCTGGGAGTACACTGAGAGGGAAAGACATGTAGTCTGTCACCATCTTACGGAAACGTTGCCTCCTGCTGACTGGAGCCGTCTCGGATGGTGTAGACATTTGTGGCGCTGCCACAAAACTTCACCACATTTGGAACATACTGGTCTTGCCCTGTGCAGAGGCGCTGCTTGTGCTCCCTCTTGTTGCAGAGCTGTCTCCACTGCCTCGACGCACAGAGCTGCTTTGTAAAGCAGTAGCAGCAGCAGTGCTCTGGGCTGGAATGGAGAACATTATGGATTGCACCAGTGTGTCTTGGTACTCCCGCATTTTACGCTCCCGGTTCAACGGTGTGATGAGGCTTTGTAAGTTGTCCCGGTAGCGAGGGTCTAGGAGGGTGTACACCCAATAATCAGACGTGGTGAGAATGTGGGCGATGCGGCGGTCGTTTCTCAGGCACGGCAGCATGAAATCAACCATGTGCTGCAGACTCCCAACTGGCCAAGAAACGCTGTCCCCTGCAAGAGGCGTCATCTTTGCCTGCTCTGCATCACCCCACCCTCGCTATACATACTGACTAGAGCGTTGTGTACCTCCCTCTGGAGCGATGTCTTCCTCCTCCATTGACTCCTCCTCATCCTCCTCCCAAAGTGAGCCCTGCCCAGCCCTTTGTGAGGAACCACATTGCGCTGACTGTCCAGAAGGTGATGGAATTTGTGACTCCTCATCCTCCACCTCTTCCAAAACCTCATCCCTTAGTGCTTGCAGTGTTTTTTGAAGCAGGCAGATAAGGGGGACAGTCAGGCTGACTAGTGCATCATCTGCACTTGCCATCCGCGTTGACTCATCAAACGCACGCAAAACGTGGCAGATGTCCTTCATAGAGGCCCACTCAGTAGTGGTGAAGTGTGAACGGCGCAAATTGCGAGTTTATTGCGCCTGATGCAGCTGATACTCCATTACTGCTGGCTGCTGCTCACACAACCGCTCCAACATATGTAACGTGGAATTCCACCTGCTGGGTACGTCACATATGATGCGATGTTCAGGAAGGCGAAATCTGTGTTGCAGAGCTGCAATGCGCGATCTGGCCATGCTGGAATGTCGCAAGTGAGCGCACTCTAGGCGGACCTTGTGCAGCAGTGCATCAAGATCCGGATAGTCCCTCAAAAAACTCTGCACGACCAAGTTGAGCACATGTGCCAGACATGGTATGTGAGTGAGGTTGCCAAGGCCCAGAGCTGCCACCAGATTTTGGCCATTGTCACATACTACCAAGCCTGGCTGGAGATTCGCTGTCAAAAACCACACGTCGCTCTCCTGCTTGATGGCATTCCAGAGCTCCTGCGCTGTGTGGCTTCGATTCCCCATGGGAATTAATTTCAGGACGGCCTGTTGACGTTTGGCCACGGCTGTGCTCATATCGGTCGCAACAGGTAAGCGTTCACGGGTCCATGTGGAGGTAGACCGTGACGGCTCCTGCAGCGATGATTCTGAGGAACTGGAGTAGGAGGAGGAGTCAATGTGGACAGACTGGATTCCTGCAATCCTTGGAGTTGGCAGAACACGTACAGCGCCACTCGCAAGATCTGTACCCGGCTCCACAACATTGACCCAATGGGCAGTGAGGGAAAGGTATCGTCCCCGGCCATGGGTACTGATCCACGCATCGGTGGTCAGGTGGACCTTGCTACTGACGGCGTCTAGTAGCGCATGTTTAATTTTTCCCTCAACATGCTTTTGCAGACCAGGGACGGCTTGCCTGCTGAAATAAAATCGGCTGGGCACATTGTATTGTGGGACTGCCAATGCCATTAAGTTACGGAAACTGTCAGTCTCCACCAGCCTGAATGACAGCATTTCAAGGGACAGGAGTTTTGCAATGCCAGCATTCAGAGCCTGTGCTCGTGGATGGTTTGCCGAGTATGGCCGTCTTTTATCCCATGCCTGTGCTACCGATGGCTGTTTTGTGGCCTAGGAGTGTGACGATGACAGGCAACTTGCAGCTGTGGGTGGAATAACACTGGGTCTCTGGACAACAGTGACAGAGGTTCTTCCATGGCGATCCTGTGAGGAAGCTGAACCAGCTGTGTGTGAGCTGGAGGAAGAGGCTCCAACACGAGCTGAAGATGTAGGTGCTGCTGTAGGTTGGCCTACATCTCCAGTGTGTCTTTGTAACTGAACCACGTGCTTTGACTGCACATGTTTCCACATATTTGTGGTATTAAGGTTACTGACACTTTTACCTCTTTTTACTTTATGATTACACAGCTTGCATTTGACATAGCAAATATCATCTGCAAGTGTGTCAAAAAAGGACCACGCAGTGCAAGTCCTGGGAGCGCCCGTTTTGGCTGTTGGAAGAGAACTGCTACGAACGGGTGCCAAACTGGAGGCTACAGGCAACCAAGTCTGCAGCCTACCTCTCCCTACTGTTTGTACCGTTGGGGCAATCTCTTCCTCAGAGCTGCTACCACCACCTTCCTGTTCCTCACGCCATGTTGGGTCTTGGACCTCATCATCTCCACTACCCTCTTCCAACACCTGCTGCTGTTGGGTGGTCTGGCCAGCACCATGCTCAACAGAAACTGGCACCTGAGTCTCATCATCATCAGATGCGTTCTGCGGTGTGCTGACCATGGCACTGGCTCACCCGCCTCTTCACATTCAGAGAGACACAGCTGTTGCGCATCACTGCATACTGCCTCTTCTTCACATTCCAGAATGCTGCTTGGCTGGGCCCCTGTTTGCAAGCCAACAGATTCTGAGAACAGAAGCAGAGACTCAGCTGGCTCCTTTACAGAGCTCTCTGAATGCCTGGGCAATTTGGCAGGCGGTGAAGAGACAGATGGTTGTTCGACAGTGCTGTGGTCCTGAGAGGAGGTGGAAGCAATTGAAGTCGATGCATTGGCTGCCATCCAACCAACAACGGCTTCAATTTGTTCTTACCGCAGCAGGGGGGTACGCCGAGCTCCTACAAAAGTGCGCATAAAGGAACGCTCACGGGGAAAACTGGTGGATGCTGTGTCACTGGGTGCGGCAGCAGCCACAGAATCCCCACATCCTCTCCCTGCTGAAACTCCACGGCCACGACCACGTGCCTTACTCCCTGCCTTCTTCATCTTGGTAGATTGATAAAGAAAGTCAGAAAAGTTATAAGGCCTAAGTGTGGTTATTCCTCAGAGACTGCAGTGAACACTGCAGACAACTGTTCACTATCTGTGAAAGGCTCCTTTCTGTACTTCTATAGTGTTTGCAACCAATGTATTTTATACGGATGGAAGCGCGTCACACTAATAGATTAGATTTTTTTCAAATATAATGGAGCAGCACCAATTTGAGAAAAATGTGAAGGATGAGGCAGTGACACACGCTCAGCAGACTACAACCAGCAGTGGTTGAAGAACTAACTGGAGCGTAATCTGCACTCAAAAAATGAAAAGCTCACAGACTACAGTGAACACTGCACACAACTGTTCACTATCTGTGAAAGGCTCCTTTCTGTACTTCTATAGTGTTTGCAACCAATGTATTGTATACAGATGGAAGCGCGTCACACTAATAGATCACTGTTAATTTCTGTTGAATGGAGCTGCACCAATTCCACAAAATAAAATAAAAAAAAGAGTCAGTGAGTGACACGTGCAGATGCCTACAAACAGCGGTGGATGCAGAGCAAACTGCAGCGTCACCTGCACTCTCACACACACACCTTGCACAGAGCTGTTAAAACAACACTGCAAGGCAAAAGGAAGCTTTACACAGCGGTTGGTAAAATAGCCTGCCTAAAGCACAGTACACAAAATCGCAATCTCTAACTGTCCCTCAGAGTCAGCAGAGCAGCGTTCTGTCCCTAACTGAGTTCACAGCACAGTGACGCTAAAATGGCGACGGCGCCTTTTATAGTGCATTCTGACATCATTTCAGCAGCCAATCACAGCCATGCCATTAGTTAACATGACCGCAGCAGTACAGGATGTGCCCACACTTTTTAGGATTCCTCATTGGCTGACTAAAATCACAGTGCCTCTCAAAGAATTATGGGAACTTCCGATTCCGGTATACGATATAGGAAAAATATCGGAACTAAGTATCGGAATTCCGATACAGCGAATATCGGCCGATACCCGATACTTGCGGTATCGGAATGCTCAACACTACCCATGAGTAGAACGGATGATAATAAAGGACTTCAATAAGGGAAAAATAACTTTGTAGGTGCCACAATGTGTGTGAGGTTTGTACCTCTGTGTCTGTGCCTATGGGCTATGACCAAACCTAATCCACAAAAATATTTGTTTACATGGAAGGGTCTCTTAGGATTGAAATGAGGCCACATAATTTCTATGTACTGTACGTCCCTGAGTATAAAAAAAAGTGGCAACTGCTAATGTCTGGTGTCTCTTGCTGTGTCTTCCTTTCTTCAAAGGCCTCAGATCTTTCACTAAGCAAGTGTAGGTAGGTGTATAGTAGAATAAAGATGACAAATTTGCTCTTTCACTCCACTACTTGCTCCAGTACATTAAATTATGCTATTTTATTCCTGCAGTGTCTTAATGGGTTACGTGTTTTGATGGTTTGTTCCCCTTCGTCCCACCAAAAAGATGACTTTTACTGTACCTTGGAGTGATGCTACATTATGCTGCAGTAACAGTACATAAATACTTAATCAGTTACAAGGTATAAAATGTCACTTGCTCTGTTCGATGCTAAACATAATCTACGAATGGATAAATTTACCAAACGGACTATGAATTTTAGTATATTTTATATGGTTATCTGTCTTTGAGCTAGAAATTTAATATTTTATAGTTTAGGTTAGGTTATAGAAAAATTACAAATTGCTCAAACTAATTCTTTTATTTTGTTGCAACTGAATGATGAAAGAGGACATATTGTGAAGACGTGTGGCCAATCCATCTTTTTTCTTTTGAACTACACATGGTTTTTAAGATCTTATAATAAAATAAACCAATTATATGCAAGTGCATTCCATCCAGTTATATTAGATCTATACACTGCAATGTTCCTTCCAAAATTATGTACGGCGATTAAAGATATCATCACAAAAAAAACATTTATCTTTTATCAATAGGCGTAAGCCAGTTGCTTACCCATTTACACACATTTTCCCCCAGATCCAGCATTCTCATTTTGTGTACCAACCTCTTGTGTGGCACGGTATCAAACGCTTTGGAAAAATCAAGATATACCACGTCCAATGACTCACCTTGGTCCTGTTTATAGCTTACCTCTTCATAAAAACTGATTAGATTGGTTTGACAGGAGTGATTCCTCATAAACCCATGCTGATATGGAGTTAAACAGTTATTCTCATTGAGATAATCAAGAATAACATCCCTCAGAAACCCTTCAAATATTTTACCAAAAATAGAGGTTAGACTCACTGGCCTAAAATTTATAAGTTCACTTTTAGAGCCCTTTTTGAATATTGGTACCACATTTGCTATGTGCCAGTCCTGTGGAACAGACCCCGTCGCTATAGAGTCCCTAAATATAAGAAATAATGGTTTGTCTATTGCATTACTTAATTCTCTTAGTACTCGTGGGTGTATGCCATCCGGACCTGGAAATTTATCTATTTTAATCTTATTTAGCTGGTTTCGCACCTCTTCTTGGGTTAGATTGGTGACCCTTATCCTCTTAATGTCCCTAGCTTTTTTCGATTTTGAGTTTTCATTTTTCACTCCCCTTCTTCCCAGAGCCTTAACTTTTTTATTTTTCCATCAATATGGCCATATGAGGGCTTATTTTTTGTGGGAGGAGTTGTACTTTTCAACGGCATCATTGGTTTTAGCATGTCATGCACTCGAAAATGGGAAAAAAATTCCAAGTGCGGTGAAATTGCAAAAAAAGTGCAATCACACACTGGTTTTTTGTTTGGCTTTTTTTCTGGGTTCACTAAATGCTAAAACTTACCTGCCACAATGATTCTCCAGGTGATTACAATTTCATAGACACCAAACATGTCTAGGTTCTTTTTTACCTAAGTGGTGAAAAAAAATTCCAAAGTTTGCTAAAAAAAAGAAAAAAATTTGCGGCATATTCCGATACACGTAGTGTCTACATTTTTCATGATCTGGGGTAACGTGAGGGCTTATTTTTTGCGTGCTGAGCTGATGTTTTTAAGGATACCATATAAGTGCAGATATGATCTTTTGATCACCCGTTATTGCATTTTAATGCAATGTCGCGGTGAACAAAAAAACGTAATTCTGGCGTTTCAATTTTTTTCCTGCTATGTCGTTTAGAGATCGGGGGTAATCCTTTTTTTTATTGATAGATCGGGCGATTCTGAACGCAGTGATACCTAATATGTGTATGTGTGATTTTATTTTTTTGTTTTATTTTGAATGGGGCGAAAGGGGGGTGATTTAAACTTTTATATATTTTTATTTTTTTATATTTTTAACACATTTTTTTTTAATTTTGGCATGCTTCAATAGCCTCCATGGGAGGCTAGAAGCATCCATTATTTGATCGCCTCTGCTATATATAGGCGATGAGCAGATCGCCTATATGTAGCAGAATTACAGCATTGCTATGAGTGCCGACCATCGGGTGGCGCTCATAGCAATGCCTCATCAACAACCAGGTTGATATGGCAACGCATCGCTGACCCCCGATCATGTGACGGGGTTGGCGATGCAGCGTGTTTCCAGCACGCCAGCCGAAAGCGCTGTTTAAAACCCGCTGTCAGCATTTGACAGCGGGATTTAACTAGTTAATAGGCGCGGGTGGATCACGATTCCACCTGCGCCTTGTGCGGGCACATGTCAGCTGTTCAAAACAGCTGACATGTCCCGGCTTTGATGCGGGCTCACCGCCGGAGCCTTCATCAAAGCTGGGGATCTGACACTGGATGTACTATCCCGTCCAAGGTCAGAAAGGGGTTAATATAGGGTTTTCTTTGTCTCTCGCCATTTCACCTAGCTTTTTATTTTCCACCGTGAATACCGTGGAGAAGAAGGTGTTTAATATATTAGCTTTTTCCTCGTCATCTACAATTATTCTTTCCTCACAATTTTTTAAGGGGCCTACACTTTCACTTCTGATTCTTTTACTATTGATATATTTGAAGAACAGTTTGGGATTAGTTTTACTCTCCTTAGCAATGTGCTTCTCTGTTTCCTTTTTGGCTGCTTTAATTAGTTTTTTAGATAAAGTATTTTTCTCCCTATAGTTTTTTAGAGCTTCAACAGCGACATCCTGCTTTAGTAGTTTAAATGCTTTCTTTTTACTGTTGATTGCCTCTCTTCTTTGTTTAGCCATATTGGGTTTTTCCTGTTTCTTGTCCTTTTATTCCCACAAGGTATAAACCGCTTACAGTGCCTGTTTAGGATGTTCTTAAACATTTCCAATTTATTATCTGTATTCTTATTTCTGAGGACATTGTCCCAGTCAACCAGATTAACAGCATCTCTAAGCTGGTGAAACTTTGCCTTCCTAAAGTTCAGTGCTTTTGTGACTCCTTGACAAGTCCCCTTAGTGAAAGAGAAGTGAAACTGTACAATATTGTGGTCGCTATTTCCTAGATACCCGGCGACCTGCAGATTTGTTATTCTGTTAGGTCTATTAGGTAGTATTAGTTCTAAAAGTGCTGCTCCTCTGGTTGGATTCTGCACCAATTGTGAAAGATAATTTTTCTTGGGTGTTAGCAGAAACCTGTTGCCTTTATGGGTGTCGCAGGTCTCTGTTTCACAGTTAATATCCAGGTAGTTAAAGTCCCCCATAACAAGTACCTCATAATGGGATGCAGCTTCATCTATCTGCCTTAGTAGTAGAATTTCCATGATTTCTGCTATATTTGGGGGTTTGTAACAGAACCAATGAGAATTTTGTTACTATTTTTCCCTCCATGTATTTCAACCCATTTGGACTCGGCATCTTCATTTCCTTCGCTAATATCCTCCCTTAAAGTGGACTTTAGACAAGACTTTACATAAAGACAAAACCCTCCTCCTCTCCGATTTTTATGATACTTTCTAAACAGACTATAACCCTGTAAGTTAACTGCCCAGTCATAGCTTTCATCTAACCATGTCTCAGTTATTCCCACTATGTCATAGTTACCTGTAGATATTTCTGCTTCTAGTTCTTACATCTTGTTTGTCAGGTTTCTGGCATTTGCAAGCATGCAGTTTAGAGGATTTTGTTTTGTTCTAATCTCTAAATACCACCACACCATGACCAGACCACATATTACCACCACAGTGACCGAATAATATCACATACAAGAAACAAATACTGCCACACCCACGACCAGACCACATATTAGCACCACAGTGACCAAATAATAGTACATACAAGGAACAAATACCACCGGCACCATGACCAGACCACATATTACCACCACAAAGTGACCAAATAATATCACATACAAGGACAAATACCACCACACCATGGCCGGACAACATATTACCACCACATAGTGACTGAATACTACAATACTGATCAGTAATAAAAAAAACAATACTATCACCATAAGTGCCATTATTCACAGGAGATCTGTACTTTGTATGCAGTGTCTGTGTACAGGTAATACAGTGATCAATGACATACACAGGAGCTCTGTGTATAATGTATAGGTAATACAGTGATCACTTGTGACATTATACACAGGACCTCTGTATATATTATACAGTGTATAGTGTCAGTGTACAGGTAACACACTGACTCACCAATGACGTCTGTAGGTGAAGTCCTTCATCTTTGCTTTTCATCTTTCATCCAGCACAGACCGCCATCACTTCTTCCAGCAAGGACTCGTCTCTGCAGGAAATAACACAGTTATCTGTAGCTCTGATTGCAGAACACATTACTTATTTTTTTCCCAACTTCTACATTACACCACATGAAGAAAAAAAATGCCACATAGTGTCGCTCTGCACAGTAACAGGACTGCCTCCCTATTTGAAACAGTAACCTCAAAAAATAAAATAAATACATTACTGTAGTAATAATATCCATTAATTAGCCACTATGGTAATATTATCCCCATCCTGACCCCCGTGTGTCTCATTCCTGGCTTCAGACATATGTTCTCCCATCCCGCCCTCATGAGTATCCATTCTGCCCCATATGATCTCCCCATCCTGCCCCATGATCCTGCCCCATCTGTCTCCAACCCTGCTCCACCTGTCTCCAACCCTTCTCCCATGTCTCCAACCCTGCTCCCATGTCTCCAACCCTGCTCCCATGATCCTGCACCATCTGTCTCCATCCTGCCCCATTATCCTGCCCCATATGTCTCCATACCGTACCATGTCTTCATCCTGCCCCATGTCTCCAATCATGCCCCCAGTGCCTCCAATCCTGCCCCCATGTCTTTCATTCTGCCCCAGTGTCTCCAATCATGCCCCCAGTGTCTCCAATCCTGACCCGTGACTCCATCCTGCCCCCCGTGACTCCATCCTGCCCTGTGACTCCATCCTGCCCCCTGTGACTTCATCCTGCCCCGTTACTCCATCCTGCCCCGTGACTCCATCTTGCCCTGTGACTCCATCCTGCCCCCCGTGACTCCATCCTGCCCCCCGTGACTCCATCCTGCTCTGTGACTCTTTCCTGCCTCCTGTGAATCCATCCTGCCCCCGTGACTCCATCCTGCCTCCATGACTCCATCCTGCCCCAGTGTCTCCATCCTGCCCCCATAACTCCATCCTGCCCCCTTGTCTTCATCCTGCTCCGTGACTCCATCCTGCCCTGTGACTCCATACTGCCCTCTGTGTCTCCATCCAGCCCCTGCCCCGTATCTTCATCCTGCCTCCGTAACTCCATCCTGCCCCCCGTGACTCCATCCTGCCCCCTGTGACTCCATCCTGCCCTGTGACTCCATCCTGCCCCCTGTGACTCCATCCTGCCCCGTGACTCCATCCTGCCCCCATGACTCCATCCTGCCCCGTGTCTCCATCCTGCGCCCATAACTCCATCCTGCCCCCTTGTCTCCATCCTGCCCCGTGACTGCATCCTGCCCCGTATCTTCATCCTGCCCCCGTGACTCCATCCTGCCCCGTGACTCCATCCTGACCACCGTGTCTCCATCCAGCCCCGTGACTCCATCCTGTTCCCGTATCTTCATGCTGCGCCGTGACTCCTTCCTGCCTCTGTGTCTCCATCCCGCCCCGTGTCTTCATCCTGCCCTGTGACTCCATCCTGCCCCGTGTCTCCAATCCTGCCCCGTCTCCATCCTGCCCCCGTATCTTCATCCTGCCCCCAGGACTCCATCCTGCCCCGTGACTCCATCCAGCCCCCGTGACTCCATCCTGCCCCATATCTTCATCCTGCCCCCTGTGACTCCATCCTGCCCCGTAACTCCATCCTACACCGTTTCTCCAATCCTGCCCCTATCTCCATCCTGCCCCCGTGACTCCATCCTGCCCGTGTCTTCATCCTGCCCCGTGACTCCATCCTGCCCCTGTGACTCCATCTTGCCCCGTGTCTTCATCTTGCCCCGTGTCTTCATTATGCCCCTGTGTCTCCATCCTGCCCTGTGTCTTCATCCTGCCCTGTGACTCCATCCTGCCCCCCTGTGACTCCATCCTGCCCCGTGTCTCCAATCCTGCCCCTGTCTCCATCCTGCCCCCGTGACTCCATCCTGCCCCTGTGTCTTCATCCTGCCCCGTGACTCCATCCTGCCCCCGTGACTCCATCCTGCCTCGTATCTTCATCCTGCCCTGTGTCTTCATCATGCCCCCGTGCCTCCATTCTGCCCCGTTCAATTTTCCATTCTGCTCCATACTGTGAAACATATTGCCGCTTTCAATAAAAAAAACTTTTTTCTTACCTGGCGTCGCTCCCGCTGCAATGATCTCTCCCTGTGTTTCATTAGCCGGCGAATGATAGTGACGTCATACGCTGGCGCCATGCGAGCTGACGTCAGCTGCCAGCCTCCAATTGGCTGGTGGCTTTAACTACTGCCTTGCAGGCCTGCAAGGCAATAGAGTAACTGAACCTGCATCTCGAACGCAGGTTCAGTTACTGAACAGGCAGGATCTTGCCACTGGGGCCTGATCAACAGAAGAGACAGGGCCCGATGCGGGCCCCCTCTGCTGATCGGGCCCCATACGCCAGTCAGGGCAGTAATGCCCTGATGGTGGCCCTGCCAACATGTATCAGAATAAATGGTGGACGTCTTTGCAACTGATGAGCTTTGGTAGCCTATCGGTCACATCCTTGATCTACGCACCTGGGAGGCAACATTCTTCTTTTGTGGTTATGTCCAGTCTGCAGATGGCTGGTTCTGTGCCTCTCAGTAGTGAGTCTCCCACCACTACCACTCATCTTCGCTTCTTGGCTGTACGCTTTGTTGTCACTTCTGGGTGTTCCTGTGTGCCCTTTTACTTCTTTGCTTGCTGGTAGTGCCTCATCCTTAGGTGTGCCATCTTGGTATAGGTTTCTCAGATGTCTGGTTGGTGATGTCTCCATGGTCTTCTTACACCGATTATAAATAACAGATTATAAATACTAATAAAAAAGCATAGTGTAATTTCTGAAATTCGTCCCCTATGGTTCCTTAATATCTAATTTAATTATCCAGAACATCTCTCTTAACAGAAGCTTTTTTTGCCAATCCCCTCCTCCCTAGTTCCAAAATAAAATGAAGGACTGATAGCATTCCCAATGGGCATTTCCAAAATGTGCATTGTGTCACCCAAATATGTTTGATTTTTATTATTGATGTTTTGTAAATTTTCCGATATTAATAACCTCATTGACAGTTTCCTGAGCTGTATAAGTGCATATAACTCTGTGTATGGCTCTCATGCTTAATACTGAATATATTGAGATGTTTTGAAAGTTTTATTTCCATTTTTTTATCATTTCAATAATTTCACCAATTTTCCTTCTTGGAGCTGTTATTTCAATGTTAAAGAGTGTAGTTTTAATGAAAATTAGATTTTGATATTTAAATATTTTATATTACTACTTTTTCTTACTTTTTAACATTACAGGATCAAAATGTTAATTGTCATCTTGCTAATATCACAGAGCCATAAATCCCTCAAATAGGAGAAAATAAATAATTGAATTGCAGAATACAATTCTATTTCCTTCCGTTTTCTCTCATAAGCATGTACAAGCATACAGAATATTTTTCCTTATCTGAATCCAGTTTTATTTGTATAAAATACTTAAATTCATAGAAAGTATTAAAACATATTTTTATAGCTTTAGCAGTATAATACAAAACAGGAATTTAGAAATGACTGATGGGATTAATTAATGTCAGCTTTTATTATTTCTCAAGTTACTTTAACGTTATTAATTGACTAATTTGTTTACTTTTTGTGCTATTCTTCATGTACACAATTGACTGGAAAAATACAAATTGAAAAATGTTCTTTTTACAGTGACAGAATTATAATGGTAATTCATTGAATATCAATAATGTGAAATTTCATTTTAGATAACGGTTGTGAAGTCACAATTGTCCTATTGCCCTGGGAAAAATGTATATATTGTTTACATAGATTTAGTAGAATCATGGATTACTGACTTGATTCTGGCTTGGTTTTTATACATTTTATGTTGCCAAGCACGATATTTATATATATAACAACCCTTGTATTTGACCTTTGGGTCCTGAAAGCTTGGGATTTCACCAACCTCGCTCATACCAGACCAGAGAAAGCATTTTAGGCAAACAGTGAACATATTGCTGTCAGAACGATATTTGTATGAGCTGGAAGACAAATTACAAACATCAGCAGCATACTAACTTTCCTGTTCTTTTATTTTGTCTTGTAGAATTATCTTCTACTGATTTAAAAAGTCCATGTAAAAATCATAAAATCTAAATGTAAGGGCAAAGACAAAATAAAAACATGTCTACACTTTTTTAGGTCTCACCATTCCGCCTATTAAAGTCAACATCCCTCATATTTTCCAAGATTTTGTTCATGTAGAGGTTCTACTATTCATGTTCCTTTATAAACTGTTCACTCCATTTATTTAATTGAAAATAAGAGTGAACATCAGGTTTTAAATACAAACTGAAGAATTTACAACAACTCTAATGCAATACTACATAAAACACCATATGAAATCAAAGGGGTTTAGTTTCTTCTTGCTTTTTAATGAAAACATGTTAACACTTTCTACAAAAATCAAATCAATATATTCTACCCAACTTTGATCAAGCATTCTGGAAAAAAAAATGCCCATCATTGTTTCCTGCCCATATTTACAATATAAAACCAAAAACTATTTGGTAAAATATCTTTTATTCAATAATAATGGTAAACCATCCAGTTAGTAGCATTTTATAATCTATAGAGGATTGTGTAAATACACAGAGGTCTTGGGGTCAAATCCTAGCAAGAACAACATAGGTAATGAGTTTGTAAGTTTTCTTTGAGTTTGCATTGGTTTCATCTGACTTCTCTGGTTTCCTCCCACACTCTAAAGACATACTGATTAGGAATTTAGATTGTGAACCCCATCGGGGACAGCCATGATAATGTATTCGTAGAGCACTGTGGAATATGATAGCACTAAATATGCAATGCATAATAACTACTTGGATCGGAGTACAAACTTGACTTTGATTTGTCGGCTGCTTTCCGTCATAATTATCATAATTTATTTTTTTATTTTTTTAGGCAGTGCTGGTACACCAGTAACTTATAATGAAAATGGAGATGCTCCTGGACGTTATGATATTTATCAGTATCAAATAATAAATAAAACAGCAGAGTACAAAGTCATAGGACACTGGACAAACCAGCTACATCTCAATGTAAGTCATACATTCGGTTATATTGTCTGTTCTTTTCTCAGGCAGTACATACAGTGGGAAAAATAAGTATTTGATGCACTGACAATTTTGTTAATTTTTCCACATACAAACAATGGAGAGGTCAGTAATTTTTTTCGTAGACACACTTCAACTGTGAGAGACAGAATCTAAAGATAAAAATGAGAAAATCACATTGTATGATTTTTAAAAAATATTTATATTGCATTTTATTGCATGAAATAAGTACTTAATCAAGTATCAACCAGCAAGAATTCTGTCTCTCACAGACCTTTTAGATTTTCTTTAACCCCTTTACCTTGTTTGCACGCTAGTGACCGAGCCAATTTTTACAATTCTGACCACTGTCCTTTATGAGGTTATAAATCTGGAACGCTTCAACGCATCTTGGCAATCTGAGACTGTTTTCTCGAGACATATTGTACTTCATGACAGTGGTAAAATTTCTTCAATATAACTTTTTTTATAAATAAAAATGGAAATATGGCAAAAATTTTGAAAATTTTGAAATTTTTGAAAAGTTTGAATTTTTATGCCCTTAAAACAGAGAAATATGTGACACAAAATAGTTACTAAATCACATTTCCCACATCTCTACTTTACATCAGCACAATTTTGGAAACTAATTTTTTTGTTAGGAAGTTATAAGGGTTAAAAGTTGACCAGCGATTTCTCATTTTTACAACAAAATTTACAAAACCATTTTTTAGGGATCACCTCACATTTGAAGTCACTTTAAGGGGTCTATATGGCAGAAAATATCCAAAAGTGACGCCATTCTAAAAACTGCACCTCTCAAAGTACTCAAAACCACATTCAAGAAGTTTATTAACCCTTCAGGTGCTTCACAGGAGTTTTTGGTATGTGGAAGGAAAAAATTAACATGTAACTTTTTAGTCTCAAAAATTATATTTTACAAACAATTTTTTTGTTTTCACAAGGTTACAAGGAGAAAATTGACAGATAATGTTGTTGTGCAATTTCTCATGAGTACAGCAATCCCCGATATGTTGGGGAAAACCACTGTTTGGGCGCACGGCAGGGCTCGGAAGGGAAGGAGCGCCGTTTAATTTTTTCAAACCAAAAGTGGCTGGACTTGAGATTGGACGCCATGTTGCATTTGAAGAGCCCCTGATGTGCCTAAACAGTGAAAACGCCCCACAAGTGACAACATTTTGGAAACTAGACCCCCTAAGGAATTTATCTAGATGTGTGGTGAGCAGTTTGAACCCCCACATGCTTCACACAAGTTTATAACGTAGAATCATATTTTTTTGCCACAAACATGAAATTTTGTCCCCAATTTTTTATTTTCCCATAGGGTAGGAGGAGAAACTGGACCCCAAAAATTGTTGTCCAATTTGTCCTGAGTACGCTGATACCTCATATGTGGGGGAACAACTGTTTGGGTGCACAGCAGAGCTCGGTAGGGAATGAGCGCCATTTGACATTATAATACCAAAATTGGCTGGAATTCAGATCGGACGCCATAACACGTTTGGAGAGCCCCTGATGTGCCTAAACAGTGGAAACCCCCCAATTCTATCTCCAACCCTAACCACAAGCAAGCTATAGCGCTACAGTGTGCTACCTTTTTTTCTTATATGTATATGAGTTGGTGACTCTAGGTTTAGCACCTGTTCACACTGGATCTATGTTTGGATGTGCCGGTCAGTTTTTTGATATGTATTCATTTACCTTCTACCTGAGCACTCCACCTGTTGGTCACAGGCTTTTTAATTACACCAGGTTCATTACCCCTCCACAGAGATGTAGATTTTAGTCTTAAGAGAGGATTCATATGTTCCCATGCAGACAGACTTTTCTAAGCGAGGATTGGCATTAGTTAGGACCTGATATACGAGAAGAGCCTTGACATGACTATCAGGCTCACATAATTTGGCCATCTTATGCGCTAAGACTAGTGTTGAGCATTCCGATACTGCAAATATCGGGTATCGGCCGATATTGGCTGTATCGGAATTCTGATTCCGAGTACCGATATTTTCGTCATATCGGATACCGGAATCGGAATGTCACTGTCACTGTCAGTGTCCGTCGGTCGGGTCTGTCAGGAGTCAGCGGCACTTAACCGGCAGAAGATCTCCGGCGGTCACATCCTGGACTGCTTAATGGCCGCCATCATCTTCTCCCTGGCGGTCACATGCAGTTTCTCGCGATAACTGCAGTGACTGCTGAGTAATCGCGGCCGTAAAGCAGTCCGATGACGTCACCGCCGGAGAAGCAGGTAATCAGCTGTGCTGCGCCGGGATGTCAGGCTCTGCCTGACATTCCGATGTAGCAGAGCTGGATCGTCGTGGGACCCTCGTTACTATGGACTGCGTCGGACAGGTGGTATACTGTTGGTTTTTTTTTTTTTCTTTTTTTACAGGAGATCGATGGCGTCGCAGGAATGAGAGAGTAATAAAAGAAATGAAAACTGTTTTGTCTCTTTTATTTCATTAAAAGACTTTTTTCTGGCTGTGTCTTTTTTTTAAACATTTAAAAACTTTGGGATTAATAATGGATCGGTGTCTTATTGACGCCTCTCCATTATTAACCGGGCTTATTGTCACCGTGCAATCAACGGTGACATTAACCCCTTATTACCCCGCTTGCCACCGCTACAGGGCAAGTGGGAAGAGCCGGGTAAAGTGCCACAATTGGCACATCTTTTGATGCGCCAAATGTGGGGCTGCTGTAGCCTGGTATTATCAGGCTGTTGAGGGCCAAAATCCATGGGCCTTGACAGTCTTTTAATACCAGGCCGCAGCAGTCTGCATTTTACTTGGCTGGTTAACAAAAATAGGGGGACCCCTACGCCGTTTTTTTTTTCGAGGGGATCCCCTATTTTTGTTAACCAGCCAAGCTAAGCAGACTGCTGTGGCCTGGTATTATCAGGCTGGCAAGGTCCATGGATATTGGATCCTTACCAGTCTGAAAAACCAGGCCTCAGCGGTCTGCTTCATCTGACTGGTTAACAAAAATAGGGGGGACCCCACGCCAATTTGTTTTCGAGGGGATCCCCTATTTTTGTTAATCAGCCAAGATATGCAGACTGCTGTGGCCTGGTATTATCAGGCTGGCAAGGTCCATGGATCTTGGCTCCTTAACAGCCTGAAAATCCAGGCCTCAGCGGTCTGCTTCATCTGGCTGGTTAACAAAAATAGGGGGGACCCCACGCCAATTTTTTTCGAGGGGATCCCCTATTTTTGTTAATCAGCCAAGATATGCAGACTGCTGTGGCCTGGTATTATCAGGCTGGCAAGGTCCATGGATCTTGGCTCCTTAACAGCCTGAAAATCCAGGCCTCAGCGGTCTGCTTCATCTGGCTGGTTAACAAAAATAGGGGGGACCCCACGCCAATTTTTTTTCGAAGGGAACCCCTATTTTTGTTAATCAGTTCCCTCTGACGTCACTGATTGTGTCCCTGGCTGACCTGAAGTGAAAGTGGAAAGCAATCAATTAAGCTTTCCACTTAAGGGCCCATCTCACATAGCGATATCGCTACCGAGATCGCTGCTGAGTCACTAGTTTTGTGACGCAGCAGCGAGCTCACCAGCGATATCGCTGTGTGTGACATTCAGCGATGATCAGCCCCCCTGCCGGGTATCGCTGATCGTCGCTGAAATGTCAGGACCTTTTTTTGATCGCTGGTTTCCCGCTGACAGGCACGCATCGCTGCATGTGACAGGCGGGAGACCAGCGATCCGCTGGTAACCAAGGTACACAGCGGGTTTCCAGGCGCGGGGCTGTGCCTAGAAACCCGCTGTGTACCTTGGATACCAGCGTCCTGATGCAGGGAGCTGGTATCCAAGGTACACAGCGGGTTTCCAGGCACCGCGCAGCGCTTGGAAACCCGCTGTGTACCTTGGATACCAGCTCCCTGCATCAGGGCGCTGGTATCCAACGTACACTGCGGGTAACTAAAGGCTGGGTCTCACATAACGATACACCAGCGATCCCGACAACGATATGCATTTGTCAGGATCGCTGGTGTTTCGCTACATGATCGCTGCTGAGCTGCCAAACAGGCAGCTCAGGCAGCGATCTGGGACAGCGACACTGCGGGTAACATCGCTTAGTTACCCGCAGTGTACCTTGGATACCAGCGCCCTGATGCAGGGAGCTGGTATCCAAGGTACACAGCGGGTTTCCAAGCGCTGCGCGGTGCCTGGAAACCCGCTGTGTACCTTGGATACCAGCTCCCCTGCATCAGGGCACTGGTATCCAAGGTACACAGCGGGTTTCTAGGCACAGCCCCGTGCCTGGAAACCCGCTGTGTACCTTGGTTACCAGCGGATCGCTGGTCTCCCGCCTGTCACACGCAGCGATGCGTGCCTGTCAGCGGGAAACCAGCGATCAAAAAAAGGTCCTGACATTTCAGCGTTGATCAGCGATACCCGGCAGGGGGGCTGATCGTCGCTGAATGTCACACACAGCGATATCGCTGGTGAGCTCGCTGCTGCGTCACAAAACTAGTGACTCAGCAGCGATCTCGGTAGCGATATCGCTATGTGAGACGGGCCCTTAAGCGATGTTACCCGCAGTGTCGCTGTCCCAGATCGCTGCCTGAGCTGCCTGTTTGGCAGCTCAGCAGCGATCATGTAGCGATACACCAGCGATCCTGACAAGTGCATATCGTTGTCGGGATCGCTGGTGTATCGTTATGTGAGACCCAGCCTTTACTCTCCTGTCAGCCAGGAGAGGAACTCATTCATTCGGGGGTTTACTGTGAGGCTGCAGCATTAGCTGCGGTCCCTGCAGTAAACATTAACCCTTTCTGATGGATTACACCGTGGGACCTGACTGTGCATGGGATAGGTAAGAATAATTTTGCTTTTTTATTTTATTTTTATTACAGGAAATGGTTTTTGCAGTAAAATAAAAGATGGTCAAAAACATGTGTCTTTACTTCATTAAAATGATTTTTAATTAAAGTGTGTGTGTTTTATTTTTATTTCATGCAATAGGATTAATAATTGATAGTTGTCTAATTGACAGCTCTCAATTATTAACCTGGCTTAAGGTCACCTTTCAATAGCAAGGTGGCTTTAACCCCATATTAACCCATTCGCCACCGCTACAGGGCAATGGGAATAGACGGGCAAAGTGCCAGAAAGGGCGAATCTAATTATAGATTTGTCTTTTCTGGGGTGTCTGGGGCAGATGTTAGTAGCCAGGGGGGGGGAAAAAATAATGGTCCCTCTCTGGGCTATTATTATCTGCCCCCACTCACTGGCTTTGTCTGTCTGGTTGCGAAAATAGGGCGAGAGCCCACGCATTTTTTTTCAGCAATTTTACACCTCATATATATATATACATGTCATTGAAATTGTGACACATATATATATATATTTATAGTTCATACACTTCTACATAGTATAATAGCCGCTAATTCAATTGCCAGCTTTTGTGAAAATGCAGAACCCGACATGAAATGACACTTGGTTTACATAGAGTTAACCATGTCTTTTCATGTAGTTTGATATCTGATTTGCACAAACAATTACATGAGTGTAAGTGTGCAAAATTTCACTCCTGTAGGGGTTAATTAAAGGTGTAAATTCGTAGCAAAAAAGTCCGGTTTTTTTACAACGAATTTACACCTTTAATTAACCCCTACAGGTGTGAAATTTTGCACACAGCCACTCATGTAATTGTTTGTGCAAATCAGATATCAAACTACATGAAAAGACATGGTTAACTCTATGTAAACCAAGTGTCATTTCATGTCGGGTGCTTCTGTCTTTTCACAAAAGCCGGCTTTACCCGGCAATTGAATCAGAGGCTATTTTACTATGTAGAAGTGTATAAACTATAAATATATGTATATATATATGTCACAATGACATGTATATATATATATATATATGTATTCTATGTGTGTATATTTAGTGTTTACAAGGAAAGAATGGGTTTTTTTAGTTACGATATTTTGTTCCCATAGACTTACATTGGATTTCCGGTATCGGTATCGGTATCGCCGATATTTTAATGGTATCGGCGATACCATTCCGATTCCGATACTTTTGGATATCGGAAAGTATCGCTCAACTCTAGCTAAGACTTCTCAATTTTTCATATTTCTAAGGCAGTGATGCAATTCATTTTTCATATTTTTCATATTTTCATATTTCGTGTTTGCAAGCTATAGCGCTACAGTGTGCTACCTTTTTTTCTTATATGTATATGAGTTGGTGACTCTAGGTTTAGCACCTGTTCACACTGGATCTATGTTTGGATGTGCCGGTCAGTTTTTGATATGTATTCATTTACCTTCTACCTGAGCACTCCACCTGTTGGTCACAGGCTTTTTAATTACACCAGGTTCATTACCCCTCCACAGAGATGTAGATTTTAGTCTTAAGAGAGGATTCATATGTTCCCATGCAGACAGACTTTTCTAAGCGAGGATTGCCATTAGTTAGGACCTGATATACGAGAAGAGCCTTGACGTGGCTATCAGGCTCACATAATTTGGCCATCTTATGCGCTAAGACTTCTCAATTTTTCATATTTCTAAGGCAGTGATGCAATTCATTTTTCATATTTTTCATATTTTCATATTTCGTGTTTGCAAGCTATAGCGCTACAGTGTGCTACCTTTTTTTCTTATATGTTGCATTTGAAGAGCCCCTGATGTGCCTAAACAGTGAAAACGCCCCACAAGTGACAAAATTTTGGAAACTAGACCCCCTAAGGAATTTATCTAGATGTGTGGTGAGCAGTTTGAACCCCCACATGCTTTACACAAGTTTATAACGTAGAATCATATTTTTTTGCCACAATCACGAAATTTTGTCCCCAATTTTTTATTTTCCCATGGGTAGGAGGAGAAACTGGACCCCAAAAATTGTTGTCCAATTTGTCCTGAGTACGCTGATACCTCATATGTGGGGGAACAACTGTTTGGGTGCACAGCAGAGCTCGGTAGGGAATGAGCGCCATTTGACATTATAATACCAAAATTGGCTGGAATTCAGATCGGACGCCATAACACGTTTGGAGAGCCCCTGATGTGCCTAAACAGTGGAAACCCCCCAATTCTAACTCCAACCCTAACCACAACACACGCCTAACTCTAATCCCAACCCTAACCACAAACTTAACCCTAACACCCCTAACCCTAATCCAAACCCTAACCCCTACCCTAATCAAACCTTAACCCCAACCCTAACCCTTACATTAGCCCCAACCCTAACCCTAACTTTAGCCCCAACCCTAACCCTAACTTAAGCCCTAACCCTAACTTTAGCCCCAACTCTAACCCTAACATTAGCTCCAACCCTAACCCTAACTTTATCCACAACCCTAACCCTAATGGAAAAATGGAAATAAATACATTTTTTTATTTTATTATTTTTCCCTAA
The DNA here is from genome assembly GCA_033576555.1 of Oophaga sylvatica. Taxonomy (NCBI): domain Eukaryota; kingdom Metazoa; phylum Chordata; class Amphibia; order Anura; family Dendrobatidae; genus Oophaga; species Oophaga sylvatica. The sequence goes on along the minus strand of JARQOD010000004.1, from coordinate 258,523,745 downwards.
CTAAGGGGGTGATAAAGGGGGTTTGATTTACTATTTATAGTGGGCTTTTATAGCGTGTTTTTATGTTTGGCAGCTGTCACACACTACAGGACAATAGGCAAGCAGCTGGGTGAGAAGGCAGCAAATATTGGCACAATTATTAGAAAAAGTAAGAAGTACAAAGTGACTGTCAATCTTCCTTGGTCTGGTGCTTCATGCTACATCTCGCCTCGTGGAGTAAGGATGATTCTGAGAAAGGTCAGGAATCAGCCCAAAACTGCATGGGAGGACTTGGTCCATGACCTGAAGAGAGCTACGACCACAGCCTTAAACATTGCCATTAGGAACACACTGCGCCATCATGGATTAAAATCTTGTAGGACACACAAGGCTCTCCTACTCACGCTAGCACATAACCAGGCCCATTTAAGAAGGTCATGTGGTTAGGTGAGACCAAAATTGAACTTTTTGGTATCAACTCCACTTCCCGTGTTTGGGGGAAGAAGGATTAATACAGCCCCAAAAACACCATCTCAACCGTGGAGAATGTTGGGGAAACATCATAATTTGAAGGTGGTTTTCTGCAAAGGAGACAGAATGACTGCAACATATTGTATGGAGGATGGCTGGGGCTATGTATCACAAGATTTTGCCAACAACCTCCTTTCATCAGTAAGAGCATTGAAGATAAGTCATGGCTGAGTCTTCCAACATGACAGTGACCCAAAAAAAACAGCTAGGGCAACTAAGAAGTGGCTCTGTAAGAATCATTTCAAGGTCCTGGAGTGGCCTAGCCAGTCTCCGGACCTTAACCCAATAGAAAATTTTTGGAGCAAGCTGAAACTCAATGATGCCCAGTGACAGCCCGGAAACCTGAAAGATTTGGAGAAGATCTGAATGGAGGAGTGGGCCAAAATCCTTGCTGCAGTGTGCACAAACTTGGTCAATAACTACAGGAAATGAAAGAGCTCTGTAATTGCAAACAAAAGATTCTGTGCCAAATATTAAGTTATATTTTCCTATTTCATATAATAAAATGTAAATAATTATGTAAAATTCATGCAATGTGATTTATTGTTATTTGTTTTTAGATTCTGTCTCTCACAGTTAAAGTGTACATATGATAAAAATTACAGACCTCTCCATTTTTTGTAAGTAGGAAAACTTGCAAAATCAGCAGTGTATCAAATACTTATTTTCCCCAATGTGTATAAATTATTGGGTGAAAAATTAAAAGGATTAAAATTTGGAATCAAAATGTTTTGTATTTAGCTTATTATTATTGTTATTAAAAAAGTAATTTATATACAGTATAATGAGCAGTAAAAGTGCAAATGAGCCCAAGGTACCACCAATATGACTAATTACCATTTTGTTATGACACATATACTACCGTATTTTCCGGCGTATAAGACGACTTTTTAACCCCTGAAAATCGTCTTCAAAGTCGGGGGTCATCTTATACGCCGGGTACGGTGGGGGAGTGGGCGTTTCAGAGGTGTTTACCTCATCATATCAACGAGGGTCTAGGCGCTGGGGGGCGGCGTCGGCGGCTCCTCTTGTGCAGCCCCCACAGGCTCTGTGCTGGGGGACTGCAGCGGCGGCTCCTCTTGTGCAGCCCCCGCAGGCTCTGTGCTGGGGGATGGCGGCAGTGATTCTTTTCTCAATCCCCGGAGGCCCGGTAGCTCCATTGCTGCGATGCGATGGCCTCAGGGAAAATGGCCGCTGCATGCTCAGCTTCAGATCTCGTCTCAAGATCTCGGAGACGAGATGTGAAACTGAGCATGCGCCGCCCTCAGCGGCCATTTTCCCGGAGGCCACCGCATCGCAGCAATGGAGCTGCCAGGGCCTCCGGGGATTGAGAAAAGAATCATCGCCGCCGTCCCCCAGCACAGAGCCTGCGGGGGCTGCACAAGAGGAGCCGCCGCCGCAGTCCCCCAGCACAGAGCCTGGGGGGCTGCACAAGAGGAGCCGCCGCCGTCCCCCAGCACAGAGCCTGGGGGGCTGCACGAGAGGAGCCGCCGCCGTCCCCCAGCACAGAGCCTGGGGTCTGCACGAGAGGAGCCTCCGCCGCCATCCCCCAGCACAGAGCCCCCCCAGGCTGCACAAAAGGAGCCGCCGACGCCGCCCCCAGCGCCTAGACCCTCGCTGATATGAGGAGGTAAACACCTTGCTGGCGTATAAGATGACACCCGGCGTATAAGAAGACCCCCCCACACTTTTAAGACAAATTCATATTTTGACTGTAAAAGTTGGGGGTCGTCTTATACGCCCAGTCGTCTTATACGCCGGAAAATACGGTACCTCCTTTTTTATTTTATTTTTGATAAAATACACATATTACTGCTTAGAGAATTTCTGTGCTTTAATATATGTAAGAATATGCTTACATGTATGGAAGGATTTGGTTAGATACTTGCATTACTTGTGTTTTTGATGGCTTTTAAATTTGCTAGAAGTGCTAATCTTCAGAGGTTTTTAATAACAAAATTAGTATTTAAGAGAAAAACTATCAAAACAGATAATTTACAAAGGAAAATGTGTCACATTTGTTTATGCATAAATTAAAAATTATAATCAAGGAGGAAATGTATGTAAATGAAATTAATGCTCCGGCTTCAGACTATGTTCACATATGTGTACAGTGGATGTCAAGAGCACCTGTATTGAGTGGGTCTACTTCATACACAATAGGTGGTGGCTTTATTACACAACTTAATGCAAAATTGCAAAGCACAATTGAAAACACCCAAACAATTTTTCTTTCTTTTACAAAAGTCAGAATTTTTTAAAGCAATACATTTATATCAAAAGTGATATAAATTTGATATTGTCATAATTGTAATCATTTGGAGAATAAGAAAAACCAGTTGAAGCAAAATTCAAAAAAATAGTGACAAATATGTGTTTTTCTCAGGTTTTGGTACATTATATAGTATAATGAGTGGTATAATTCAAAATTAAAACTTTTACTGCAGAAAAAAACAATTATACCACTTTTTCAATGAAAAAAAAGGTTGTGGCTCTAAGAAAAAGGGGAGGAAAACAATTTCAAATAATTAGGAAGGGGCTAATATCAAGCAAAAAAAAGAAAAAAAAACTTTTCAATTGTAATAACTTTCATAACATTAAACTATTTGGACATCCCCGTCTCAATCTGAATGTTTGCCTCCATTAAAAAAATTAAAACAGTTATACTGACCTCAAATGCCAGAATTGTTTCAGTGGTATCAGTACTCACATTCCCTGGTTTCAAATGTGGTTTACGCGAGCCCTAAGGCCAATCTGCACCGGCTACACTGGTACTACTCTCTTGATGCTTGATTTGTCTCAAGGCAGGGACAGTAAAATCAATGCTAATTTGGTCTAGAGCGCACATAAAAATGCGACTTAAGCACTAGGATTGCAAATTCTGACACCTCTAGAATGGCGCGAGCACCAGAGGAGTATAAATGTTTTTATTTTAACAGGGGCAAACAGAGTTGTTCGAGTAGTGGACAATTCTTTTAAATGACACCAAAAGCCATGGCTTTATCTTTTAGACAATCTCATAAAACAAATCCCCCTTCCTACAGCATTTCTCAGATTGCAGGATAAATCTCTTGAGTTGTCAGAATGCGCTCTTGCTCTTTTGGTCTGCATAGTAGTTTGGAGCACTTACTACAATTGTAACATAATTAAGCATTATTAATTCAGTATTTTACACTGTTGGAGAGGTAACTTCTAAGTTTTGCTGTCATGCCTGAAAGGTATCATAAATGCACTTTTATGGCTGAAGGAGTAACTATATTATTTTATACATTTCTGCAGTCATTAATGTTTTGCTATAACTGCTGCTTCAATCACACATCATCCAATTTTATTCTAAAAATGAAATGTGCTTCTTAAATTTATCTAGCAAAATATAATTATTGATGCTGTTTGTACAAATATGCATTATAAAGGTTATTTTATTTTGTTTATATTTTAGGTTTAAAATTCCCCAAACTAATTGTTTTTGGGAGCAAAAAATAGAGGGAAAGGGAACATTGGTTTAGAATATGAGTTTGCTGCTGCTTGTTGTGCTGATTTTGTCTTAGAAATAGCATGGGGAAAATTAAGAACTGTGGTAACGTTGACATTTTGACATTTAACATTTGAATGTAATAAAACATAAATTGTGGTTCAATGGTACCCTGAGATCTATGTTTACATCCCTTTCCCCATAAAAATCCATACAGGCTAATATAAAACAGTGAGTCATGCATCAATTATCATCAAGTAATGATGATAAAGTCTTTGGCAATTGGATTTGCAACAAATTGATTCACCATCAAAGAGCAAAACTGCAAAGTCTACAATTACCATGAAAAGATGAGGGTAAAACTCTGAGGACCCCGAAGACTGTATATTATCCCTTCAAGCTCTTTAAAATAAACACAGCTTAAGTAATGTCAAAGTGACCTCACAGTAGAAATAAATAGTTACCTGATAGTAACTAGTGATGAGTGAATAGTGAAATATTCAGATTTGGGAAAATCGGCACAAATACTTTCTAATATCCGTGTATTCGTAATAAATAATGAATTCAATGCAAGTCAATGGGAAAGCCAAATATTTTTCTGCTAACAGGTCTGGGGCCATGAGAAAAAAGCTGAAATGAATGGGTTTGATAGATTAGATAGATAGATAGATAGATAGATAGATAGATAGATAGATAGATAGAATAGATAGATAGATGAAAAGCCGGCAATTCATCTGCCTCGTACAGTAAAATTACAGCATGACAGGTTAGAATAGAATAGATATATCCACATATAATAGATAGATATATAGATGTCAGTGGCACACACCCATATATATATCTAAAAGAAAACTTCCTTCTCACCCCCACTGTAGGTGGTCTTTGTTGTCTTTTCTCATTCTCAGGTCCTCTACCAGAGGCCTGAGAGTTCGAAGGTTCTGCGCAGGATCTTGGCTGTTCCCAGCATTGCGCTTTTCTGGACAGAGAGTTCAGATGTTGGTCCTGGGATCTGTTGTAGCCATTCTTCCAACTTAGGGGTCACTGCTCCAAGTGCTCCTATCACCACTGGAATCACTGTTGCCTTCACCTTCCACATCTTCTCCAGTTCTCCTTTGAGGCCCTGGTATTTCTCCAGCTTCTCATATTCCTTCTTTCTGATGTTGCTGTCGCTTGGCACTGCCACATCTATTATCATTGCTGTCTTCTGATCCTTGTCTACTATGACAATTTCTGGTTTGTTAGCCAACACCTGCTTATCCCTCTGGATCTTCAAGTCCCACAGGATTTTAGTCATTTCATTCTCCACCACTTTTTCTGGGGTCTCCCCCCTGGACTTAGGAGGACATAGCCCATATGCTGTGCAGATTTTCCTGCATACAATTCCCGATACTTGGTTGTGGTGTTCAGTATACGCTGTTCCTGCTTGCATTTTGCATCCTGACACTATGTGTTGGACCGTTTCTGAGGTTTCTTTGCATAGTCTGCACCTTGGGTCTTGTCTTGTGTGGTATATTCCTGCTTCTATGGATCTGGTACTTAGTGCTTGCTCTTGTGCCACTATGATTAGTGCCTCTGTGCTGTCTCGGAGTATATATATATATATATATATATATATATATATATATATATACAGTACAGACCAAAAGTTTGAACACACCTTCTCATTCAAAGATTTTTCTGTATTTTCATGACTATGAAAATTGTAGAATCACACTGAATTCATCAAAACTATGAATTAACACATGTGGAATTATACATTACACTTTACAAAAAAGTGTGAAACAACTGGAAAATATGTCTTATATTCTAGGTTCTTCAAAGTAGCCACCTTTTGCTTTGATGACTACTTTCCACACTCTTGGCATTCTCTTGATGAGCTTCAAGAGGTAGTCACTGGAAATGGTCTTCCAACAATCTTGAAGGAGTTCCCAGAGATGCTTAGCACTTGTTGGCCCTTTTGCCTTCACTCTGCGGTCCAGCTCACTCGAAACCATCTCGATTGGGTTCAGGTCTGGTGACTGTGGAGGCCAGGTCATCTGGCGTAGCACCCCATCACTCTCCTTCTTGGTCAAATAGCCCTTACACAGCCTGAAGGTGTGTTTGAGGTCATTGTCCTGTTGAAAAATAAATGATGGTCCAACTAAACGTAAACCGGATGGAATAGCATGCTGCTGCAAGATGCTGTAGTAGCCATTCTGGTTCACTATGCCTTCAATTTTGAATAAATCCCCAACAGTGTCACCAGCAAAGCACCCCCACACCATCACACCACCTCTTCCATGCTTCACGATGGTAACTAGGCATGTAGAGTCCATCCGTTCATCTTTTCTGCGTGCAAAACTGTAATCAAAGCAAAAGGTGGCTACTTTGAAGAACCTAGACTATAAGACATATTTTCAGTTGTTTCACACTTTTTTGTAAAGTGTGCAACGTGCAATACATGTCTCTTTTCCCACTGGAATGTTATGTTTAGTTGCACACTACCATACATAGGCAATATATATATACAATCATAGTGGCACTACTCTCTGCTCTCTTGTTGTCCCAGATATAGTGTTCATTGTAAACCTGTGTTACATATTTAGCATGTGTTCTGTTCTTTATATGTGCCTTTTTTATTAATAAAATAATTTTCATAGTATAGTTAGGACTCTTTTCTCTTGTTTATAATACTTTTTTGTAAAGTGTAATGTATAACTCCACATGTGTTAATTCATAGTTTTGATGCCTTCAGTGTGATTCTACAATTTTCATAGTCATGAAAATACAGAAAAATCTTTGAATGAGGTGTTTCCAAACTTTTGGTCTGTTCTGTATATATATATATATATATATATATATATATATATATATATATATATATATATACAGTGCCTACAAGTAGTATTCAACCCCCTGCAGATTTAGCTGGTTTGATAAGATGCAAATAAGTTAGAGCCTTCAAACTGCAAACAAGAGTAGGATTTATTAACAGAAGCATAAATCTTACAAAACAAAAAGTTATGTTGCTCAGTTGAATTTTAATAAATTTTAAACATAAAAGTGTGGGTCAATTATTATACAACCCCTATGTTTAATATTTCGTGGAATAACCCTTGTTTGCAATTACAGCTAATAATCGTCTTTTATAAGACTTGATCAGGCCGGCACAGGTCTGTGGAGTTATCTTGGCCCACTCCTCCATGCAGATCTTCTCCAAGTTATCTAGGTTCTTTGGGTGTCTCATGTGGACTTTAATCTTGAGCTCCTTCCACAAGTTTTCAATTGGGTTAAGGTCAGGAGACTGACTAGGCCACTCCAACACCTTGACTTTTTCCCTCTTGAACCAGGCCTTGGTTTTCTTGGCTGTGTGCTTTGGGTCGTTGTCTTGTTGGAAGATGAAATTACGACCCATCTTAAGATCCTTGATGGAGGAGCGGAGGTTCTTGGCCAAAATCTCCAGGTAGGCCGTGCTATCCATCCTCCCATGGATGCGGACCAGATGGCCAGGCCCCTTGGCTGAGAAACAGCCCCACAGCATGATGCTGCCACCACCATGCTTGACTGTAGGGATGGTATTCTTGGGGTCGTATGCAGTGCCATCCAGTCTCCAAACGTCACGTGTGTGGTTGGCACCAAAGATCTCGATCTTGGTCTCATCAGACCATAGAACCTTGAACCAGTCTGTCTCAGAGTCCTCCAAGTGATCACGAGCAAACTGTAGACGAGCCTTGACATGACGCTTTGAAAGTAAAGGTACCTTACGGGCTCGTCTGGAACGGAGACCATTGCGGTGGAGTACGTTACTTATGGTATTGACTGAAACCAATGTCCCCACTGCCATGAGATCTTCCCGGAGCTCCTTCCTTGTTGTCCTTGGGTTAGCCTTGACTCTTCGGACAAGCCTGGCCTCGGCACGGGAGGAAACTTTCAAAGGCTGTCCAGGCCGTGGAAGGCTAACAGTAGTTCCATAAGCCTTCCACTTACGGATGATGCTCCCAACAGTGGAGACAGGTAGGGCCAACTCCTTGGAAAGGGTTTTGTACCCCTTGCCAGCCTTGTGACCCTCCATGATCTTGTCTCTGATGGCCTTGGAATGCTCCTTTGTCTTTCCCATGTTGACCATGTATGAGTGCTGTTCACAAGTTTGGGGAGGGTCTTAAATAGTCAGAAAAGGCTGGCAAAAGAGATCATTAATCCACACATGTGAAGCTCATTATTCTTGGTGCCTGAACTACTTCTTAATACTTTAGGGGGACCAAACAGAATTCTTGTGGTTTGAGGGGTTGAATAATAAATGACACTCTGAATTTACTTTTAACGTTTTAAAAAAAAAAAAATTAAAACAAAAATTTTGGCTGCAGTGCATTTCCCACTTCCAGGCTGATCTACAGTACAAATGTTACAATGCCAAGTTAATTCCGCATGTGTCAACCAGCTAAATCTGCAGGGGGTTGAATACTACTTGTAGGCACTGTACATATATATTACATTTATCTATCTATCTATGAAAAGCCAGGAATTCAGCAATCACAGACTGTAAAATCACAGCAGGAGCTAACATGTTAGAATGGATGGACTACACACAGTATATTCATAGATATATTGATATTCAGATATCAGTGACATATACAATTAGAATAATGCATGTGCAGCTTACTGTACATGTATTTAATTATTAAAAGATTATTTTTCAGAAAAAAATTATGTGGACTCTCTCATAATTTTCTTAACCAGCAGAGGGAACGCCAATGGCTGGGGGCAGATATTTATATCCTGGGAAGAAAGTAATAGCCATGGAGTGTTCCAGGCTATTAATCTCAGCTCACTACTGTATAATTAGCCTTTTCTGGCTATTAAAATGGGGACCCCAATAAAATAATGTACTGTCCCTCTATAATTAATAACCAGCAAAGGCTATGCAGACAGCTGTGGGATGATATTAATAGCCTAGGAATGGGCCATGGATACTGTCCCACCTAGACTAAAAACATTAGCTTTCATTGCCCCAGAAAAGGCGCATCTCTAAGATGTGCCAATTCTGGCACTTAGCCTCACTCTTCCCACTTTCCATATAGTGGTGGCAAGTGGGGTGAGAGTTTGGTGGGTTTGATGTCACTTTTGTATTGTAAGGTGAAATCAAGCCCCCAGGTAATGGAGAGGCGTCAATAAGATGCCCCCATTACTAACCCCATAGTCATTATGCAAAAACACACACACACACAGAAAAAAAATCCTTTAATTGAAAGAATGACACAGACTCCTTTAATAAATCTTAATTAAACCATACTTGCGACTTTGCCCATTCCGCCAATGCCATTGACTTTTGAAAACGAGTTAAAATAAAAAACAACAATATTAATCACCTTTCCGAATAAAAGATGATAATCCACCACAACTGGTCTAGCTATGCTACATTTAGATGGCAGGCTGCATGGTTGCATGATGTGACCATAAAGCCTGCAATCCAGTGGAGAAAGTGAGCAGCGTCTGCTGCCGCTGGCCAGTGTCTCACAGTGAACTCGTAGGACTGAGCGTGAGAAAGTTCTCACACTTCCGATGCCATCAGAAAGGTCCTGGGAGTTCACAGCCAATTAACTCATTTCACCTTTCTGATGGTAATGTGAGGGCCGTTAGAAATTTCTCACGGCGCTCGCGCTAACGTCAAATCTGCACCAGAGATGTCAGTGTCCGTGTGTGTAATACGTATGGCACACGTGCCACCCATGTGCCTGCTACATTTAAATGGCAGGCTGCATGGTTGCATGATGTGACCATAAAGCCTGCCATCCAGTAGAGACACTGAACAGCATCTGCTACCGTTGCCCAGTGTTTCATAGTGAGCTCGTAGGACCTGTCTGACATCACCAGGAGCGTGAGAAAGTTCTCACGCTCCCGATACCGTCAGAAAGGTCCTGGGAGTTCACAGCCAGTGAACTCATTTCACCTTTCTGACAGTAGTGCGAGCGCCGTTAGAAATTTTCCCACGGCGCTCACCAAATCGGTACCAAAGATGTCATTGTCTGTGTGTTTAATACGTGTGGCATATGTGTGGCAACCGTGTGTCACATCAGTACCAAATGGCAGGCATCAGGAAAGCAGCAGTACAGTAAGTGCCAGGTGCTGAAGATGACTCTCATCATTCTCCCCTCCTCTTATGGACACTTCTCATTGCTAAGCTGTAAGCTTGAAGTCAACTGACAATCCAAAAGTGACATCAACCCCACAAATATGAACCCCAATTGCCACTGCTCTAGGGCAAGTGGGAAGAGCCAGGCAAAGTGCTAGAATAAACACATCTAAAGGATGTGCTTTTTCTGGGCGGCTGCGCGCTGCTATTTTTAGGCTGCAGGGGGAAATATCCTTGGCCCCTTATCAACCTGAGAATACCAGCCCCCAGTTGCCCAGTTGTCTGCTTTAGCAAGACTGGTTGTCAAAAATAGGGGGACCCCACACTGTTTTTTAAAATTATTTTAAAAAATTAGAAACTACGGTGTGGGGACCCCTCTGTTCTTTATAACCAACCTTGCTGAAGCTGACAGCTAAGGGTTGCAAACCCCAGCTATGAGTTTTGCCTGGCTGGGACCCTATGCCAGTTTTTTTTAAATTATTTATTTACAGCGCAGGAGCTGGCTGATGAATACACCCACATCAGCTGCTCCTGCTCTCACCGTTTTTAGCGGCAGCAGTCGTCGGCTGATGGTAGCTATAGTTCTATCAGCTGACACTAGTAACTAGAGGTAAGCATTATACCTCCGATTATATCTGTGCGCTGATGCTGTCATTTGACAGTGTGGGAACCACGGCTCTCTGACCAGTGGGGATGATTTCATCGCCGATCAGAAGCAATGATTGCCACACCATCATGCACATGATAACATGACAAACAGTGCCAGCGTTAGGGGCAGGCAGACCAGGCAGCCACCTAGGGCCCCCACTCCTCCAGGGACCCTCAGCCAGCAGCCAATATGGGGCCCCTGAGTAAGAGGGGCCCAGCGCCGCCCCTCCCTGCATTGTGCATTCAACTTATTGGCAAGTTGAAAGTAGTGATGGAGACGAGAGCGTCATGGGACGCTCCTTCTCCCATCACTCCCCCTCTAATTCAGCGTGTTTCAGCAGTAGAGCTGATGAGATGCAGGGACACTTTGCAGAATTCAGAGCAGCTGGGATATGAGGAGGAGAAGTAAGGATTGTTTATGTGTGTGTGAGGGATGAGGTTGAATCCATTTTGCATTATAGGTTCAGGACACCTCCGTCCACTTCTGGAATGTGCCCCCACCCTTGCGTTCCCCCAGGCCATAAAAGACAATGTAATGTTTTTCTTAATTATAGATCCAGGGACAAGCTCTTTGAAGCTCTTAACACAGGGGTGTGAAATCTGCTGGCTCCCTTTGTCAAACAAAGCACATGGATATACCGTGGCACAACAAGTCACAGCAGGCTCTGGGGTATTGAATCTGGAAAATGACCTATAATAACAAAATACAATATTTCTGAGACTAGCAGAGCACATAATCCGAATCAGCGTTCCTTCACCCATAGGCCCGTGCCTGGCAGTCACCTGTAGTACTATGCGTTATTGAGTTATAAAGCATAGCTACCAGGAATTACATACGGTAGGCATATTTAGTCTCTATGCGCAGATAAAATCCAGTGGAACCCAGTGGTGGCACCACCGACCCATGCAGAGCTTCGGGTGGAAAGCTATGAGCCATCCACGATTCTGGACAGAAAATTATATTCTCGGACATAGGAGGAGGGAGGCAGCCCAGTCCAGGGGTGGCAGCAGAGTGTGGGAGGTAACAGCCTAGGAGAGATAAGGCAGACCCTCATTTTGGACTTAGTGTTCTACTGGCAGGAGGAGCCGTTATTTGATGCAGCCAAGAGAACCACGTAACTAAGATTTGAACCTGTGATCTATCAGCGCCTCCCTGTAGTCACATGCTACACAACACTGAAATTGCAACCTATCTATACCCTACCTTTGTACTCCTGACTGTATACCTGTATATTGTTCTTGTAAATGTGTAAATATATACCAGTATTTATCTCTAGTGTGCCTTTTCAGCGATTAAATATAAAATTAATCTTGGGCTGCTCTTTTATCTCGATACACGAATCCCCATGTCCACACGCTCGATTGGTCAATTGTACACTACTCAGGTTGGTTTCTGACCCGATATAAGCCTGTTTGTTATGATTTGGTAGCTGAGGAGAGCAGGCAAAAACGGCAATACACCAGAGAGGTTGGAATCTACTGGATTGCTGTACCCTGACTAACCACCAAAGGCAGCCGTGGAGCGTTCCTACATTGGTCCTAGACGCCTCGTCACAGCCTGAGAGGTTAACTACACCTAAAGATAGAAAGAGTAAAGCTATCTGCCCCGGAGCAGATCCCCAAAGAACATAGGAAGTCCCCAAACATGTAATGGCGGTTAGACAAGAGGAAATACAGACACAGACAGAAAATAGTATGAGCAAACGCTGGGGCCCAATCTGCCTAGACAGAAAAGGATAGGAAGGATACTTACTGCAATCCAAAAAAAACCCTAAATAAAGCCAACGCTACTAATTGCAAAAACACCCGAGATCACACGACCTCTACCACCTAAATTAGTTCTCAGGTGTAACAAAACTAAGCCGCAGCCACTGAAAAAACTGGAAAAGGCAAATGAACAAACAACAGTGGCTCCAGAGGAACCGAGAGGAGCCCAAGCCCCCCGGGGAGGGGAACCTGGCCAACCTCAAAGAAATGCAGAGAAATATGCAAATGGCAAGCACAAAAACAAAAAACAGAAAATATCTTATCTGAGAGCAGGAGAAGAGGCAAGACTCAGCAAGCATCCAAGTGAACCAGGAAACAACGTTGAGACAAGAACAATTGATCACCGGCAACCATGATGGGGGGAAACCTCCCTTATATCAAGCCAGTCTGTGATTCCTGATTGCCAATCCTCATTGAATGGTTCAGTACTGTTTGTAACCACCAGAGGGAGCTTCTGCTCAGAATTTATTTCTAAAACATTCACAACACCTGTTGTCGGACGGGCATATGTCGAACGAAGAACTGGTGGCAGAATACCATACTGTTTTAGTGAGGAACTGTGGCAGTAATGGCTGGGAGGTTTATATATATCCCCAGCCTGGACTGGTGATATATATACCCCCTCACTTGGAGCGCCTCATTAACTCGTACCTATAAGGGAAGCCTTTCCAGCAACTATTTGCCCTCGTGCAGTTCCCTGACTGACCTGGGGCAAGTGTTGGTTCCAGAGAGCTGATCCCTGCCGGGTTCTTCTCTCCCTTCCCCCGAGGTGAGTGAAGTCGATACCCCTTCCCCTGTGCAGATCTGTCACAGTGTGTATGAGTGTGTTTGTGTCTGAATTATAGTGTGTGTGCCTGCTGCATGATAGTGTGTGTGGGGTACTGCACAATACTGTGTTGGGGAACTGCACAATACTGTGTGTGGGGGCTGCATTATACTGTGTATGGGCTACACTATACTGTGTATGTGGGGGGCTGCATTGTACTGTGTGTGATGGCTGCACTATACTGTGTGTGGGGGCTGCACTGTGTGTGGGAACAGCACTATAATGTGTGGGTGATACATTATACTGTGTGTGGTGGGCTGCACTACACTGTTCATGTGGGTGGCTGCATTGTACTGTGTGTGGGGGCTGCACTCTACTGTGTGTGTGTGCTGCACTGTGTGTGGGAGATGCACTATACTGTGTGTGGGGTGCATTATACAGTGCAGTGTGTTGGGGGCTAGATTATACTCTGTGTGTAGGAAGCTGCACTATACTGTGTGTGTTTGTGGGGGCTGCATTATACTGTGTGTGTAGGACTGCATTATACTCTGAGGGAGCTGATTTATACTCTGGGGGCTGCATTATACTCTTGGGGAGCTGCACTCTACTGTGTGTGTGGGGAATGCACTATACTGTGTGAAGGCTGCATTTTACTGTGTGTGGGCTGCACTATACTGTGCATGTTTGTGTGGGGTGCTGTATTATACTGTGTGGGGGTGGGCCTGCATTATACTGTGTGGGGCTGCATTATACTTTGAGGGGGCTGCGTTATACTCTGTGGGGGGCTGCATTATACTGTATGAGGGGGCTGCAGTATACTCTATCAGGGGGGCTGCAGTATACTCTATTAAGGACCATGGGGAGTGCATTTTACCATATGTACTATATGGGATCTGCATTATGCTGTATCAAGAACTATATGTACAAATCATTTTTCCTCAGCTGGAGTAAGGATAGGTGCACATGGTCAGTAAATTATGCGGGGTTGGACGTTGCATACTTGTGCATCGGCCAGATGTTACAGCATGGTGGATTAGATTTCAAGAAATCCCATGCCCACTATGTGTGCACAGACGCCCTCAACTCACCTGTGGAGATGGACATGCTGCGCATCTTTCCAGATTACATCATGTCAATTTATCTCTATTTGTCTCCGCAAGAGACATTTCACCCGTACAATGTATTGGATGCAGTGAATCCGCACGATTCAATGAACACATGCGGATTCACCTGCATTCTATAACCGGCAGCACTTTTGATGCAGTGGACATGTTCTACATCCAAAGCGCTGCCAATTACTGAACGTGTGCACAGAAAAGAGAGCGTTATCCACACCACAGGTGTAATGAATCAATTCAATACTTAATGAAATAACATCCCGGCTATTAACTTCCATTCTTACATGCGGAGAATTGAAGGATGTCCCATTCACAAGAGTAATAAAATTGTCCTTACAATGCACTATTACCTATCTGGCAACAGTATCGAAACAAGAAAGAAAAAAAAAAGGGAGAGGAGAGGGGTGGGTGGTGGGGGATTGTCCCAGCCTGCCTCTTTTAAGCAAACCAATCGCTTAGTTCGCTCCTCTCCCATCCGACAGATGCCCATGCCCAATCAACATGGGAACTTTAGTTCTAATCAAAGGACTTCTAGACTATTTTTAAGGCTCTCCATTAAGTACCGCCTCTTTGAAGAAAAAAGGTTATTTTTCGTCTCTCTTCAGTGCTACAATATTTACCAATAAATTGTCTCCATTTTGTTAAAAATATACCTGCTTGTGTCTCTCTATTCATAAGCGCGTCCCCTTGTTCTACCATCATATAGTGATGTAGTTGGGCCATCAAATCAAGTAGTGATGGGGTAGAAGGACTGAGCCACTGCTTGAGGATCAATTTTTCAGCCAAAACTAAAATGGTGTGTAAAAGTTTTGGGGGCCCTTCTCTCCAAATTCCCCATCTCCATTTCTCCTCAGGAGTGTAGGATCGCCATCGACAATGACAACGGTTTTACATTATTCCATAATTTGCCTATCAACCCTGAAATTGAGTCCCAGAATGGGGTGAGGCAGCGACCGACCACAGTTCATGCAACAGGTCTGAGTTGGGGAGCTGACACCTAGGACATGCAGTAAGTTTATCAGAGTTAGGACATGGTTTGTGAATGTTAAAGGCATATATATAGCTCCATGCATGATTTTGAATTGAGTCTACCTCCAAGACTCATTTATTATGTGTTTCCGGAAAAGAGACCAACTCTTTCTAATCCTGGAGGGAGTCTCAATGTCATCTAATTGTAGCCTCCAGTATTTATAAAAAAGTATCTAGGTTACCAGGGGGTGCTGGAGTGGTGGGGATGGGCACCGCGGTAGTACCGACAGAAGCAGCCTCAGTAGATGTCATGTTTGCGGGGTCCCCAGAGGGCAGGCGCTGCCTCTGACCACAGCGCAAAAGATATCGGTCCATAAATAGATATACTAAGAGAGCAGAATATTGCGCATCTTTAAACTTATGTAATTCACCAGATTTCAGTTCAACCGTATTGAGATATAGGCAGTTTTACGGGTTCTACGGAGGGTAGGGGACAAGGGTCACAAATGCTCACATGGCCGGCGCCTGACCCGGAAGCCACATAGTTTTAGTGAAGATAACCTCTCTTCTTGCTAGATAGAAGCGAGTTGCTGGATAGTCACACTTGCCAGGCTATCATTGCTTTTATCAACCACTAGACGGCGCTGGTTTTACACATTAGCATCCAAAAAATCCCATATACCGCTATATAGGACAACGAAGAGATCCCAAAAATGTAAAAACAATTTTTATTTCATAATCAAGTAAAAATACATGCAATAATAAAAGAGCCAAATGTTGTATAATGAACGCTAGAGCACACAATAGTACAAACAGGGGCAAAGCACCATAACAAACAATCCCAAATGTTAGAAATATAAGATGGTGTAAAGTATATCTATAAATGCTACAGAAAGTATTATATACAGTATACAAACTAAAAATTACCAATTTTCAAGAGAGTTATCATATAATGAAAAAATGCCCAATAACATAATCTAAATGAATAAACCATACCTAAATACTTTTTGTACTCAATTATATAGTATGTAATGACAAGCTATATGTAGCACACAAGATGATGCCCCAACAGGCAGGTTACAAAAAGTGATGAAGAAATCCGAGGCTAACAAAAAGATCTAAGTGTATGGTGACACAATAGAATCCTTTGCACGTAAGGGTATTATTATTCCTTAAAGTATTATAGTAATTAGATTGAGTATATCTTTATACATCAGTAATGCGACCCAGGTACTGAACATGAACTCATGCTGTGTTATAAAATAAACACATGATAGGCTATTTTGGCAGTAGAACAATTATATATATTTTCATAGCTGCTGTTGAGTATTTTCCTATGGACTTATGTCCCTCTTTTAATTGTGCTCTTGTGCCTTTTTTATATATTTTTCATGTATTTTTCATGTACAACAATAAATAAATAAAGAGTATTTTTTAATTTTATACCATTTTGTGGGGTCTATTAATTTTAGATCACCGCTAAAGTGAAATTGTTAGTCTTATGGTATAAAGCCTTTAGGGGTAACTATGAATTAGTGGGCAAATATCTGTGATTGTATAGTTTGGTGTCATCAGCAAAGACTGACACTTTACTCTCACTCCCATCCACAGGGTCATCAATAAAGATGTTAAAAAGCATCAGTCCTAGCACAGATCCCTTCGGTACCCCACTGCTGATTACATCCCATTTAGAGAACGTACCATTTATGACAAATCTTTGTCTTTAGCCAATTCCTTACCCATCTGTATATAGTTTACCCCAAACCTTGCTTCTGTAGCTTCAGTATAAGACTGTTATGTAGAACTGTGTCAAATGCCTTTGCAAAGTATTCTTGGCTTTTTGAATGCCCTTTGTTTTTGTCTTATTAAACTTTGTACTGTCTTATTCATCCATAATGGTTTCCTTTTATTCCTTGACATTTTATTACCAGAGGGCAGGATCCGACTTGCCCATAGGGGAACAGGGGAATCGCCCGGTGGGCCCCTGTGAAGATCTGCCGATGTGTAGATCTGGGCCCGCAACCACACTGTGTTGGCAGTATTAGGCATAATTCACTTTATTCACTCTGTACAGAAAAAAGAGGCATCTCATCATTCATTAACCAAACTACCCAGTTTATTATTATATAGTGATATAGGTAAATTTGTGATTGAGGGTCATGTAATATTTGTATGCAGGTGAAAAGTGGGCCCCCTCAAAGTCAATGTTACCGTTGGGCCCTTGGCACCCCAGTCGACACTGCCAGAGGGTATAAGTTCTCTGCAGGATTCTAGTAGTATTTCCTTAAAAATGCCCAATATATGTTCGGTATCCCCAGTTACCATGACGTTGTCCCAGCCTATACAATTAAGCTCTTCCCTTAGTTTGTTGATATCTGCTTTCTTAAAGTTACAAGTTTTGGCATTTCCCCTTTTGAATGTCTGATTGAAAATTACATTGAAACTTCCCAAAACAAATATTTGCATTATGCACGCTTTGTGAGATATACAGTTGCAGTTAAATGTCTGGATTTTGGGAAATTTTCATTTGTTTGTTTTTTATTCTCCCTTTCACAATGATTCCACATGAAATGTAAAAAGTCAGTACAGTGACTTGTGTCAAGCAAGCATGTCTCTTACTGAAACCGATTTCAGATTTCTTTTTTATTAAATATTGCTGGCTTTAGTGCTTTCTAGTGCATTATGAATGAAAAAAAATGTGTATTTGTAACCCAAATGTAGCAGAACAAATGGCAGCTGTCATTGATCAATCACATTGAGTCTGGCACAGTTGCTGTCTCCTATCTCTCTCTTCCCCTATCAAATTAACTTCTGTATTATTCACAGACTACTACACTGAGCTTACTCACTCCTGCAGTAGTTCAATACATATCTGTCTGGAGTACTCATCCAATGTTTTAGAGCGTTTCTTCCTATCTTTAGAGATTGTATAGTTTCACTATTTACCATGGTTGAATATGAAATAAAAAAGTTCACAGTTCTCTTCGGTTACAAATTTCAGGCGAGCAAAAAATGGGGATGAGCGAACGTACTTATTGATAGTCGGATATCACTCGAGTATCTGGCTACTCGGATGTGCAAGTTACTTGGAGAGTATCACTGGTGCTCGATTTCAAACTTGAATCCCCACCCCACATGTTTGGCACCTGTTACACAGCCAATAAACATGCATGGATTGCCTCACCGTCACTATAATGCCGTAGCCATCTTGATAATGGCATTATTGTAATTGGCTGGCCATGTGACATCATCAAGGGTTACAAAAGGATATACTCCACCAGGTTCGGTACACTGATGAAATTACACAGTTCTGTGACAGTTATTATTGAAAAGAGAGAGTGCTTGTCCAGGCCTGTGTGCACAGTTTTACAAATCTGAGTCCTGCAGTGCTGATACTGGCGCTGAAGCTGCTAACAGTCCTTGTAAGGGAAAATTTTGTGCTTTACTATTTGTATCAGATGCAATTTGTGTCTAGCCTAGTGATGGAGAGAGAGTTGCAGGAGCAAGAAGAGTGGCTGAATACAGTGTGTAGGCAGAGATTAGAGCTTTGCAGTCCTTTGGTAAATATATAGCTATGGCAGTTGACCACTTTTACTTTTTGGGTGAAAAATTTGACTATATTATCATCCATAGAGTATTACATGCTTTGTGGAAAATTTTTGTGTTACGTAACAGTCCAAATATGCATTCCGTATTCAATTACTCATCCATGTACTATTACGTAGTCTGTGGTAAATTTCAGTGTTATATAACAGTCCAAAAAAGAGTTGAAACATTTTTCTTTATTCAATTTCTCATCCATATATGTACTGTTACTTGGTCTGTGGTACATTTCAGTGTTACATAGAAGTCCAAACAAGCGTTGAAACATTTTTCTGTATTTAATTATTCATCCATATATAGTTGCATGGCCTGTGGTGCATTTCAGTGTTATATAACAGTCCTAAAAAACATTGAATTATTTTTTCTCTTATCAGTTACTCATCCATATACTATTACTTGGTCTATGGAACATTTCAATGTTACATAACAGTCCAAAAATAGTTGAAATATTTTTCTGTATTTAATTACTCATCCACATACTATTACATGGTCTGAGCACATTTTGATGTTGCATAGCAGTTCAAAAATTGTTGAAACATTTTTCTGTATGCAATTACTCATCCATATACTGTTTCATGATCTGTGGTATATTTTGGTGTTACACCCTGAAAAAGTGTTGAACATTTTCTTCTATTCAAATACTCATTGATATACTATTACGTGGTCTGAGGTACATTTTGGTGTAATTTAAGAGTCCAAAAAGCATTGAAAAGTGTTTATGTAATCAATTAATCATTCACATACTATTACGAGGTCTTTGGTACATTTCGGTGTTAAATAACAGTCTAAAAAAGCATTGAAACATTTTTCTGTATTTAATTACTCATCCATATACTATTACTTGGTCTGTGGGACAATTTGGCCTTACATAACAGCATTAAAAAGCATTTTTGAAGAATATTGGAGATATAATTTCATGTCAATTATTTGTATCCTATTCGCAGGGGATTATAAAGACCCCTTCCCATGTGGAGCTGTAACAGGACACCTAGCTCAGCATGGGGGTCAAGCCTCAAAAGGCTGTGAGAGACAGCTCTCACACCTTAAGCCAGCTAAGCTCAGTACAAAAGACTTGCTTGCAAAATAGAGATCAATTGTCAGATAGGCATATACAAACAGTAGTAATACAAAAGATATAAGCAGGTGGATCATGTAAATTACTAGTTTGATGTTATACCAGGTGTGCGCTTGGCTGCAGGGGGAATGGACCACCATCTGGCTCCTCGTTCCTCCACAGCACCTTACTCAACAACATGGTGTTAGGGTCTGCGGAACGCACCAAATATATGAGGTAGAGAGGTGCGTTCGCAGCCCGGGGTCCACCGTGCAGGCGGAACCTGCTGCTAGTAAAATGGCGAAAGTAGCGAACTCTGTTATCCCGCAGACTCGCTAAAATAAACGCCGTAGCGCGTTGTGGCAGTAAGTGCGAACTCTGTTAATACCCAGAGCCGCTAACGGAAATGCCACAGCACTATATGGCGATAGGTGCGAACTCACTTAGCTTCAGTGACCGCAAAGTAAAACGCTAGGGCGCTGTCTAGCGTTGAAAGCAAACCCTGTTACGTCACAGGGCCGCTGAGGAAAAGTGCTGTGTCCTGTCAGGCTCTCAGGTACACAGTTAAGTGCTAAGCGTACATAACGCGTGATCATGTGCTAATGTCCTCGCGGGAGTCACCCGCAATCTATGGCGTCTGAACGCCAGACCCTGAATACGGCAATCAAAACTCCTCACCGGTTACGCCGGTAATCTAGGGCATCTAGGACACCGACCCTGGCCAGCTACCATACCAAACTCCTCACCGATTAAGTCGGTATTCTAGTGGCTTATTTCAGCCAGGTCCCTAACCACAAATACGCATGATCACACTGGCGCATAGCATAGAATGGTTGATATTAGCGCATGGCGGCCCAGCCATGCTACCCTTTTATAGCAACAGCTACAGGACCTTCCAGGAGCAAGGACCAATGAGAAGCTGTTACAAACACACGTAGCTACATGACCTTCCTGGCGGACCAATAGGAGCCGCTGCAGCACCTGAACATGTGACCCCTAATCTCCAATGAGAGATCTCACTCTGGGCATGCTCAGATGGGAAAACGCAGGACTTTGTCTCAAAGACGGCTGATCCAGCACTGGCTATAATAGCAGATCCAGGAAAGGCAGCAGCAAGTCACTGCACAGTAGAGGAGTGGGCAAGATGCCTGGACCGACGTCTCTGCTGAGCAGGCTCCACTGCGGCCGGAGATGAATGGGAGACCGCAGCGGGACGGGTTCGAGACTCCCCTTCTGCAGCAGCGGGAACTCGAACCCTAACATTACCCCCCTCCTAGGGCCCCCCTTTTCTGGGCCTCGCTGCGTTCAAAGGCAGCGATGAGCTGCGGAGCGTGAACATGCTCGGCAGGCTCCCAGGACCTATCCTCAGGCCCATAACCCCTCCAATCCACCAAATAAAATTTTTTGCCTCGTACCACTTGCACCCAACAATGGCATTCACCTCGTAGTCGTCCGAAGACGAACCCGACGTCCCGGCAGATGACTCAGGCAACCGGTAGATGACCACAGGTTTTAGGAGGGATACATGGAAGGTGTCGGAGATACCAAGGCGAGGTGGAAGGGCCAAACGGAAAACCACAGGGTTCACCTGCTCGAGAACCTTGAAGGGACCCAAATAGCGGGGTGCCAATTTAGTGGATTCCACCCGTAGCCTGATGTTTCGGGCGGAGAGCCACACTAGGTCGCCAGGAGAAAATGTCGGAGCGGGACGCCGATGAGCATCGGCAGAAGACCTCATCCTTTCCTTGGAAGCCTGAATGGCATCCTGGGTGCGGTCCCATATGTCCCGTGCTTCCACAGCCCAGTCTGCCACCCTGGAGTCAGCGGAAGCAACGGACATGGGCACCGATACCCGCGGATGCTGGCCGTAATTTAAGAGGAATGGGGTCTGTCCGGTGGAGTCAGCCACAGCATTGTTTAGCGCAAACTCCGCCCACGGAAGCAGAGATGCCCAGTCATCCTGCCTGGCAGAGACAAAATGTCGCAAGTAGGTGACCAAGGTCTGGTTGGCCCTCTCTACCAACCCATTCGTCTCGGGATGATATGCAGAGGAGAGGTTCAATTCAATGCAGAGTAGATGACACAACTCTCTCCAGAACCGAGACGCAAATTGGGGACCTCGATCGCTGACAATCTTGTCTGGCATACCGTGTAGACGGAAGATGTGTCTAATAAATAATGCTGCCAAGGCCCGTGCGGAAGGTAACCGTGGTAGCGGCACTAAGTGCACCATTTTGGAGAAGTGGTCTGTGATCACCCAAATGATAGTGCAACCCTGAGACTTGGGTAAGCCCACCACAAAGTCCATCCCAGGGCCTGTCTGCCACTGGCAAAGGAAAAAGTAACCCAGCTGGCCATTGTCGAGGGGACTTGTTCCTGGCGCAGGAGACACACGCCTGAACATACTCCCGGACGTCACGGACCATATGTGGCCACCAGTATGTCCTCGCCAATAGCTCAGTTGTCCTCTTTGCCCCAAAGTGTCCACCCACCCTGGACGAGTGTGCCCAAGAGAGTACCTCCGGTCGCAAATTAGTGGGCACAAAAGTCTTGCCCGGAGGCACAGACTCTAGCGAAACCGGGGCTACAGTTCTCAGGCTTTCTTCAGGGACAATAAGCAGAGGCTCCTCATCCTCCTCCTCTGATGACACTAAGGAGCGAGAGAGAGCGTCGGCCCGAACATTCTTCTCACCGGAGAGAAAATGGAGGGTGAAATGGAACCGAGAGAAGAATAGGGACCATCTGGCCTGGCGAGAATTTAGCCGCTGAGCCGTTTGCAAATATACCAAGTTCTTGTGGTCGGTGAAGACTTGGAAGGGAAAACGAGCTCCCTCCAGAAGATGTCTCCACTCTGAGAAGGCCAATTTCATAGCCAGCAACTCCCTGTCCCCGATGGAATAATTCCTCTCTGCTGGTGTAAAGGTCTTAGAAAAGAAGAAGCAGGGATGCTTCCGATCTTGAGCATCCTTTTGATATAGGACTGCTCCAGCACCAATAGAAGAGGCGTCCACCTCTAAAACAAACGGTTAATCAACATCAGGGCGATGTAATATGGGAGCACTGGCAAAATGCGACTTGATGGAAGAGAATGCCTTGGAGACCTCCTCAGACCACAACTTGGAATTTGCTCCCTTCTTGGTGAGGGCTACCAAGGGAGCTACCAAAGTCGAGAAATGGGGAATGAACTGGCGATAATAATTAATGAACCCCATAAAGCGCTGCACCGATTTAAGAGAATGGGGTTCTTGCCAGTCCATTACAGCCTGTAGTTTGACAGGATCCATAGCCAATCCCTGGGCAGAGATGATATAGCCCAGAAAAGGTAAGGACTCCTGCTCAAACACACATTTCTCCAGCTTGGCATAGAGGGAGTTTGCCCGTAAGAGGTCGAAGACTTTGTTGACATCCCTCCGGTGAGAGTCTATATCTGGTGAAAAGATGAGAATATCATCCAGATAGACTATCACAGAGGTGGAGAGCATATCCCGGAAGATATCATTGACAAAGTCTTGGAAAACAGCGGGAGCATTACAGAGCCCGAAGGGCATCATAATGCCCATCCCTGGTATTAAAAGCTGTCTTCCACTCGTCCCCCTCACGGATGCGAATTAGGTTATAGGCACCACGTAGCTCAAGCTTGGTAAACACTCTTGCTCCTTGGAGCCTATCAAAGAGCTCAGAGATTAGGGGCAACGGGTACTTATTCTTGACGGTGATAGCGTTAAGACCCCTGTAGTCAATACATGGACGTAATTCTCCGTTCTTCTTTGCACAAAGAAGAACCCCGCCCCTGCTGGTGACACCGAATTCCTAATGAACACTCTTGCCAGATTCTCCTGAATATACTGGGACATGACATCCGTCTCAGGAAGCGAGAGGGGGTAGACTCTCCCCCGAGGAGGTTCTGCTCCAGGCAAGAGATCAATAGGACAGTCGTAGGGGCGATGAGGTGGAAGAGTCTCTGCCGCCTTCTTGGAGAAAACGTCTGCATATGCCCAATAACACTGAGGAAGAGAAGTGAGATCTACGGGTATCTCTGTGGTAGTGACCTGAACGCACTCCCTGATACACCTGCCTCTACATGAATCACCCAACCCAGTATCCTCCCAGAGGACCACTCAATATGGGGAGAGTGGTAACGGAGCCAAGGTACTCCCAGCAACACCTCGTCTATTCCCTCGGGCAGGACAAGAAAAAATACTCTCCTGATGGGACGGGGACATAGATAAAGTGAGAGGGATCGTCTGGTGGGTGATTTGGGAGGGCAGAGTTGATCCATTCACTACTCGCACAGTCACCGGTTGGGCGAGCATCACCAGAGGTATAGTGTGGCGGAGAGCAAATGCAGAGGACATGAAATTCCCCTCGGCTCCGGAATCCACACAGAGCTCAGCGGAGAGCGTGGATGGACCTACTGTAATTGTCCCTTTAAAGGACAACTTGGTGGAAAATGCCGCAGTGTCTAGTGAACCTCCTCCCAAGGTCACTAGACGCGACCGTTTTCACGACCGCTGTGGACATTTGTTGGCATAGTGTCCTAACTGCTGGCAGATGTTACAGACCACGGGTACTCGAGCGGCCCGGGACTTAGGTCCCGCTCGAGAAACCTCCATGGCCTCATGGGAGTCGGGCGCCTGGCTGGAAGATTCCAGAGGTCTGGCGAAGGTGGGAGACAGCCGGAACCTCTCTGCCTACACTCGGACCGCTCCAACCTCCGCTCGTGAAAACGGAGGTCGATGCGGGTAGATATGGCGATAAGCTTCTCCAGTGTGGCGGGAATCTCCCTGGTAGCCAAAGCATCTTTAACATGATCAGCCAGTCCTCGCCAGTAGACTGGAATGAGTACTTTATCCGACCAGTCTAGCTCTGAGGCCAGAGTCCGAAACTGGACGGAAAACAGACTGACCAAAGACGAACCCTGTGCCAATGCCAGCAGTTGTAGCACCGTATCGTGGGTGACCTGAGGTCCTAAAAATACCTTTTTTAGAGCCTCCAGAAAACGAGGAGCACTCCGCACTACATGGTCGTCACGCTCCCACAGCGGGGTGGCCCACTCCAACGCTCTGCCTGACAGAAGCGAAATTATAAAGCCCACTTGTGCCCGATCCATGGGGAAACGTGCAGCCAGAAGCTCGAGTTGTATAGAGCACTGACTCACGAATCCCCGACATTGCTTGCTGTCACCAGCAAACTTGTCTGGAATCGGGAGGTGGGATATTGTGGGGGCAGAGGTGGCAGTGGACACACTGGCTGCAGCCACGGTAACAGCCTGAACAGCGACTGCGGTAACATCCACAGCTGAGGTTGTGCACTCAAGAGCCGCCAACCTACCCTCCAGCTGCTGGATGTCCAGTAGTAGACGCTGGTCATCCGCCATTTTACCTTCCAGACCCTGGCGCTAATATTATGTTAGGGTCTGCGGAACGCACCAAATATATGAGGTAGAGAGGTGCGTTCGCAGCCCGGGGTCCACCGTGCAGGCGGAACCTGCTGCTAGTAAAATGGCGAAAGTAGCGAACTCTGTTATCCCGCAGAGTCGCTAAAATAAACGCCGTAGCGCGTTGTGGCAGTAAGTGCGAACTCTGTTAATACCCAGAGCCGCTAACGGAAATGCCACAGCGCTATATGGCGATAGGTGCAAACTCACTTAGCTTCAGTGAGCCGCAAAGTAAAACGCTAGGGCGCTGTCTAGCGTTGAAAGCAAACCCTGTTACGTCACAGGGCCGCTGAGGAAAAGTCCTGTGTCCTGTCAGGCTCTCAGGTACACAGTTAAGTGCTAAGCGTACATAACGCGTGATCATGTGCTAATGTCCTCGCAGGAGTCACCCGCAATCTATGGCGTCTGAACGCCAGACCCTGAATACGGCAATCAAAACTCCTCACCGGTTACGCCGGTAATCTAGGGCATCTAGGACACCGACCCTGGCCAGCTACCATACCAAACTCCTCACCGATTAAGTCGGTATTCTAGTGGCTTATTTCAGCCGGGTCCCTAACCACACATACGCATGATCACACTGGCGCATAGCATACAATGGTTGATATTAGCGCATGGCGGCCCAGCCATGCTACCCTTTTATAGCAACAGCTACAGGACCTTCCAGGAACAAGGACCAATGAGAAGCTGTTACAAACACACGTAGCTACATGACCTTCCTGGCGGACCAATTGGAGCCGCTGCAGCACCTGAACATGTGACCCCTGATCTCCAATGAGAGAACTCACTCTGGGCATGCTCAGATGGGAAAACGCAGGACTTTGTCTCAAAGACGGCTGCTCCAGCACTGGCTATAATAGCAGATCCAGGAAAGGCAGCAGCAAGTCACTGCACAGTAGAGGAGTGGGCAAGATGCCTGGACCGACGTCTCTGCTGAGCAGGCTCCACTGCGGCTGGAGATGAATGGGAGACCGCAGCGGGACGGGTTCGAGACTCCCCTTGTGCAGCAGCGGGAACTCGAACCCTAACACATGGTCCCAACTTTCGAAGTGAACCACAAGCCTAACAGAGAGACAGGCCACATGGCCTTATGCTAGCCTTTATCCCCTTTGGGTCACTCCTCTCCTGCCCTCTGGGCAATACCTACATCCCCTCTCCTTGCATCTGTCAGTTAAAAGCTCCAAAAACAAAGTCATAGCTCCTTAATGGATGGTATTAGGGAGGGAGCTTTAGCATTATCATTGCGACCAAACACAACTTTGCTACCTAGCCTCTACTAGCTATTCTACGTGTCTTCCCACCCTGTGGTGCTAGAATGGATCAAGACCCTGGAAAGCGTTCAGTCCAGTCCAGAGATCTCGAAAATGTAACAGGTGTGTGACTAGGATGTATGATAAGTCCATATTTTCCTCATGAAATCATAGCAGACTCAGCAAAGCAGTTACATCGAATGGTGTCTATTTTCCAAGCAAACGTTTTGTTCTGATGTTTTAGACCTCCTGCAGGTTTGTTGAACATTTTTTCTTGGGTTTTGTGGATTCTTTTTCAACAGGCAGTTTCCGGACCTAATTTTTTAATTCAAGGGTGAAGACAATGCTAGGGTTTTTTCAAGCAAAGACTTTTTCACATTGCTCAGAATGATGTCTCGGCATCTTCTGGGCATCTTTTAAGCCTTCCCATTGACTTGCATTGTAAAGTATACTGTGTCTTCAGAGCAGTAAACTGCAGACGAAGATTAGGTCCCTTCTTTTAAATGATTGGCGTCTTTGAAACTTGAAGCTATTAAAAGGCACTCAAAAGTCTTAAAATTGGAGCAGCAATTCATTTTCACATAGAAAAGCATATGCTCATTCTTTTGAGCATTTTCTCAGTAATTTTTTAGATGGGTTTTGGAGCAAACCCACCTGTGTGAATACCATTATGTTTTATTCAGACTTTTATGTTGCACATATGGATAACAAAAAGGGCCAAGTCTATGGGTCCATGAAAAATACGTTCAGCACATGGATAGCATCCCTTTGCCACCTGTGTTCTGTCCTTGTTTGGCATACAAAGTATAGGAGTAGCTTTGTCATTTATTTATTTCTTTTTCCATCCGTGTAAAAAGCTGATGATACACTGATGGTAAGAACGGATATGCGGATGATACACTGATGGTAAAAACAGACACATTGATGACACACTGATGGTAAAAACAGATACACTGATAACACACATGGTAAAAGTGGAAACACTGATGACACACTAATGCACGACATTGATGACACCTGCTGGTATCATTTTTCATCTTTGTGTGAATTAGGTCTTAGAGTGATTCTTAAATCTTTATTAAAACTTCAAAAACATTAAAAAAATACTACATTGGATTTCATTTTTAAACAGACTTAATCCAATGAAGTAGGATATTATATTTTCTTCTTTTACCCTTAAACATTATTTTACCATAGTACTGTTGTTAATTTATTTTTATTTTTTATATGATAATTGTCTTCACACATCTTTGTCTAGACTATACATTATTAAAATAGAGCAAACAGCCTAAATCTGAGATAAATCAAATTCTATTCATAAAACAAAATAATGCATGAGGTTAAAATATTGAGGAGTTTTGAATGGAACAAAAATCGTTATAGAATAAAGCAGAGTGTAAAAATCCATTGTCTGCTTCTAAATGCAGTTTCTACTGCTCAGAACTCAGAGGAGGCTCCGGTCTCTTTTGGGAATGGTTCAGGTGTTCAAAACGACCGCCAGATGATGTGTTATTCATATTACTTTTCTCACTGCTACTGGGCAATGTCTGTAAGAATGGGATCAATATTCATTGGGGAAGTATTTCTCAGGAAATACAGATGGCTTTCTCTAGAGCTTAGAATATGCCAAATAATTCTACACTATATACAGTAAAACTATTCATAAGATGAAAAACTGTGGATTTGCTCTGAATCAGAAATTGAAACTTCAGTGAAAGTTAAATTAAACATGAAAATTGTTGTTTTCATTTTTTTCATCTTCTGGGATAATATGTTTCCAAAATTGCCCCATGTTTAAAATAGTGCATTTTATGAAACAATTGAGCACAAGTGTATTGGGAATATAGAGGAAGGCTTCATAAAGCACATTATTTTTCAGTTCAATAAACCTGTGCCGTGAATGGATAATGGTAAAAGTAGGTTTCAAATCCTGTTTGTTTTAGAATGACAGAGAAATAGAAGGCATTTATATTCTCTGTAGATGAAAAAGAAACAGACACATTGAAAATTCAATGTATTGTGCTATAGTTTTCCTGTCACTGCCATCTGCATGGAAGGATTTCTTACCTTAATATACAGCGTTCATCTATTTAAATATTTAAACACATTTCATTTGTAATTTAAAGCAATTCATGACAGCATTATCACATTCTCCGCTTTGCTGCTGCAGGAAAAGCGTATATATGTATGTTTAATATAGATGCAATTCATTTAAATGCATTTGTGCAATGCTTGCCATGGGAATGGAAGGTTCTTTGAATGCACTAATACAACTACCTGATTCCTTCAGTATATGTGTATTTGTCGAGCAGCACGTACAGTATATGCTTTATGCCATGTATAAGTATGTCATGGTTTACCATGCTAAATGCAAGCCTATTTTATATGATGTACTAATGTATTATTCTATAATAGACATGTACATAAGTAGCTTTTATGTGTTTACCATATTGCCTCATCCATATTGTGAATCAATGTGAAAGCCACTCTATCCACTCGTCACTGCAGATGTTCAGACAGGTTTAGTTGAGCAAATGCAAAATTATCCAGTTTTTGTTCTGAAAAAAAAAGACATTTTTACATCTGCACTGTGTTTCTCATGTCTTTTTTTCATACCTATCTTGCATACATATGTCCATGTTTTACATGTGTGTGCCATCCATATGTCTATTTTGTAAATGCATATTCCATAAAGTTTTAAGAATAACAATTTAATAAATGATAAAGGTCACATACAGTTTCCTATCTTAACAATTTTAATGGCTTCACGACCTTTGATGTATTCATAAGTACTTACCAATCTTGGATGTAGTTATACGTCTTTGAGCACGCAGGAGCTGTGCATGCAATCGCTGCCAGCTGATTAGCTGATTTCACAGGTGACACCAGACACTCAATGCCGGAGCAGTGGCCACACCAAACCCAGCAGATTAACCCATAAATGCTGCAATTGCAGTATTTTTTTCCTAGGCAGGCAGAGGGAGCTCCCCTCCTTTGGAAATGTTGTCATTCAGGACCTTGACTCATGGGTCGTTAAGGGGGTATCTCCTGTGTCTATCAAGGATTTGGAGGATGGAAAGCTAAACACTTCCATGGAATGGTGTGGAGAGGCTCGGTGACACTGGTGGTGGTGGTGATGCTGTCACGTCCTCTCTTTTCAGGGAGGCAGGTGACTTTGTTGATGATGAGCGTGAGGAAGAGGCCAAGATTTCAGCAGAAGAGGAGCAGGAGGAGGCTCAGATCTGTCATACTTTTTACGGTATGAACTCCAGTGCACCTCGTGCTTGGAATTCAGATGCCTCATCATACAGGTGGTCCTCATGTTCAATAACATTTATACTTCGCTTCAGAATCTGATGGCACATTTCACAAACCAACAGCTATTTGTGGACAGCACAGTCCCTGAAGAAATACCAATCCAGATAGCTGGAGCTCTTTTGAGCTGTCTTTGGTGTGCTAATTTCAGCAGCGCGGTGGGAAGTAGCTACTGAGGTACTCGCAAGGGCTGCTCACTGTACCTTTGCACCCTGCTCTCTCATTTGGTGTGTTGTGGTAGCAGTATGGCCACTTCCTCTTTCTCCAAACTGCGCATGCGATTAGGATGGCCTACGTGCCATTTGGGGTCTAGGACCTCATCATTTCCTCTCATCATTTTCCACCAACTCCTCAACCCTGCCATCCTTGCCAGTCTGCACAATGCAGAAAGGCGCTGCAGTTAGCAATTGAGTTTCATCATCTGACATGTCCTACGGTGGTCCATTGACCATGTGCAGTAGTCCACCCATGTACTCATCCTCCAACATAACAAGTGCTTGGGCATCCATATACCCAGTCTCTTCCACTTATTGGGCAGAGTTAGGTGGATGGGCCATGGAACCAAAGCCAGCAGAGTCATCAAAAAGCAGAAGAGACCGCTGCATGACTTGGGGCTCAGACTGCTCGGCAGATTTACAAGGGGATAAGGTGGAAGTCGCATGACCTCAGGTGCCAACTGTGCACTTTCTGAAGTGTACCTGGTGGAAGATAATGCAAAGGAACTGGAGCTGCTCTCAGCCATCCAATCTAACATCCAATCTAACACCTTTTCAACATCTTGTGGCCTCACCATTGCTGCAGCTGTATTTGAGCCTATGAAAAGACGCATAACATCCTGACACCTGCGTACACCAAAGAAAGGTGTTGTTTTTGGGCATGTAGTAGGTACAAAATGACCACATCCTCTCCCTGCATCAGCTATACCAGCTACATCTCACAAAGAGATGGTGGAAAAGTAGATTTATTGTTTGCAACGGTACCATAAAACAAACAGCGCTCCTGAAAAATTATTTTTTGTGCCTAGAAATGACAATGAGATGGTTGATGCCAATTCTTTATTTCCCAGATTACTAAATAAATCACACTAGTCCAGAAAAAATATCTTATGGGTCTAAAAATAGCAACTAGACAGCTGATGCCAATTATTTATTTCACAGACTACTTAAAATACATACTAGTCCAGAAGCATTATTTTTGAGGCCTAGAAATGACAACAACATATTTGATATCAATTATTTTTCACAAACTGCTAAAAAACACACTAGTCCAGAAAAATTATATTTGGGGTCTAGGAAAGACAACAAAACGGTTAATGACAATTATTTAATTTCCAGACTACTAAAAAAACACAAACACTAGTCTAGAAAAATTATTTTTTGGACCTAGAAATGGCAAGGAGACAGTTGATGCCAATTATTTTTCCCAAAATTACTAAAAAATACACTAGTCCAGAAAAATTATCTAGGGGCCTTGAAATAGCAACAACACAGTTGATGCCAATTATTTTTTTCTTAAACTACTAAAAAATACATGTAATAGCAGCAATAGGATAATATTAAAACTTAGCATTTATTAACTAGTAAGTTTAAAATGGACACTCAAATGTAAACACCATCCTCAAAAAAGTGTATAAATAAGGACTTATGATATAATCAGAGAGAAAAAAATTTCAAGATTATGAACAAATCAATAATCTTATTAACCCCTTAATGTCCACTGACGTGCAGAGTCCGTCATGGCAAGGTGCCAGTTCCGGCACCAGGACGGACTCTGCACGTCATGCCTTTGATCTACCACTGCGTGTAAACACGCAGTGGTAGATCAGTGCCGACAGCTGTCACAGACAGCTGACAGGCACGGCAAGCAGTGCGGGGACCTTTGCCGTCGTCCCCGCACCCACAGCGCTGTGATTGGTCAGTCAATCTGACTGACCAAACACAGCAGCGATCGCGCAGGAGAAGCTGAAATTTCAGCTTCCCCAGCGCGATCAGTGCAGGAGCCGGCGCTGCAGTGGCCAGGCTTCCTGCACTGACAGCCAGGAGCGGAGCCCCCACCGCCCCTGGCTGTTAACCCCCTGACTGCTGCGATCGAGCGCGATCACAGAGCTCAGGGGGGGAGGCAGAGGGTCGGGAGCTCCCTCTGCCTCAGATCAGCGTCCCAGCGATGTAATCGCAGGGCCCGATCTCTGCCTTGATGACCCGGGGGTTGTCATGACAACCTCCAGGTCATTTAGCTACGGGAAGCTGCTGTGATCATGTCACAGCAGCTTCCACTATAGTTGCAATGCATTGCAATGCCAGAGCATTGCAATGCATTGTAACTGCAATCAAAAGTAAAAAAAGTGAAAGTCCCATAAAGGGACAAGTTGAAAAAAATCATTTTTTAAAAAAAATTGTAAAAAAAATATTAAAAAATAATTTTAAAAAAATCCCCTAAAAAATACACATTTTTATGTAATAAAAAAAATAAAAAACAAAAAAATACACATGTTAGGTATCGCCATGTCCGTAAAAATCCCATCTATAAAAGCGTAACCCTAGTTAACCCCTTCAGTGAAAGCCGTAAAAAAAAACAAAAAAGTAGTAAATTATACTTTTTCCAAGAGGTATCATTATACCGCTTGGAAAAAGTGCAATAACACGCGATCAAAAAGTCAGATATAAATAATCATGGTACCGCTGAAAACGTCATCTTGTCCCGCAAAAAACAAGCTGCTAAATAGCATCATCAGCGAAAAAATAAAAAAGTTATAGCTCGCGGAATAAACTGATGCAAAAATAATTATTTTTTCTATAAAATTCTTTATTGTGTAAAAAACGCCAAAACATAAAAAAAATATATAAATGAGGTATCGCTGTAATCGTAGTGACCCGAAGAATAAAGCTGCTTTATCAATTTTACCACACGCGGAACGGGGGAAAAAAAATTAAAAAAAAAACAATTCCTGAATTGCTGGTTTTTGTTCATTCTGCTTCCACAAAAATCGGAATAGGAAGCGATCAAAAAACGTTATGTGCCCGAATATGGTACCAATAAATACGTCAGCTCGTCCCGCAAAAAATAAGCCCACAGATAACTCTGTCGGCCGAAATATGGAAAAATTATAGCTCTCAAAATACGGCGATGCAAAAAATTCTTACAAAAAATTATTCCAAAAAAAAGCATCTTTTAGAGTGTGACAGAAGCTAAACATGAAAAAAGGGTGTAAATCTGGTATCGCTGTAATCGCACCGATCCGAGGAATAAAGTCGCCTAATCACTAATATCGCACGAGGAACGGCGTAAAAAAGAAAACCAATTCTTCACCTTTGGTAGATTTGTTCATTGTGCCTCCCAAAGATCGCAGTAAGGCGATCACAGTGGTTCCCCCCCGCATATGGGGTATCAGCGTACTCAGGACAAAATGCACAATAGCTTTTGGGGTCCTATTTCTCCTGTTACCCTTATAAAAATAAAAATTTGGAGGCAAAAAGGTCATTTTTGTGGAAAAAAATATGATTTTTTTTATTTTCACGGCTCTACTTTATAAACTTCTGTGAAGCCCTTGGGGGTTCAAAGTGCTGACCACACATCTAGATAAGTTCCTTGGGGGGTCTAGTTTGCAAAATGGGGTCATTTGTGGGGGGTTTCTACTGTTTAGGCACATCAGGGGCTCTCCGAGCGCGACATGACACCCGCAGACCATTCCATCAAAGTCTGCATTTAAAAACGGTGCTCCTTCCCTTCCGATCTCTGCCATGCGTCAAAATAGTGGTTCCCCCCCACATATGGGATATCAGCGTACTCAGGACAAATTGCACAATAGCTTTTGGGGTCCTATTTCTCCTGTTACCATTATAAAAATAAAAATTTGGGGCAAAAAGATTATTTTTGTGGAAAAAAATATGATTTTTTTATTTTCACGGCTCTACGTTATAAACTTCTGTGAAGCACTTGGGGTTCAAAGTGCTCACCACACATCTAGAAAAGTTCCTTGGGGGTCTAGTTTCCAAAATGGAGTCACTTGTGGGGGGTTTCTACTGTTTAGGCACATCAGGGGCTATCCAAACGTGACATGACACCCACAGACCATTCCATCAAAGTCTGCATTTGAAAACGGCGCTACTTCCATTTCGAGCTCTGCCATGCGTCAAAATAGTGGTTCCCCCCCACATATGAGATATCAGCGTACTCAGGACAAATTGCACAATAGCATTTGGGGTCCTATTTCTCCTGTTAACATTATAAAAATAAAAATTTGGGGCAAAAAGATTATTTTTGTGGAAAAAAATATGATTTTTTTTATTTTCACGGCTCTACGTTATAAACTTCTGTGAAGCACTTGGGGTTCAAAGTGCTCACCACACATCTAGAAAAGTTCCTTGGGGGTCTAGTTTCCAAAATGGAGTCACTTGTGGGGGTGTCTACTGTTTAGGCACATCAGGGCTATCCAAACGTGACATGACACCCACAGACCATTCCATCAAAGTCTGCATTTGAAAAAGGCGCTACTTCCCTTTCGAGCTCTGCCATGCGTCAAAATAGTGGTTTCCCCCCACATATGGGGTATCAGCGTACTCAGGACAAATTGCACAATAACTTTTGGGGTCCTGTTACCCTTTGGAAAATAACAATTGGGGTGGAAAGATCATTTTTGTGGAAAAGATATGATTTTTTAATTTTACTGCTCTACGTTATAACCTTCTGTGAAGCCCTTGGGGGTTCAAAGCTCTCACCACACATCTAGATAAGTTCCTTGGGGGGTCTAGTTTCCAAAATGGGGTCACTTGTGGGGGTTTCCACTGTTTAGGCACACAGGGACTCTCCAAATACGACATGGCATCCAATCTCAATTCCAGCCAAAAAAGTCAAATGGCGCTGCTTCCCTTCCGAGCTCTGCCATGCGCCCAAATAGTGGTTTACCCCCACCTATGGGGTATCAGCGTACTCAGGACTAATTGCACAATAAATTTTGGGGTCCTTTTATCCTTTGGAAAATAATAATTGGGATGAAAAGATCATTTTTGTGGAAAAAATATGATTTTTTAATTTTACGGCTCTACGTTATAACCTTCTGTGAAGCGCTTGGGGGTTAAAAGCTCTCACAACACATTTAGATAAGTTCCTTGGGGGGTCTAGTTTCCAAAATGGGGTCACTTGTGGGGGGTTTCCACTGTTTAGGCACACAGGGACTCTCCAAATGCGACATGGCGTCCAATCTCAATTCCAGCCAAAAAAGTCAAATGGCGCTGCTTCCCTTCCGAGCTCTGCCATGCGCCCAAATAGTGGTTTACCCCCACATATGGGGTATCAGCGTACTCAGGACTAATTGCCCAATAACTTTTGGGGTCCATTTATCCTTTGGAAAATAATAATTGGGATGAAAAGATCATTTTTGTGGAAAAAATATGATTTTTTAATTTTACGGCTCTACGTTATAACCTTCTGTGAAGCGCTTGGGGGTTAAAAGCTCTCACAACACATTTAGATAAGTTCCTTGGGGGGTCTAGTTTCCAAAATGGGTCACTTGTGGGGGTTTCCACTGTTTAGGCACACAGGGACTCTCCAAATGCGACATGGCGTCCAATCTCAATTCCAGCCAAAAAAGTCAAATGGCGCTGCTTCCCTTCCGAGCTCTGCCATGCGCCCAAATAGTGGTTTACCCCCACATATGGGGTATCAGCGTACTCAGGACTAATTGCCCAATAACTTTTTGGGTCCTTTTATCCTTTGAAAAATAATAATTGGGATGAAAAGATCATTTTTGTGGAAAAAATATGATTTTTTAATTTTACGGCTCTACGTTATAACCTTCTGTGAAGCCCTTGGGGTTAAAAGCTCTCACAACACATTTAGATGAGGTCCTTGAGGGGTCCAGTTTCCAAAATGGGGTCACTTGTGGGGGTTTCCACTGTTTAGGCACACAGGGACTCTCCAAATGCGACATGGCGTCCAATCTCAATTCCAGCCAAAAAAGTCAAATGGCGCTGCTTCCATTCCGAGCTCTGCCATGCGCCCAAATAGTGGTTTACCCCCACACATGGTATATCGGTGTACTCTGGAGAAATTGTACAACAAATATTGTGGTTCATTTTCTCCTGATACCCTTGACAAAATTTTAAAAAATTGTGTCGAAAGAAAAATTTTGGGAAAAAAAGTTAAATGTTAATTTTTTCCTTCCACATTGCTTCAATTCTTGTGAAGTACCTAAAGGGTTAATAAACTTCTTGAATGTGGCTTTGAACACGTTGAGGGGTGCAGTTTTTAGAATGGTGTCACTTTTGGGTATTTTCTGTCATATTGACCCCTCAAATTCACTTCAAATGTGAGGTGGTCCCTAAAAAAATGGTTTTGTAAATTTTGTTGGAAAAATCAGAAATTGCTGGTCAACTTTTAACACTTATAACTTCGTAACAAAAAAAAATGTTGGTTCCAAAATTGTGCTGATGTAAAGTAGACATGTGGGAAATGTTATTTATTAACTAATTTTTGTGACATATCTCTCTGATTTAATGGCATAAAAATTAAAAGTTTGAAAATTGCAAAATTTTCAAAATTTTTGCCATATTTCCATTTTTTTCATAAAAAAACGCAAGTTATATTGAAGAAATTTTACCACTATCATGAAGTACAATATGTCACGAGAAAACAATCTCAGAATCGCCAAGATCCGTAGAAGCGTTCCAGAGTTATAACCTCATAAAGAGACAGTGGTCAGAATTGTAAAAATTGGCCTGGTCTGTAACCTACAAAATGGCTTGGTCATTAAGGGGTTAAGGAGGATGGTGTTTACATTTGAGTGTCCATTTTAAACTTACTAGTTAATAAATGCTAAGTTTTAATATTATCCTATTGCTGCTATTACATACTAATCCCAAAGGATATCATACAATAATTGCTATTATTTTTGCTTAAACATACTAAAAAATACACACTAGTCCAGAAGCATTATTTTTGAGGTCTAAAAATGGCAACAACACAGTTGATGCCAATTATTTTTCCCAAACTACTACTAAAAAACAAACTAGTCCAGAAAAATTATCTTATGGGTCTAAAAATAGCAACTAGACAGCTGATGCCAATTATTTATTTCACAGACTACTTAAAATACATACTAGTCCAGAAGCATTGTTTTTGAGGCCTAGAAATGGCAACAACATATTTGATGTCAATTATTTTTCACAAACTGCTAAAAAACACACTAGTCCAGAAAAATTATGTTTGGGGTCTAGGAAAGACAACAAAACAGTTGATGCCAATTATTTAATTTCCAGACTACTAAAAAAACACAAACACTAGTCTAGAAAAATTATTTTTTGGACCTAGAAAAGGCAAGGAGACAGTTGATGCCAATTATTTTTTTCCCAAATTACTAAAAAATACACTAGTCCAGAAAAATTATCTAGGGCCTTGAAATAGCAATAACACAGTTGATGCCAATTATTTTTTTCTTAAACTACTAAAAAATACACACTAGTCCAGAAGCATTATTTTTGAGGTCTAAAAATGGCAACAACACAGTTGATGCCAATTATTTTTCCCAAACTACTACTAAAAAGCAAACTAGTCCAGAAAAATTATTTTTGGGGCTTAGAAAAGACAACAAAACGATCGATGCCAATTATTTATTTCCCAGACTACTTAAAAACACACATTAGTCCAGAAAAATTGTTTTTTGGGCCTAGAAATGGCAGGGAGACAGTTGATGCCAATTATTTTTTTCCCAAATTACCAAAAAACACACACTATTCCAGAAAAATTATCTGGGGGCCTTGAAATGGCAACAACACAGTTGATGCCAATTACTCTTTTCTTAAGCTACTAAAAAATACACACTAGTCCAGAAGCATTATTTTTTGGGCCTAGAAACAACACAATTAATGGCAATTATTTTTTCACAAACTACTAAAAAGCACACTAGTCCATAAAAATTGTTTTTGTGACCTAGAAAAGGCAACAAAATGGTTGATGCCAATTATTTATTTACCAGACTACTAAAAAAACACACACACTAGTCCAGAAAAAATATTTTTGGGCTTAGAAATGCCAATAAGACGATTGATGACAATTATTTTTTTCCCAGACTATTACAACACACACTAGTCCAGAAACATTATTTTGGGGGCCCATAAATGGCAACTAGATGGCGATGCCTATTATTTATTTCTTAGACTACTAGAAAATACAGCAACTTAAAGGACAGCACTCCCACAGGAGGTGGTGCAGAGTACACACAGCGGCATAAAGAACAGTACTCCCACAGGTGGGGTGGAGCAGAGTACACACAGCGGCTTAAAAGACAGTACTCTCACAGATATGGGTAAAGAGTATGCACAGCGACTTAAAGGACAGTACACCAACAAATGGGAGAGTGCAGAGTAAACACCGGGGCTTGAAGACAATTCTCCCAAAGATATGGGTTGCAGAGTGCACACAGCATGTTTTTTCAGAGTACGCAGTCACAATCTGTCCCTCACTCCAGCTGCATCCTATCCAGGGCCGGCTCCAGGTTTTTATGGGCCCCAGGCGAAAGAGTCTCAGTGGCCCCTTTAACACAGACCACGATTCATGATGCACAGATACTGCACAGAAATATGGGTACAGTACAATGCCAAACACTTCTCTTCTTCCATTACATGAGTGATATCTATTGTAAATTGTACAATATCTCAAAAACCGCCAAATCCTCACAGCGCACAGTACAGACTGGACAGTACAGTCCTCCATACAATATTATGGCCACCACTTAGTCCTCCATACAGTATTATGGGTCAAATATAATGCTCCATAAAGAATATTGGACCCCAAATAATGCTCCATACAGGATACTGGTCCCCATATAATACTCCATACAAAATATGGAGCTCTCCTCTGCACTGTGCTGCATTCTGCACTGTTACGGCTCAGGAAAGGGCGCTGTGGAAAGACTCCCCATCATCATCACCTCCCCATCATCATCATCATTGCCTCCCCATCATCATCATCATTGCCTCCCCATCATCATCACCTCCCCATCATCATCATTGCCTCCTCACCACCATCACTGCCTCCCCCCACCACCATCACACATACAGCACCACACACAGACAGCACCGCAGCACTCTCTCACATACACACACACAAAGCACCGCACTACATACACAATGATGTCAAAGTCATCATCATGGGATGTCACAATAATGAAAGCATGTTACCAATAAAGGTATAAGATGAAACAAGGGGTTTTCTCCTGTGATACAATAGGTTTTCCATGGAATAACCTTCACTTCTACGCAAGTGTTGCTGAAGCTGGAACATTCAGGGCTCAAAATAATGAAGGTGGAGACGTTATAGGAAGCGACATACATACAGGTCTCCTCCACCTACAAACCTTGACACCATTATTAGTGCTGTGTAGGAGCTGTGTAAAAAGCAGTCTGCACAGCAATGTACACACAGAAATACAGCTAGCAGGCAGCTCAATAATCAGCTCTGCTGCTGTACAGAAGAAATTCCTCCCCTCTCACTGTCAAACAGCAGCCTAATAATCAGCTCTGCTTGCTCCACACAAGCAATTCCTCCCCTGTCACTGGCAGGTAGCCTAAGAACCAGCGCTGCTGCACACAACAAAATCCTCCCCTGTCACTGCAACACTAACTGCACAGCTAATCGCTATCAGCACAAGCACAGAATTAGTTCTTTTTTCCTGCCTAACACTCTCCCTACTGAGAACCAGCGGCAGCAACCTCTCCCTACGCTAAGATCGGCAGAAGTAAAATGGCGGTCGGCGGTGAGGGCTTTTATAGGCACTGTGACGCCACACAAAGCAAGACAATCACTGCAAATTCCCTTCTCTAAGGTGGTTGTGGCCGCTGCCCATGTCATCGCGTTGTCCACAGTGTGCGTCCCTGCTCATTGTCTGAGAAAAGGCCCTTCAAGCATTATGGGAAAACCGGGTCACCAAACGCATGGCCGACCTCACGCTATGGTCGGGTTTCACTCGGCGAAACCCGACTTTGGCGAAAGACGGGGTTTTTTAATCTGAGCGACCTGTTTTTCTCAACTCTACTTTAAACATTCTCTCGCTCTCTCTGTCATTATTCTGGCATTTGGCAAATATTAATAATTATGGTAATCCTTATTGACCTAAAACGCAAAAGATTTATTCTGATTTCATGTCAGATATTGAGAAAAACATGCATTTGTGTCTTTTTATATAGTATATGTAAACTTCTAGCTTCAACTGTATATATAGTTAAATAATTGCACTCACATTGTAATTTTATTCATTGCAAATATATAACATGTGTGTTAGGCACTGGGATTCTTCCGCTGTGCGGGATAGTTCCCAAGCCTTGTCTGGATCATGGTCTCCCATTCAGGCCCCGCTGCTGGGTACGCTGCTTAAAACAGACATCAGTCCCAGCAGGCTCCTGTTATACATGTGGTTACTGCTGGCTTTCCAGCTAAAGTCTAAGGTAACCAGTGGTATACTAAGGCAGCCCTACTCTCTGGAGTCTATGTCCAGAAGTCACCTTACTGAGCATGTCCATGATGTGGCGCCTTCTTATTGGTGCTCGCACTGCTCTGGTTATGTGGCAGCTCCGGATTGGCTCATGGATGACGCCCCGTCTGACTGGGCGTGAGTGTTTGGGGTGGAGCCTAGCGCATAACGGGCTTTCAGCAAAGCACGCGGGCGGGCTAACGTCACTGGTGTTTGTGGGTAGATACTCTGCTTTCTCGTATGTATGCCTAGTTTTCCTTAGTCAGGCAGGTTTTTGCTTTTGCTTGACCTAGCGCCTGTCTCGGCCACGTGTGCAGTTAGCACAAGCTGTTTACAGGGCACAGTCAACCCACGTGATTATTCCCTATTGTTTCAACTGGGTATTGCACACTCATTTTTCTGTACTGCTCGGTGGTTAGCTGTGCATGGTACTTATATTTTTTATGCCACTCGGTGGTTAGATGAGTTAGATATTTATATTTTCTGCGCCACTCGGTGGTTAGCTGAGCTGGTACTCATCTCCCTTGTACCCCTCGGTGGTTAGCTGAGCTGGTACTCATCTCCCTTGTACCCCTCGGTGGTTAGCTGAGCTGGCACTCATCTCTCTTGTACTCCTAGGTGGTTTGCTAAGCTGGTACTCATCTCCCTTGTACCCCTCGGTGGTTAGCTGAGTTGGTTCTCATCTCCTGTACCCCTTGGTGGTTAGCTGATCTGGTACTCCCATTCCTGTGCAATCCAGAGTATTATTTGGTGTTGGGTTTTTGCTTTCCATTCACACTGTGTGGAGTTAACGCGGTGTGTTTAGTAAGGAATGTTCGCTAGAAGTTTTTTATCCGTCTTTGTTCAGACTAGCAGCAGTTTAACATCTCTGCACGGTGGACCCCGGGTTGGGATCACACTTTATAGTTTAATTTAATTCAGTGTGATCTTCAAACCCTAACAATGTGTTTTTAAGACACCAGAAGCATTTCTAGTGGGGTCAGCAGACTTTTTTTTAACATTTTTTAACTTAGCCAAACTGTCATAACATCAGGAAATAATAAATTCGAATTTGAAGACATTTTTTCAGAAGTTCGCATGTTAGTATTATATTTTTTTAAGTCATTAACTTTAACACTCAAATGCCAAGACCTCCGCTAGGCAACAGTGGGTAGCCAGAAGATGTTGGAAAGATTGGCTTCTGCTGCTTAATTCTTGGAATCATTGGGATCCTAGAGATTGCATTCCCAAACTTTACTAATTTAGCATATCCTATGGATGTGATGGCAATAGCTATTTTAAAGTCCATTGTCTTCCCCTCAATGTCATCTCTTATTATTTTCTCCAGATGACATTGAGAAACAGTAGTTATGTGCAAACGAACCTTGTGCTATTTTAGTGTCAGCCACCATTCCTGATACTATGGTTTTGGATGTTTTGATCTGTCTAAGCATCTGACCATCTGCACAGGATTGTATTATGTAATTTTTCTCGTTATTTTCAAAAGATGGTGTATGCTTCAACTTTGTGTGGTCTTTAGTGCATAGACTCATGTGAGCTACAGCATGTTATCAAAATTTATTAAGTATGCACTCATAAATCAAAGAAACTCTGGTGAATGCTGATTTACTACCTCCTGTCTCATTTATGAAGAACTAGATATTTGTTGTACGCTATAAGTATGTGAGGATAAATGCAATCATTATATCTCCTGTATTGCATTGGAGATAGTAGCATGTTAGAAGGTGGGAAGGAGAAAAGAGTTTATAAAATGTGTTATTGTAGTGAGAGATAAATGACTCATGAAAGAATAAATCTGTATAAAGATACAGAAAATATTGTAACTTTTATGAATGGAGACTACAGGTGCCTCTTACAAAATTAGAAATTCATGGAAAAGTTAATTTATTTCAGTTCTTCAATACAGAAAGTGAAACTCATATATTATATAGAGTCATTACAGAGTGATCTATTTCAAGTGTTTATTTCTGTTAATGTTGATGATTATGGCTTACAGCCAATGAAAACCTAAAAGTCATTATCTCAGTAAATTAGAATACTTTATAACACCAGCTTGAAAAATTATTTTAAAAATAAAATCCGAAATGTAGGCCTACTGAAATGTATGTTCAGAAAATGCACTCAATACTTGGTCAAGGCTCCTTTTGTGAACAGGTGCCAAGTCCTGCTGGAGAATGAAATTTCCATCTCCAAAAAGCTTGTCGGCAG
The DNA here is from genome assembly GCA_033576555.1 of Oophaga sylvatica. Taxonomy (NCBI): domain Eukaryota; kingdom Metazoa; phylum Chordata; class Amphibia; order Anura; family Dendrobatidae; genus Oophaga; species Oophaga sylvatica. Next base: position 258,481,057 of record JARQOD010000004.1, on the reverse strand, counting down.
AGGGAAGCATGAAGCACTCTAAAATTTCCTGGTAGACGGCTGCGCTGACTTTGGTCTTGATAAAACACAGTGGACCTACACTAGCAGATGACATGGCTCCCCAAACCATCACTGATTGTGGAAACTTCACATTAGACCTCAAGCAGCTTGGATTGTGCGCTTCTCTACTCTTCCTCCAGACTCTGGGACCTTGATTTCCAAATGAAATGCAAAATTTGCTTTCATCTGAAATCAACACCTTGGACCACTGAGCAATAGCCCAATTATTTTTCTCCTTGGCCCAGGTAAGACGCTTCTGGCGTTGTCTATTGGTCATGAGTGGCTTGTCACAAGGAATGCAACACTTGTAGCCCATGTCCTTGATATGTCTATGTGTGGTGGCTCTTGAAGCAATGACTCCAGCTGCAGTCCACTCCTTGTAAATCTGCCTAAAATTTTTAAATGGCCATTTCTTAATAATCCTTTCAATGATGCGGTTATCCTGGTTGCTTGTGCACATTTTTCTACCACACTTTTTCCTTCCACTCAACTTTGCACTAATATGCTTGGATACAGTACTCTGTGAACAGCCAGTTTCTTTAGAAATGACCTTTTGTGGCCTACCCTCCTTGTGGAGTGTGTCAATGACTGCCTTCTGGACATCTGTCAAGTCAGCAGTCTTCCCATGATTGTGGAGCCTGCTGAAACAGACTAAGGGACCTTTTTAAATGCTTAGAAAGAATTTGCAGGTTTTTTTGTCAATTATTCTAATTTACTGAAATAATGACTTTTGGGTTTTCATTGGCTTTAAGCCATAATCATCAACATTAACAGAAATAAACACTTGAAATAGATCACTCTGTTTGTAATGACTTTATATAATATACTCGTAAGTTTCACTTTTTGTATTGAAGAACTGAAATAAATTAACTTTTTGATGATATTCTAATTTTGTGAGAAGCACCTTTATTAGTGCCAAGGGCATGTATATTCTCTGCATTCAAAAATGGCTTTTCTGCCCCTAGAGATTTCCACATCAATTGTGAGTAACATGTAAGATTTATGCATTAAATTCTTAATAATCCATGCTTGAGAATTGTATACACTCGGTGTGAATATCCTTGTACTGAAAAATCTAATATATACTTACCTTGTAATGTCGTCACATCCTGTTCCGTCCAGATGTGTCCGGATCCCAGAATTCCAAGCGGCGGAAGTTCACCGACTGCCATATTGGGACACCCAAGTGATGGGTGTCTCAATATGGAAACTGCTGGTGGTGCTAGCCTCTTGCGAAATTAATTTTAAATTGGCGCTCGCCGAGCCTGCGCAGGAGCAGCTATTGGTGTATATAGTGGTGATCCGATAAATGCTATTGTGCAGGCAGTGACATCTTGCTAGAGAAGAGAAAAAATTTCCTCCTCCATGGTGGTGCTGGCCATGCCTGTGCAGTAGCATCTATTGGAAAAGTTTTCCTTAAAGAAGAGCAGGAATACCTGTGCTCGGCAAGTGTATGGATATCCTTGGAGAAGGAAAAAAATGAATGATGTGACTCTACAGTGAAGCAAACAGGTGGCGTGCCTGAAAGCAAAATAGAAAAGTAATACAGCCATAGATAAAACACACAGTCCACAGAATGCTAGCAGACCACATGGACTACCGCACTTATTTTCTTTTGTCTAAATTTGGGTGCTTCTTATAGTCTTAAAAATGCGGTATTTATTTTATTTATTCATACATGAATAATGTATTAATATGTGTGCTTGCTAGAATTTACCTTTTTTTCATATGTCCCTATATTAGTGCTACAATTATTTTATTTATTTGTGTAGTTATGTAGCTATATGTTAGTTTCTAGGTAGATGTAGATAATAGTTGATAACAAGATTAGGATAGATTTATTTATATGTGCTATGTAGCTCTTTCAACGACAAATCCAAGAGTGCTAAAGGGAAAGATACTTCAGATTTACTAAGAGGTTTTCAGCCTCATTTTCATATCAATTTCAAATAAATTCAAATACTGATTTCTCAGTAAGGACAGCACAGACTGACCATGTACTGCTGCAGTTGTCTTTGAAAAGAGCTACAGTGGGGGAAATAAGCATTTGATCCTTGCTGATTTTGTAAGTTTGCCCACTGACAAAGACATGAACAGTCTCTAATTTTAAGGGAAGGTTAATTTTAACATTAAGAGATAGAATATCAAAGCTAAAATCAAGAAAATCACATTGAATACATTACATAAATTTATTTACATTTTGCAGTGAGAAATAAGTATTTGATCCCCTGCTAACCATTAAGCGTTCTTGTTTCTACAGACCAGTTAGACGCTCCTAATCAACTCGTTACCTGCATTAAAGACAGCTGTCTTACATAGTTACTTTTTTAAAAGGCTCCTGTCCACAGACTCAAATAATCAGTCAGACTCTAAGCTCTACAACATAGGCAAGACCAAAGAGCTTTATAATGATTTCAGGGACAAGATCATAGACCTGCACAAAGCTGGAATATGCTTACAAAACAATAAGTAAGGCCGATTTCACATGTCCATGTCTCCAGTACGTGTGGTGACAGTTTTCACACGTACTGTAGACAGGTACAGACATAGACACATTATATTCTATGTGTCTATGCATATGTGCGTATTTTCACACGGACTGTGTGTCCGTGTGCCAAACACATAGACATGTCTGTTTTGACACGGACACACGGACCGGAAAACGTCCCTCACATGTGCACATGGAGAACTGTTCACACCACACAGTCCTCCATGTGCGTGGACGGCCGCCGGGGAAGTAGCAGCTACTGTAAGCCGCTGTACCCCTGCAGCTGGTGCTGAAGCCGGCTGTAATTCCCCCTGCTCTGCCTGCGAGCAGAGGAGAACGAAGAGCGGTGTATTAATATACCGCTCTTCGTTCTCCTCTGCTCGCAGGGGGAATTACAGCCGGCTTCAACACCAGCCGCAGGAGGACAGCGGCTTACTGTAGCCGCTACTTCCCCAGCGGCCGTCCGTGTGTCCATGTGGTACTGATGCGGCACGCGGGTGGCACACGATTGCCACACGTGTGCCGCACATAGTACACACACAGACACACGGACACTGATATCTCCGGTGTCATGGAAATATATATGTATTCCATATATTCAAAGTATATTCACATATATGTATTCACAGTTCACAGTTAGATAGATCTCACTTGCTAAAAAACCTTGTGCTCACATATTTCTAGGCCAGCTATAATCAGTCGTTTTAAAGAAATCTGGCCTTCATAAAGGAACAAATGCATGAAGTACAAAAAGTCCTATTAGATATCTGTTGTTTACATTATAGTTATGCAAGACAACTAGGTCACAAGAATATAAACAATAATTCTGCAACTTCAGCTCTTTTAATCATAATTATCATATTTACACTAGAACAGCCAATAATCTAGCAGCTTTTAATTGTATGTTAATTGACTAACCAGCCCCTTTTTGTAAATGTATAAAACCTTGAATGAATAATAAATGTATGTCTTTGACGAACTGTTATACTGACACTTTCGTGTGGACAGTCCTCATTTCGTTCTGAGCGCTCAAAAAGACATTATATAGAGATTTGGACATGGCAAGCAGCAAACACAGGATATTTTTATCCTAATTAAATTTCCATATCAGTTGGCGCCTGCACGCGGGGCATTGGACGAAACGCACGAGGACCCGGCCGACCGGAGAGACGGGGGTGTTGGCCCTGGCCTTGGCACACGGGACGGAGATTGCAGCTCCATCAGTAAGGTAAGAAAACTTTGTCATCTTACCTGAATGTTCCCTGTGCCTAGTCCTAGCCTACACTTCCAGCCGGTCGGACGTGGTCATCACCGCATTCCCAGGTTGTGTAAAAAGTCCATACCCTTATCCAAAAGCCCTGGGATATAAGCCGAGTTGGTTGCTGCTGTGCTGTATATGTTTCATGTTTTATGTGAACCGGGAGAAAGTTGGAACGGTGACTGTGTTTTCGCTTGCTGATCTCTGGGGGCTGTATAGCAAAAGACAAATTGCTGCATAAGTTCCCGCAGTAAACTTTCACGCACGGGAGGCCATCCCAGTCAAATCAGACGTGAAGGGCGGGAGCTTTGTTTTGGATAAGTCCACGCAGATATTCTTCACATATTGGAGGGAAGTATCCCAAAAAAAATCCAGTTGTGGAAGCGAGGGCTTTGTTCGGTTAAGTTTCTGCAGTAAACTTTCACGCACTGGGAGGCCATCCCAGTCAAATCAGACGTGAAGGGCAGAAGCTTTGTTTGGATAAGTTCTCACAATAATTGTCCACGCACCGGGAGGCCATCCCAGTCAAATCAGACGTGGATAGTGAGAATTTTGATGAAGGCTATTGCAGATTACTGTGACCGGCGCACCAGCCAGGGCGTACGTACAGAGCGATAGAACCTTGAGCCTCACCGCGCTCAGTGCAATTGGTGAGTTATCAGTTACCAGAGCAGCTTGTATGTGTCACAGATCATCAAAAGAGGGATTCGTATTCTCCCGGGTGTCTGTCTCATTGTCTGTATCAGGTACTGTCGCTTTAAATCACATCTCCGTGCGCTCTGTCAGTAACTCATTCAGAGCAGTGTGCTGGCTGCAGCAGCGAGAAAACCCCTTTGACCCCCCCTCCTCTGCTAATCACGTTATCAGGCATTCTGTTTCTTGGCTTTGATTTTTATTTTTTTTTAAGCTAGTTTTTTTGGCTACAGGTTTTAATGTGAAAATTCTCAGGCATTCAGACTGAACTATATTCATTTTTTGCTATTCTGAGGAATAATATTTTTTTTTTTTTTACGTGATTTCAGTGCCTATAGAGACAGCAAGCAGAGATATAAGGAAGGGAGGGGGGAAGCAGCCAGCTGACATTCCAGAGATTTTTAATTAGCTGTTTTAGTAACAAGGGTTGTTTTTCAGAGTTTTATGATTAATACGGTTTTTTTTTTCTCCCCTTTTGGTGAATTTATTTTTTTTTGTTTTCTTTTTCTAGAGTTTTTTACTAAATCTAACTTTTTGTTTTTTAAAAATTTTTCTCTTAAGTACATTTTTAAATGATTTTGGAGAGATTTTTTCTCTAAGCAATTTATTTTAGAGCTTTATTTCTCCAGCCATTTTTTTTTCTACAAGCTTGCTTTAGAACAAGGTCACATAGATAAGGAGAATTACAGGCTGAGGGAGAGAGCAGACACAAACTACGCAGTGGTCTGAGTAGCCCCTCCCGTCGGGCATTCGGCGAGGAAATTTTTTTTTTTTTTTTTTTATGTGAATAAGTTTGAAAAGGTGTTAAATCATCTGTGAGAAAAAGATCACTGACATGTCACAAGAGCAGAATTCAGAGTCACACACATCACATGTCCATCATGTGGAGACACGGGACAGGTGTAGGCTGCTCTCATTGAGTAAGGAGCCTTGTACAGGAAAAACGCTCCCCGCCTCTCTCCACAGGGAGAAGGCATTTTTGTTTCAACCATCCCCTCTCAAGAGTCACAGGGGGGACACCCTCTCCTTTTTCTTCTTCCAGTCCCTTTCTCTTTCTTCTTCAGACTTTTCTCCTCTTTCCTCGCTGCCATCCCTCTCATTCCTTCTTTTCCCTCCATCACATCTCTGACACATCCATTTTCTTCATCTTCCTCTTCTTCTATCTCTTCCTCTCCAACTCTCAAATCTTGTTCTTCATCTTCTTCTACTTCTCCCCCTCCATCTTTCTTCTCTCTCTCTCCTCCATCTTTCTCTCTTTTCCCCCTTTCACTCTTCTCTCCCTCCCTCCTCTTTCTCTCGCTCCTCCCTCACACCTCCCTTCTCTTCCTCTTTTTTCTACTTCGTCATCAACTGGGTCAACGCCCAATCCAAGCAATGTGGTGTCCCTGTATTCAGTGTCTCCAGCACAGGGCACCTTGTCTATCCCAAGCACAGTACAAACATTGCCAGTCATTATATCAGGAGAAGAAAGTGCAGATCTCCCTACACAAAACGCTACATGTAGCCCCCAGACACAACAGTCCACAGCTAGGGCTTCACAGGGGGGTGGTATAGCTACAGGGCTGCTAGCATGGAACCATGACACTGATCCACTGCAGCCTCAGCAAGGAAGTGGGAAATCCCCATGCAGCAAGACAACTTTAAAGCCCAAATCTCACCCAGTGTATGCACCAAGTACACCATGTCACTTCTTATCTGATGAAGATGAAGATGCAACGTCACACATGCTGCCCAATACTAGGGAAGGAAACACACAAGCACCAATAGAGCAGGGACAGGTAGAGGCACCATCCTATGAGCCCTTCATCCCAAGCCAGGTGATCAGTATGCTGCCAGACCCAGGGATACACCCCATGCCATTTTGCCAAAAAATGCAGCAGATCCAGCGAACGTATGCAGCAGCCTGGACTGATCTCTGGACCGCAATGGAAATAAAAGCAGGTGATGCATTCTGGCCAATTATGAGAGAACACTTCAAGCTCCCAACAGAGTTAGATGCGTATGCCTGGGAGACAGGACCAAAGCTAATTGAGCAACTCAGAGAATGGGCCAAAAGCAGACTGACAGGACAAACTCTCAGCCTACATGTCACGAGTCAAGACAAGACAGAGTCTGTGGAGAAGTTCCATGACAGAGTAATGCAAGTGTTTCAAGATTTGGGCCTCATTACCCATGATCAGACACACGGACGGATGTTGGCACAGGCTTTTGTGCATGGACTGAGAGAACCAATCAGGAAACCACTGGTAGCAGCCAGGCCTGAGTACACGTCAATAGCAATGGATACCCTGCTCACAGTAGCAAAAAGGATTTAGTCCCGCCGGGACAGAAGGAATGTCAAGTGTTACAACTGTGGCAAGTTTGGTCATTTCCGGAACAAGTGCAGAACACTGACTTCACCCAGAAAAAGAAGAAACACAGAAAGCAGTGAAGAACCCCGTCCATAGGACAAGAGCACACCAAGTCCACAAGGAACCCCACCAGTGGGACCAATATCCTGAGAGTGGATGGCGTAGTCATATCTTTTCTTGTGGAACTCCGCAACCTCACCTACCTATCAGAATCTTCTGCTTCCTGCATGGGAATTGATGGTCAAGTCAGATATTTCCAGATTATGAAGCCCCTGAGCGTGTGGACTCAGCCAGAACACTCCATCATGTCCCAGTTTGTTGTGTAAAAAACCTGCACCCTCAACCTATTGGGAGTGGACCTACTGCAGAAGCTGAAAGCGACCAGAGTGTTCCAGGAAGATGGGACCATGACACTTTCTTCACCCCTGACCAAGAAGAAACAGGTACCTCAAACAACCACACTGCAGACCTATCACAGGAGGTGCTGGACATAGTACCAGAAAAACCACTCCATCACCCAGGGTCAAGATGTCTCTGACCAACTGAAGGTCTAAGTGAGCTCGCCTAAGAAGATGGCCTGAGAACTTTGACATTGGCCAGGATATTCAACTCAAGAAGGACTCTACTCGCTTCATGGAATGGCAACACCTCATCCAGCTCTAACGCCAGAGGTTCATCTTTTGCAAGCACCAGGAGGTGCCCCCTGCAATCAACCAGTTCACCCAGGCCCTAGACCGGAAAAAGGCCACTCAGCTCTTCAAACTTGTGCACAAATACTGACCTGAGACCGAGCTGGAGAAAAAGAAACTACTGATGGCCCGTGCTGAGAAAAAAGCAGCCGTTTAAGGAGACGTCCCAACAAGAAGACCCCCTGTGACCAGAACAGGTGCTAACACAGTAACTGTCTTGGTGGAGAACAAGAAAGCCAGCTGGTCGTCATCTCTCATGATGTGGACCCTAGTAGACGGCTTGTTTTCCCGCCAGCTCTGCACCAGCAGATGGGAGTCCCCTGCCGCATACTGAAGGACAAGGCCAAACTGGGCTGCCTCGCCCATCGGAATCAATCCCAGCTTTCCACAGTGAAGAAAAAGACTGTAAACCCCACTGAGTTCAGAATGGTGCAAGGCCTGGAGGTCGCGAAAGAGGCTACGGTATTTGAAACCCCAACAGTGCTGAACCATCACACTCTGCTCTCAAGAGTCCCAGTCACCGCAACGGTATTCACGGTGATCAACCTGGCCAGTACCTTCTTCAGTGTTTCCCCTCCACCTGGAGGCCTGCTTTCACGCACCAGTGCAGTGCATATGGACAGTGTTGTCTCAAGGTGCTCAAAACAAGCCCTTCAAGTTTCACCAAGACAATGTCCTCCATCCTCATCAACTGGATTGCAGAATATGCAAGAGTCACTCTTCTACAACACGTGGATGACTTTCTCTTTTGTGTGGTTGACATCGACACCTGCACAGTCTATTCCTTGTCTCTCCTACTCTACCTGGAAGAACAGCAACGCAAGGTCTGGAAGAACAAAGTCCAGTGATGCCAGAAGCAAGTTACATCCCTGGGACACTGTATTGCCCACCAGACGAAACACATGTCAAAAGACTGGAAGACCACTGTGGAGAAGATGGCTCCCCCAACAACTCCAAGAATGCTGCAGGACTTCCCTGGTCTAGTGTCATATTGCAGAATCTGGATCCCTGATGCCTCAGTCCTAATGCAGCCTCTGTGCGCTTGCATCAACGCAACCCCGCTCCTTCTATCAGAGGCAGCCTTCAACCCATTCAGGAGATTGGAAGAACTCCACAGTCTCAGCGCCAATACCAGGCCTACCTGACTATGAAAAGTCTTTCCGTCTACCTGATGGAAGAGAGAAGGTCATGCTATTGGAGTCCTGGCACGGATTCAGGGGGAAAACAGAGACTTTTAGGCTGCCTCTCAGCCCGCTTGGATCCAGTTGCAAGAAGAACACCCTCCTGCCTGATGGCAGTATCTGCAGAACACACCCTCCTGGACAAGGTTGCTGACATCACTTTTGGACAGCCACTGGAAACTCTCACTCTACATGACATCTTGGCAATCTTCAATCAAGTTCAACCAACAGTAATCTCTCCACCGCCAGGCATCTTTGTGGCGCCTCTATTGCCTTTGTCTCATAATGTCACCGTCTCCAGACCTACAGTCCTCAGCCCGGCCACTCTACTCCCACTCCCAAGGGGGGATACTTGGATGGCTCCAGATTTGCAGATGATGAAGAAGTTTCAACACAGGAAGTGCAGTGACCAGCAATCAAGAAATCCTGTGGTCCAGAAGTCTGTCACCTAGCCTGTCAGCCCAGGAAGCAGAATTGATAGAGCTGACGAAGGCCTGTCAGATGGCAGAAGGCAAGACTGCAAACATCTACACGGACTACAGTTACTCGCATGGCATAGCACATGACTTTAGACCCATCTGGGCTACAAGGGACTTCATCACAACAAACAGGACAACCGTGAAGCATCATGGAGCCTTCAGGGACCTGCTGGGTGTACTCCAACTTCCAAAATGGTGGCAATTTGAAAAATCAAAGTGCATGGAAAACTGAAAACAGAAGAGGCGTGAGGCAATAACATGGCGGACATGGCAGCCAAAGAAGCAGCCAAAGGAAGACAACATGGAAAAGTGGGAGAGGTCGTAGAGCCGGACGGCTACTACATGACGACTGAAGACAAGAAACCTGACAAAAAGACGTCCTGGGATCTGCTCAAGAAGTTACAAGACCAAGCTCCAAAAGGAGAAGAAGAGCTGAATGCGAAAAAAGCAACACGTGAAGAAGGAAGGCTAACAATAATAGACTTCAAACTCTGCCTACCACAAAGTATGCACCCTATGGTGGTCCAATGGGTAGATGGACCCACATCCACATATCAAAGACACAAATGAATGATCTGATTGGTGCTTACTGTTTCGCTTCAGGGATCTCCACCCTAACAGCCAAATTCACCAGCAGCTGTCTGACCTGCGGCAAATGCAAGCCTGGACGTATGGAAGAAAGACCCCCTCACCTCATCTGGAAAGACCGCTCTACCAGCTTCAAAGGATCCAGATAGACCACATCCAGATATCGCCAAGTGAAGGATTCAAATACGCCATTGTGGTCAAAAGAAGTATTTTCAAGATGAACAGAAGCGTTCCAAGTCAGCAAAGACTACTGCAAAGCAGCTACTTTCAGAAAATAGTGTGCAGATACGGGGTTCCAGAAATGATAGAAAGTGATCAGGGGCCAGCATTCACAGCAAATCTGACACACAAGACCCGATTAGCAGTAGGGTCAGATTTAGGCCTACACACTCCTTACCACCCCCAGAGCAGCAGGAAGGTAGAAAAACTGAACGAAACACTTAAGAATAGAATGCTGAAAAATTGCCCAAGAGACACGCAAACCATGGCATGACACACTCCCAATTGCACTGTTTAGCGAAAGGCACACTCCCAGAGACCCAGAAAAGCTGTTTCGTGCCTGCATCTTCTGCTAACAGATAAGACATTTTCTTCTTTTAGATTTTTAGTGCCTGCATTTTGTCCTGCACTTCTGTGGGGGTCTGCCGGGTCCCCTTCGGGGGGCTTATGCTCCTCTCAGTTTAGTTCAGCCACTGTTTGTTCATTTGCCTTTTCCAGTTTTTTCAGTGGTTGCTGTTTAGTTTTTGTTACACCAGAGAACTAATTTAGGTGGTAGAGGTCGTGTGATCTCAGGTGTTTTTGTAATTAGTAGAGTTGGTACTTTTCAGGGTTTTTTGGGGTTGCAGTAAGTGTCCTTCCTATCCTTTTCTTTTAGGAAGTTTGGGCCCCAACGTTTGCTCATACTATTTTCTGTCTGTGTCTGTATTTCCTCTTGTCTAACCGCCATTACATGTTTGGGGGCTTCCTATGTTCTTTGGGGATCTGCTCCGGGGCAGATAGCTTTCCTTTTTCTATCTTTAGGTGTAGTTAGCTTCTCAGGCTGTGACGAGGCGTCTAGGACCAACGTAGGAACGCTCCACGGCTGCCTTTAGTTGTGGTGGTTAGTCAGGGTACTGCAATCCCATAGATTCCAACCTCTCTGGTGTATTGCTTTTTTTTTGCCTGCTCTTCTCAGCTACCAAATATAACACTTATGTAATTGAATTGGTCAAAAACTAATGTCCATTCTCGAGTTTTTCTCCTCACTACCAGATTTGATGATCCTGTCCAAGAGCCCCAGATGACACCAACCTCTGTGTAACTAGAGGGAAAGCCTGTTTGGATCCACGTATCGCATTGCAAGGAAGCTCCCGTACCAGGAGAGACACCTAAGCTATGAAGGATGTCGTGGATGCTCTGACTGACCAGACACATGACCTACTTGATGAGTTCAAGGCCAGAGACCAAGTTAAAGCAGGATTTGAGTCACTATTGCCACTAGTAACTATAAAAAAAATGTTGATTGGATAAATTACATCTATTATAACCAGCAGAGATTTGTTAACTTCACCATAGATGCTGTAAAAGGTTTGGCAGCACAGTTAGGCCCCACTTCCATTATGGCATTCCAGAATAGAATGGCTTTGGATATGATTCTAGCTGAGAAAGGAGGTGTTTGCAAAATGATCAAAGACACCTGTTGCACCTACATCCCAGACAACACTGGCCCAAATGGTAAAGTCACAATGGCAATACAGAAACTTAATGAGTTATCAGAGGAACTGAAACAGAACTCAGGTGTCACTGACCCATGGGATCGATACTTTGGGTGGATGAGTGGGTGGCAGAAAATGTTGGCACAGGTTGGGACAGCCATTATGGGGGTTCTCATTTTTGCATTAATTACTGGTTGCTGTGTAATTCCTTGTATCCGCAGGATAATGGAAAAAACTGTTCAGGAGACAACCAATTTGATGCCACTCACCATCTTGGACCTCGCACCAGTCCGGATAGAACTGCCTGGCTTGACCAGATCTCCGAACTACCTCCAGACTGAGAATACACATCCTTGATGAAACATCCTATCAAATAAAGAGACTATGATTGCAAACACATAAACCCCCGACAGGGACAGTCCTCCTGACCGCCCATTTGCGAAAAGTCTATATTCGGTGGGGGAGACATGCGCTAGGGGTGTCTCAACTCGCAGGCAGAACAAAAGGTTGCAGCGCTTTGGGCCAGGAGCAGGTTTTTTAGGGCAAGTGGTATCTAAGGGGGGACTGTCATGGAAATATATATGTATTCCATATATTCAAAGTATATTCACATATATGTATTCACAGTTCACAGTTAGATAGATCTCACTTGCTAAAAAACCTTGTGCTCACATATTTCTAGGCCAGCTATAATCAGTCGTTTTAAAGAAATCTGGCCTTCATAAAGGAACAAATGCATGAAGTACAAAAAGTCCTATTAGATATCTGTTGTTTACATTATAGTTATGCAAGACAACTAGGTCACAAGAATATAAACAATAATTTTGCAACTTCAGCTCTTTTAATCATAATTATCATATTTACACTAGAACAGCCAATAATCTAGCAGCTTTTAATTGTATGTTAATTGACTAACCAGCCCCTTTTTGTAAATGTATAAAACCTTGAATGAATAATAAATGTATGTCTTTGACGAACTGTTATACTGACACTTTCGTGTGGACAGTCCTCATTTCGTTCTGAGCGCTCAAAAAGACATTATATAGAGATTTGGACATGGCAAGCAGCAAACACAGGATATTTTTATCCTAATTAAATTTCCTTATCACCGGTACCGATTTTTCCGTACCGGAAATATCAGGACGTGTGAAACCGGCCTAAGATGCTAAGTGAGAAGGAGACAACTGTTGATGCAATAGGAAGAAAATGGAAGAAATACAAAATGACTGTCAATCGACATCGATCTGGGGCACCATGCAAAATCTCACCTCCTGGGGTATCCTTGATCATGAGAAAGGTGTGAGATAAACCTAAAACTATACGGGGGGAACTTGTTAATGATCTCAAGGCAGCTGGGATCACAGTTACCAAGAAAACCATTGGTAACACATTACGCCATAAAGGTTTAAAATCCTGCTGTGCCCGCAATGTCCCCCTGCTCAAGAGGGCACATGTGCAGGCCCGTCTGAAGTTTGCCAATGAACACCTGGATGATTCTGTGAGTGATTGGGAGAATTTGCTGTGGTCAGAGGAGACAAAATTGAGATTTTTGGTATTAACTCAACTCGCTTGTTTGGAGGAAGAGAAATGCTGCCTATGACCCAAATAACACTGTCCCCACTGTCAAGCATGGAGGTGGAAACATTATATTTTGGGGGGTTTCCTCTGCTAAGGGCAAAGAATTACTTCACCCCATCAATAAGAGAATGGATGAAGCGAGCAATGTACCGTAAAATCCTGAGTGACAACCTCTTTCTTCCTCCAGGACATTAAAATGGGTTATGGCTGGATCTTCCAGCAAGACAATGACCCAACCATGATCCACAAGCTTTACACTTTGCACATCTTAAACACCTAAGCATCTGTCATTTCTATTCTGCTTTCTATTCTGGTATGTGTCACATGGACGGCATATGCATGTCACGCTTTATGTTATTCATGTGCACATGTGCGGGACGTATTTACATCCGTGCTACTGGAAAAAATGGACATGTCTATATATGGTTCACATGGACACACGGTCTTTGTGAACACACTGACATGTGTGCAGCCCCATAGATTATAATGGATGTGTGTGGTGTGTAACTGTCTCCAGTAACTGTCACCACATGTAAGTGACAAACTGACATGTGAAGGCGGCCTTAGAGATTAAGGAAGTAGAACAGTAATGCACCAGTGGTAGTTTTGGGGGCAAAAAACAACTGATAGATTCCTTTTAACTGTGAAGGTTCTGGAAGATGTACAGAGCACATTGAAATGAGTTTATGGTATAGATAGGTCATGAGTTTACAAATTAATTGAATCATACATAGGCGAAGCATTGAGTTTTGCACTGTGAAATAAACTATCAAATCTTTCTTGACAGAACATGTAAAGTCAGTCATTATATAATTAGACAGTTAGCAAAAATGATAAACTGTACAAATGTTTCTAATTTAATGTTTTCTAAATGTCAAATTTTTTCACAGCCCAGAAAAGCTTAATGATAACCCAATTAAACATGTAACCAATTTAACTTCATTCATGGGAATGTTTATCTTCATGACCCCATAAAAGGTAGTCATATTAATTCCATGGATCAATCAATTATATAATTGAATTCACTAATTATAACAAAAAGTTCAGTTTCTTGCAAGCATGACATTTCAAAAATGGTTATTGAAACTTGCAATTATATCTTTTACTTTTATAACATACCGTATTTTTTGGACCATAAGACACACTTTTTTTCCTCCAAATTTGGGAGGAAAGTGTGGGTGCGTCTTATGGTCGGAATGTAACATGTGGGGAGGGGGGCAGGGGGCAGCGGTGGAGTGGGATCAGCAGGAGGCAAGAAAATATCCCCTCTGCTGCAGGAAACAAGCGCTGGGGAAACCCCTGGTCCCTACTTAAGTGCAGTGAATATTAATCAGCTGCTTCCCCGCCCACCTATCAGCTGAGCAGTGAGTGGGGAGCAGCAGATCACAGAGCCACACAGTTTCCCCAGCGCCTGATTCCTGCAGCAGCTGGGCAGATCGGTGTCTGAAGGAGAAGGAGGCAGCAGGAGCAGCTGGCATACCTGACAGCCTGGGGCTGTGCTGATGGGAGGCTGAATGCTCCTGTGAAGGACCTGTGATGAGGTCATGAAGAGGGCGGGCTGGAGCATCACATGACCAAAGCCCTGCCTCTTCATGATGTCATCACAGGTCCTTCAGACACACTGTACAACAGAGAATTAATTAAAAGGTTAGGCTACTTTCACACTTGCATTTTTTTGTGCAGCGCATCATGCGCACATGAAATGCATACGTGTCACATTTCTATCAACTCTGTCTCTATCATCTCTGTCTCTATCATCTGTCTCTATCATCTCTGTCTCTATCATCTATCTCTATCATCTCTGTCTCTATCATCTCTGTCTCTATCATCTCTGTCTCTATCATCTGTCTCTATCATCTCTGTCTCTATCATCTCTGTCTCTATCATCTCTGTCTCTATCATCTGTCTCTATCATCTCTGTCTCTATCATCTCTGTCTCTATCATCTCTGTCTCTATCATATCTGTCTCTATCATCTATCTCTATCATCTATCTCTATCAACTCTGTCTCTATCATCTGTCTCTATTTCTATGCAGCATGTATTTCTATGCAGCCGCACAATCCAGTCTGAGTGCCGGCGGCAGTGCCGGGTGTTCATGCGAGAGACTCACACGAAATCGTGCGAGTTTCTCGCATGTGTGACCCCGGCCTTATACTCACCCTCCAGCGTCTTCACATAGTAGTTTACAGACACCACACTGGTCCCGCAGCACCATCTCCTACCCGTAGCTTCCAACATAATAACATACTATTATATATAATAACATCACATATAATAGTATGTTATTAAATATTTTACCACATTTTTTGCTTCAAATATATTTTTCCCTATTTTCCACCTCTAAAACCTGGGTGCGTCTTATAGTCCGGTGCGTCTTATAGTCCGAAAAATACGGTATATAGAAGTACTATATACCACCACTCTGTGCACTAGTATAAGCTTTCAAAATAGGCTAGCAAGTGTTAGGCTATGTGCGCACGTTGCGTATTTGCTTGCAGAGATTTCTGCAAGGTTTGTGCATCTCTTGGCAGAAAAACGCAATGGAAAATCCACGCATATTTTATGCATTTTCTTGCATTTTTGATGTGTTTTTTCAAGCATTTTCCATGAGTTTTTGTAAATCCATAGAACTAAATAAAGATCTTAAAAAAAAAAAAATAATTATTGTTAAAAAAAAAGAATTGTGATGTAATTTCCTCGTTCAACCTCTTCATTTTCATTCTCCATTGAAGATCATAATATCATTACATGTCATGTTCAAATGTATAATATTTACACACACAAAACAAATATAAGTGAATACATATATATATATATATATTATATATATATATACATATATACAGTGCCTACAAGCAGTATTCAACCCCCTGCAGATTTAGCTGGTTGACACATGCGGAATTAACTTGGCATTGTGACATTTGTACTGTAGATCAGCCTGGAAGTGGGAAATGCACTGCTGCAAAAATTTTTGTTTTAATTATTTTTTTTTTTTTTAAAAACATTAAAAGTTAATTCAGAGTGTCATTTATTATTCAACCCCTCAAACCACAAGAATTCTGTTTGGTCCCCCTAAAGTATTAAGAAGTAGTTCAGGCACCAAGAATAATGAGCTTCACATGTGTGGATTAATGATCTCTTTTGCCAGCCTTTTCTGACTATTTAAGACCCTCCCCAAACTTGTGAACAGCACTCATACATGGTCAACATGGGAAAGACAAAGGAGCATTCCAAGGCCATCAGAGACAAGATCGTGGAGGGTCACAAGGCTGGCAAGGGGTACAAAACCCTTTCCAAGGAGTTGGCCCTACCTGTCTCCACTGTTGGGAGCATCATCCGTAAGTGGAAGGCTTATGGAACTACTGTTAGCCTTCCACGGCCTGGACAGCCTTTGAAAGTTTCCTCCCGTGCCGAGGCCAGGCTTGTCCGAAGAGTCAAGGCTAACCCAAGGACAACAAGGAAGGAGCTCCGGGAAGATCTCATGGCAGTGGGGACATTGGTTTCAGTCAATACCATAAGTAACGTACTCCACCGCAATGGTCTCCGTTCCAGACGAGCCCGTAAGGTACCTTTACTTTCAAAGCGTCATGTCAAGGCTCGTCTACAGTTTGCTCATGATCACTTGGAGGACTCTGAGACAGACTGGTTCAAGGTTCTATGGTCTGATGAGACCAAGATCGAGATCTTTGGTGCCAACCACACACGTGACGTTTGGAGACTGGATGGCACTGCATACGACCCCAAGAATACCATCCCTACAGTCAAGCATGGTGGTGGCAGCATCATGCTGTGGGGCTGTTTCTCAGCCAAGGGGCCTGGCCATCTGGTCCGCATCCATGGGAGGATGGATAGCACGGCCTACCTGGAGATTTTGGCCAAGAACCTCCGCTCCTCCATCAAGGATCTTAAGATGGGTCGTAATTTCATCTTCCAACAAGACAACGACCCAAAGCACACAGCCAAGAAAACCAAGGCCTGGTTCAAGAGGGAAAAAGTCAAGGTGTTGGAGTGGCCTAGTCAGTCTCCTGACCTTAACCCAATTGAAAACTTGTGGAAGGAGCTCAAGATTAAAGTCCACATGAGACACCCAAAGAACCTAGATAACTTGGAGAAGATCTGCATGGAGGAGTGGGCCAAGATAACTCCACAGACCTGTGCCGGCCTGATCAGGTCTTATAAAAGACGATTATTAGCTGTAATTGCAAACAAGCGTTATTCCACGAAATATTAAACATAGGGGTTGTATAATAATTGACCCACACTTTTATGTTTAAAATTTATTAAATTTCAACTGAGCAACATAACTTTTTGTTTTGTAAGATTTATGCTTCTGTTAATAAATCCTACTCTCGTTTGCAGTTTGAAGGCTCTAACTTATTTGCATCTTATCAAACCAGCTAAATCTGCAGGGGGTTGAATACTACTTGTAGGCACTGTATACGGTGTGGTCCAAAAGTAGGTGGACAGAAAATAATAACATTTATTTTGATTTATATATAAAATTATATTTGCTAACACAAACATAACATTGACAATTAAATTTTATTCTGAACAATAATACAAAAGCCCTTAAATTTTATCAATGCAGGTGTTCAAACTGTTTTCCATCACAATTTGCACAGCTTTGAAGTCTACCTCTTACGCTTCGACAAACATTTTTGCACAAGTCTCTTTGGGTATTAATTTCTTGAAATGCATCTCTTATGTAATTTTTCAAATCACCGACACTTTTTGGTTTCAACTATAAACTTTGTCCTTGAGTACTCCCCAAAAGAAAAAATCCATTGTCGTCAAGTCTGGAGAACGTGCTGGC
The DNA here is from genome assembly GCA_033576555.1 of Oophaga sylvatica. NCBI lineage: Eukaryota > Metazoa > Chordata > Amphibia > Anura > Dendrobatidae > Oophaga > Oophaga sylvatica. Next base: position 258,463,205 of record JARQOD010000004.1, on the reverse strand, counting down.
CATTCAAGTGGGCCTCTTCGTCCAATCCATTTATTAGGAAATGTTTCATCAAGATACTCACGGACTACTCTTGAATAATGTGTAGGGGCCCCATCTTGTTGGAAATAAAGGTCATTTGAATTAGGCTGTTGCTGTAACAGGGGAACAACTTGATTCATTATACTATCGAGATACTTATTTCCTGTGACTGTTCCATCAAAAAAAATGGTCCAAAAACACCAAAACTTGAAATACCACACCAAACATTGACACCAGGGTCATTTAGTTGTTGCTCTAATGTTAAATGCATGTTCTCATTATACCAGTAAATACAATTATGTCTGTTAATATGGCCAGAAAATTTGAAAGAAGCTTCATCACTCCACATAATGTTATCTAAAATTACTGGATTTTCTTCAATTTCGTTAAGCATAATCTCACTAAATTGCAGCCAATAAACCATGAATTATATGCGGACGATAAGCTTTCCATCCAATACATTTCAGGATTTGCATGATGGAGGCTCGTGAAATTTCCAATTCTAAAGAGAGTCTTCTGGTGGACTTTTTGGACTCTAAACAAATGTTTAAGCAACAAGTTGTTTATTATTTTCTGTACAGGCTGTTTTGGGTCGACCAGCTTTTGGAGCATTACGGATTGAGCCAGTGGCATCGAATTTGTCAGAATGCGGTAAATGGTTTGTCTCTTTGGGGCTTGAGTACCAAATGTTTCAACCCACTTTGCTCTAACTGTTTCAGCACTTTGAGATTTCCAATAGTCTTTTAAAATTCATTTTCTTTGATCTGTGTTTAAATTATTTGCCATTTTGGGGAGATTAATCTGTGAAAACTGGATCTGTGAAACTGACTCAGTTGCCCTTAGCAACCAATCAGATTCCACCTTTCATTTTCCAAAGAGTCTGTGAAGAATGAAAAGTGGAATCTGATTGGTTGCTAAGGGCAACTAAATCAGTTTCACTTTACACCATGTTTGATAAATCTCCCCCTTCATAACCCTATTACACATACTGTCCACCTACTTTTGGACCACCCTGTATAATATATATATATATATATATATATATATTATATAATACCAAGCCCGAGATTTAGTAATGAACAGGTGTCAACCAGATACCCTCATTAATAAAAAGGTACATAATAAAGAGTTAAATAAAGACACTGTGGCTGAGTTTTTAGGACTGCAGCGCTTTTGTCCTGGGTTCAAATCCCACCAAGGACAACATCTTCAAGAAGTTTGTATGTTCTCCCTGTGTTTGCATGGGTTTCCTCCAGGTACTCCTGTTTCCTCCCATATTCCAAAGACATCCTGATAGAGATTCTAAATTGTGAGCCCCATTGGGGACAGTGCCAATAATCTTTGTAAAGCACTGTGGAATTAATGGCTCTATATAAATAAGTAAAATAAAATAAATTAATAAATAAAGACACACACACACCAGCCTATGTAGGAACATTAACCTAATTAACCTACATATGATGTAACAAAATATCAACTGTTAGAAATCTTTGTGAAATGCAATATGAAAAAAATGTAAAAAAAAATTGTGTGGGCAAGCAGACAGAGGACAGAGGGAAAGCAGACTGCTGATAACTGATGCTATATTTCTGGGAAGGAGTCAATAGCCATAAAGGTTCCCAGGCTATTAATATCAGCTCACAGATGTTTGCTTAACCCTTACTGGCTAGTTTACAGGGAACCCCAGAAAAAAAATGACAAGGGGTCCCCCAATAAAATCGAACCAGCAAAGGCTAGGCAGACAGCTGCAGGCTGATATTAATAGCCTGGGAAGGGTCATGTATATTGGCACCCCCCAGGCTAAAAACATCAGCTCTTAGCCACCCATCTTATAGGTGCGCCAATTCTGGCACTTAGCCTCGCTCTTCCCACTTGCCCTGTAATGGTGGCAAGTGGGGTTTATATTTGTGGGGTTGATGTCACCTTTGCATTGTCAGGTGAAATCAAGCCCACAGGTTAGTAATGGAGAGGCATCTAAAAGACACCTATCCATTACTAATCCTATAGTTACATGGTAAATAAACACACAGCAAGAATAAAGTCCTTTATTTGAAATAATCACACAGACTCCTTTATTAACCTAAATTAACCATAAATTAACTCCTAAATTAACCATACTTACTGAACACCTAAACCCGGACGACCTCTCATCCTGCAAAAAATCAAAAAATAGTAAACCAACATATAATACTATCCTGACATAATCATAATCCATTTAATACCGAGTGTCCCACGGCGATCTCACGTGTAGAACAGTCACATCGGGATATGTGACTGCTCTACCCGGCTTCTGTCGATACACTGACAGGAGGTAATCGCTCCCGTAGTGTATCACTGCGTTACCTTGAGAGATCACCAGAGTTCATCAGCTCTGTTGCTCTCACTTAAGGCACTACCGCTGTGTGAGAACTTTCCCGTGCAGTGGGGCCATAAGTTAGAGCACCGGAGCTAATCAGCTAATGTACTCAAGTGAACTCTCACAGCGGCTCAGTGATTCACTTAGGGAGCGATTACTCTTGTCAGTGTATCGCAGGCAGCCGGGTGACATCGATGTGGGACACTCGGTATTCAATGTACTACGGTGGACAGGGAGTATATGTTGCTATATTATTTTGATTGCTTGCTGGAAATGCGGGCATCTGGTATTAAGTGTTTGGTGAGTATGTATATTGTATGTGAATATGTATGTGACTATGTCAATGTTTTGATTTTTTTTTTACAATTGAAGTCAGGCACCGGATGATGATACTATTCTCCCATCATCGGCTCATGCTGTCTCTGTTACATGTGACAGCAGACATAGCTGGATGGGAGTAGTAGTCACATCAAACGACACCTAAGTACAATCACAATAGGCTGTTCATCACATGGGTACACACACAGACACCCGCAGACAGACACGCAGACACCCTCAGACAGACGCAGACAGACACAGACAGACGCAAACAGATGCAAACAGATGCAGACAGACACAGACACACAGACACCCTCAAGCAGACAGACACACACATGTTCTCTGCTTACACATATTCTCCACCCACACACTCTTCCTTCTTCTGACATCATTTCCTTTGAAAATTCCACATTTTTTGGCAGCAAATCTGCAGCAAATCGGCAAACCTTTTTACACCTGTATTTTTGCTGCATATTTGACTGACTCAATTGAAGTCAATGAGTCAAAAATGCTGCAGAAATGCAAAAAGAATTGACATGCTGCAGAAAATAAAACACTGCAAATACGGAAGGAAATTTACGGATCATGTGCACAACACTTCAGGATTGTCATTGCATTACTTTGCTTTAGTATTCCATTGAGTTTTTGGAGAATTTCCGGGCGTAAAAAAATGTCACGAAAATGCATCAAAAACACATTGTGTGCACATAGCCTTATTGTTAGAAGTAGAGTAAACAATGTAAAATATATTCAAACAACACTAAAGGTACTGCCACACTTAGCGATCTCGTTAGCGATCACGATAACGACGTAATCGTTGGTGTGATCTCTTTTAGGTCGCTAGTAGCTGCCAAACAGGAGATCTCATAAACGACACATCAGCGGTCAGCGATCTCTTTAACGACTTTAGCGGTCGTTAGGATGTCATTAGCATGTACTGAGCGCTTCTGATTCATAGGAATTTCCAGCATCGCTCCTGCTCTCTGCGTCCTGCTAGCCTGCTTTGCAACTTCTGCGATCCTCTCTGTGACGCAAAAGAGAACTTACAGATATTGCGATCCACTCCGTGACGCAAAAGTCATATGCGTCACAAACGAGGTCGCTCGTCGTTCGCAAAAGGTGCCAAACACCAACGATTTAGGCTCACCAGCAGGACGCCAACGATGAAAAAACGGTCCAGAACTCTAGTGAACGATCAGCGACATCACAGCAGGGGCCACATCGTTGCTACATGCCACACACAACGAGGTCGCTAACGAGATCGCAAAATAGTGACGTTTTAGTGATCTCGTTAGCGATCTCATTTGTGATCTCGTTTAGTGTGGCATACCCTTAAGTACACTCCAGTGTTTTTCCTTTAATTGCAGCGCTGGAGTGCTGTCACTAATCTAACTTCCCAACCCCAAAGCTTCTACTTACCAGACGCAGTCTCCAGCTGTTCACGGCACTTCTCCTGTTGGTCTCCAGCAGTTTGATATCTGCAGAATCTTTTCATTGCTTGCTAGACAGATCCAGAAGTCACACCTCAATGTAAGTCTATGACTTACCAGAATGAGACTCTAATAGGCCAACATTGCTGTTCCAGTCAGTCAGAAATTGCGACAAGAAGGCGGCATAGGACCAGAGTGGCACTGGGAACAGATGAGGATGGAGGCTACTAAGTATAAGACTGGGGGCAAGGAATTTAGTTTACTAGCACCACTCCAGTGTTGCATTAAAAAAATGCCGGAGTTAGGTTTCAATTGTGTATAAAAAATTACAGTACCTAGATATGAGCAAATTGATCTGCTAAAAATTGACTTTTAATTAGAATCTCCTGACATTTTAGGTCACAGTTACTTTGAATATTATGAGATGACCACAAAAAAAGCTATTTCACACACTGACGAAGATTGCATAAGCCAGAGAACAGGCTCACAATGCCAGGTGAGACCAAACAGGCTTCTCCATGATATCTTGAAGCTATCCCTTTACATGGTCTAGCACAGTCAATCATATGGGATTATCACATGGATTATAAAAGATGAGGATAGGGAAAGCAACTGCTATTTTAGGTTTTTACAACCTAGGGATAGGAGGTCAGCGCACACAGCTCTGTTATGAATGTGCTAAAAATGGTTTCTGAGCAGAGGCTCCCTCTGGTGGTTACTGACAGTACTGAACCTTTCAGCGAAGAGTGGCAATCTGGGATCACGGACTGGTCTGATATAAGAGAGGTTCCCTCCCATGATGGTTGCCGGTGATCAATTGTTCTTGTCTCAATTGTGGTTCCTGGTTCATTTGGAAGCTTGCTGAGTCTTGCCTGCATCTTCTGCTATCAGATAAGATATTTTCTGCTTTTATTTTTGTGCTTGCTTTTTGCATTGTTCCCTGCACTTCTGTGGAGGTCAGCCAGGTCCCCTCCGGGGGCTTGTGCTCCTCTCAGTTTATCTGGAGCCACTGTTGTTTGTTCATTTGCTTTTTCCTGTTTTTTCAGTGGCTGCGGCTTAGTTTTGTTACACCAGAGAACTGATTTATGTGGTAGAGGTCGTGTGATCCAGGTGTTTTTGCAATCAGTAGAGCTGGTATTTTTTAGGGTTTTTTTTGGATTGCAGTGAGTATCCTTTCCTGTACTTTTCTGTCTAGACAGATTGGGCCCCAGCGTTTGCTCATTCTATTTTCTGTCTGTGTCCGTGTTTCTTCTTGTCTAACTGCCATTACATGTTTGGGGGCTTCCTATTTTCTTTGGGGATCTGCTCCGGGGCAAATAGCTTTCATCTTTCTGCCTTTAGGTGTAGTTATCTCTCAGGCTGTGATGAGGCGTCTAGGATCAACGTAGGAACGCTCCATGGCTACCTCTAGTTGTGTGGTTAGTTCAGGTTACTGCAATCCAATAGGTTCCAGCCTCTCTGGTGTATTGCCGTTTTTGCTTACTCTCCTCAGCTACCAAAACATAACACAGCTCATCATTACATATTGGGAGGCCTAAATCAGAATGTGTTCTACTGCATCTCTGAAAAAAAATCATTGAGAATTAAATTGATAGTTTCAGTATGTGAGCAAAAATACATGCAAGTAATGAGGAGGTGAAGGACATGCACAATGTTTTGCTTTGAATTGATTTTTCTGTGATATACTGTAGTACAGCACCATAATAACACTTTTTTTTATTTAATTCTTGATGCCCAGGAAACAAGGAGAGCAGTGTACTACCTTCTATCCCTATTTTATTACTGAGAAAAATATTGAAACCAGTACTTGTGTGTCAGAGAAAATGTGCGTCTTAATTTGTGAGATGGACAAGCCATGAGTTGTATGCAGTTTTTGCCTTTTTTTAATTAATCATTTTGAGAATAGCAAACTTGTGGATCTCAGAAAAGGGATATTTTCCCCTCCTAGTTAAGATAACATTACTTCTTCACTAGCAATATAGCTAACCTCTTCCTGTACTCTAAATAAAGGGATAATTTTGGTACACCTTGTAAAGGCTTGGAAAAAATCTATCACTTCATCATTTAGCAAAGAAAAAAGTTCTTGATTCTCCCCAAACAAGAATAATTTTTGCACCATGTTAGGGCAGGTTAGGATAGGATATGGGTTGAACTAGATGGACTTAAAGTCTTCCTTCAACCTTAATAAATATGTTACTATGTTACTCCTTGTGAAAAAGTCAAGGCTTCTTTCGCTTGCACCATCTATGTATAATATTTTGACCATTAATTGACCATTAATTATACTGTATATTGGTGGAAAATTCTTTGCATTTCAAAAGATTAGCTCATCTCTTCCATAAACACAATAATGCAAATTAAAAAAATAACCAATTTTCACTGCTGTTCACAGTCTATTACTAGACTCATACTTCATGTTCCATAAAGATGACTTTTCAGCAGTTTCCATTACCATCACAGATAAAATTAGGATGACATGTAACACTTCTATATACAGTAAACAACACAGGATCCACCATTTACAATAGGTTGTCATAGGTCACTGCCTTCTTCTATCTACCGGATGACATTGCCCATATTAGACCATGCCCAGAAAAAAACTTAAATAAAAATATTTCTGCCTGTGTCCATGTGGCTGCTGAAAAACACTCAGAAAATAGTGGACTGTATGAAAATTGCCAGATTTCAATGATTTTTTAAAAGATAGTAATAGTAATATGAAATAAAAACTAAAAGATGAAATTTTTTAAAAAATGCATATAATATAAAACCCTGACTTAAAAAATAGAGCATTTTAGTATAGCATTACTTACAACTAGAGATGAATAAATTGATTCATAAGAATTAAATTTGTTATGAATTTTAAAAGAAATTCTGATTTGACAAAATCCAAATTTTTCGTGAGACGATTCCCACAAATGTAGTTCTACTACATTTGTGTGAATCATATTGCAAAAATGGCTGATAACTAGTTGCCATTTCTGTGGATTTCTTACATGAGCATAAGAGATCAGGATCAAAGAAGAGACCAAAGAAAAGACCAATTCAAAGTGAGCAGAAGACTGGGCAGGGAGTTGTGACAGGACAATTGATTGCTTAGCTTTATCAGGTAATTATGATCTTTTTTTACATTTTAATCAATCCACCATTTATTATAGTTTGGGACTTTGAGAGACCTCAAGGTATAACAAACAAGTTTCTGTGGCAAATTTGATTTGTACAGAATCAAATCTGCAGTTTAATTCCATAGAATCTGCCAGAAAATAAATTTTGTAAGATTTGTTCAATCCTATTTATACAGAATTTTATCACCTACAGTTCTTTTTAATTATAAGGCTAAGTTCACACTAGGCATTTTTGCTGCATTTTTTGCTGCTTTTTTATGCCAATTTTCAACTGCATTTTACAGTACTAGCAAAGCCAGTTTTTTTATTTTTTACTGCTTTTGTTTTTTTTTTACCCATGTTCATTCATATACTTTTCCCATTCATTTTATTTTCTCTTCTTTTTGTATCATTTGTTGAAGATCTAATCTTCATAGGTATGGACTTATTTTTCCAAGGGGACCCGTTAACCTCTTTCTAACATAGTACATAATAATGCGTCCCTGCGCCCTCGGCCTTATTGACCAGGGAAGGATTATTACTTTTGTGCTATCGTGCATGCATGCAGGCTGTGTGCGCACGATCGCCGCCGGGTGTTAGCTGATTCTGACAGCTAACATCCGGCACTAAGTGCCAGGAGTGGTCCTGCACCACTTTCGACATTTTAACCCCCTAACTGCTGCTATCAAACTCAACCAGCAGTATTCTGGGAGCCGACAGAGGGATGAGAGCTGCTCTGCCCTAGGATCAGAGACCCTTTGTGTGACTGGGGTCCCGATCGTTGCCATGAGATAGGAAAGTTGCTAGATCATGCTCAGAGCATGATCAGCAACTTTCTCTGTCAGTGCACTGCTGACAGTTTGCATAGCATGGGGATAAAATGGGACAAAGTAAAAAAAAAGTTAAAAAAGAAGTAAAAAAAATGTTTTAAATACATGTAAAAATATTTTTATTGAAAAAAAAATCAAAAAATAATAGTAAAAAAATCAAAAGATATTGTACCCATAAATATTTGTATGAAAAAAAGGACACATTTTTGGTACCGCAGCGTCCATAACGACCTGACCTATAAAACTGTCCCACTAGTTAACCCCTTTAGTAAACACCATAAAAAACTAAAAAACAGAACATTCTTTGGCAGGCAAAATGTTGATTTTTTTCATTTTGCCTCCCAAACATCGCAGTAAGGCTGGGCGCACATTTATCCTGTTCTCGGCACTGAGCATTTACACCGGGGTCTCCTTGTAAATTTCTGAAATACGTGATTCAGACAGAACCCTTGATGGAAAATTCCCTATAACGAGACAGATGGAGGTACTGTTTGGTGCCATCTGGCCTATGATCCTTCGGTGTCCGTCTTTTTAGGATTGCATAAATGTGCTGTCGGCCACAGTTTTGTGCACTTCTGAAAAGAATGACACCATTGAAAAAAGGCCAGATGGAGACCAGAGTAACTCTACTGCCTTATTATAGTGAATGTATCCCTTGAGGTTTCATCTGAATTATATCACTCAGCGATTTAGATGGAAAACCCAAAGTAAGTACTCAGCGTAGAGCGCAAGATAAATGTGATTCCAAACATTATGTAAAATGTTCTCATTAAAAGCTTCAACTCAAGACACAAAAAAAGCAAGTCCCCACTCAGGTCTGTCATCTGTTTATGGAAATATAGTGGGCTTCCACATTACTCGTAGTACAATGGCTCTGGAAAAGTGAAATGGCTCCTCACCCTCTAAAAGAAATTCAGCAAATTTTCCACTCCCAAATCCAAATGTCCCATCCCTTCTGAGCCCCACAGTGTACCTAAACCACATATAGTGTTCACATGTTTGGCATTTCTGAAGCGAAGAGAGCCCACCTAACTTACAGGTGCATATCTTCAGAAGCATGAGCTGGGCATAACGTACTGGTGACTGCAATGTACTGGTCACTAACACGTACTGGTCACTACAGCATACTGGTCACTACAATGGCAGTTTGCAATTTTCACTCGGCAACATTGATTGCTGCTTGTTCCTGGAAAATGGAGTCAAAATTGGCACTACACCTGTAAATTCCCAATGGGGTATAATTTCCAAAATGGGGTCACTTGAGGGGGGACTCAACTCTTCTAGCAATTAGGGGCTCTGTATATGAAGTCCACAAACTGTTCTTGGAAAATCTGCTCTCCAGTAGGCAAATAGCACTCCATTCCTCCCGAGTCTCTCTGTATGGCTTAGTAGTACTGTACAGCCACATATGGGGTATTGCCATGTTCAGTAGAAATTGTAGGACAAATTATGGTGCCATTTTTATCCACTTCTTGCATGAAAATGTAAAATCTGGGGCAAAAACACAATTTTGGTGGTAAAAATGTAGTTATTTTTTCTTCACTGCCCAAACGTATAAAATTCTGTAACATACCCATGGTATAAATATGATCACTGCACCCCTAGATGAATTCATTGTGAGGAGTAGTTCTGCTGTTCAGGCACCTCATGGGCTCTCCTAGTGGGTAATGGCACCTGCAAACCATAACAGTAAAATCTGATGCTCCTTGCTCTCTGAACTTTGCGCTGTGCCTGAAAAATATTTCCTTATTACATGTAGAGTATTGGCGCACTCAGGAAAAAATGGACCTCAGTTGTAGAAAAAAAAATTCCTATCAGCTCTTAGAAAAATTAAAACCTAGAGGTTAAAACAACATTTTAGTGGAAGAAATGTAATTATTCTTTCTTCACCGTTCAATGGTATAAAATTCTGTGAGGCACATGTGGTGTCAATATAATCACTGCACCCCTAGATGAATTCATCGGGAAATGTAGTTTGTAAAATGAGTTCACATAGAAGGTTTCTGTTGTTCTGGCACCTTAGGAGCTCTGCCAAGGTTACATGGCACCCTCAAACCATTCCAGCAAAATCTGAACTTCAATTTGGCGCCTCTTACCTTCTGAGCTTTGCACTCTGCCTCAAAAGTGGTATTCCCCCACATATGGGGTATTGGCATACTCAGAAGAAATTGCACATCAAATTGTATGGTACGAGAAATTATCCTTGTGAAAATGCAAAATTTGGGGCTAAAATAATATTTTGTGGGGAAAATGTGATTTTATTATTTTCACAGATCAATGTTAGAATTTTGGATAACAAGAGGAGGAAGACCTGTGAAGACTCAGACGTCAAGGTTAGATTTCAGAAAGGCAGATTTTAAGGAACTCAGAAAGAGAATTGGAGGGATCCAATGGCTGGATATACTTAAGGACAAAAATGTTCAGGAAGGATGGAAAATCTTGAAAAATGAGATTCTCAAAGCACAATCGTTAACAATTCCGAAAAGAGGGAAGAATGGGAAGCATTTAAGGAAACCAGGATGGATGAACACAGAACTTAAACACATGCTAAAACGGAAGAAAGAAATGTTTATCAAATGGAAAGAGGGAGGCATATCTAAAGAAGAATATAATGCCGTCTGCAGAACCTGCAGGGCACAAATCAGATTATCTAAAGCTGACAATGAATTAAGGCTTGCAAGTGACATCAAAAGCAACAAAAAAGGATTTTGGGGATACGTCAAAAGTAAAAGAAAAGTCAAAGATGCTATAGGATTTTTACAGGATGAAAATGATGAAATGGTAAGTCAGGATGTTGAGAAGGCTGAACTTTTAAATTCCTATTTTGCATCTGTTTTCTCTCAGAAAGGAAATGTAACATCAACTGATCTTCACTGTCCTATTAAAGGAATAGAAGAATCCAGGATATCTATAAACAGAAAGACAGTGAGGAAACACTTAGCTAACCTAAATGAATTCAAGTCTCCAGGTCCAGATGAATTACACCCAGAGTACTGAAGGAGATAGCAGAAGAAATTCTTGAACCACTGTCCATAATCTTTGAAAATTCTTGGAGAACAGGAGAAGTCCCAGAAGACTGGAGAAGAGCAAATGTTGTTCCTATCTTCAAAAAGGGGAAGAAGGTGGACCCAGATAACTACAGGCCGGTGAGTCTGACTTCGATACCAGGAAAGATCTTTGAACAAATTATTAAAGAACATGTATGCAAGTACCTGAATAAGAATGAAGTGATTAAACAGAGTCAGCATGGGTTTGTAACTAATAAGTCATGTCAGACTAACTTAATTTCCTTCTATGACAGAATCACTGACTGGGTGGATCAGGGAAATGCTTTAGATATAATATATCTTGACTTCAGCAAAGCATTTGACAAAGTATCTCACACAATCCTTATTGCAAAAATGACTAAGTATGGAATGGACAAGGCAACTGTTAGGTGGATTCATAACTGGCTTAGTGATTTGGACCCAAAGAGTGGTCGTAAATGGCTGCACATTCAGTTGGAAGAATGTCTCAAGTGGGGTACCACAAGGCTCTGTTTTGGGCCCTGTATTGTTCAACATCTTTATCAATGATTTAGATGAAGGAATTGAGGGTAAACTGATCAAATTTGCTGATGACACAAAGCTAGGAGGGGTAGCTAATACTAGAGAAGAGAGAGAGGATTCAAAAAGATATAAATAAACTGGAGCAGTGGGCAGCAACTAACAGAATGGATTTTAACAGGGAAAAATGCAAAGTACTACATCTGGGCAATAAAAATGAAAAAAGCATATACAAAATGGGAGGAATAGGGCTAAGTAACAGCACATGTGAAAAAGACTTGGGTATACTAATTGATCACAGACTGAACATGAGTCAACAGTGTGATGCAGCAGCGAAAAAGGCAAATGCAATTCTAGGATGTATCAACAGAAGCATACAGTCTAGATCACGTGAGGTCATTATTGCCCTCTACTCCTCTTTGGTCAGACCTCATCTGGAATACTGTGTCCAGTTTTGGGCACCACATTTTAAAAAAGACATCAACAAACTGAAGCAAGTTCAGAGAAGAGCCACCAGAATGGTGACCGGTCTGCAAACCATGTCCTATGAGAAACGGTTGCAGGATTTGGGAATGTTTAGCTTGCAAAAAAGAAGACTGAGAGGAGACTTAATAGCTGTCTACAAATATCTCAAGGGCTGTCACATTGTAGAAGGATCATCTTTATTCTCATTTGCACAAGGAAAGACTAGAAGCAATGGGATGAAACTGAATGGGAGGAGACACAGATTAGATATTAGAAAAAAATTTTTGACAGTTAGGGTGCTCAATGAGTGGAACAGGCTGCCATGAGAGGTGGTGAGTTCTCCTTCAATGGAAGTCTTCAAACAGAGGCTGGACAGACATCTGTCTGGGATGATTTAGAGAATCCTGCTTTGAGCAGGGGGTTGGACCAGAAGGCCCAGGAGGTCCCTTCCAACTCTACCATTCTATGATTCTATGTTATAAACTTTTGTGAAGCCAATGTGGGTTCAATGTACTCACCACACATCTAAATAGATTTCTTGAGCGGTCTAGTTTCCAAAATGGGTTACTTTGTGAGGGACATCAGGCACATCAGGGGCTCTCCAAACAGGACATGACATCCGCTAATGATTCCAGGAAATTTTACATTCAAAATGTCAAATGATACTCCTTCCCTTCCAAGCCCTGCCGTGCACCCAAACCGTGGTTTTCTCCCTCATATGGGGTATCGGCATGCTCAGGAGAAATTACACAACACATTTTGGGGTCCATTTTTTCCTGTTATCCTTTTCAAAATAAAAAAATTTGGATCTGAAATAATTTTTTTGTGAAAAAAAGTTAAATGATCATTTTTTTCCACATTCCAAGAATTACTGTGAAGCACCTGAAGGGTTAATAAACCTCTTGAATGTGGTTTTGAGAATGATGTCATTTTGGATATTTTCTGTCATATTCTATTCCAAAATTGTGGTGATGTTAAATTTACATACGTCTTTATTTCATGGTCATTACTGCTTGATGTTATCTGTTATTTTCATGGAGATATGCTTGTACTGTGGACACTAGTGTTAGGCGCCAGGATACTTTCACTGTGCAGGATAGATCCCAAGCCTTGTCTGGTGCAGTGATCTCCCATTCGGACCTGACCACTGGGTCTGCTGCTTAGCACAGACATCAGTCCCAGCAACTTGCTCAGGCTCCTGTTATACAAGTGTTTACTGTTGACTCTCCAGTCTCCAGCTAAAGTCTATGCAAACCAGTAGTACAGTCATGGCCAAAAGTTTTGAGAATTACACAAATATTATATTTTCACATGATCTGCTGCCCTCTGGTTTTTATTTGTGTTTGACAGATGTTTTTATCACAGATAGAAATATAATTGCAAACATATGAGTAACAAAAGCTTATATTGACAGTTAGAATGAGTTAATGCAGCAAGTCAATATTTGCAGTGTTGACCCTTCTTCTTCAGGACCTCTGCAATTCTCCCTGGCATGCTCTCAATCAACTTCTGGACCAAATCCTGACTGATAGCAGTCCATTCTTGCACAATCAATGCTTTCATTTTGTTAGAATTTTTAGGTTTTTGTTTGTCCACCCGTCTCTTGATGATTGACCACAAGTTCTCAATGGGATTAAGATCTGGGGAGTTTTCAGGCCATGGACCCAAAATCTCTATGTTTTGTTCCCTGAGCCATTTAGTTATCACCTTTGCTTTATGGCAAGTTGCTCCATCATGCTGGAAAAGGCATTGTTGATCGCCAAACTGCTCTTGGAAGGTTGGGAGAAGTTGCTCTTGGAGGACATTCTGGTACCATTCTTTATTCATGGCTGTGTTTTTAGGCAAGACTGTGAGAGAGCCGATTCCCTTGGGGACAGTTTTATAGGGGGGGTCGTTACGGACGTGGCGATACCAAATATGTGTACTTTTATTGTTTTGGTTTTTTTATTTACAGGAAGAAATGAATTTATTGGGGAATATTTTTTTTTTTATTTATTTTGGAATTTTTTTTAAAACATGTTTATTTTTTATTTTTTTAACTTTTTTACTTTGTCCCAGGGTGGGACATCACATTTTTTTTTACATGAATGTTCTTTGACATTTTTTTTACTCCCAGTTGCTTATAGGTCTCATGTATAGTGGAGTGTCCCTTTTTTGCCAATTTGGCTATCTCTAGAAATACCATATATTGCTTACCTACTTTTCTAATATGCTTTTGGTTTGGATGACTTTGATCATAAATGTTATTTACCTGTTTAATCATGTTTACAATGAAATTGCACACTAGATATCTGTCAGACTATGAATTTGTCCTCTAAATAGTTATGTAAGATGTGACCCAAATGATCGGTGTAATGTGATCACCACTCTCCATTCCTTTATGTTCCCTTACCAACCAGTGGTGCGCATGCGTCTCATCTCGTCCTCACTTGCATCCTCATCATGGTGTCGCTGTGATTTCCTGACCAGAAGCCCGCTCATGTGTCCAATGTGGGCGTGGCTTCAGGTCACATGATAGGGGTGTCCTCATGCTGCCATTCAACACTGGCAGTACATGTTTTCCCATTGGAACAACTTTCTTTTATCTAACACAATTGGCCACATTGGCATATTTATGGATGCTGTCCTCACATGTTACTCCCTCCGAACGAAGGCTTGAACGCCGAAACGTGCGTAGAGTCTCCTGGCACCACAGTATACCCTGGCAAGCAACACTTTTACACTTTTTTATTTGTTTATAGCTATTGATGTGTGACAAGGAGAATACTATATACTCTGTACTGATTTAACTCTAGTCCACTGACTATACTAGATATACTATGGATTTGTCACATTGACCGTTGAATGTACTATTTATTGCACTTATATCAGTTAACTAGTTTTCTGCATTGAAATTTATTATACCAATTTGTGATATCAGGTTTTTAATGCGGTGCCTTCACTTGGCTTACTTGGTGGTGACTTGGTTTTAATGTACATCAGTAAAAATGTTTTCATAATCTATCCATTTTTCTACTGTGTATGGTCATTTACACCCCCTTTTATATGATTTAATTTCACACTAGGCATTTTTGCTGCTATTTTTTTTATGCGTTTTTTAATGCTAACTTTTAGCTGCATTTGACAGTACCAGCAAAGCCTATGAGAATTCAGAAATCTCATGCACACATGTTTTTTTGCCATCAGTATTTTGGGCTTTGCATGGTTTTTTGGACAAAGAGCATGTCACTTCTTTCCGCTTTAAAGGGTGGTGAAAAAACGTTGAAAAATGCACCAAAACCTGATTCTGTGGAATATAACTTTTTTTCAACACTAAACTTTATCAGCATGCACAAGAGACAAATTTTGTATTTTAATTTTTGATCACGCATTTTTTAATTACATTTTTTGCGCATAATATTTGGGGTGGCTGTCTTGCCTGAACTGATACCAAAATATTTAGAATTGAGAGTAATATTTTTATATGTGCTGGATAACACGGTACAAAGATATACATCTTTCCTGTATCATGAACTGATACCAACAATTTTCAGAGATAAGCTTTACAGCAGCCACAAGGACTATAGTAAACAATAGTCTACAGTCATGGCCAAAAGTTTTGAGAATGACACAAATATTAATTTTTACAAAGTCTACTGCTTCACTTTTTCTAATGGCAATTTGCATATACTCCAGAATGTTATAAAGAGTGATCAGCTTAACAGCAATTACTTGCAAAGTCAATATTTGGCTAGAAAATGAACTTTATCCCCCAAAACACATTTCAACATCATTGCAGCCCTGCCTTAAAAGGACCAGCTAGCCTCTTTTCAGTGATTGCTCCATTAACACAGGTGTGGGTGTTGATGAGGACATGGCTGGAGATCAATCTGTCATGATTAAGAATGACACCACTGGACACTTTAAAAGGAGGCTGGTGCTTGGCATCATTTTTTCTCTTCTGTTAACCATGGTTATCTCTAAAGAAACACGTGCTGTAAGGTTCTTTGTCTCTGTTGACATGTTCCTTGAAACTCAGTTTTCCGTCGGCCATTTTGCTTTCTGTCTTTCTGCAGCTCTTGCCCTCAGTTAATATGGAGTTTCCAGTTTTCATGTTCCCGCCCTGATTCTTCCTTCTTGCTTCTTAAGCAGCCTCAGCTGAACAATCAGTGATCCTGAATCAAGCCTCAGTCAGTCTGTGACCTGACTTCTGGAAACCTTGGACTTGTACTCCAGCTATTCCCTACTGAGGAACCTTGGAACACTTTTGGACTCTGGAAACCTGCTGTTTGGTGAATCCATGTTTGCAGAGGAAGTACGGTACAGAGAAGAGATCCTGAACCTGCTTTGGAGATTTATTGTAGTGCTTGAAGTTACTCTGGCCTGCTGTGTCTCCTGTCGCTGTTCCTGCAAACTGTGTGAACTTTTCAGCATGCTTGTATGAAGCAATACAAGTCATTTCATATCAACCTGTGTCTCCTGTGTTTTCCTCGCACCCAAGCACAAGACGCTATAGGAACTGTACACTATACATGACACGTGCAGTCATCATTGCAATGCACAAAAATGGCCTAACAGGGAAGAGTATCGCAGCTAGAAAGATTGCACCTCAGTCAACAATCTATCGCATCATCAAGAACTTCAAGAAGAGAGGTTCCATTGTTGCCAAAAAGGCTCCAGGGCGCCCAAGAAAGACCAGCAAGCACCAGTGTTTCAGCTGAGGGATCGGGCTACTAGCAGTGCAGAGCTTGCTCAGGAATGGCAGCAATCAGGTGTAAGTGCATCTGCACGCACTGTGAGGCGGAGACTCTTGGAGCAAGGCCTGGTCTCAAGGGGCAGCAAAGAAGCCACTTCTCTCCAGAAAAAACATCATGGACAGACTGATATTCTGCAAAAGGTACAGGCAGTGGACTGCATAGGACTGGGGTAAAGTTATTTTCTCTGATGAATCCCCTTTTTGATTGTTTGGGACATCAGGAAAACGCCTCATTCGTAGAAGACAAGATGAACGCTACCAACAGTCTTGTCTCATGCCAACTGTTAAGCATCCTGAAACCATTCATGTGTGGGGTTGCTTCTCAGCCAAGGGAATCGGCTCTCTCACAGTCTTGCCTAAAACACAGTCATGAATAAAGAATAGTACCAGAATGACCTCCAAGAGCAACTTCTCCCAACCCTCCAAGAGCAGTTTGGCGATCAACAATGCCTTTTCCAGCATGATGGAGCAACTTGCCATAAAGCAAAGGTGATAACTAAATGGCTCAGGGAACAAAACATAGAGATTTTGGGTCCATGGCCTGGAAACCCCCCAGATCTTAATCCCATTGAGAACTTGTGGTCAATCATCAAGAGACGGGTGGACAAACAAAAACCTAAAAATTCTGACAAAATGAAAGCATTGATTGTGCAAGAATGGACTGCTGTCAGTCAGGATTTGGTCCAGAAGTTGATTGAGAGCATGCCAGGGAGAATTGCAGAGGTCCTGAAGAAGAAGGGTCAACACTGCAAATATTGACTTGCTGCATTAACTCATTCTAACTGTCAATATAAGCTTTTGTTACTCATATGTTTGCAATTATTATATTTCTGTCTGTGATAAAAACATCTGTCAAACACACATAAAAACCAGAGGGCAGCAGATCATGTGAAAATATAATATTTGTGTCATTCTCAAAACTTTTGGCCATGACTGTAGAGATGCTCAGTGTTTTTTATGGTTTCCTGGAATGTTCTGTGACCTGTGTTCATGTGTAGTGAGGGTGAGAAGGCTGGCTTGAATCATCACCTATTTTGAATGTTGTGATCTTGTATAATTTTACCTGTCATGATAGTTAGATAGCTAATGAAAATTATCTTTACAAAGCGGAGAGTACTAGCCCATTATGAGGCTTAGTGATTAGCTTGAAAATGTCAACATTTCATTTAGTATAATATAGTGACATGCAAATAAATTAAGGTCTTAAAAATATAGTTAATCTAAAAAAACTTGAAACATCCAAAAAATGTAATTTGCTTATGACATATGTCTGTTTTAGTATATCATTTTGTATTCTTCATAATATGGTCTTACATTCCAATTACTATCACATTATGACTTTCAACAAGTCTTGCTCACAATCTTTAAATCTTCTCATGTTTAAGAATGGCTCATGTAAAAACTGAACAACAGAACAACATCAATTAGATTCATACTAAAAAAGAAAACTAAATAAATTAGAGCTTAACCCCTTAGTGACCGAGCCAGTTTTGACCTTAATGACCAAGCCAACTTTTACAGTTCTGACCACTGTCACCTTATGTGGTTATAACTCTGGGGCGCTTCAAAATATACCACTGTTTCTGAGAATGTTTTTTTCATGACATATTGTACTTCATGATAGTGATACAATCTATTCAATATGATTTGCATTTATTTATGAAAGTAAAGGAAATTTGGCACAAATTTTTAATATTTTGCAATTTTCAAACTTTTAATTTTTGTGTCATTAAATCAGAGAGCTATGTCACACAAAATAGTTAATAAATAAAATTTCCCACATGCCTAATTTACATCAGCACAATTTTGGAAACATATTTTTTTTGGTTAAATGTTAGAAGGGTTAAAAGTTGACCAGCAATTTCTCATTTTTCCAACAAAATTTACAAAACCATTTTTTTAGGAACCACATTACATTTGAAGTGACTTTGAGGAACCTATATGACAGAAAATACACAAAAGTGACATCATTCTAAAAACTACACCTCTCAAGGTGCTCAAAATCACATTTAAGAAGTTTATTAACCCTTTTGGTACTTCACTAAAACTGAAGCAATGTGGAAGGAAAAAAATTAACATTTAACTTTTTTCACAAAAATTTTACATTAGACCCAAACTTTTTTATTTTCACAAGAGTAACAGTCTCAAATATTATTGGCGGCCAACTAGGCTGACATTTTTCTGAACCATAAAAGGGCAGCAAAAATTGATGCTACAGTCACAAAGGTGTCACGTCATCCTGGAAGACTTGGAGTTAGACTGTCACGTCGAGTCATGAATAACAGTCCTCTTTAGAGATGGTGTGATTCATGTCCTAATATAAATGGATTTGCATTTCCTTCAGTGCTGAGAGGTTTAAGGATCATTCTGGCTGAGACCAATACGTCTGGTTGTTCTCAGCTGCAACTGCTTACCCTTTTCTCCCTCTATATATACAGGCTCTGGGCATTTAGTCCCTGCCGATGAAAGATTCTTCTTCCTGTGTTGTGTGTTAAAGCTATGTAGTCGAAGTTTGGAGTTGGAGTTGTGGTGGTCTGTAGTTTGCTGTGTAAGTGTGAATTTATCTCCTGCTCCCTTTTCCCATTCAGTTTAATCCTCCCTGTACCTATCCACTTACCTATTATTAGTTAGTGCTTTTGTATGATAGAGGTTTTCTGCTATCCCTGTTTTGTCTTTTTGTCTGGTTTACCTTTCATTTCTGTTCCAGGTGTGAGGAGGTAATAGATTAAGGTTTTTACAGGAGCAAAGTAAGGTCAGACTTTGGACTCTCTACCTTTAAAAATACCCCCGATCAGGGATAGTTAGGGTCCCAGCTCCAGGGACAGTTTGATGCCCCTCTTCCTTACTGAAGACAGTCACAGTGTGACAAATACTCACCACACCACTCACCTTTCTTAACTTCTACACAGCCCGCTGTCTGATTGTTGGCAGCTCTTATTTTCTCCTTCCCCCATTGTGTGCATTCTACTCAGCCTTCTTAACTCCATGCCCTGTCTTCTGGGTTGTGAAAACTTTGGATGAACATCACTGTGCACCATACGTTGTGATGTCACAAGATCATGCCTCCCAATTGAAAAGCCGCTGCATGTGCGCAATAATGCCTGAGATCTAATGGACCTAAAGGCCCTGGCTCAGAGAGATGAAGGCCAAAGAGAATGTGCTATAGGGAAAGGAAAAAAGAATAGGCAGGATGGTGAGCTGCAAAGACGATGGAACATATGAGAGGAATTATTAGTTTTTGCAAAGTCTTATGTTTATTAAGCTCTGAGGTTTGGAGAGACCACAAGCATAAGAAGGAACATTCGAATTGCAGAGAATAACTTTGCTGTTAATTGAATTTCCTGTAGAATCCATTTCATTTGGCAAATTCAATTTTTGCTAGATCCGCTCACCTATAACAAACTCCCCCAAAAATTATGTATTCTTAGGTCCACCTACAATAAATGGTCCAGAAAAATGGAAAAAAATACATAATGGCAATTGTAGTCAGGTTTACATAGCAGAAAATAATTCTTTCCAATCAGATATAGCAATACTGTACAAACGTTTGCCATCTCTAGATCACAACCAACTTAATTCCCATTGTATAAAGTGTAGGTCAACTGTAGATCTACTGACTGTACTAGAATTCAGAACCATTATGATATTTATGTCACTCCAAATGTGGAAAGTCAGCTGAGCACTTCATCATAGAAGCAGGTGATACTAAATATTTTTCTGACATTGAAGATTATAAAAGCTAGACATTCAATAAATGTGTTGTTAAATTGATGATTTTGATAAGCATCATTGTCATCATCTTTTTGTTGAGATGAAATAAGCATTTTTATTACAGTATACCTGTATCTGTTAACTACCGAGTTAAATCTCTAAAATCCTTGTATACTTAGGAAGTGCAAGTTTTATACTAAATATGGTATCTAAATGTGCTCAATTAAAGTTTGAATAATCCAGAATGATGTACAGAAAAAACAGTTCAAAAATACTTTTCTTTATGTTCAATTTTATCTATTTATTTTGCAGTTACTCATAGAGCTTTACAGACAATATCATTCCATCCATGTGTCCCAATGTTTAATTCTGTTGAATTCTATTTCTGTGACAACCTATGCCAATAATGACT
The DNA here is from genome assembly GCA_033576555.1 of Oophaga sylvatica. NCBI lineage: Eukaryota > Metazoa > Chordata > Amphibia > Anura > Dendrobatidae > Oophaga > Oophaga sylvatica. The sequence goes on along the minus strand of JARQOD010000004.1, from coordinate 258,442,281 downwards.
ATGACTTAATTGGCTCCCTGAAGTTACATTTTCCTAATTTAATGGTTTGTACCAAGTATATGGTAGTAGATGGTATAGAGTCCATTCTTTGGCTTACTATGGGTCTTGGTGAGTAGACACCCAGCGATTAATAAGTTGAAAGGGAATCTGTTCTGTCCCCAGATTCCTTCTGTTCAAACCATGGATGGCATCAGTCAGAGCCAGGCTGTGTACTTTCAGTCATGTGTATTTTACTCTGAAACACAGCGTCATTTTAGAGATTATATACTTTGTGTCCTGATTGACTAGTCCGAGGCAGATCATCGTCATCTGCACCCTGCCCTCATCCATTTGAGCGACAGGTCTCAATCTATGAAAACACATAGGGAGAGACTGGCCAGTTTGGGGGAGCAGGGCAGGGAGAAGCTGTGGGGGATCAGCTTTAGACTAGTCAGCTAAAACACATAAACACAGTCTTCGGCCTGCTTTCTCTAGTTCCTTTACTAGTTTGGTATAAACCTATGAAAGCAGTGCATACTCACCTTTGGCTACTCACTTACAGTCATGCTGCTATATATCTAGCCCTCCAAAGCATTTCACTACATGTGCTTAAGATCTTTCTGGTAACTGTTTCATTTCATCAATACACCTGCTTACTAGTTACAAGTTTATGCCTTCATCACCTAAATGGTGGTAATCATTTCTGTATAGCACCTTGACTGTTATGTTTCGGTAGCTGAGGAGGACAGGAACAACAGCAGAACACCTGAGATGTTGGTAACTGATGGGTTGCAGATACCTAAACTAACGTCAAAACTAGAGGTAGCCGTGGAGCGTTCCTACGTTGATCCTAGACACCTCGTCACAGCCTGAGAGATAACTACACCTAAAGGCAGAAAGATGAAAGCTATATGCCCCGAAGCATATCCCCAAAGAAAATAGGAAGCCCCCAAACATATAATGGTGGTTAGACAAGATGAAAATACAAACATAGGCAGAAAAAATACTGAGCAAACGCTGGGGCCACAAGCTGACTAAATAGGATAGGACAAGAGAGATTACTTTCTGCAACCCAGAAAACCCTACAAAAATCCAACAATTCTGATTACAAAAATACTGAGATCACACGATCTCGCCACCCCTAAATCAGATCTCAGTGTGAACAAAAACCAAGCCGCAGCCGCTGAAAAAACAGGAAAAAGCAAATGAGCAAATAACAGAGGCTGGAGATAAACTGTGAGGAGCTCAGGCCCCAGGAGGGGACCTGGCTGACCTCCACAAACGTGCAGAAAACAATGCAAAAAGAAAGCACAAAAAGAAAAGCAAAAAATATCTTATCTGAAAGCAGGAGATGCAGGCAAGACTCCAGCTAACTTCCAAATGAACCAGGAACCACAATTGAGACAAGAACAATTGATCACCGGCAACCATCATGGGAGGGAACCTCCCTTATATCAGACCAGTCTGTGAACCCAGATTGCCACTCCTCGCTGAAAGGTTCAGTACTGTCTGTTACCACCAGAGGGAGCCTCTGCTCAGAAACCATCTCTAGCACATTCATAACAGTACCCCCCTTGAGGAGGGGTCACCGGACCCTCACTTGTACAACCAGGCCTATCAGGATGAGCTCGGTGATAGGCCCGGATCAGTCTCCTAGCTTGGATGTCTGAAGCAAACACCCAAGAATTGTCCTCCTGACCATAACCTCTCCACTTAACCAAATACAGGAGTTTCTGTCTAGAAAAACGAGAATCGAATATTTTCTCAACCAAATACTCCAGATTGCCCTCAACCAAAACAGGGTCAGGAGACGCAGCCATAGGAACCACTGGCTCGACAAACCTCTTCAATAAGGACTTGTGGAACAAGTTATGGATCTTAAATGTCCCTGGAAGAAGCAAAAAGAAGGAAACAGGATTAAGAATCTCCATGATCTTATAAGGTCCAATGAACCTGGGCTTAAACTTTGGAGATGCAACCCTCATAGGTATATTTCTTGAGGACAACTATACCAAGTCCCCAACTTTAAACCGAGGACCATCAGTCCTATGCCGGTTGGCAAACCATTGGACCTTCTCCTGAGAGAGACAACCTCTCCACTACCTGGTCCCAAATCTGCTGCAATTGCTCCACAACAGAGTCAACACCTGGACAGACAAAAGCCTCCGCCTGTCCCGAAGAAAATCGAGGGTGAAACCCAAAATTGCAGAAAAATGGAGACATCAAGGTGGCAGAGCTAGCCCTATTATTAAGAGCAAACTCAGCCAAAGGCAAAAAAGAGACCCAGTCATCTTGATCAGCAGACACTAAACATCTCAAATAAGTCTACAAGGTCTGGTTTGTTCTCTCGGTTTGTCCATTGGTCTGAGGATGAAAAGCAGAGGAGAAATATAATTGAACACCAAGTTTAGAACAAAATGTCCTCCAAAATCTGGAAACAAACTGGACTCCTCTGTCAGACACAATGTTCTCCGGAATGCCATGTAACCGAACCACGTACTGAAGGAACAAAGGCACCAATTCGGAGGAGGAAGGTAACTTAGGTAATGGCACAAGATGTATCATCTTGGAAAACCTATCACAGATTACCCAGATAACAGTCATTTTCTGAGAAACAGGGAGATCGGAAATAAAATCCATAGAGATATGGGTCCATGGCCTCTTTGGCACAGGTAATGGCATTAACAAACCACTAGAGCGAGAGAAAGGCTTGGAGCGAGAGCAAGTCCCACAGGACTGCACAAATTCCCTGACGTCATGAGACAAAGTAGGCCACCAAAAGGACCAACTCACCAAGTCTCTGGTACCAAAAATCCCGGGATGAACAGCCAAAGCGGAACAATGAATCTCAGACATCACACTCTTCTTCCACTGGTCTGGGACAAACAATTTCCCAATAGGGCAGTGCTTAGGTTTATACTCCTGACACCCTTCCAAGGCCAGTCTCAAACTGGGCGAGATGGCAGAAAGAACTACACCCTCTTTCAAAATAACAGTAGGATCAGATAACTCAGGAGAGTCCGCAAAGAAACTCCTCGAGAGGGCATTAAGTCGCTTGGCTGATTCGAGATAAACCAGATTCTTATGGTCCGTGAGGACCACCACCTGATGTTTGGCTACTTCCAGCCAATGTCTCCACTCTTCAAAGGCCCACTTCATGGCCAATAACTCCCGATTACCCACGTCATAATTACGTTTAGTTCGAGAAAATTTTCGAGAGAAAAAGGCACAAGGGTTACTCTTAGAGGTCTCTGGATCTCTTTGGGACAAAACGGCACCTGCCCCAATTTCAGAGGCATCAGCCTCCACCTGAAACGGTAGAGAAACATCAGGCTGCCGTAGAACAGGAGCAGAAGTGAATCTCTGTTTAAGTTCCTGAAACGCAGAGACTGCCTCAGGAGGCCAATTCACCACATCAGAACTAGTGTTGAGCGATATTGCTCGATATCTAAAAATATCGTATCGAAATTGTATCGCCGATATCACTAAATATCGTCGATATCCGATTTCGATAGCGGAAGTCCCATGTAAGTCTATGGGAACAAAATATTGAAACTAAAAAAAACCTTTATTTCCTTGTAAACACTAAATATACACACATAGAATACATATATATATATATATATATATATACATGTCATTGTGACATATATATATATACATATATGTATAGTTTATACACTTCTACATAGTAAAATATCCTCTGATTCAATTGCCGGGTAAAGCCGGCTTCTGTGAAAAGACAGAAGCACCCGACATGAAATGACACTTGGTGTACATAGGGTTAACCATGTCTTTTCATGTCGTTTGCAATCTGATTTGCACAAACAATTACATCAGTCTATGTGTGCAAAATTTCACACCTGTAGGGGTTAATTAAAGGTGTAAATTCGTTGTAAAAAAACTGACTTTTTTGCTACGAATTTACACCTTTAATTAACCCCTACAGGTGTGAAATTTTGCACACTTACACTCATGTAATTGTTTGTGCAAATCAGATATCAAACTACATGAAAAGACATGGTTAACTCTATGTAAACCAAGTGTCATTTCATGTCGGGTTCTGCATTTTCACAAAAGCCGGCAATTGAATTAGCGGCTATTATACTATGTAGAAGTGTATGAACTATAAATATAAATATATATATATATATATGTGTCACAAATTTAATGACATGTATATATATATATGAGGTGTAAAATTGCTGAAAAAAAATGCGTGGGCTCCCGCCCTATTTTCGCAACCAGACAGACAAAGCCAGTGAGTGGGGGCAGATAATAATAGCCCAGAGAGGGACCATTATTTTTGGCCCCCCCCAGCTACTAACATCTGCCCCCAGACACCCCAGAAAGGGCAAATCTCTAATTAGATTTGCCCTTTCTGGCACTTTGCCCGTCTATTCCCATTGCCCTGTAGCGGTGGCGAATGGGTTAATAAGGGGTTAAAATGACCTTGCAATTGAAAGGTCACTTTAAGCCAGGTTAATAATTGAGAGCTGTCAATTAGACAACTATCAATTATTAATCCTATTGTATGAAAGAAAAATCAAACACACACACTTTAATAAAAAAGAAGTTTAATGAAATAATCACACAGTTTTTGACCATATTTTATTTTCCTGCTAAAACCATTTCCTGTAATAAAAATAAAATAATAAAGCAAAATTATTCTTACCAATCCGATGTACAGTCAGGTCCCACGGTGTAATCCTTCAGAAAGGGTTAATGTTTACTGCAGGGACCGCAGCTAATGCTGCAGCCTCACAGTAAACCCCCAAATGAATGAGTTCCTCTCCTGGCTGACAGGAGAGGAAGTGGAAAGCTTAATTGATTGCTTTCCACTTTCACTTCAGGTCAGCCAGGGACACAATCAGTGACGTCAGAGGGAACTGGTTAACAAAAATAGGGGTTCCCTTTGAAAAAAAAATGGCGTGGGGTCCCCCTATTTTTGTTAACCAGCCAGATGAAGCAGACCGCTGAGGCCTGGATTTTCAGGCTGTTAAGGAGCCAAGATCCATGGACCTTGCCAGCCTGATAATACCAGGCCACAGCAGTCTGCATATCTTGGCTGATTAACAAAAATAGGGGATCCCCTCGAAAAAAATTGGCGTGGGGTTCCCCCTATTTTTGTTAACCAGCCAGATGAAGCAGACCGCTGAGGCCTGGTTTTTCAGGCTGGTAAGGATCCAATATCCATGGACCTTGCCAGCCTGATAATACCAGGCCACAGCAGTCTGCTTAGCTTGGCTGGTTAACAAAAATAGGGGATCCCCTCGAAAAAAAAACGGCGTGGGGATCCCCCCTATTTTTGTTAACCAGCCAAGTAAAATGCAGACTGCTGCGGCCTGGTATTAAAAGACTGTCAAGGCCCATGGATTTTGGCCCTCAACAGCCTGATAATACCAGGCTACAGCAGCCCCACATTTGGCGCATCAAAAGATGTGCCAATTGTGGCACTTTACCCGGCTCTTCCCACTTGCCCTGTAGCGGTGGCAAGCGGGGTAATAAGGGGTTAATGTCACCGTTGATTGCACGGTGACAGTAAGCCCGGTTAATAATGGAGAGGTGTCAATAAGACACCGATCCATTATTAATCCCAAAGTTATTAAATGTATAAAAAAAGACAAAGCAAGAAAAAAGTATTTTAATGAAATAAAAGAGACAACACAGTTTTCATTAATTTTATTATACACTCATTTCTGCGACGCCATCGATCTCCTGTAAAAAAAGAAAAAAAACAAACCAACAGTATACCACCTGTCCGACGCAGTCCATAACGACAGTCCCACGACGATCCAGCTCTGCTACATCGCAATGACAGGCAGAGCCTGTCATCGCGACGCAGCACAGCTGATTACCTGCTTCCCCGGCGGTGACGTCATCGGACTGACTGCTTTACGGCCGGGATTACCCAGCAGTCACTGCAGTTATCGCGGAGAAACTGCATGTGACCGCCGGGGAAAGAAGATTGCGGCCATGAAGCAGTCCAGCCCGTGACCGCCGGAGATCTTCTGCCAGGTAAGTGCCGCTGACTCCTGACAAACCCGACCGACGGACACTGACAGTGACAGTGACAATCCCGATTCCGGTATCCGATATGACGAAAATATCGGAACTCGGAATCGGAATTCCGATACAGCCAATATCGGCCGATACCCGATATTTGCAGTATCGGAATGCTCAACCCTACTCAACACTGCAATGCTAAAAAGCAGGGTCTTTTGACTCACCACATCAAATAATCAATGCAGGTTCTTAAGCATCAACAGTGCAATTATCAACTGATGAGTCTTCAGGCTCAACACTGAAATGCTCCACTGCAGGGTCTTTATCATCAACTCTGCAATTGTCCACTGCCGGGTCTTTAGCATCAACACTGGAATTGTCCACTGCTGGTTCTTCAGTGTCAACACCCGCAATTGTCCACAGCTGGGTCTTTAGCATCAACACTGCAATTGTCCACTGCCAGGTTTTTAGCATCAACACTGCAATTGTCCACTGCCGCGTCTTTAGCATCAACACTGGAATTGTCCACTGCTGGTTCTTCAGTGTCAACACTGCAATATTAAACTGCAAGGTCTTCAGCGCTAACACTGCAATTGTCCACCATTAGGTATTTAGCATAATCACTGCAATTGTCCACCGCTGGGTCTTTAGCATCAACACTGCAATTTTACACTGCCGGGTGTTTATCATCAACACGGCAATTGTCCACTGTTGGTTTTTCAGCATCAACAATGCAATTTTAAACTGCAGGGTCTTTAGCGCCATCACCACAATGGTCCACTGCCGGGTCTTCCGGCTGAACTATTCACTGAGTAGCCAATCAATATGGAAGTAACAAATTAATAAGTAGAATGCTTTCAGGTGTCCCTTACGTACGTGGGTTCAAAAGCTTATTGGGTGCATTTAAATTTGATGCAGGATAGGGCCTTGAAGTCAACGCATAGGCTAACAGTATAGCAGAACAAAATAAATAATGTGAACTTGGTTTTCCTGTGTACATCCACTAGGTCGGTTCAAAGCCTTTTTGGGGTGCGTTTAAATTTGATGCAGGATAGGGCCTTGAAGTCAATGTATAGGCTAACAGTATGGCAGAACAAAATGGATAATGTGAAATTGGTTTTCCTATGTACATCCACTAGGTCGGTTCAAAGCCTTTTTGGGGTGCGTTTGAATTTGATGTAGGGCAGGCCTTGCAGTCAATGCATAGGCTAACAGTAAGCAGAACAAAATGAATAATGTAAACTTGGTTTTCCTGTGTATATCCACTAGGTCAGTTCAAAAACTCTTTTGGGGTGCATTTGAATTTGATGCTGGTTATTAGGGCTTGCCATCAATGCATAGGCTAACAGTATGGCAGAACAAACTGAATAATGTGAACTTGGATTTCCTATGTACATCCACTAGGTCGTTTCAAAGCCTTTTTGGGGTGCGTTTGAATTTGATGCAGGGCTGGCCTTGCAGTCAATGCAATGGCTAACAGTATGGCTGAACAAAAAGAATAATGTGAACTTGGTTTTCCTGTGTACATCCGCTAGCTTGGTTCAATAACCTATTTGGGGTGTGTTTGAATTTGATGCAGAATAGGGCCTAGAAGTTAATGCATAAGCTAATAGTATATCAGAACTGATTCTGAGATTGATTTTTCGTGACACATTGTACTTCACGTTAGTGGTAAAAAAAGTTATATGACTTGCGCTTATTTATGAAAAAAACGGAAATATGGCGAAAATTTTGAAAATTTAGCAATTTTCAAATTTTCAATTTTTATGCCCTGAAATCAGAGAGATATGTCACACAAATTTCTTAATAAATAACATTTCCCACGTGTCTACTTTACATCAGCACAATTTTGGGAACAAATTTTTTTTTTTGTTACGAAGTTATAAGGGTTAAAAGTTTACCAGCAATTTCTCATTTTTACAACACCATTTTTTTTTAGGGACCACCTCACATTTGAAGTCACTTTGAGGGGTCTATATGATAGAAAATACCCAAAATGGACACCATTCTAAAAACTGCACCCCTCATGGTGCTCAAAACCACATTCAAGAAGTTTATTAACCCTTTACGTGCTTCACAGGAACTGAAGCAATGTGGAAGGAAAAAATTAACATTTAACTTTTTTTGCAAAAGCTTTACTTCGGAACCAATTTTTTTTATTTTCACAAGTGTTAAAAGAAGAAATGAACCACAAAATTTGTTGTGCAATTTCTCCTGAATACGCTGATACCCCATATGTGGGGGTAAACCACTTTTTGGGCGCACGGCAGAGGTCGCAAGGGAAGGAGCGCCGTTTGACTTTTTCAATGCAGAATTGGTTGGACGCCATGTCGCGTTTAGAGAGCCCCTGATGTGCCTAAACAGTGGAAAACACCCAACAAGTGACCCCATTTTGGAAACTAGACCCCTTAAGGAACTTATCTAGATGTGTGGTGAGCACTTTGAACTTCCAAGTGCTTCACAGAAGTTTGTAACGTAGAGCCGTGAAAATAAAAAATCATATTTTTTCCACAAAAACGATCTTTTCACCCCAATTTTTATTTTCCCAAGGGTAACAAGACCCCAAAAGTTTTTGTACAATTTGTCCTGAGCATGCTGATACCCAATATGTGTGGGTAAACCACTGTTTGGGTGCATGGCAGAGCTTGGAAGGGAAGGAGCACCATTTGACTTTTTTCAACGCAGAATTGGCTGGACGCCATGTCGCGTTTATAGAGGCCCTGATGTGTCTAAACAGTGGAAACCCCCTACAAGTGACCCCATTTTGGAAACTAGACCCCCTAAGGAACTTATCTGTGAGCACTTTGAACCCCCAAGTGCTTCACAGAAGTTTATAACGCCCGGGCGTGAAAATAAAAAATCATATTTTTTCCACAAACCTGATCGTTTAGTCCCCAATTTTTTATTTTCCCAAGGGTAACAGGAGAAATTAGACCACAAAAGTTGTTGTCCAATTTGTCCTGAGTACGCTAATACCCCATATGTGGGGGGGACCACTGTTTGGGCGCACGGCAGGGCTCGGAAGGGAGGGAGCGCCATTTGACTTTTTGAACGCCACTGCATTTTTGGAGACCCCCTGATGTGCCTAAATAGTGGAAACCCCTCAATTCTAGCTCCAACCCTAACCCCAACACACCCATAATCCTAATCCCAACCCTAACCCTAATACCAACCCTAATTCCAACCCTAATTCCAACCCTAATTCTAACTCTAACCCTAATTGTAACCCTAACCCTAATTGTAACCCTAACCCTAATTCCAACCCTAACCCTAATTATAACCCTAACCCTAATTATAACCCTAAGGCTAGGTTCATATTGCGTTTTACCAGCCCGTTCAACACATAGCGTTGACGGGCTGGTAACGGTATAGCATAACGCGATCGCGTTATGCTATACCCACTAGCGCAGAGGAATCAGCGATGATTCATCTGCGCTAGCGGTGACGGAGCCCAGACGCTGCAGGCCACGTCCGAGGCTCCGTCACTGAATGACGGCACGTCGCAAACGCATGCCGCTTTACGGCATGCGTCGTGATGCGCCATCAAATGGGGGTGAATGGCAGCGTTAACGGACTGCGTTACACCGCGTTATACCGCGGTGTAACGCAGTCCGTCTAACGGACTGCCATAACGCAGTATGAACCCAGCCTAACCCTAACTCTAATTATAACCCTAATGCTAACCCTAATTATAACCCTAACACTAATTATAACCCTAATTATAACCCTAACCCTAATGGAAAAATGAAAATAAATAAAATTTCTTTATTTTATTATATGTACCTAACCAAGGGGGTGATATAGGGGGGGTTTATGTACTGTTTTTTTTTATTTTGATCACTGTGATAGTTTATCACAGTGATCAAAATGTACTTTTAGAGAATGAATGAATAACTTTTTTAATTTGCCGCCAGGCAGATTCGGCAGGCGCACTGCGCATGCGCCCGCCATTTTTTTTTTACTGGAAGAAGAAGCCGGCCTGAACGGAGGCCAGGGGGAGGACCGGAGGCCAGGGGGAGGATCGGACCGCACAGGGGGGGGATCGGAGGACACGGGACCCCTGCAGGTACAGAGGGGGGGTGAGATCGGGGGTCCCGGTACACTATTTCTCTCCCCTCAGATGTGCGATCACATCAGAGGGGAGAGAAATTTACAGGCAGGATCGCGGCTGTGATTTCTCTTTTGCGATCGCCGCTATATGGCGATCGCAAAAGAGTGGTGACTGAGGGGGCCCCTATTATGTTCTCTGGAGTCTCAGCTACCCCAGCAGCCGAGACCCCAGAGAAAATCGCCCATCCCCCCGTCACCTCGCGGCGGGTGCACCACTCATGCGCCCGCCATTTTGAAGCATGGCGCCGGCACCGGGGGACACCGGAGGGCCCTGGCGATATAAGGAGGGTTCGGGGCCACAGTGGGGGTCCCAGGGACCCTTTTTCTCTGTCCTCTGATGTCCGATGACATCAGAGTACAGAGAAATTAAATGGCACATTTTTTTTTTTTTGTTGCGATCGCCGTTATAGGGTTAATAACGGCGATCTCAACATCGGTGTCGGTAAAAACCGACCCGATTCATGTTCTCTGGAGAAAATGCACCTCTGGGGGGCGCTATTCACGTTTTCCACAGCGCCATTAATTAACGGCGCTGTGGTTTAAGTACCCTTAATGACCGCCGTTAAAAGGCGTATCGGCGGTCGTTAAGGGGTTAAAACCCATCCTGCGTGATAATATATGTGAATCTAATGAAGATGTAGAGTCCCTGTGGGTGGAGATAAGGGAAGGGGGAAAAATAGTAAATTACTGATAGGGGTTTGTTATAAATCTCCAAAAATAATGGAAGCAACAGAGAATATCCTCGTAAAGAAAATAGATGAAACAGCAACTCAAGGAGAAGTCATTATTATGTGGGACTTCAACTACCCTGAAATACATTGGGGAACAAAAACCTGCAGTTCTAGCAAAGGTAATAGGTTTTTGACAACTATGAGAGACAATTAGCTTTCACAATTAGTTCAGGACCCAACAAGAGGGGGGGCACTGCTAGACCTAATATTAACCAACAGGCCAGACCGCATATCAAATATAAGGTTTGGGGGTCACTTACGTAATAGTGATCACAAAATAATAAGTTTTTATGTATCCTTTAATAAGATGTGTAGTAGAGGGGTTGCAAAGACACTAAACTTCAGGAAAGCAAATTTCCAACGGATGAGAGATGATCTTGGTGCAATAAACTGGGACGATATCCTGAGACATAAAAGTACACAAAGAAAATGGGAGACGTTTATTAGCATCCTGAATAGGACCTGTGCACAGTATATACCCTATGGGAATAAACATGCTAGAATTAGGAGGAAACCACTATGGCTAAATAGAGCTGTAAGGGGCGCAATAAGGGACAAAAAGAAAGCGTTTAGGGAATTAAAGCAAGTAGGTAGTGATGAGGCATTAAATAAATACAGAAGACTGAATAAATTCTGTAAAAATCAAATCAAGACAGCAAAGATTGAGACAGAGAGACTCATTGCCAGAGAAAGTAAAAATAATCCCAAAATATTCTTTAACTACATAAATAGCAAGAAACTAAGAAATAATAGTGTTGGTCCCCTTAAAAATAGTCAGGGAGAAATGGTGGATGAGGATGAAGAAAAAGCCAATATGCTAAATTACTTTTTTCAACAGTATTTGCACAGGAAAATCCCATGACAGGTAACATGATCAGTGACAAAAAGATTTCTCCATTAAATGTCACCTGCTTAACCCAGCAGGAAGTACGGCGGTGACAAAAAAATCACTAAAATTGACATATCCCCAGGCCCGGATGGGATACACCCGCGAGTACTGCAGGAATTAAGTACAGTCATAGATAGACCATTATTTTTAATCTTTAAGGATTCCATGTGGTCTGTACCACAGGACTGGCGTATAGCAAATGTGGTGCCAATATTCAAAAAGGGGACAAAAACTGAACCTGGAAATTATAGGCCAGTCAGCTTAACATCTACTTAACATCTACTGTGGGTAAAATCATGGAGGGTTTTTTAAGGGATACTATATTGGAGTATCTGAAGAAAAAAAGCCTCATGACCCTGTATCAGCATGGGTTTACGAGGGACCGTTCTTGTCAGACTAATCTGATAAGCTTTTATGAAGAGGCAAGTTCCGGACTGGACCAAGGGAACGCAGTGGATGTGCAGTATATGGACTTCTCAAAAGCTTTTAATACGGTGCCACACAAAAGGTTGATATATAAAATGGTAACTGTTGTGAACGCTCTGGATTCTGAGTTGAGGCTCCCTCTTGTGGCTGCTGATAGTAATGAAGCTGCCTTGACTGACAGAGGCCCTTCAGCTGAGGATTCAGCTGCCGACGATTGGCAATCTGGGAGTAATGACTGGGGAGATTTAAGGGAAAAAATCTAATTTTTAAAAATACTTTATTGAAAATTATTGAAAAATACCACACGAACAAACAAGAAAATGATACACTAAGTGACTGTTATATATCATCAATACAGTCCTATAATATAGTAGATACAATATCAAAGAGAGGGAGATATCGCTGTAGATGATATGAATGGTAGGATTTTGGGACCTATAATGTCCCTAAAGATATATATCCCTACCTAGCAACGGAGCTTTTTCACCCTAATTTATGCTGGTGCCCCCGTACCTCGATGGCTATCCCTCTCTATCCCTATTGTAATGAACAGGTCTGTATAAATAATCCAAAGCAAGGAGGAGTGCATCAAAATAATATACGAACTATAACAGTTTCATATATACTGATATCATCAAAAAACTTAATTTTTTATATTTTGTAGCCACAGGGTTAAAAACTCCCTATATAGTAGGAACGGTTCAAAATAGCTATGTTTAAGCAAACCAGCAATACAAAAAACTCTGTGGCTCAAATAAGAAAATTATTGCACTGCTCCCATTAGCCAGTCACAAATTCAATACATCCATAATTTTATAAAGCCAAGTAGCGATAAGAAATAACTTAGCTCATACATCGCCTCGACATGTTTCCCTCCCATGATGAGAGTTCCTCAGGAGGCTCATGGTAGCGTCTGTGTCCCAAGCATCAGAGTGGATAATGGGACTTATTTGAGCCACAGAATTTTTTGTATTGCTGGTTTGCTTAATCATAGCTATTTTGAACCGTTCCTACTATATAGGGAGCTTTTAGCCCTGTGTAGTGTTGAGCGATATTGCTCGATATCTAAAAATATCGTATCGAAATTGTATCGCCGATATCACTAAATATCGTCGATATCCGATTTCGATAGCGGAAGTCCCATGTAAGTCTATGGGAACAAAATATCGAAACTAAAAAAAACCTTTATTTCCTTGTAAACACTAAATATACACACATAGAATACATATATATATATATATACATGTCATTGTGACATATATATATACATATATGTATAGTTTATACACTTCTACATAGTAAAATATCCTCTGATTCAATTGCCGGGTAAAGCCGGCTTCTGTGAAAAGACAGAAGCACCCGACATGAAATGACACTTGGTGTACATAGGGTTAACCATGTCTTTTCATGTTGTTTGCAATCTGATTTGCACAAACAATTACATCAGTCTATGTGTGCAAAATTTCACACCTGTAGGGGTTAACTAAAGGTGTAAATTCGTTGTAAAAAAACCGGACTTTTTTGCTACGAATTTACACCTTTAATTAACCCCTACAGGTGTGAAATTTTGCACACTAAAGGTACTGCCACACTAAACAATCCCGCTAGCGATCACGATAACGACGCATACTAATGCGATCGCTAGCGGGATTGTTTCTATATCGCTAAATGCGGCCACATTTAGCGATATAGTTAACGACGCTATCGCCGTTAGCGATCTTCTTAACGACTTTAGCGGTACAAAAGTACCGCTAAATCGCTAAGAAAAGGTGCCACACAGCGATTAGATACTTACCCAGTGGGAGCGCCAACGAGAAAATAGGGTCCGGAGCGATTCCAGCGACGAGCGAGATCACAGCAGGAAGCTCGTCGCTGGAAGCTGCCGCACTGAACAACATCGCTAACAGGATCGCTAAATAGTGACGTTTTTTAGCGATCCCGTTAGCGATATTGTTTAGTGTGGCATACCCTTTACACTCATGTAATTGTTTGTGCAAATCAGATATCAAACTACATGAAAAGACATGGTTAACTCAATGTAAACCAAGTGTCATTTCATGTCGGGTTCTGCATTTTCACAAAAGCCGGCAATTGAATTAGCGGCTATTATACTATGTAGAAGTGTATGAACTATAAATATAAATATATATATATATGTGTCACAAATTTAATGACATGTATATATATATATGAGGTGTAAAATTGCTGAAAAAAAATGCGTGGGCTCCCGCCCTATTTTCGCAACCAGACAGACAAAGCCAGTGAGTGGGGGCAGATAATAATAGCCCAGAGAGGGACCATTATTTTTGGCCCCCCCCCGGCTACTAACATCTGCCCCAGACACCCCAGAAAGGGCAAATCTCTAATTAGATTTGCCCTTTCTGGCACTTTGCCCGTCTATTCCCATTGCCCTGTAGCGGTGTCGAATGGGTTAATAAGGGTTAAAATGACCTTGCAATTGAAAGGTCACTTTAAGCCAGGTTAATAATTGAGAGCTGTCAATTAGACAACTATCAATTATTAATCCTATTGTATGAAAGAAAAATCAAACACACACACTTTAATAAAAAAGAAGTTTAATGAAATAATCACACAGTTTTTGACCATATTTTAATACCAGGCCACAGCAGTCTGCTTAGCTTGGCTGGTTAACAAAAATAGGGGATCCCCTTGAAAAAAAAACGGCGTAGGGGTCCCCCTATTTTTGTTAACCAGCCAAGTAAGATGCAGACTGCTGCGGCCTGGTATTAAAAGACTGTCAAGGCCCATGGATTTTGGCCCTCAACAGCCTGATAATACCAGGCTACAGCAGCCCCACATTTGGCGCATCAAAAGATGTGCCAATTGTGGCACTTTACCCGGCTCTTCCCACTTGCCCTGTAGCGGTGGCAAGCGGGGTAATAAGGGGTTAATGTCACCGTTGATTGCACGGTGACAATAAGCCTGGTTAATAATGGAGAGGTGTCAATAAGACACCGATCCATTATTAATCCCAAAGTTATTAAATGCATAAAAAAAAAAAAGCAAGAAAAAAGTATTTTAATGAAATAAAAGAGACAACACAGTTTTCATTTCTTTTATTGTACTCTCATTCCTGCGACGCCATCGATCTCCTGTAAAAAAAGAAAAAAAACAAACAACAGTATACCACCTGTCCGACGCAGTCCATAGTAACGATTGTCCCACGACGATCCAGCTCTGCTACATCGCAATGACAGGCACAGCCTGTCATCGCGACGCAGCACAGCTGATTACCTGGTTCCCCGGCGGTGACGTCATCGGACTGACTGCTTTACGGCCGGGATTACCCAGCAGTCACTGCAGTTATCGCGAGAAACTGCATGTGACCGCCGGGGAGAAGAGGATGGCGGCCATTAAGCAGTCCGGGATGTGACCGCCGGAGATCTTCTGCCAGGTAAGTGCCGCTGACTCCTGACAGACCCGACCGACGGACACTGACAGTGACAGACCTGACCGACGGACACAGACAGTGACAGTGACAAATCCGATTCCGGTATTCGATAAGACGAAAATATCGAAACGAATTATCGAAAGGCCGATAGAGCTAATATCGGCCGATAGCCGATATTTGCATTATCGTATCGCTCAACACTAGCCCCGTGGCTACAAAATATAAAAAATTAAGTTTTTGATGATAATCAGTATATATGAAACTGTTATAGTTCGTATATTATTTTGATGCACTCCTCCTTGCTTTGGATTATTTATACAGACCTGTTCATTACAATAAGGATAGAGAGGGATAGCCGTCGAGGTACGGGGCACCAGCATAAATTAGGGTGAAAAAGTTCCGTTGCTAGGTAGGGATTTATATCTTTAGGGACATTATAGGTCCCAAAATCCTACCATTCATATCATCCACAGCGATATCTCCCTCTCTTTGATATAGTATCTACTATATTATAGGACTGTATTGATGATATATAACAGTCACTTAGTGTATCATTTTCTTGTATGTTCGTGTGGTATTTTTTAATAATTTTCAATAAAGTATTTTTAAAAATTAGATTTTTTTCTCATGAGCTGGAACTTATATCTAATTGGACATATCATTTATTTGAATTCTGGAGATTTAAGGGAGTAACTTTCCCATGATCCTCGCCGGTGATTAGTTGTCTCTTCCTGGTCCAGTTTGGAAGTCAGCTTGATTTCTGCTGTCTCCTGCAACTTTCAGATAAGTTATTTTCTGGCTTTGTTTTCTTTAGTTTTTCTGCCTTTCTGAGTGTGGTCAGCCGTGTCCCCCTGATGGGACCTGCACTGGTCTCTGTTTCTCATCTATCTCGGTTTATTTGTTCAGTCCCTGTTATTTCAGTGGCTGCTGGGTAGCTATCTGTTCACACCAGAGTTCTGATCTAGCGGGGAAGAGATCGTGTGGTCTCAGTATTTTTGGAATCAGAAGTGTTGGAATTTTTCCTAGGGTTTTGCTGGATTGCAGACAGTATTCTTTCCTGTTGTGTCCTATCTAGATAGTTTTGGGCCCCAGCGTTTGCTTACTCTAATTTCTGCCTGCGTTTGTATTTCATCGTGTCTCATCGCCAATATATGTGTGGGGGCTACCTATTCCTTTGCGGTGCTACTCCGGGGCAGTTAGCTTTCACCTTTCTATCTTTAGGCTTAGCTAACTCTCCGGCTGTGTCGAGGCATCTAGGTCATCGTAGGTACGTCCCACGGCTGCTTCTAGTTGTGCGGTTAGTTTAGGGGTCTGCAATCCATTAGTTACCAACCTCTCTGGGTGACTGGCTGCCTTGGCTATTTTTGTTACTGTCCTCCTCGGCTACCAAATCATAACAGAGAAAAATGGGGATAGGGGAAAATATGTGTAAGTGGGTTAAGAACTGGCTCATGGATAGGAAACAAAGGGTGGTTATTAATGGAGCACACTCGGACTGGGTCACGGTTAGCAGTGGGGTACCACAGGGGTCAGTATTTGGGCCGTTTCTCTTTAACATATTTATTAATGACCTTATAGGGGGCATACAGAGTAGTATTTCAATATTTGCAGATGACACTAAACTCTGCTGGGTAATCAATACAGAGGAGGACAATTTTATATTACAGGAGGATTTGTGTAAACTAGAAGCTTGGGCTGATAAATGGCAAATGAGCTTTAATGGAGATAAATGTAAGGTCATGCACTTGGGTAGAACATACAAGATGTATAATTATGTGCTTAATTGTAAAACACTGGGCAAAACTGTCACTGAAAAAGACCTGGGTGCATGGGTGGATGACAAACTCACATTTTGTGACCAGTGCCAGGCAGCTGCTGCAAAGGCAAATAAAATAATGGGATGCATTAAAAGAGGCATAGATGCTCATGAGGAGAACATAATTTTACCTCTATACAAGTCACTAGTGCGACCACACTTAGAATACTGTGTACAGTTCTGGTCTCCGGGGTATAAGAAAGACATAGCTGAACTGGAGCGGGTGCAGAGAAGAGCGACCAAGGTTATTAGAGAATTGGGGGGTCTGCAATACCAAGACAGGTTATTACACTTGGGGTTATTTAGTTTGGAAAAACAAAGGCTTAGGGGTGACCTTAATACAATGTATAAATATATGAAAAGACAGTACAAAGACCTTTCTAATGATCTTTTTACTCTTAGACCTATGACGGGGACAAGGGGGCATCCTCTACGTCTGGAGGAAAGAAGGTTTAGTCATAATCACAAACACAGATTCTTTACTGTAAGAGCACTGAGACTATGGAACTCTCTGCCGTATAATGTGGTAATGAGTGATTCCCTACTAAAATTTAAGAAGGGACTGGATGCCTTTCTTGAAAAGTATAATATTACAGGCTATATTCACTAGTTTCCTAGATATTGCGTTGATCAAGGGAGCTAGTCAGATTGCCGTATGTGGAGTCGGGAAGGAATTTTTTCCCCAATGTGAAGCTTACGGTTTGCCACGTGGGTTTTTTTGTCTTCCTCTGGATCAACACGATAGGGTAGGTTATGATAGGATATGGGTTGAACTAGATGGACTTAAAGTCTTCCTTCAACCTTAATAACTATGTTACTATGTTACTATGTAGTACAAAATGAATAATGTGAACTTTGTTTTCCTGTGTACATCCACTAGGTGGGTTGAACAACCTTTTTGGCGTGCGTTTGAATTTGATGCAGAATAGGGTCTAGAAGTCAATGCATAGGCTAACAGTATATCATAACAAAATGAATAATGTGAACTTGGTTTTCCTGTGTACATCCACTGGGTCATTTCAAAAACCTTTTAGTGGTGCATTTAAATTTGATGCAGGACAGTGCCTTGAAGTCAATGCATAATCTAACAGTATGGCAGAACATAATGAATAATGTGAACTTGGTTTTCCTGTGTACATCCACTAGGTCGGTTCAAAAACCTTTTAGTGGTGCATTTAAATTTGATGCAGGATAGGGCCTTGAAGTCAATGCATAGGCTAACAGTATGGAAGAACCAAATGAATAATATGAAGTTGGTTTTCCTGTGTACATCCACTACGTAATTTCAAAGCCTTTTTGGGGTGCATTTGAATTTGATGCAGGGCGGGCCTTGCATTCAATGCATAAGCTAACAGTATGGCTGTGGCAAAAGAGTAATGTGTGAGCTTGGTTTTCCTGTGGCCATCCAGTACCTGTGTTCAAAGGCTTATTGGGGTGCGTGTTACTTTGCTGCAGGGCATGCCTTGTATATAATGCATAGGTTAACACTATGGGAGTCCTATTTTCTTATACTTGGAACACTTTTTCATGAGGCACTCCTGTTCGTCTCATCACAGGGGTATTGGGGTGCGTCCTAATTTTTGGCAGCTCAGCCACTCAATGCATGTATAGGAGACCCACTGTTTAATATTGACCATTTAAGAATAGTAATGCCGACTGATGCCCCTATAAACATTGGCTTTGTGACTTTAAGAGTCCCTCCTTCATAAATGAAACAAGATGTGTCTGATGATGTGTCACACACCACATGGCCAGCTAAGCTTGTTAAATGCTACAATGACATTTCACAGTAAATGCATTTGTATTGTTTGAAAGCAATGGTTACATTGAAAAACGCATTAAAAACGCTATTTGTGAACATGTGAACATTGATGGAGGAACATTTTTACTTTGGGTTAATTATTTTGCCTTATATAAAAGTAATTAGCCTGGAAAGGATGTTCCTTGACATATTTCCCAGGAAAATCCATTTTGGTCTCGTTTTTGTATGTTTTTTGGTGCGCCTGTAAAAATGGCGTAAAATTCTGACAAAATTCCTCACAATTGTGACCTGGGAGACAGAAATGATTCCAGGGGCATTCCCCATGATGTTCCCGTGTAATTTGAGCTGTGTTTCCAACATTTACAGACGTTTTTAGACTTTAAACGGACCCCCGGGGGGATCGTGGCAAAAATGCTCGGTTTTCCCATAGACTTACAATGGGATTTGTTGCTCGACTCGAGTAACGAGCACCTGTTCATTTTAGTGCTCGCTCATCACTAATTACTACCACTGAAAGTGCTATAATTTAGGTGAAACTGGATAAAATGTTCTATTCTTTAATTTAATTTAGCTAACAGTGTTTATTCAATTTGTGATATAGGCAAACGATGTTGCCAAATAATTAATTAGTACCAGTTTGGTTTACTATGTTCTTGTGTTTTATGACATGAGCAGCGTACACCACTAATTAGTGTAATTTTGGCGCTATGTATGGTACCTGCAGATTTCCAAGGTTTGTTTCTGTTACATAGGCTTAACATATAGCTTAAAAAAACATATGTAGTTTTCTTGCACTGTGTTTGTCATTTCCATTGTTTTCATCTGTGACATGATCAGACACACTACAAATTAATAATTGCTGTTGGTCCTTTGTTCACAAATTTCTGATTTTTGTTTCCATCTTGAACACATGCAGAGTGATATATACTGTTCCTTTAAGTAATTCATCCACTTACATATAGATGTATATAGGAAGAGAATTAATAATGAAGCTTGTTTTAACATAGCTGTAAGTTTTGACTCCACGACCTTCAACAAACTAGTGTCAAGTGTATTGTGAGATTCTATCGAATTCTCAAAATGTCATCTTTCCTGCATGAATTGTCTTTTGCACTACTCAAATATGACTACAGACATTAAAGGGAACCTTTCCCCATTTAAAGTAGGTCCAGCATCTTTCAGCCCTCTGTTACAGTATTCTAGCATTCTGTTATATTATATATATATATATATATATATTATATATATATATGTATTCCTAATCTGCTCTGCAAGGCAAAAAAAGAGCTTTTACTATACTCACACATATTGCAGTCTGTTCGTATGGACATCTTTGGTTCGGATCCAGATCCTCCTCTCTACTGATGATCGCTGTCCTCCTTCCCTGTTTCATGTGCACGATGCACCCTATATCATACATACAGTATCCCCAATGTTCTCCTTCACATGCACACTCTTCTTTGCCCTTCTTAAGGTGGAGCAAGGAATCTCATCTAAGATAATATCGCTAATTAAATTATTACTAAAATACTTACAATTTTATGACTTTACTGCATTTTCAGATTAGTAATGTGAAATTAATCAGTAGCCATAGTTATATATGTTTCATCTTTTCAGGTTCAAGATATGCAGTGGACAAGCAGAGAACATACACAGCCAGCATCCGTGTGTAGCCTGCCATGCAAACCAGGAGAAAGGAAGAAAACTGTAAAAGGAGTTACATGCTGTTGGAATTGTGAGAGATGCGAAGGCTATCATTACCAGGCAGACGAGTTGACCTGTGAACTATGTCCTTTAGATCAAAGACCAAATTCAAACCGTACTGGCTGCACACTAATCCCTATTATCAAACTTGAATGGCATTCTCCTTGGGCCGTAGTTCCTGTTTTCATCGCCATTATGGGAATAGTGGCCACAACATTTGTAATAGTCACGTTTGTACGATACAATGATACACCCATTGTGAGAGCATCTGGGCGGGAGCTGAGCTATGTGTTACTGACTGGGATTTTTTTGTGTTATTCAATCACATTTTTAATGATTGGAACTCCAGATATGGTAGTTTGTTCAATGAGACGTATATTCTTGGGGCTAGGCATGTGCTTCAGCTATGCTGCATTGCTCACAAAAACCAACAGGATTCATCGAATATTTGAGCAAGGAAAGAAATCTGTGACTGCCCCAAAGTGTATAAGCCCAGCTTCACAGCTAGTCATTACTTTCAGCCTTATATCTGTTCAATTGCTTGGAGTTTTCATATGGTTTATAGTAGATCCTCCACATATCATAGTAGACTATGGAGAGCAAAGAACACCGGACCCAGAGAATGCCCGGGGTGTTCTTAAGTGTGACATTTCAGAACTTTCATTAATCTGTTCCCTAGGATACAGTATTCTACTGATGGTTACATGTACTGTTTATGCCATTAAAACTAGAGGAGTGCCAGAAACCTTCAATGAAGCCAAACCCATTGGATTTACAATGTACACAACCTGCATCATTTGGTTAGCTTTTATTCCAATATTTTTTGGAACAGCACAATCTGCAGAAAGGGTAAGTAGAAGGATCAATAAAAGTATTTCTTCAAATCATAGAAATATTAGAAAATGATCATCGTCTTCACTTGATACAGTATGGGTGCATTTCAATATCAGCATGCTAATGATATGTAATATGCCTTAGGAATGTCTGATACTTATGTTGCACTTGAAAGTGTACCTAATGTATCTAAGCTAGTGTGAATAGGTGCCAACCAAAGATAGCATATAAGTCAAAAAGATTAAGGTTTACACCATAACTTACCGAGAATGATTACTCTAGAGCATTGGAATTGCATTGCTGCCATAGAAAATGGGAGAAAAAAATTTAAAAAAGCGCTATATAGTGTATATATGAAATATGTATCTGCAAAAATTGCTATGAAAAAAGGAAGGTTCGTAGCACATAGATTGGCAAATATATGTGCTCCCAATTACCATGCCATGGTGTCCTTCGTAAATTGGGTCCCTGTCCTATAATATCACCTCTCTTGGGCAAAAAAGCCTACAATTTATGGGGCAGGAATGGGCCAGCTAATCTGCTTAAAATCATAGGAATTGCATTGCTGCCGTAGAAAATGGGAGATAAAATTGAAAAGAAGCGCTATATAGTGTTTATATGAAATATGAATCTGCAAAAATTGCTATGTAAAAGGAAGGTCCTCAGCACATAGATTGACCAATATTTGTGTGCCCAATTACCAATTGTAAATTGTGTCCCTGTCCTGTAATGTCCCCTCTCTTGGGCAAAAGCCTACAATTTATGGGGCAGGAATGGTCCAGCTAATCTGCTTAAAATCACCTGTGGCTATTGGGAGTGGGAGTGCACATGTCCAAAAGGCTTTGATACAAATAGATAAAAAGAAGGACCATCACATCTAAGCTAGTGTGAACAGGCGCCAACCAAAGAAAGCATATAAGTCCAAAAGATTATCGTTGTTAATTGGTGTTCTCTGGCAAATGCTAATCGCTGTGCACAGTGTTGGGCTGTAAGCACAACATTCACTTGTGGACCTTGGGCCCTCAAACCACCCTAATGGAGTCTGTTTCTGCCAGTTTGAGCAGACACATGGATGTTAGTGGCCTGCTGGAGGTTATTTTGCTGGTCTCTGGCACTGCTCTTACAGTTCCTCCTTGCACAAAGGAAGTAGTGGTCCTGCTGCTGGGTTGTTGCACTCCTACGTCCCTCCACGTCTCCTGGTGTACTGTCTTGTCTCCTGGTATCTGCTTAATGCTCTGGACACATTGTGCTGACAGACACCACTACCCTTCTTGCCACAGCTCACATTGATGTGTCATCCTGGATGAGCTGCACTACCGGAGCAACTTCTGTGAGTTGTAGGCACCTCCTCATGCTACTGTACCTCTAGGGGTGAGAGCAATGACAAAATCCAAAAGTGACCAAAACAGCCAAAAAGCATGACAGCAAAGAAATGGTCTGTGGTCAACACCTGCAGAACCACTCCTTTATAGGGGTTCTCTTGCTATTTGCCT
The DNA here is from genome assembly GCA_033576555.1 of Oophaga sylvatica. Taxonomy (NCBI): domain Eukaryota; kingdom Metazoa; phylum Chordata; class Amphibia; order Anura; family Dendrobatidae; genus Oophaga; species Oophaga sylvatica. Next base: position 258,419,119 of record JARQOD010000004.1, on the reverse strand, counting down.
ATCATTTTTACCTGTTGTCTGTTCCTTTGCACAACACCAAGAGAAATTGATTCACAATCAGTTTTGCTTCATAACTGGATAGGTTAATTTCACAGACGTGTGATGGACTTAGAGTTACATTGTGTTGTTTAAGGGCTCCCGTTATTTTTTTTGAAGAGTATATATTTGATATATGCCTACAAGAGAGTTTCAGTTATTGCGGTGTACTATTTACATGAATAAAGCCAGCTGCCAAACAGTTGTTTCTGCAGTGTACTTTACTCTAAAGAGTCTGGATGCAATGCAGTTTAATAATTAAGGGCACATCAAAGGCAATAGTCAGTGAATGAATCTGTAGGCGTTCTATTGATCCAAGTATGAAAATAATGAGCAAAGCGGAAGCAAGATCTTGACAAAATGTCAGTTGCCATAATATATTTCAGTGATCGTTTATACTTTGCTACAACTTTTATTTTCAATGTCTTGGCTTAGAAAGAATAGTTTCCATCTATTATTTTTGTAGAGTTTATTCAATGTTGCTCTGAATTTGCTGAATAACTTATTTAGCTTTTAACAATTACATTTTACATTCATCTATGCATGAATAAGAAAATTATATAATAAAACTTCAAAATGGTCTTCCTTCTTCAAGTAATGTTCTAATAATTGCTGATTATGTATCAAATTATGGGTTTTCTCTTTTTTCTGCGTATTATATTTAATTATGTTGGACTTGCTTATTCCCTTCCGCTCTAGGACATAATAGTACATCCTATGCTGGGTCCGCATGTATAGAGTAGAGTCCGGAGCTGAGCATACACATTACCCTGCAGATGTCAACTGCTTTATACAGCTAGCATCTGTCCGTAACAACAGCATCCAGAGTTTGTTCGAATCGATGTTTAAACATTTAAATGCTGCTGTCAACGATTGGAAGTGGCATTTAATGATTATCATATGGCCCCATAAAGTGATTCCAGTGTGCTCATGAGTTGTCATGGCTGTCAGGAACCAGCTGAAGGTCCACATGAATGCAATGTTAGGGTATGTGAACACAATTTATAGTTGCTGTGGGTTTGACTTTGTGTATCTAAACAGCATCAAACCCGGAGCGTCCAACTGTTACAGCATAGTTGATGGGATTTCAAGAAATTCCATGTCCACAATACGTCCACAGACGCCCTTGGATCACCCGTGGAGACTGACATGAGGAGTGTCTTTCCAGACCACAGCATGTCAATTTAGAAATTACATAAGTAGAATGTATTGAACTCTGTAAATCTGCATGGTTCATTGAACACATGCGGATTTACTTGCTTCCAATATAAGGCAGAGCTTTGGATCTAGCAAACATACACTGCTTCCAAAGCGCTGCTAGCTCAAGATTGTGGGCATCTCTTGTGAAAGCCAACCTATGGGCTCATACTCTCTGGCTGGAAAAAAATCGGTCTGCTTTCTGGACTGAAAAAACGGTACGATTCTAGTAAAATGTCATGCGATTTGCATGCGATTTTAAATCGCACCATGCGTTTTCCACGTGTTTTCCATCAGTTTTCCATCAGTTTTCCATCTGTATGCAATGCGATTTTAACATGAAGTTTTACATGGAGCAGTTTATCTCTATGTAAAAAGTCATGTAAAAATCACATTGTAAAAAAAAAATGTACACAAAAAGCAAATAATTGTATGTATATATATATATATATGTATAATATATATATATATAGGTCATACACTTCTACATAGTATAATAGCCGCTAATTCATCCCTGTTATACTGTAAAATCACACTGACAGCTTTAATAAAGAATAGAAACAATACATATACACACATAGAATACATATATATATATATATATATATATTATATATATATATAATTTGATTAATTGTGAATATATATATATATATATATATATTTATAGTTCATACACTTCTACATACTGTAATAGCCAGTAATTCAATTGCCGGCTTTTGTGAAATCACAGAAGCCGACATGAAATGATACATTGTTTACACACAGTTAACCATGTCATTTCATGTATTTTGATATATGGTTTTAACTTACAATTACATAAGTGTATGTGTGCAAAATTTCAGACATGTAGGGGTTAATTAAAGGTGTAAATTTGTTGAAAAAAAATGCGTGGGCTCCCGCTGTATTTTCTCCACCAGACAGACAAAGCAAGCGAGTGGGGGCAGATAATATTAGCCTAGGGAGGGTACATTTTTTTGTGCCCCCCTGGCTACTAACATCTGCCCCCAGACACCCCAGAAAGGGCAAATCTCTAATTAGATTCGCCTTTCTGGCACTTTGCCCGTCTATTCCCATTGTCCTGTAGCGGTGGCGAATGGGTTAATAAGGGGTTAAAGCCACCTTGCAATTGAAAAGTGACTTTAAGCCAGGTTAATAATTGAGAGCTGTCAATTTGGCAACTATTCGGCGCCAGTGAGTATGAGCCCTATGGCTGAACTTCATAGGAGAATGTTATTTTCACTTTTTACTGAAATACTATTGTACTCCAGTATATAGAAAAAACAATCAAAGTCAAGTTCAAAACCACTAAAATCTTTAAAAAATAAAGTGAAAGATGAAAAAAGAGAATAGAAAAAACATAAAAACAAATTTAAGGGTTACGTTCTCACTGAGTTTTGGATTAATTTTTGACACTGCCATTTTTTTGCTGCATCAAAATCCCAGTTCTACAGTTCTAGCAAAGTGGATGTTATTTATAGAAATCTCATACCCACTAAGCATTTTTTTTACTGATCAACTGACCTGCAGTGCATGTTTCAAGTCTGTGACATGTCAATCTCTCCTGTGGGTATGTTGAATTTTATTTTTCTAGTAAAAAATGCACATAAAATGCATGCAATCTGCACATGATTATATCAGTAAAGTTTTGTCAAATACCAAGAAGTATTAAAAATTAAGCAGCTTCATTTAAAACATGACATACCGAAAAGAGACAAAAATTCAGCATAAAAAATAGATAAAACCGCATGTAAAGAAATGCACTCAAAAACTCAATGAAAAAAATTGCAAGTAACCTAATTTACTTAATATATGTAGAAATGGTGCAGAAATTCTGCAACATCAAAAATTCACAAAAGCTCATCATGGGAACACAGCCTGAAACATTTAAAAACCTTACTTTTCCTCTTTTAAAATCAAGGAAAAAACAAATAAGTGTATTCAGCATTATGTCTGTAAAAGTCCAATTTGTCAAATATAAAATGAATCAACCCATGTGGCAAATGATGTAAAGAGAAAATTAATTTATACTCTAGAATTATGGTTTCAGTGAATTTTTTTCACCATTTAACATCATTTGGATTACTTTTTCTCATTTTCAGTACAGTTTTTATGATACAGTGAGTATTGTCTTTCAAACTTTCAACTCATCTAGCAAAAATCAAGCTTTCATACAGGTCTGTTAAAGGGAATCTTTCACCCCATTTTTCGACTATAAGGTACAGCCATCGCCATCAGGGGCTTATCTACAGCATTCTCTAATGCTGTAGATAAGCCCCCGATGTCACCTGAAAGAGAAAAAAAACAAGTTATATTATACTCACCCAGGGGTGGTCCGGCATCCGGTCGGCATCGTAGTTCAGTCCGGCGCCTCCCATCTTCTAGCGAAGACGTCCTCTTCTTTGCTTCCTGTTTCGGCTCCTGCACAGTGTTAGGCATTGGGCAACGGCAGGATCCAAACCTGGATCTGAGTAGTCTGTGGCCTCCCATCCAGGCTCAGCCGAGGCAGATGCGGCTCAGCTTCGCTGTTGTTCCTAATGCCTAGCTAGTAACCAAGAGGCACAAGTTGTTACGAGAGTCTTTGTTCATAGTAGCCTTAAACCTAGGTTACTGAACAGGAAAAGGCTGTTGTAAGCCTAAGTCCAGAAATGCCTGCACTTAGTATGTCCGTGACATGGCGGGCCATAATTGGTGGTTAATGTCAGCTGATCCTCTGACTTGGCATCGCCTGATTGGTCACGGATGACGTCATCGGTGATGCGATTGACGAGATGGCTGGGGACGGAGCTTAACCCTTAAATAGCTTGTCTGTCCGCAGCACGGTCAGATCATACTATAGGTAGTGCTCATGTGTGACGTACCAGAATCTGGTTTCCACATGCTCTCTAGCTTTCGCTCTCCGGTACCTGCCGATGCCAGAGTTAGCTCGGCTAATTAGCCCAGGTCCTTCAGGCAGGTTAATGAATGCTATGCAGGTAGCGATCGTAGTGCAGTCTGTCTCTGTCAAAGGGGTAGCTATATATCCTGAGCAGACTGTGGGGCACATATCCTGTGCATCGCCTGCTAACTAAAGGAGAGTTGCTCAGTCTGGTGGCACACTGGCTGGCAGCACGTACGCCTGGCGTGAGTCGCATGCACTTCCTAATATCTGGCAAGTGGCTTCTGTGCTATTAACAGGGCTACTTCTACGCCAGTCTGCAGCACATGGTGCAGATCTAATATCTGGCAAGTGGCTTCTGTGCTATTAACAGGGCTACATCTACGCCAGCCTGCAGCACATGGTGCAGATCTAATATCTGGCAAGTAGCCTCTGTGCTGTTAACAGGGCTACGTCTACGCCAGTCTTCAGCACATCTCCTGTGAAGTTAACAGAAATAGTGCCAATTCAATATCTCTCCTTGTGTGAGTTAACACAGGTGAGATCTAATATTATCCTGATACCCAAACGGTGTTCGGCAGCAGTGACATAAACAGTTGTTGCAACCGAGCTCATAACACACAGGCTCATTGATCTGCCCTTTTGAGGGCAGAGTAAAGTACTGCAGTGCGCAGGCGCTGGAACTCGCTGACCTTTCCCGGCGCCTGCTCACTGCAGTACTCTACTCTGCCCTCAATAGGGCAGAGCAGTGTGCCTGTGCAGGAGCCACGACGGGAAGCAAAGAAGAGGACATCTTCGCTACAAGATAGGAGTCGCCGGACTGCACCTGGGTGAGTATAATATAACTCGTTTTTCTTCTCTTTCAGGTGACATCAGGGGCTTATCTATAGCATTACAGAATGCTGTAAATAAGCCCCTGATGGCGGTGGCCGCATCTTATACTCGAAAAATAGGGTGACAGATTCCCTTTAATGAAAAAATATAAACGTTATGCCCCTTGGCAAAATGTGTGGAAAAATTAAAAGTGCAAAAAAAAAATGAAAAATGGCCATGTGGGAAGGGATTAAAGTGACTTTTTAGTACCAGACGAGTAATAATACCTGGTTCCCCTACTTGACTCATATGAATCGCACTGACCAGTCCGAGAGAACAGGGAGTATCTAAGAAGCACAGTGGGATCCTGTTGGGGAAAAGAAGTTGTTAGGATCTGCAGTACGCACCAAAATAAATATAAATAAAGAGTGCGTTCGCAGCCCGGGGTCCACCGTGCAGGCAGAGCCTGCTGCTAGTAAGATGGCGGTATAAGCAAACTCTGATACTTCACAGAGTCGCTGAGGTAATGATGCAGAGGTAGAATCTGTGTCCTGTTAACACCACAGGAGTACACAGATAACTGCTGTGTGGATAGCAGTCCGTGATCATGCAGTCAGCATGCAAACATACAAATCTCCTCACCGGAGGTGCCGGTATTCTAGGGGCTTATTTCAGCCAGGCCCTGAACACGTGCATACAAATCTCCTCACCAGAGGTGCCGGTATTCTAGGGGCTTATTTCAGCCGAGCCCTAACCACATGTGTGCATGATCATACTGGCGCAAAGCATATAACACAATTGCCACTAGCGCATGGCAGCACGGCCATGCCACCCTTTTATAGTAGCAACTACAGGATCTACCAGAAAAGGACCAATGAGAAACTGTACTAGAACACATGTAGTTTCAAGACCTTCCTGGCGGACCAATAGGAGCTGCTGCAGTAGCTGAGCATGTGACCCTTGATCTCCTATGAGAGATCTTACCCTGGGCATGCTCAGAAAGGAAAACACAGGACTTAGTCCCAACTGAGTCGGCTTGCCGCTGACCTGCACTGGTTACAATGGCAGGACCTGGAGAGGCAGCAGTCATCCTCTGCACAGCACTAGACTGAGCAAGACGCTGGGACCGACGTCTCTGCTGAGCAGGTTCCACTGCGGCTGGAGACGGATGGGAGACTGCAGCGGGGATAGCTCGAGATTCCCTTTGTGCAGGAGCGGGAACTCGACCCCTAACAGAAGTGACCCTAAAACAGTAGATTTGTGGCAGAGAAAAATCAAAGCATGAGGAATTATTAATATTGGTCCGCTGCACTGGATTAAGTAGAATAAATATTTTACGATTTGAAAAATTTTGTAGAAAAAACAGTCAAGCAGTGTGAAATACTACTTTTTTCTGTCCTCCTGTTCATATTACGTACTTCAAAAGTCAATTTGAAAAATGTTCCTTTAATATGAGGTTATATTATCCATTTAATACTGGGTCATACGTATTACCAAACATCCAATATGTGGTATAATTAAACCTCATTACATCCTGAAAAAGTGATTGTAAATATCTGTTACTAAAAATGTCATGAATGATCATTCTTTTTTCTAATACATTCTATTCACCATTTACTAATTGAAAACACATTTCCAATATTTATGATCTATAAATGGATAAGAAAGTATTTAGAGCAGCATCCTGATATTTATTACTATTGATTCAGATAAGGGAATCTTCATTATATAATCCATATACTATTGATCCTACGATTAAATGAACAAGATGATTCAAATTTAATTCTTAGAGCAAAACGAAGACTGTTTCCAACTGTAACTGACCATATTGCCAAAAAACAACCAACTTACACATCCGAATTTTATTTTCTAAAAAAAAAAAATTGAAGTACACATGCATAATTTCACATTTTCACTTAAATAGTCATCGTAACATGTAAGTGGCTTCTGAGAGTTCAGAAATATCTGGCAAAATCGTTGCTTTTACAACTACTTGAATTTTATTTCATTTGACATTCTAGGCATGATTGTACATAAAAAAATATGTTGTGATGCTAGAGATATTCAAATTTCTTTATATATGAATTTATGAGCCACGAGGATAAATTATAAAGTACTTAATGTTACTAATGAGTTATTTGCTGGAGATATTTGATTACCGAATGCTTTACCAACAACTAAATCTCCTATTATGGAGCTTTTTTTCTCTTACAAATAAGACAATGAGCAGTACAAAATTTATTTGTGCTAACCTCTTCTGACCCTTTTCCATTCATTTGCTTCTTAGGAAGGAGGTCGGTAACACAGGCCACCATACATTTATGAAATTTACATTGTGCAGCCTGACAATGCACCATATTCAGCAGTGCTCCCACTGCAAGTGTCTGGTCCAAAGCTAGCAGTGATAGTAGTCATTTAACCCCATTGATTGTGTGATCAATAGTGACCTTGATAGGCAGTTAACCTCTCTCTCCGTCACCCCATCATCTTTTCCCAAATGACAATTGCAGGTGGGTTGCTATTGCAGTCAACTAACTATGAATCAACTGTTACAACTCTGTTGTCAGGTGACCAAGGACCAGGGGTTCCTTCCCTGTCCCTAACAAGAGGGGGAGCCCTAGCTTGCCCTGTTCCCCAGGTTACTTCTGAAGTTGAAGATGCCTCAGCCATGTACCTTGCCTAATCCCCTGAATCTGCTCTCCGTCTGTACTCTTCACACCCAGGAAGGAGAGGGGAGTAGTTGTGCACCGTATTACACCAACCAGACAAACATGTTAACATGAACAGGGCAAACAGAAAATACCAGGCATACCAAATAATCACTCACAAATAACAGAGGAATGCACCGCAAAGTGAAGATAGGGGTAAACCAAAGTAGGTGAAGGAAAGGGAATTATCACACTTAATAAACCAAGCAACAGTCACAGATAAACCCACCAAATGTCTTCTCATGTAACCACCAAACCATTATCCTCCCAGCCCTGCAGCATTATATAACTCTGATGATGTGTGTCAGTCAGGATCCAGATTATATAAGGGATAAGTGTGGCTAACCATGCTCAGCTGAGAGCCCTAGCTCCCAGAGCACTCAAAATGGCCGATTAACCCCTTTAAAGCCAAAAGAAATTTACACAGTTTAAAAAGAAGGTAAAGTGGTTCTTTTCAGTGGAAGAGTAGGAGCAATCAGACGCAACAGTCTTTTGGCTCCTCTCTGTCGTAGTAACCCCGAGACATCAACTCTAGGCTTCCTTTCTATAGATGACAGAAATAGTCTGCCTGTCATTAGCATACTGACAGAAAGAAACAATACACTGCACTAAATAAGTAGTGCAGTGTATTATGTATACTGTCAATGGATCACATGTTAAGGTCCTGTGTAGAAATGAGCAAATAAATTTGAGTGAAATTGAATTCTACTCAAATGTGACAAAAATCTGCATTCATCAATTTTCATTAAAAAAAATTCTGTTCGGATTCAGCAAAATAGCGGCCTGCTGGATGCCATTTTTCTGTTCAGTAAAAGGCCATCAAATGGTTAAAAAATCCTTATATTTACCTTACCACTCACCTCTCCGTCCCCTCTGCAGACCTTTCACACTGAGCCAAGATTTCTGGATCTACATATGCACGTGTAGGGCGCATTCTGAGACCTTCCACGTGCTTGCACAGTATCCTCCTATGCCTCATCAGAACCGGTAGTCCTGGCCCAGTCTGAAAGGTCTAGGGATTTCAGCACAAACAACGGGATCAGGAGATGTGACCTGGATCGGATGAGCATCGGTGAGGAGCAGAAATGCCAGCGAGGTGAACAATGGGCTGAGTATAAGGATTTTTTTTTATTTTGTCATATTACATTTGCTACAGCCTGCAAAGTCCCCATGGCAAAATAAGGAACATTAAATTTGCTGAGAATAACTTCACTGAAAATCGAATTTCCAGGGAAAACGCATATGAACATGCAAACCTGAAATTTACTTTCCATGTACTAATCAATATTATAAAATGATGAATTGAAATAACACAAATAGTGCCAGTTTTGATCATCATCCAAAATTGTGAAAATCATTATACAAAAAAATAAGCCCTCACGCAACTACATGAAAGTTTGAGATGAAAATTCCAGTTTCTATTTAGGATGCTGACGTTGATATTTCTGTAGTGCTGGTTGAATCAAGAATAACTAAAATACATAGTTAGAGTTCAGTAAAACATTCAGACACAGAGCTATAACTTTTACAGCCCGTGTGAAAAAGCTATAGCTTTATTTATACTAATTTATGTGGGCTAATGTCCAAAGACGCTTTACAAGAGATTAAAGTAAAATATTTAATGTGTGACTACATAAATTCAGCAAAGTGATTAAAGATTCAATGTCTTAAAGAGAATACACAAAGCCAGAAAGATGACACTTCTTTTCCATTCTATCTTTGTATCACTTATTGTCTGCTTTTATATAATAGGATAGTTTTAAAGCCAAAACTTACATTTATAATGTGTCACCAATTAGTAGATACCTAACATTTGTATGAGGTGTATGCGTTGTTTTGCATAGCACTAACGCAATATTAACACTGATTGCAACACTATAAGCAATCAATGCATGTTGAATCTTTCATGGGGCTCAGCAGGCTTTTTTCACTATCTAAACATTTTAAAAGAAGTCAGACGGCTTTATAATTGATAAAAATAAATGCTACATTAACAAGGTCAAAGCCTAGTAGGTGCTGGAAGTGGTTTTTTTTGGCATTTATAAAGCTTCGATTTTTCAACTCCAATATTGTACAAGGTTTTAGTTTGGAGAATTTTTAACATTATATTGTTTTCTTTTCCAACATGTTCAGATGTTCACCTCTTGCAATCAATATCACATTGGCATGCTAATGCATTCAATGAAATAACAGTTAATGTTAGAACTGCTCATTCAGTGTACTATAAATAGAGATGAGCAAAGTTGTTCAGATTTTGGCCCCGAATCTGATCATGCCATATTCGAACACTATTCGGTCGGAATGTTTGTCTTATTTTCGGTTCCGAACATATTCGGTAATTTCTACTCCCATTAACTCTAATGAAGATCGTCTGTGTTTGACGAATATTGCATAAACAATATTTGAATCCGATCGTATTCAGAACCGAATCCGAACAAATTCAATAATCTCTAACTATAAGTCCGCATGCTTCACAATTGTTTGTATGTAGCCAATACGTGGTGTACCTCTAATGGAGACAAGCCACATGACTGCAACTGGTGCTAGTTCTTATTCTATAGTGATATCTTTGGTTGGTAAGCAATTACACTTGAAAAAAAGGCATGATTTGTTGGAGAAAAGTCAGGATGTAGAATATTCCTCCTTGCATTTCAACTGACATATTTTTTTGGTTCTTTATATTTCACGACTATGCATTTTTTTAGCTGCATTTTGTATGCTCTAACTTATATTAATGCTAGAAGATCTTTGTAGAATTACTAGGGCCTTGAGTTGTCAAATTAAAACTGTAAACTCCAGCAATCAGAATGACAGGGCAAGTAAGGAAGCAAACAATATCAGTCATGGCTTCTAAAAAGTGAACCATCCAGGAAAGGAGTTTTCTATGTTCTCGGCTGTTAAAAGAGAAGTCAGTCCAGCTTAAGAGCCTGCAAAATCATCAAGATATACTAATATGTTCTACTGCAGATCCATCATAGAAGAATAACAAAATTTTAGGACTTTAGTTGCCCTTATAAAATTAAGTTACTGGGTGATATTGCACTCATTGAACAGCCCTCAATGTGATGTGTGGACTTCAGCAGATGCAAAGCCACTGATCGGCTGTGTTGTATCAAAATTTGGCCCAGCAGAAGAAATGGTGGCCATGATGTGAAATCTTCAGCTAATCAGTGGCCACCGATTGGCTGCAGGGCTCACCTGATGTCACCTGTTGGTGCTAGCAAATTGACAGCGGATGCAGTGCTGCATATGCAGGAAGTTTGCTGGTCTATTACATGAATATAATTTTTCAACCTATCTGGACAAATATAAAGGTTTATCTTGTAAAGGAAAGTTACTTCAATCCCCAAAATATTATTCTTTCACTCCTACATGCCCTATTATTACCCCAACTAACATTTTTATTAGCTCATTAAAAAGATACCCTTCTGTAAAGAAATCTCTGCCCATTGTAGATCCTCTTTAAGCTACCATTAAACTATTCCATGCATTTTTCGTACACAAGAATAATGACAGGACTTTTGCTCAATTAGTATTTAAAGCATGAATTGCCAATGCAGTACTTGGACTGATCTCCAGCCAGTATAATACTGTACATCAAACTCAATGTCATGACCTATTTTTACAGCAGTTTGTGTTCACGTTGTGCTTAGACTGACAGTCTTTAAGAGAATAAGCCAGATCTAACCTGTCAGGCTGGCAAGTAGAGATGTATATCTCTATATATTTGTGCCTGCCTGTCTTCAGATCAGTTTTTTTACTTGTCATTCTAACTAAACAACTCTTAGAATTTCACAGATAATCATCATGTCTGCTTAGCAATATATTCATAAGGACTCTACAAGTATTCATTTGTACTCGCTAGTTATATGCTTCATTTAGTTTCATTGATGGGTCATCATGAGTGTCAGTCTGCCATTTCTAAATACAATAAACTCTTGTCCTCCCTCCAACACCAAGCAAATGTCAACCTTTCATCTCTGGGAAAGGTGAATCAAACATTAACTCAGTCAATGTTTATTAGATATATGGGATGTTAGAGCTGCTGTAGTCAACACAACGTAATGCTGCAATTCTTCCAAATTGTAACCATATATTTGGATCGGTTTGTAGTTAGTTATTATGTAGTTAATATATTCTCTTAAACAGAGCCATAATCACCTTCTGGCTCTCCCAAGAATTCAGCGCAGGCGTCTCCGGAGGTCAGCGTTCGCTCTGGAATCAGTGTCTGCTTTGCCCAAAAATCTCAGCACCGCTGCAGCCTGTAATTAACTGCAGAGGTCAGGTATCTAGAAGAGCACGTCACTGGATATCTCTCCAATGAAATAATCTTCTAATCACTTGACTACAGCAGCCAGTTACATGCTGCAGTGGTGTTGTGACTTCCAACCGGGGCTGGTACCACTTTTGGAGACAGCTCAAACCTTCAGAGCAATTTTCCCAGGATCCACATGAGGCGCTGGAAAGGGAGCATGCCTATGATTAATTTTTTTAATCAATCCATGCCTGAAAAGAATATTTTACTGTCAGACATCCCCTTTAGGCTGACCATAAAGATTTTAGATGGCTGAAAAGACAAATTTGGGCTATTTTCCCCTGAATGTCCACACCTTTTGTACTCTGAACAAGTGTGATCAATGTGGACAATAGGAAGACTAGCTTCCATCTTTATTTATCAATATGTAAGGTGACTAAAATTACACCAAAATAGAAATTGAAATAACAATGAAAAAAGTTCTTAACTGTTACTACTTGCTATACAGTCCTTCCTACTGGAAAATCCAATCAAGTTTCAAGCACTACAGGCTGGATATTCACCACTTTATGGGGATTAGTAATGATTAGCACCTTCTCTTCTGCACAACGGGTGGTGGTATATATTACTTACGAGCCAGCACCCTTACTACATAATTTTGTGTAGAGTAATAGCTTTGTCTCAATCACTTACTTAAGAAAACGTCATCTATTGTTATGAATTAACTAGCTAGGTATTACAATTATTGTTTTAATGCACAGCAATATTAAAAGTGGTTTCTGACCTTTGAAAAAGCAAAACTAAAAACAAAAGCAAATTTTATAAAATAGAAAGAACAATATTAATTTATCTAACCCCTGGCCAATTCAGCACAAAAGCTTTGGTGTTCAATTCTGGATTTTATTTATAAGCGTCCCACTTACGACCACTGCAGTCAAAAGTCAGATACTGTTCTGATAGCTGAACGGTGATGCCAGAGAGTATGGCACAAGATTACTGAAACTAAAGCAGCTTTTCATGCCTGTCATTTGTAAGAGCAATTCATTGAAAATACATATTTTTTTCTAATATAAAGCGGTATAGTTGAAATGGACTCTTTCCAGATTTCTTGTAGGCGTCATTTAATACCTGACACATGATGTATTCTTTCCAAAAACGTTACAAAGGACCAGGGGGTATTCATTACATGAGGAGCAAAGGCGATTTGGGCGTCTATTTAATAATGGGCGCTTTGTAGTTAGAGTAGTCCACATCCAAATATGAATCATAGAATCATAGAATGGTAGAGTTGGAAGGGACCTCCTGGGCCTTCTGGTCCAACCCCCTGCTCAAAGCAGGATTCTCTAAATCATCCCAGACAGATGTCTATCCAGCCTCTGTTTGAAGACTGAAATGACTTATCCCTAGGGGCAGTAATGGGGGGCGAGCATAGTATCAGTTTATGCTGACCAGTTTGGCTATAACTGACAGTTGCTTCATTTGGGTTGTAAGGCAGCATGGCCCTGACAACCAATCTGTCCTAGATTGCTCAGAACTAGTGATGAGCAAACATGCTTGGATAATGTCTCATCCGAACGTGCTCAGATGTTATCTGAGCATTTGGCCGTGCTGGTATATTATGTTCAAGTCCCTGAGGCTGCATAATTTGTGGCTATTAGACAGCCTCAACACATGTAGGGATTGCCTGATTGTTACGCAATCCCGACATGTGTTGAGGCTGTCTAATAGCTGCAAATCATGCTGTGGCAGAGAATCGAACATAATATACAAGCACTCCTAGATGCTCGGACAACACCCTAGCATGCTCGGATAAGACGTTATCTGAGCACATTCGCTTATCATTACTCAGAACTTCACTGTAAGAAATTATATTTTATTGAAAGCAGAAAAGAGACAAGGAGACTTAAAAAGTCTTAAAAGGAACCTGTCATGTGCGACAATGCAAATAACATGCAAATATAGGGTTAATCTGCAGCTTAATACCATTATGAAGGTGCCCGACTGCAGAACTTAAAATGTGGCTACCAGAAGCCGCCTGCTTATAGTCATGTAGATATACCCAAAGCAGTTACTGTCATCGGTCACAGCACTGAGACTGACAGCAATAAGCACGCCCCAGCACTGACTGTCAGCTGGCTATGCAGTGCTTCAGTGAAAATCCGGCTGTCAGTCAGTGTCGGGGCATATTTACTGCTCCAATCTGGGGACAGTATTTGCTGCATGACTGAAGCTGGCAGCTCCCAGAAAAAAAATAAAGTTAATTTTCTGCCAGGTGCTACACATTTGGTACTGCAGCCTGACACTTTCACAATGCTATTAATCTGCAGACATGACAGGTATCCTTTAAATAACCCTATCTCACGCCCAAAATAACATTATTTTTGTAATTATAAATGAAGATGGGGATGCTTTTAATTTTAAAGATACCTTATTTTTTTAGATATTAAACTGTACTAAAGGTGTTGTTATCATACCTCTATTTTATGTCATCTAATTTTATTATTGAAGAAAGTAAGGGCAATGTTTGTATGTTCTCTCCGTGTTTGCATCGGTTTCCTCAGGGGACTCCGGTTTCTTACCACAGTCTGAAGACACACTGATGACAATGTATTTAGATTATGAGTCCCTTTTGGGGACAGTGATAACGATGTTTATAAAACATTGCAGAAAGTAATGGCACTATGTAAGTAAGAAAAATAAAATAATAAAGGCAGATTCTGGAAAAAGCTAGTATGAATGGGAAATGTTCGGGCTAGGCAAAATCATCTTAAAGTTTGATTAGGATATGATCGAATAAAACAGTGCTGACTAATTGTAGAATTCCCAACCAACCGTAGCTTTATAGAATATGTTATAAAATATCACTAATCATATAAACTTTTCATTGTTTCTACAAGTTTAACACTGTTATAACCCTAAAAAACATTAATGTTCATTTTCCCCATAGGTTTTTATGAGGCGGTATGAAACCAGCTCAGGAGATAACCATGCTTCATATGCAGCAAATTCTTGTTGTGTTACATAGCTCTGATCATTGCAGCTTAACCACTTAAATACCATTGTCAATCTCTAACAGCAGCTTATAAATGATGCCATTGTGCATGATCGCAGGGAGCTAATGGTCAACCATGGCAGTCGGGGGACTGCTGAAAGCCTGCTGTAAAAGCCATTTCAGTCCTCCTATGAAGCTCAGGTACAGGCTGGGCTTCATTGGAGAACAGCAAATAAACTATTGTTTTGCAGTATCAACCGATCAACCGATCATAGGCTCAAGCACCCTAGTGTGACTAAAAATAAAGTAAAAATAAATTAAAAAAATAAATAAACAGAACAAAAATACAAAAATTTTAAGCAGATGTTGAAAAAATATGTTCTTTTAGATACGTCAGATACGTGCAATAACTATCAGCAATAATTTGTTAGTTTATATCCAGCCCCAAAGTAGCTTGTTGCCAGTATCTTACGACAGGACAACCTCTATAAATAATAATTTATGTATAACTTGTTGTGGGTCCACTAAAAATTTAACTAATTTCACAAAAAAGCCATACATGTACAGCATGTTGCCATAAAACAAAAAAAATACATAAGGCTCTTGAACTAAACCTTATATGGTTTGTCCAGTCACAAGATATTGATGACATATTTTTCAATGGGTTATCCAGGACTATTTCATTTTTTGGCCCTAACTGCGTAGAGCAGGCATTCAATCATGATGATGGCAGTCATGCTCCATTGACAGAGCATCCCAAAAGAGAAAGAACTGCTCTGTGGACCTGAGGTCAAATGAAGCAGGATCTCAAGCAAGAGTGGTCCGAGACCGCTCTGAGCGGGTACTGGGCAGAACAGGCAGGTGGTTAACAACTACCTGTCAGTTGTTATCCCGATGAGAAAAAAGTCCCCAGTAACTCCTTTAATTCATCAATATCAGATTAATGGGGGTCTGAAACCCAGCACCCACATAGATAAGCTGGTATAATCTGCAGCAGATGCTGAATATAAACATATAGACCAAGCCTGTACTGCACAGCTCCATTTAATATTTAGTGGCTGCTTCCGAGTGCTGCTTACTGCTCCTATTCAAGTAAATGACTACCCAATAGAGCACACATACACAGCTGACATGGCATCCACAAGATGTTCTTCTGTTGAGGGCCCATTCACTTAAAAACTGTCATGAGAATAGCCCAACATAATGTAATATAACATAACAGTAAGCTGTCAGTGGAATTCAGACTTCTTAATGAGGCCTTATTGACAGGAGTCATACTATAAACCAATGGAATTCACTGAACCTGTTTAGCAGTTTCAGGAGAATTTTCAGTAAATGTAGTCACAGTCATTAAAATAACTTAATTAGGGTGCCAAAACTGAGAAGCTGTTTTTAAGAGATATCTCAATGTAACAGGTTCAATTTTACAAAAGCCCTGAGGTGAATGTGAATATCGTTTTTATACATGGTGTAGAGACACAAAGGGTCAGTAAGTGCTCTAGTCTGCTAGTCAAAAGTACATAGACCAGGGCTCATAACCCAGAATGCCAGCTCTCATTTTACTGTGGGCATAATACTACTCAGACAACACAGGGTAAAGGTAAAACACCCTTCCACTGACTCCTCGGTATAAGAGCAGCTGTGAATTCAGAGCTTCCAGGGCTGACTACCCCTACCTGCGGCATGCACAGAGAGGAGTTAATGACAAGCTTGGGAAGCTGACAGCCCATTGAGTTACAAGGCCAGGTGACCGGAGGGTCACAACCTGGCTTCTCCGAACATTTCCATGGAGCCAGGTGACCGGTGGGTTTCAATGATGGTTTTTGTAAACGTAATCATAGGACTCCGGTGACAAGTGGGTACAAATCCTGACTAAACCAAACGCGTCCATGGGTTCAGTGATGGTCAATGGAACAGACCTGTATTCTTTCAGCTGGGACTATGGTCCCCTAAGCTGGCATCCTGTAGAATGAAGTTTTGACAGCTGTCTTGTAGAATGTTCCTGGCTGTGTTTTTGTAAAGAGTCTCAGATTTTTTTGATCAATGGATGTCTTGGATATTTGGATGATGATGATTGTTACATAGGCATATCTCTTTTTATAATTCATAACTGTTGTCCATCAAGTCATTATCCACAGGTCAAAGTGAAGGGGTGAAGGGGTGATGAGATTAACCCGCATTGTTTGATTTTTTTATAGTTTGTCCTTCAATGTTTGCAAGTCAACAAATTGCATGGTCGATTATAATGTGTAATCAATCATATCAGCAAACATCATTTTTCAGTGACCCTGCATTCCTTTTTTGCAAAGATAACAGTAAAATAAACTGTAGGAGCTGATATAAGACATAAATAACAACCATTCATCAAGTAAACCTACAAGAAAAGTCAATATAAAAATAACAGTCTATGCCTCCTGGCTTACTGAAAATAGACATCTGGATAATTAAGATTAAATTCTGCCTCATCACACATGGTATACACAGGGCTGCCATCAGGGAATTCCTGCCATTACTGGTGTATGGGGCTGGTGGGTAGAAGCAAAGAGGGGGGCCCGGACATGGTGAATCATGTTGTTTAGCCTGTGCTGAGGAGGTACAGCCAAGCCACTGTATAAACGGCCTGGCAGACTGCATGGCACGCTTGGGCCTGGGCTAATTCCTTTACTTTGTTTATTAAGTTCCAGTGTCCCAGTCACTCACAGCCGCAGTTACTTATGTTACATGACCACAGCAGGTGGGCCGGCCCCATCTAACATCAGTAACATTAGACGCTGTCGGCCCACCTTCTGTTCCTAACTTGCCGATACGCCCTGAGACCTTGTGGCACATTATATGCAAGAGTTGAGGGCCAAAAACTGATGAGGTACATGTGCCCGCCCACCCACTAGCCCATCCACTCACCCATCCGATTTCTCCTTCCCCCATCTCACTTTCCATTCGTCCACCCACTCACTACTCTTTTTGTGCTCCCTCTCTGTTGGTGCAGTGTGAAGTTGGAGGCTGTCTGACTGCTGCCTGCAAGCTACTAAGTACTACGATGTTCAACATTACTGACGGCTGCCTGTCTGCTTTCTTGCCTGCAATAATGTACAGTTGTCTGTCTTAAAGGCAGTATTTTAGTAACCTAATACTTATCCCCTATACACTGGGCCAGCATCAGCACCCGGCTTACCCGGGCAAGTGCCGGGGCCCTGAGCAGGCGGGGGGCCCACTCACCATCGGGCACCCCGGCGCCCATTAGCGGATGAGAGCGGTACCAGTGCCGCCACTGGGCCCCCCCACGCTTGCTCAGGGCCCCGGCAGCAGCCAGCGCAATACTTCTCCCCGTGCCTCTGCAGCTCCGGGCTCCAGGGGGCACCTGCAGGGCGCCAGTGCTTCCTCTCACAGCAGCGCCACTGAATGACGTCATCATTCAGTGGCTGGCTGTGGCTGTGGCAGAGAGAGCGCGGATGCCGGACAGGTGAGATGTGAGCTGTGTGTGTGTATCAGTGTGTGTGTGTATGTGAGAGAGTCCTGCGGTGCTGTCTGTGTGTGGTGCTGTTGTATGTGTGATGGTGGTGGGGGAGGCAGTGATTGTGATGATTATTAATATTGGGGCTGGGACCCGGTTCCGAGTCCTCTCTGCATTGCTCACATGTTGCAGCTCTCAGGAACGCCGCCATAAGTCTATTACCTGTTATTTAACTCAATATCACAAAGCAATAAAATTGCATTTTCATCTAAACGAAGAAACAACCAGCGATATTGAGTCTAATTCACCGCTTTATGGTAAATATGGGGAACGCGCCTCCATTCTAAACAGCGGCGAATTTCTAATAAAAATCTGTTCCTCCAATGTTGCTTCAAATGAACTTTCCCCAATCTGGTGTCAGCGTAATCCCTCCAGTGAATTAATCTGTTACTTGGGCTTTTTCTACCATTCTTTATGTAAATAGCAAGCTGTTCCATCTCGTGAGTGACAGGACGCGTTATGAGCACAGAATACGAATTTCTGAGATGACGGAAGAAGATGCATCTTATAAAGAACAATAGAGTGGTGGCGGCGGCAGCGGTGGTGGCAGCAGCGGCCTGTGCTTCTTCCATCTGCTCCTGGCATCCTCATACTGATCTTGTGATCCGGCCTCGCTGCTCTTAATTAACCAGTCGCCTGCATATTGAGCTGATTGCTAATTAGCAGAGCGCTGTGCTGCGGTGCTGCGCTCTGCGGGCAGCTGAGCTCTGCACACTTGTGACAGCTACACAGAGGGGCATGCATTCGGCTCTCAGGGTTTTGGCCACATCTTTCATCCTTATTATCAGTGATGGTGGTGAGGAGCCGGAGGCAATCATGATGATGATGGGGAGGCGATGATGATGGGGAGGTGATGATGATGGGGAGCCAATGATATTAATGATGGGGAGGCAATGATGATGATGATGGGGAGCCAATGATGATGATGATGGGGAGGCAATGATGATGATGACGGGGAGTCTTTCCACAGCGCCCTTTCCTGAGCCGTAACAGCGCAGAACGCAGCACAGTGCAGAGGAGAGTTCCATATTTTGTATGGAGCATTATATGGGGACCAGTATCCTGTATGGAGCATTATTTGGGGTCCAATATTTTTTATGGAGTATTATATTTTGCCCATAATACTGTATGGAGGACTATGTGGTGCCTATAATATTGTATGGGGGACTGTACTGTCCAGTCTGCACTGTGCGCTGTGAGGATTTGGTGTTTTTTGAGCTATTGTAGAATTTACAATAGATATCACTCATGTAATGGAAGAAGTGAAATGTTTGGCATTGTACTATACCCATATTTCTCTGCAGTATCTGTGCATCATGAGTCGTGGTCTGTGTTAAAGGGGCCCACTGAGACTCTTTCGCCCGGGGCCCATAAAAACCTGGAGCCGGCCCTGCCTATACACAACATATGGGATAATTATTAGGGCCAATTCGCATAGTGGATCTTGAAACAGAAGTTTGGCGTGGACAGCCACACCGACATTCTCCTAAATATCCTTTGTGGCCGCTTCCTTGATGGCTTCCATTCATCTCTATGGGATATAGTGATGGGGATTGTGAAACTTCAACATAGCCTATATTTCTGTTTTCCATATTTCATATTTAGCGCCAAAATTCAAGAAAGGTCATATTAGTAAGTGCCTTATCATCATCTCAAACACATTGGTCAACAATAATCAGAAAAAGGAAAATCTTTTTATTCATAGTTTAAAGTTGTAATCATAGTTTAAAGTTGCAGGTCTACAATTCTGTCCCTGGTGTCCTTAGACAGCTGTTTGGTCTTAGCCATTGTGGAGAGGCTGAAGTGTGACTGAGTGTGTAGACAGGTGTCTTTTGTACAGTTAACAAGTTCAAACAGGTACAATAAATTCAGGTAATGAGTACAGAGTAAGAGGGCTTCCTTAAGAAAAAACTAAGGTCTGTGAGAGCCAGAATTCTTGCTTATTGGTAGGGATCAAGTACTTGTTTAATGCAATAAAATGCAATGAAATTATTTAAAAATCATACAATGTAATTTTCTGTTTTTTATTTTTAGACTCTATTTCAAAAATGTATGTGACTCATTCCTTTTAATAATAATATACATAAAAAGAGTATTGGATATATTAAGAAATATTTATAGGTTAGTGTAGGGACTGGCCAAAAGAATCTACCTTGTCATGTAAGTGGCTTAAAACATCTTTTAAAGAAAATGTGAATAGTCCAGTCTCCAAATCTTCCATAAAATTAGGAACTTTATTGTATGATTTTAAAATCCATAGGTAATAAAAGTCGCAACCATAAGCATGGGGTCACATATAGGAGCAAAATCCTTAAAGGGAACCTGTTGGCAGTTTTGACCGATATAACATGCGGCCATCACCTTTCAGGACTTATATAAAGCATTTTTTAATGCTGTGTATAAGCCCCCAACCCGACCTGTAAGAACTGAAAAATAGGTTTTATTATACTTACCTGTGTAGCGCGATTCCGGGGAGCCTGTGTGGATGATGCAGGGTCACGTCATCCACAAGAAGCAAGCAGAAGGGGGGCGATCATATGAAGAAGAGACTGCCCCACAGGTAAGTATAATAAAACTTATTTTTCAGTCAGTTCTTCCAGGTCGGTTGGGGGCAGATATACAGCATTATAGAATGCTGTATATAAGCCCTGAAAGGTGATGACCATGTCGGCCAAAACTGCTGACAGGTTCCCTTTAATCATTTTAAAGAACAACAATGTCAAAATAGATGCTTATGAGTTTGGTCCATTTTTATGATGTAATAAACTAAAAACTGATAAAGTGTCAGTCTAAATAAATTATATTGCAGGACTCAGGCTTGAAATCCTGGAATGATGTTGTTGAGGAGGAGGGTGCACATAATAAATTGCTCATTCACTGTATATTTATGAGTCTGCTAAATGATTTATTGTCAAGTATCTTATTCAAACATTTTGTCTATTACCATGACTACAATACCTATGCTTCTGTATTATTGAGCATTTTCATTTTTCATCTGACAGAGCACACTTGACAAGAAAGTGTTTTATGTTAGAATAAATAATTGTAAGTTATATAACTGCAGCAAATGTCAAATCCTCAGGGGCAAACTGAATAATTTCATTTAAAAAACTCAAAATTATGATGAATAACAAATCAGATCCCTCATGGACTAATTAAGCCCATTCTAGATTTTAGACTATTAGTCAATGGAAGTAAAAAAAACAGCATTCTTAATCACAGGAAGCATTTACGGTCAAAATGTGTGCAGTATTCCAACAATGGGCTGCTATAATGTAGTCAGAAATGATAATTAAATTGGCATTTTGCACGTAAGTTTATGATTAGACATTTGATTATTACTTTTCTTTTGCACATTGAAGTGATTAGCATAATTCTTTGGTTTTGTTTCTCTGACTCCATTTGCCATAGGCTGCCCTG
This sequence comes from Oophaga sylvatica, assembly GCA_033576555.1. Taxonomy (NCBI): domain Eukaryota; kingdom Metazoa; phylum Chordata; class Amphibia; order Anura; family Dendrobatidae; genus Oophaga; species Oophaga sylvatica. Next base: position 258,397,309 of record JARQOD010000004.1, on the reverse strand, counting down.
CAGTTCTTCAGACATCGCAGCAGCCAGCTGCTACATATTTAAGCCTCAATCATTTTATATGACAGACTAACTTAATTATGCTCTGCTTTGAGGATGCTAAACACAATTATCCATAGAACAAGTACACCACATTTAATATTTGGTCTATCAAGTGCTTGAACTGTGACACATAGGGCTATATGCGCTAAATAATTGAGCACTTTACAGTTTTTACTTTATTTGACTAATAATAGTCACTGAATCAATGTGGCTTCATTAATGTGTAAGGCAGAATCATTGGCTGACTAAATAATCTATTAATATTAAAATGTGATAAAACTTCATAAAAGTTATCAGGTGTTAAGGGCCTGTGGAACGCACCTAATAGATATTAAGGAGAGGTGCGTTTGTAGCCCGGGGTCCACCGTGCAGGCATAGCCTGCTGCTAGTAAGATGGCACAAATAGGCAGTATGAGCAAACTCTGTTATCCCACAGAGTCGCAGATGTAAATGCCATAGCACTATATGGCGGTATGGGCAAACTCTGTTATTCCACAGAGTCGCTAACTAAAATGCTGTAGCGCTATACTGGCGATATAAGCGGACTCTGTTAATTCACAGAGCTGCTGTACAAAGACTGTGTCCTGTTTAGACTCACAGGGGACACAGATGACTGCTAAGTGGATTACAGTCTGTGGTCATGCAATCAGAACACAAGCAATAATCTCCTCACCGGAGTAGCCGGTATTCTAATGGCATTTTCAGCCGAGCCATGAACACGTGCATACAAAACTCCTCACCAGAGGTGCCGGTATTCTAGGGGCTTATTTCAGCCGGACCTAACTACATGCATACATGACCACACTGGCGCAAGCACGTAACAGATTTGATACTAGCGCACGGCCATGCGGTCATGCATACCTTTTATAGTAGCAGCTACAGGACCTTCCATAAAAGGACCAATGGGAAAGCTGCTCCAGAACTAAAGCAGCTTCAGAACCTTCCTGGAGGACCAATGGGAGTCGCTACAGTACCCGACCATGTGACCCCTGATCTCCTATGAGGGATCTTACCCTAGCATGCTCAGAAGGGAACACACAGGACTTAGTCTCAACTACGTCTGCTTGCCGCTGACCTGCACTGGTTACAATGGCAGGATCTTGGGAGGCAGCAGTCTTCCTCTGCACAGTATTAGACTGGGCGAGACGCTGGGACGACGTCTCTGCTGAGCAGGCTCCACTGCGGCCGGAGACGGATGGGGGACCGCAGCGGGGATGGCTCGAGATTCCCCTTGTGCAGCAGTGGGAACTCGATCCCTAACATTAGGCTGTCTAAAAACTTTCAGTGAGCTGTAAGCAATTTGTCTTAGATCATAATTAAATATTATTTTTTTTACATTATATATAATAGTTAAAACATACAGTATCTCAGTAGGAAATGTGTCATCTTTAACTTTAGCCCTTTTAGAGATCATTTCATCTTCAACATCCTTAACTGTTCACAATAACAGTAATTTTGACCAGGAGTGCCCAAACTTTTACATGCCACTGTAGCTTTTTGAATTGGATTGAAGCCATAGAAGAACATTAAAGGGTTGTTACCTTTCAGACAATGTTCTGCTCTGGCAGCAGCTTATTAAAATGCAAAAAAATTAGTGATGAGCAAGTATGCTGTGGCGACAGAAACTAAATCTCCGAGCATTTCCAAATACTCGGAAACCACCCGAGCAATGAGTATACTTGGTCATCACTAAAAAAAAATCACAAAGTATTCACCTACCCTGGTCTTTGCCGTTGCTCCTGGTGTCTGCCATTGGCTCTGGCTCTGGTGCCACGTCACTAACTTGGCTACCAATTGGTGAGCTCAGCAGCTCTGCCTGTACATATCAAATTCCCCTTCACAGCCGCTCAGTTCAGTGATTGGCTGCCACATTCTCAACTTTAATCCCTACATTACCGCGTTATTACATGTTCATTATTTCCTCCCCCTATCTAAAGAGCCATATCTTTTAATGGCTTGTTTTTTGCAGGTAGAGTTGTAGTTTTGTATATCTACATTTCTTTTACCATATATTCCACTGATATATAGTTGAAAAAAATTCCAAGTGAGGTAAAATTGCAAAAAAAAAATTTTTGCCATTTTTTGTAGATTTTGTATTTATGGCCTTCATTGTGCAGTAAAATGATGTGGTAACATGATTCTTAAGGTCAGTAGGGTTAGTCATACCAAACGTGCATAGTTTTTTTTTAATTTAGAGGTTTGTAAAAAAAACATTGCTTATGTCTAGTGTTGAGCGATACGATACTGCAAATATCGGATATCGGCCGATATTAGCTGTATCGGCCTTTCGATTCCGAATACCGATATTTTCGTCATATCGAATACCGGAATCGGATTTGTCACTGTCACTGTCTGTGTCCGTCGGTCGGGTCTGTCACTGTCAGTGTCCGTCGGTCGGGTCTGTCAGGAGTCAGCGGCACTTACCTGGCAGAAGATCTCCGGCGGTCACGTCCTGGACTGCTTCATGGCCGCCATCCTCTTCTCCCCGGCGGTCACATGCAGTTTCTCGCGATAACTGCAGTGACTGCTGGGTAATCCCGGCCGTAAAGCAGTCAGTCCGATGACGTCACCGCCGGGGAAGCAGGTAATCAGCTGTGCTGCGCCGGGATGACAGGCTCTGCCTGTCATTCTGATGTAGCAGAGCTGGATCGTCGTGGGACACTCGTTACTATGGACTGCGTCGGACAGGTGGTATACTGCTGTTTTTTTTTTTCATTTTTTTACAGGAGATCGATGGCGTCGCAAGATGAGACTGTAATAAAAGTAATGAAAACTGTGTTGTGTTTTTTATTAAATTAAAAAAATTTTTTATGAACATTCACCCGTCCGGTACATCAACAATTTAACTATTTACATATTTAACTATTTACATACAGGGACCCTGTCCGGGTTATTTATAATTCTTTGGCAGGGGTGTTCCAGGTACCACCTGGTACTCTTCTGATGCTTGCCAAACATCCGAGACACCAAGGACCACCAGGACCTGATGACGTCGTGTGGCCTGTACAGTCAAGTCGTGACCCGCTATCTGGGTCTGTGTGGCCACCTCTTTCACTCCCTCCGGGTCTGGACCCCTATGTCCCGGACTGAACGAACCCCAGGGGCCTAACAGGCGCCGGGTACGGGCCAGCTATACTTATCATGTCCATAGCTGGGGCTGCTGAGGAGACCACTGAGGGAGGCTGGGGAGATTTACGGCGTGGGGTGGGCACTTTTGCAGAGGCCTGGATGTGGGAGGCTGAAGGCTCCGAGGGTCTCACAGGTTCCTGACACTCTGGGGAGTAGGGGTCGCACCTGGTAACATTTAGGGCGTACCATCCATTGTAACCCCAGTGTCGGGTGTAAGTCACAAGTCTCCTGGCAACAGGTCCCTCCCCGGGTGTCCTTCTGGGAGGTGAGCCTCCACGTCCCGCCGGTTCACAAAAACTTCTAAATAAAGTCCAGGCTCCTGGATGAAGCCCCAACCACCTTTCAATTTAAAGCTCCGTACTGCACCCTTACGCCGCGGCTCCCACAGGGTTCCTTTATCTTTTCTCATCCGGTCCTTATCTGCCCGGTCCTTCTCCAGCTGACGTTGGCGAAGCTTTTGGGTTTCTCGCTGCTCCCTTTGTCGCTCTGCTTCCCGCTCCCAACGTCTCCACTCTTCCTCCTGACGCCGGTTGAAATTCTCCTCCACCAGCAGCTCCATGTCTCCACCATCAAACTGCAGCTTACAGTGTCCGGTTTGCGGCAGCTCTCCTGGCGCCCCCCAGACCTGGCGGCGCTCACCTGCGGAGGAAGCAGCCGGCTCTGGAACAGATGACAGTCGGGGCTCCGGTACAGACTGGTAGACCTCTGGTGCCTGCGCGGCCTCCTCCATGAGGACGGGTGTCGCTTCTTCTGTCTCAGCGACGGGGGCAGACAGCGGGATCTGGGGTGCTGCCGGTGCAGAGGTTTTTGCAGGAACGGGTGCCTCCACTGCGACAACGTCAACCGGATCACATTGCAAGGGCTGGGATGCCCGCACGGACTCCTCTAGTAGAACGGGTGCCTCACCTTCCGGTACAGACACTTCAGGTAAGAGGGATTGGCGCCGCTCCAAGTTTAGTTTTAGGGCACGCCAGCTGGCTTCCATCCTGGCGACCTCCTCCCGGTGCCGGGCCAGGCCTCTTAGGGTATCCTCCGCTTCTTCCAGCGTAGGAGGGTTTCCAGGCGGGTGCCCAACGGTGGTTCCGTGGCGATCGGGTCGCTTCCGTGGGGGGAGAGCTCTGACTGCTCCATCCCTTCACACTTCTGCTCGTGTCCATTAGCCATCTCTGCCAAGTCACATGTGTCATTAGCATCTGGAGAGGGCCCCTCTTTTGTAGTGAGGCGGGACCTTCGTGTTAGTTTCCGCACACTGAGGAGGATGAGGAGGCGGAACTCAAGAGCTGTGGGGCACGATCTTACATTGCAGTACCATTTAGAGTGGTCGGCCACTGAGTGAGTGTACACCCACGAAGAGCACGCCCTTCTTCTTCACCAGTGCCTCGTCGTGACGCAGATATGGCGGAAAAATGGCAAATACATTCTCTGATGATTTTAGCAATTCTCAAGCACAAAACCAGTTCAATTCAGGCACACAGGACTCGCTTATAGTGAGCTACAGAATCCTGTTCGTGACGCCCAAGTTGAGTCGCACAGAGCAAGAGGTTTTGGGGTACTCAGCACCGAGCCCGTCGACTTCTATGGGGTATGTCACGGCTTTGCCCGGCAATTGAATCAGAGTCTATTTTACTATGTAGAAGTGTATAAACTATAAATATATGTATATATATATGTCACAATGACATGTATATATATATATATGTATTCTATGTGTGTATATTTTGTGTTTACAACGAAAGAAAGGTTTTTTTTGTTTGCGATTTTTTGTTCCCATAGACTTACATTGGACTTCCGGTATCGGAATCGGATATCGACGATATTTAGTGATATCGGCGATACCATTTCGATACGATATTTTTAGATATCGAGCAGTATCGCTCAACACTACTTATGTCACTATATAGTTAGACGTGTACTTTGTATATTTTCTATGATTGAAGCTGTCTGAGGGCTTCTTTTATGCATAGTAAGCTGAAAATTTTATAGACAATTTTTTTTGGCACATACAATGTTTTGATTGTTGGCATTTTGGTAGATAGATTTAAGGCACTTACTGTACAGGTTAAGTAGCTTTATCTTTTCAAAGATTGGAATTTTATAAATGTAGATTTTGGCTTCTTTGTACTATTAAACTTTATTTACTGAATGTAGGTTATTTGCGCATTTTGTTTTTATCCAAGGTTATGTTTGCTAATGGCCACAGTGTGAATGTGTACATACACATTACACTTATACCAACATACATTCCTACTCATTTCTTTAGTTTTGCTTTACTTTTTAGTACTTTGTATAAATAGGGGTGTGGCTCCCTCTTTTGGGCTGGGATTTAGTCTGTCTAGCTTTCCATGTGCAGGTGACTGAGTCAAGTTAGTGTCCTGCTCTGACCCATCTGTATTCAGGTCTACCAACACATAGTGAGGATTAATATTAACCCCTTCACCCCAAGGGTGGTTTGCACGTTAATGACCGGGCCAATTTTTACAATTCTGACCACTGTCTCTTTATGAGGTTATAACTCTGGAACGCTTCAACGGATCTTCGCGATTCTGAGATTGTTTTCTCGTGACATATTGTACTTCATGTTAGTGGTAAAATTTCTTCGATATACCTTGCGTTTATTTTTGAAAAAAACGCAAGTATGGCGAAAATTTTAAAAATTTTGCAATTTTCAAACTTGAATTTTTTTTCCCTTAAAACAGAGAAATATGTCACACAAAATAGTTAAAAAATAACATTTCCCACATGTCTACTTTACATCAGCACAATTTTGGAACCAAAATTTTTCTTTGTTAGGAAATTAGAAGGGTTAAAAGTTGACCAGTGATTTCTCATTTTTACAACAAAATTTACAAAGCCATTTTTTTAGGGACCACCTCACATTTGAAGTCACTTTGACGGGTCTATATGGCAGAAAATACCCAAAAGTGACACCATTATAAAAACTGCACCCCTCAAGGTACTCAAAACTACATTCAAGAAGTTTATTAACCCTTCAGGTGCTTCACAGGAGCTGAAGCAACGTGGATGGAAAAAATTAATATTTAACTTTTTAGCCACAAAAATGATCTTTTACAAACTTTTTTTTATTTTCACAAGGGTAAAAGGAGAAAATGGACAGATAAAGTTGTTGTGCAATTTCTCCTGAGTACGCCAATACCCATATGTGGGGGAAAACCACTGTTTGGGCACACGGCAGAGCTCGTAAGGGAAGGAGCGCCGTTTGACTTTTTAAAACTAAAATTGGCTGGAGTTGAGATTGGATGCCATGTCGTGTTTGGAGAGCCCCTGATACGCCTAAACAGTGGAAACCCCCCACAAGTGACACCATTTTGGAAACTAGACCCCCTAAGGAACTTATCTAGATCTGTTGTGAGCACTTTGAACCCCAAAGTGTTTCACAAAAGTTTATAATGCCTGGGTGTGAAAAAAAAAAAAAAATTTCCACAAAAATGATTTTTTAGTCCCAAATTTTTGATTTTTCCCAAGGAAATTGGACCCCAAAACTTGTTGTCCAATTTGTCCTAAGTACGCTGATACCCCATATGTGGGGGGGGGGAAACTGTTTGGGCGCACGGCAGGACTTGGAAAAGAAGCAGTAACGTTTTGGAATGCAAACAGTGATGGGGTTATGTTCTGTTTGTAGTGCCCCAGATGAGCCTAAACAGTGGAAACCCCCCACAAGTGACCCCATTTTGGAAGCTAGACCCCCTAAGGAACTTATCTAGATCTTTGGTGAGCACTTTGAACCCCCAAGTGCTTCACACAAGTTTATAATGCCCGGGCATGAAAATAAAAAATCCTATTTTTTTCCCACAAAAATTATCTCTTAGTCACTAATTTTTTATTTTCCCATACGTAACAGGAGAAATTGAACCACAAAATTTGTTGTCCAATTTGTCCTGAGTACGCTGATACCCCATATGTGGGGGGGAACCACTGTTTGGGCGCATGGCAGAGCTCGGAATGGAAGGAGCACTATTTGACTTTTTCCAACCAAAATTGGCTGGAATTGAGATTGGACGCCATGTTGCATTTAGAGAGCCCCTGATGTGCCTAAACAGTGGAAACCCCCACAAGTGACCCCATTTGGGAAACTAGACCCCCTAAGGAACTTATCTAGATCTTTGGTGAGCAATTTGAACCCCCAAGTGCTTCACACAAGTTTATAACGTAGAGCCGTAAAATTAAAAAATTATATTTTTTCCACAAAATTGATCTTTTCACCCCAATTTTTATTTTCCCAAGGGAAACAAGACTCCAAAAGTTATTGTGCAATTTGTCCTGAGTGCGCTGATACCCCATATGTGGGGGTAAACCACTGTTTGGGTGCATGGCAGAGTTTGGAAGGGAAGGAGCGCCGTTTGACTTTTTCAACGCAGAATTGGCTGGATGCCATGTCGTGTTTGGAGAGCTCCTGATCTGCCTAAACAGTGGAAACCCCCCACAAATGACACTATTTTGGAAACTACACCCCTCAAGGAACTTATCTAGATGTGTGGTGAGCACTTTGAACCCCAAAGTGCTTCACAGAAGTTTATAACGTACAGCCGTAAAATAAAAAATTTCTTTTTTTTTTTTTACAAAAATGATTTTTTAGCCCCAATATTTTATTTTCACAAGGGCAACAGGAGAAATTGGACCCCAAAAGTTGTTGTCCAATTTGTCCTGAGTATGCTGATACCCAATATGTGGGAGTAAACTACTGTATGGGCGCACGTCGGGGCTCGGAAGGGAAGTAGTGACGTTTTGGATTGCAGACTTTGATGGAATGGTCTGGGGGAGTCATGTCGCATTTGGAGAGCCCCTGATGCGCCTAAACAGTGGAAACCCCCCACAAGTGACCCCATTTTGGAAAATAGACCCCACAAGGAACTTATCTAGATGTGTGGTGAGCACTTTGAACCCCAAAGTGCTTCACAGAAGTTTATAACGTACAGCCGTAAAAATAAAAAATCCTTTTTTTTTACAAAAATTATTTTTTCGCCTCCAATATTTTATTTTCACAAGTGTAACAGGAGAAATTGGACCCCAAAAGTTGTTGTCCAATTTGTCCTGAGTACGCTGATACCCAATATGTGGGAGTAAACTACTGTATGGGCGCACGTCGGGGCTCGGAAGGGAAGTAGTGACGTTTTGGATTGCAGACTTTGATGGAATGGTCTGGGGGCGTCATGTCGCATTTGGAGAACCTCTGATGCGCCTAAACAGTGGAAACCCCCCACAAGTGACCCCATTTTGGAAAATAGACCCCACAAAAACTTATCTAGATGTGTGGTGAGCACTTTGAACCCCGAAGTGCTTCACAGAAGTTTATAACGTACAGCCGTAAAAATAAAAAATCCTTTTTTTTTTTTTACAAAAATGATTTTTTCGCCCCCAATATTTTATTTTCACAAGGGTAACAGGAGAAATTGGACCCAAAAGTTGTTGTCCAAATTGTCCTGAGTACGCTGATACCCAATATGTGGGAGAAAACTACTGTATGGGCACACGTCGGGGCTCGGAAGGGAAGTAGTGACGTTTTGGATTGCAGACTTTGATGGAATGGTCTGGGGGCGTCATGTCGCATTTGGAGAGCCCCTGATGCGCCTAAACAGTGGAAACCCCCACAAGTGACCCCATTTTGGAAAATAGACCCCACAAGGAACTTATCTAGAAGTGTGGTGAGCGCTATGAAGCCCCAAGTACTTCACAGAAGTTTTATAACATACAGCCGTAAAAACAAAAAAATCATTTTTTTTTTTTTTTACAAAAATGATTTTGTTGCCCCCAGTTTTTTATTTTCCCAAGGTTAACAGGAGAAATAGGCCAAATTGCACAATAACTCTTGGGGTCCAGAGTATGCTGATACCCCAGCTCAGAAGTGAAGGAGCACCATTTGACTTTTTCAACGCAGAATTGGCTGGAATGAGATCAGACGCCATGTCACATTTCGAGAGCCCCTGATGTGCCTAAACAGCAGAAACCCCCCAATTCTAACTCCAACCCTAACCCCAAACACCAATAACCCTAGTCCCAACCCTAACCACAAACCTAACCCTAACACACCCATAACCCTAATCCCAACCCTAATCCTAACGTTAGCGCCAACCCTAACCCTAATACTAACATTAGCGCCAACCCTAACCCTAACTTTAGCCGCAACCCTAACCCTAACGGGAAAATGGAAATAAATACATTTTTTTTAATTTTATTATTTTTCCCTAACTAAGGGGGTGATAAAGGGGGTTTGATTTACTATTTATAGCGGGTTTTTGTGATTGGCAGCTGTCACGCTAAAAGACGCTTTTTATTGCAAAAAATAGTTTTTTGCATCACCACATTTTGAGAGCTATAATTTTTGCATATTTTGGCCCACAGAGTCATGTGAGGTCTTATTTTTTGCAGGACGAGTTCACGTTTTTATTTGTACCATTTTTGAGCACGTGACATTTTTTGATCGCTTTTTATTTCGATTTTTGAGAGGTTAGAATGAACAAAAATCAGCAATTCATGAATTTCTTTTGGGGGAGGCGTTTATACCGTTCCGCGTTTGGTAAAATTGATAAAGCAGTTTTATTCTTCGGGTCTAGTACGATTATGGCGATACCTCATTTATATCATTTTTTTAGGTTTTGGCGCTTTTATAGAATGAAAACAATTTTATATAAAAAATCATTATTTTTGCATCGCTTTATTCTGCGAGCTATAACTTTTTTATTTTTTCGCTCATGATGCTGTGTGATGGCTCGTTTTTTGCGGGACAAGATGACATTTTCAGTGGTACCATGTTTATTTATATCGGTCTTTTTGATCGCGTGTTATTTCACTTTTTGTTCGGCGGTATGATGATAAAGCATTGATTTTTTGCTTCGTTTTTTTTTTTTTTTTAAGGGGTTCACTAAGGGGTTAACTAGTGGGACAGTTTTATAGGGGGGTCGTTACGGACGCGGCGATACGAAATATGTGTACTTTTATTGTTTGTTTTTTTTATTTACAGGAAAAAATGAATTTATTGGGGAATATTTTTTTTTTTTTTATGATTTTTTTTTACACTTTTTATTTTTACTTTTTTTACTTTTTTACTTTGTCCCAGGGTGGGACATCACAGTATTTTATCAGATCGCTGGTGTGACAGTGTGCACAGCACTCTGTCACACCAGCGATCGCTCTGGCATCGCTGCAGGCTTCCCCAGCGCCTGCTCTCAGCAGGCACTGAGGAAGCCGCCTCCCTGCAGGACCCCGGCGCCATCTTGGATCCGGGGACCTGGAGGGAGGACGGACCCTCGGAACAGCGCGACACATCGCGCTGCTCTGAGGGTCTCAGGGGAACGCGCAGGGAGCCCCCTGCCTGCGCGATCCTCCCCTGTGCCCGGTACACCGCGATCATGTTTGATCGCGGTGTGCCAAGGGTTAATGTGCCGGGAGCGGTCCGTGACCGCTCCTGACACACAGTCACGGGTGTCAGCTGTGATAATCAGCTGACACCCGGCGGCGATCAGCTGGCTCCCCCCGGGAGCGCAGCTGATCGCCCATGACGTACTATTCCGTCCATGGGAATTAGGTCCAGGGTCACATGGACGGAATAGTACGTCTGATGGAATAAAGGGGTTAAAGCTAGGACCATCGGGATTGGAAACACACTGTCGTGTTGTGATGGCTTTTACACTTTTCTGATAAAACAGAAAATAATATAGTATACTGTTTTGATCAGAAAAGTGTAAAAGCCATTCCACCATGACAGTGTTTGGCTTCCAGTCATAGGATGGCACCTGCGTGGCTTCAGTCACCACTCAATGCATACAGCGTGATGGCTGTAATTGCACAAACGGTAAGGCCTGACAGTCTCTAATGCACATATTTGCGTATTTATTGGCATAATATTTTTCCTTTTTTTGTTCTTTAGTTTGTGGTTTTTTTTAGAATTTGATTTTAAAAAATAACTTTTTTTCACTTTTGTTGCTTAGTCCCTCTATGAGACTTCAACTTTTACTTCTCTGATTACTGTTCTAATGTATGCTATCAATTAAGCCAAGCTACTGGCTGTTATCGTGCGGGCACAGCTTTTGTGATCGCAATGGCGCAACTGTACGATAATTTGCTGTAAACTATGATGTACCGCTACATCATATTTCGGGAAGTGGTTAAAAGATTAACCTATAGATTGTAAACTCCTTTATTATTGGATATTTTGAGTTTTTTTTATATTTCATTTTTTATTGATCTATTTATCAGTAATAAAATTTCTGACTGACTCCCTGACAATTGATGTGAACAGCACAACACATTTGGACACTTTTACAGAAAACTCTTGGTAGAGTTTGTAGTATGGATTGTTCAGAATTCATGTTCAAAATTTAAATTATAGAGACTTTTTAACAGTAAGTTTATCTGTACCATTGGTGAGTAGGTAGTTAAAAATAACAGCAACCATAACGAATAATGTCATTGAAGAATCTACCCTGAATTGACTGTTCTATATCTTGTATCCACTTCTACTATCCTAAAAACACTGTCATACAATAGATCAGAACTATAATTGTCTTATATTTTTGGCATCCTATGTTCATAAAGACAATAGTGCAGGTAGGAGAATCGATTTTCAATACTCCGGTGCATCGTCCACATCAGTAATTTGTGATAGTTGAAAAGGTAGTCTGTAAATCTTCTTATCTCCCAGCCTACTCTTCTTTTGATTATCCAGTTTAGCATGTGTATGTCACATTGCAATGATAACATGGCACCAGCCTGGCTAATGAAAAGAAGACCCAGGACTGCTTGAAAGTAAGAAGATTCCAGGTTTCACGTACTGTGGTCACAGATTACTCATCTGGTCGATAGACCGGAGTCCTACAAATTGATTGTCATATCTCTAACAGACTTTCATTTGCCATAATCGCATTGAGAGTTTAAAACACGTTTTCCTCTTCTAGTGGTACTGGGGTTTGGATTAAGGGAATTGTGCATTGTTTTCCTAGAAAGGGAAATGACTTGCTATGCAATGCTATGAGCAAAAAATACACTAAACTTTGGCACAAAATTCTGGCACAACATTAACAAATGAAACTTAGAAAAAAATCAGTCTAAAGATGCACCAAATTTATAGAAAATCAATGAGCTACAGTGGAAAATTTGGTGCATTCTAAAATCTGTTTAGCCTAAATTAGACTATTTTTAAAGGGCTTGTCCTGGACTATTTGATTTTTTTTTACTATGAGCTTAAAAAATGATAAATAGGTAGTTGCTAATATAGGCAACTACCTGCCTATTATATCCAGTGCTGGTACAGAGCAGTCACTAACTGAACCTGCCAACTACTCCATGTCAACAGAGCTGCTCTGTGGATAAGGTGTGACTGCTGAGATAATGCTAATTTCAAAAAACTGACTGTCACATCCAAACATAAACTAAGTGTGAACAGGTGCTTAACCTAGAGTCACCATCTCATGTACACTCAAGCAAAAAAGGCAGTCAGCTCCCTGTGCCTAATTGCCAGGAGCCGCATCTCAATTAGCATGATGTTGACAGTCACGCCCATTCAACAGAGTAGACTGGAAGAGAAGCCACTGCTCTGTTGATAAGACATCAGCAACAAAACTGCTGAATTGCCAGCAGGAGCAGTCTGTGACCACTTTGTGCCAGCAGAGATCAGCATTGGGCACAAGAGAAAGGTAATTATTAAAATAACACTGTAAAATTTTAGTTAGTAGTAAAATAATTAAATAGTCCTGGATAACCCCTTTACGTATATCTGCCTCATTGAATCATGAAACTTTCATCTTCCTGCACTTACTTTACTATCTTTTTCCTAATATATCAGATGTTTGCATCCAAGGAAAATATACTGTCTAATTTCAAGAATTAGAAAAAAAAATTTGTCCAAAACATGTGGGAGATAAAAAAAGCTAATTAATGAACATGTCCCTTTTTGGTTGTGATGGTCTTAGCAGACAAAATTCTCCAAGAGCAACAAATTTCAGAGATAATGTCTGATGGTGTCCAGCTGGACTAGTGCTAGGAATGGTCTTTTCAGCAAGAAACAATGCAAATGATGTGAATGTGTGGCATCCCAGAGTCGGGTTGCCACATTGACATTACCGGCCTCTAAGTGGTTATGTCATGCCTGGAGGCAGGGGGGTACCCATGCCATGTAACACAGTGTACATGTCAATTCCTGCTCCAGGCCAGAGAGGGGAGCTTCCTTATAACTTCTGGTCAGCAGGTGGGGTTAGTGAGTCAGAAAGAAGTCAGCTGAAAGAGTAAACAGGAGAGTTGTCATGGAAAGGGGAGCCAGCTGGAGCTCATGACAAGACAGTGAAAGAGGAGAGTTGGCAGTTGGTCTGTGGAGAGGGAAGGGACAGAAGCTGAGACGAGAGCTCAGGGGAAGAAAAACTGCATATAGCTGACTCCAGAGTGGAGCGCTGATAAAAAAGGACACCAGAGTCCTTGGCTGGGCGGGTGCTGTATGCCCTGACAGCCGAATCTGGAGGGCAGGGGAGTGCAAGCTCCCAGGCCACACCGAACACCTGAAGGCAAGGCAGCAGACCAAGAGCCCGGGGCTGACAGTGAAAAGGACAGTGAAAATGACAGTGACATACGCTCACGCTGTCTACCATACAGGTTAGAAACCATCATGCAGGATAGGGCCGCAGCTTAGCTACAAGCAGCAGGGACCTGAAAAGAGAGTGCAGAAGGAAGGTTCCCAACCCCACCTGACAGGGTGGATCCCGTGAATGCCTCCAGGCAAGCTGGACTCAATCTGTCATCTGTAATTGGTACCCCAGATTGCATCTACTTCCAAGTAAAAGGTAAAGAAAACTGCACCTCTCTGTGTCCTTCACTTATTCTCTGCACCCCAACGTTTACCACCATCTGAACAATCAAATATATATTTGCCCTGGGGCCACGCTCTACCTGTGGGGAGCTGAACCATCTTTGCTGCGTCACCATCAGCTCCAGTGGACCAAAACTGCAGCGTCGGCCACCCCTTCCCGAACACCAAGGGTTGCATCACGATTAAACACCACATAACTATCCTCTATTTTATGACACGGCCAGGGCCACAGAAATGGATCACGGCCCCGTGACCTCCCCCATAGAACTTTCCGGTCCGATTCTGGGTACCCCACGGTCCTGGTGGGTGCATCAAATGCAACTATATCTGCATCATTTGCACAGGTTCTGAAACTGGATGAGCTTGGTGAGTTCCACGTCAGGAAACGCTGCGTGTTTGGCGCTGTGCGCTGGCGCAGCGCCAACACGCAGCTCCGATGTACAGCATAGTGAGGGATTTCAAGGAAACCCGTCTCCACTATGGTAACAAACGCAGGTGGCAAACTGCGTAACGGACATCGGGCGTCTTTTAGACCGCAGCATGTCCTCGCGTATTGCGGACGGTGCGTCGCCGCAACAGAATAACACAGGGCTATGTAGCCTGCGCTCTTTCGGAGGTGTTCGGAGTGTCCCGAACACTCGAAAGATCGCGCGTCATAAAGGGGCGGGCTTAGACGGAGCGAATTTCGCTCCGTCCAAAGCGCTATGGTCGACGGGAACATAGCTTAAAGAAAATGAAATGTAGATATTGCTAGTGTAATCAGAGCAAAAGAATAAAGGAAAATTTATCAGAATTGGAACATAGCCACAAAATGTATGTTACAATGCTTTTTGTATCACTTTATAGAGGAGAAAATTTAATTACCAACTTTTATTATCTATAGTACAATGCACTGAATGCTGAAGCAATTGTATACTTTGCATATTTAAGTATACATCCTCTAAAGGCTAAGAATTCAAGAAAAGTGAATGATTTTGTAGTGGAAATTTGATTTTGACTTACAATAACTCTCTCCTAGGCATAAGGGGAAGCAGTGGGTTGTTCACACTTTAGAGAAACTTAATACTCAGCAGGTAATACTCAGAGATTTGTCTAACTTTGTTATGAAGAATCACTAGAGTATAGGCATTTCTTTGCTGCAGAAGGAAACACATTCTCTGTGCAGCTCTCCTCAGATAACCTCCAACATTTTTGTGTTCATTAAAAAATCATGACATACTATCTTACTATATTTATGTCTTTAAAAAACACTGACCTATTATTGTAGGTTGATTTAATAAAATCCAGTCTTAAGAGATAATTAAAACAAAATTAGATATGAGATTTCAACATATTGATGACTGTATTCAAGCAATGTGCTTTCATATTGTCATAGGTATCAGCAAATAATGATATCAATTGATGATATCTGTTATGTTGTCCTTCCACATGTTTAAACAATGATTTGCAGTATGAGAACAATCCTGATGTTAATACATGAGACAAATCATAGTATGTCATTGTTCTTGAACTGAAGTGTCTTAACATTTGGGGCCTTATGTAAATAAAATACAGAAGCTACAGACAGAAACAGTTTTGGGTATTATCAAACTAAAGTTAAGTGAAATGAGCAATAACAAATCAAATTCATTATGAATATCCATAAAATGTTGGAATTTTGTGAATCCAAAAGTTTGGGGATTTGATTCTGTTTTCTTATAGGTGCAAAGATGCCAGATATATAGATTCAGTGGCTAACTATACTCAGCCTCCATATCTAGGAGAGTCTCTCTGTGCTGAGATCCAGATAGACACAAGAGTACAGTAGATCTTCCATCTAACACTTTCAAATTGACTCATCCCTTCCTTTGTCTAACACAAAGCTTTAGGCTAAGTGCACACGTTCAGGAATGTGTGCAGAATTTTCCTGAGCCAAACCGGACTTTTTCGCGGTAAAAACGCATGCATTTTTGTCACGTTTTCTGCGCGGATTTTGCTAATTTTTGGTGCGTTTTTTGTGCGGATTTTGCGCGTTTTTACAGCAAATTTTTCCTGAGCATTCTAGCTCAATAATATAGTGGGGAAAACGCTAGTTTTCTGCAAAATTAATGAACATGCTGCTTTTTTTTCCGCTATGTTTTTTTGCGCAGAAAAAAGCGCACTATGTGCACAAAAATTGCAGAATTCATTCTAAATAATAGAATGCTTAATTCATGCGTTTTTTAAGTGTTTTTGCTGCGAAAAAACGCAAAAAAACTGCAACGTGTGCACATAGCCTTAAAGTCTCCACACTTTATGAACACTTTTACATGTATTTGTTCAAGATATGCCTATGTATGGTGCACTGTCTGGTCTTCCTTGGTATCAAAAGGCCAAATCAATGCTGAAAATGAGAATATTAAAGGGAATCTGTCACCCAAAAGACGTAAATGACCTCTTAATATGGGCATACAGGTAATAGAAATGTTACACTAGTCCTACCTGCATGCCTTATATTAATGGTCTTGTTGCTGAGAAATGTTATATTCTTTCTGTATGCTAATGATTTCTTCAAAGCTCTGGGGTGTACGATGCCTGTAAGAAATCCATGCCACCTCTCTTTACTGTAATACTTTCTCCCTCTCATCAGCATCAGTTATGGTCTCAGAATCCTGTGCCTGTGCCCGGCAATCCCTAAAAAATACATACTTCATCCTCCCTTCAATGGGCGCTGCACTCAGAGATTTTCTTTGCAGGCGCCGGCGAGTCACTGTAACCTTCGGTGTGCACGCTGATAATATGCTCTCCCTACTTCCTACCTGCACAGTCATTGCTAGGAACCATGTGTACAAACTAATGACTATGCAGGAAGGAAGTATGGAGAGCTTCTTATCGGTGCCCAAACTGGAAGTCACAGTGACTCGCTGGCACGAGAAACAGAAATAGAAGCATGCCAAGAAAAAGTTAAAAAAATATTTAGACTTGAGAGTCCTCAGTGGTTGATACCTTTTAATGGCTAACTGAAAAGATGGTAACAAATTGCAAGCTTTCGAGACTACTCAGGTCTAGTGTTGAGCGATACTGCTCGATATCTAAAAATATCGGATCGGAATGGTATCGCCGATATCACTAAATATCGGCGATATCCAATTCCGATACCGGAAGTCCCATGTAAGTCTATGGGAACAAAATATCGCAACTAAAAAAAACCTTTATTTCCTTGTAAACACTAAATATACACACATAGAATACATATATATATATATATATATATATATATATACATGTCATTGTGACATATATATATATACATATATGTATAGTTTATACACTTCTACATAGTAAAATATCCTCTGATTCAATTGCCGGTAAAGCCGGCTTCTGTGAAAAGACAGAAGCACCCGACATGAAATGACACTTGGTGTACATAGGGTTAACCATGTCTTTTCATGTCGTTTGCAATCTGATTTGCACAAACAATTACATCAGTCTATGTGTGCAAAATTTCACACCTGTAGGGGTTAATTAAAGGTGTAAATTCGTTGTAAAAAAAACGGACTTTTTTGCTACGAATTTACACCTTTAATTAACCCCTACAGGTGTGAAATTTTGCACACATAGACTGATGTAATTGTTTGTGCAAATCAGATAGCAAAGGACATGAAAAGACATGGTTAACCCTATGTACACCAAGTGTCATTTCATGTCGGGTTCTGCATTTTCACAAAAGCCGTCAATTGACTTAGCGGCTATTATACTATGTAGAAGTGTATGAACTATAAATATATATATATATATGTGTCACAAATTCAATGACATGTATATATATTTATATATATATGAGGTGTAAAATTGTTTAAAAAAAATGCGTGGGCTCCCGCCCTATTTTCGCAACCAGACAGACAAAGCCAGCGAATGGGGGCAGATAATAATAGCCCAGAGAGGGACCATTATTTTTGGCCCCCCTGGCTACTAACATCTGCCCCCAGACACCCCAGAAAAGACAAATCTATAATTAGATTCGCCCTTTCTGGCACTTTGCCCGTCTATTCCCATTGCCCTGTAGCGGTGGCGAATGGGTTAATATGGGGTTAAAGCCACATTGCAATTGAAAGGTGACCTTAAGCCAGGTTAATAATTGAGAGCTGTCAATTAGACAACTATCAATTATTAATCCTATTGCATGAAATAAAAATAAAACACACACACTTTAATTAAAAATCATTTTAATGAAATAAAGACACATGTTTTTGACCATCTTTTATTTGACTGCAAAAACCATTTCCTGTAATAAAAATAAAATAAAAAAGCAAAATTATTTTTACCTATCCCATGCACAGTCAGGTCCCACGGTGTAATCCTTCAGAAAGGGTTAATGTTTACTGCAGGGACCGCAGCTAATGCTGCAGCCTCACAGTAAACCCCCAAATGAATGAGTTCCTCTCCTGGCTGACAGGAGAGGAAGTGGAAAGCTTAATTGATTGCTTTCCACTTTCACTTCAGGTCAGCCAGGGACACAATCAGTGATGTCAGAGGGAACTGATTAACAAAAATAGGGGTTCCCTTCGAATAAAAAATGGCGTCGGGTCCCCCCTATTTTTGTTAACCAGCCAGATGAAGCAGACTGCTGAGGCCTGGATTTTCAGGCTGTTAAGGAGCCAAGATCCATGGACCTTGCCAGCCTGATAATACCAGGCCACAGCAGTCTGCATATCTTGGCTGATTAACAAAAATAGGGGATCCCCTCGAAAAAAATTGGCGTGGGGTCCCCCCTATTTTTGTTAACCAGCCAGATGAAGCAGACCGCTGAGGCCTGGTTTTTCAGGCTGGTAAGGATCCAATATCCATGGACCTTGCAAGCCTGATAATACCAGGCCACAGCAGTCTGCTTAGCTTGGCTGGTTAACAAAAATAGGGGATCCCCTCGAAAAAAAAACGGCGTAGGGGTCCCCCTATTTTTGTTAACCAGCCAAGTAAAATGCAGACTGCTGCGGCCTGGTATTAAAAGACTGTCAAGGCCCATGGATTTTGGCCCTCAACAGCCTGATAATACCAGGCTACAGCAGCCCCACATTTGGCGCATCAAAAGATGTGCCAATTGTGGCACTTTACCCGGCTCTTCCCACTGCCCTGTAGCGGTGGCAAGTGGGGTAATAAGGGGTTAATGTCACCGTTGATTGCACGGTGACAGTAAGCCCGGTTAATAATGGAGAGGTGTCAATAAGACACCGATCCATTATTAATCCCAAAGTTATTAAATGTATAAAAAAAAGACAAAGCAAGAAAAAAGTCTTTTAATGAAATAAAAGAGACAACACAGTTTTCATTAATTTTATTATACACTCATTTCTGCGACGCCATCGATCTCCTGTAAAAAAAGAAAAAAAACAAACCAACAGTATACCACCTGTCCGACGCAGTCCATAGTAACGTGTCAGTATTCCGGGTTTTCTAGGTAACTTTGTCAATGATTTTGCCCTTTGTTAAAATGGAGTTTGCTGTTTTGTGTGCCCTACTTCCTGTTCGTTTGTTTAAAGCCTGGCTCAGGTGTTGGCTTCACTGCTGGAATATTCTGCTTCCGTTTCCCTGCAACCCAGCTGCTTTGTTCCTCACAGATCTTTTGTGTGTTTACCAGGAAAGTGCATAGCCTTATCTTCAGGTGTTTCTCAGCCACAGCAGTTTCTACCCATGGCTCTGGACATTCTCTGCATATGTAAGTTGCACAAAGTACTGTGTTATCACTAAACTGTTGACTTGGGAATTTAACCCTTGGTTCACTCCATCTGATAAGAACTGTGTTTCTGAACTGTTGCTGTTTAACCCTTTGTGCATTACCTCTGGTGAGAGCTGTTGGAACTGTTACTGGAACCTTACTGACATATGAACTTGTTGTTGGACTTCACTGAATTAAGCCACAACTGAGATTAACTTGTTCCTGGACCTCCCTGTGTTTTCTGCATACCTGGATCTGACTCTTCACACACCAGCAGTGTGTAAATCCAGCCACGTTACCGTTGCATCAGACTTACCTTGTGGTCACATTTGTGTGAGGACTCCGTCGTAAGAACTTTACCACCCTCGCTATAGAGGTTCAAAGACTTATATATCCGGATTCATATAACTGGACTTGTGTATATATATATGGACTCATTGCATGTCACTACGGGTTGTTTGAATATTGTTTTTGGGTGTTTTGCTGTTTCACAAATACATTATTTGCATTCAAAGAAACCCGTCTCTGATTGTTCATTGCCCCACGCTATCAGAATCCTCGAGTTCCTACAATAGTATTACAGGATATTCCAGCCTAAAAAAGAGGATTCTGCTGGGGCAATGACGGAGACACGGGCAGACAAATTGTTCACCATAGTTAACTCCTTGCAGCAGGAGGTGGCGGCTGCACTCAATCAGATTAGAGACTTGGAGTCTCGGGTTAACCACAATGCACAGGGGTTTGGTCAGGCTCTCCAAGATCTACGTTCTAGGTTAGGAGTCCTGGAGGCCTTACCTACTGAGCCTACCTCATCCACCAGTATGCCCAAATTGCCTCCATTCCGTTTTAATGGTGACCGAAGTCAATTCCGTGGGTTTGTTAATCAATGTATATTATTTTTTGATGTACATGCCTCCTACTACCGGTCTGATAGATCTAAGGTTCTATGTATTATTATGTTGTTGACATCACGTGCACTGGCTTGGGCAAATCCTATGGTTGAAAGTCATGATACCCGTCTAAATAATTTGGACAATTTTCTGGCAGCCATGGCGCAAATGTTCGACGATCCCAACCGCCGTGCTACCGCTGAATCTGCCTTGCTTTCCTTACGCCAGGGGAAACGGTCAGTCATAGAATATGTTACTGAATTTAAAAGGTTAGTGGTGGACACCCAGTGGGAAAACAATGCTTTATTACCAATCTTTAGAAAAGGTTTGTCAAATGCAATCAAGGATGAGCTAGCTCGTTCAGAGTCTCCACAGGAGTTTGAATTGTTTATACAGCACTGTGTACGTATTGATATCCGTTTAACTGAACGCAGACAAGAAAAATGGGCCGCTGTAAATCGCATTACTAATTACTCTCTTCCGTCCAGGGAAACCACAGGCAAAAACCCGCGAGAGGCTGAGGAGGTGCCTATGCAGGTGGACTCACTGCAGAGACGTGAGAATAATGAACTCCGCGAACACCGTCTCCGTGAGCGCTTATGTTTCTATTGTGGTCAATCGGACCATTTCCTCATCAATTGTCCTAAATGTCCTAGGCGACCCAACAAGGTGTTGGCGGTAGTAGGGGATTATGATAACACAGACGCTGAGTCTGAAGTTTCGGAAACCAGTCTACATCTAGATGCGGTTTTTCCCCCAATACTGATGCCGACTTCCCCTAAAGATCAAGGGGAGAAATATTCACATTGTTCTCTTCCTATACAGATTCAGTGGGAGGAACAGTGGATATCAAGTTCTGCCATGATAGACTCTGGAGCAGGTGGGAATTTCATGGATTCTTCTTTTGCAAAGGAACATGGTATAAAGACACAACTAAGAGCTTCACCAATCACTATGGAAACGGTGGATGGTTCCCCATTAGTTTCTGGACCAGTAGATCGGGAGACAGTGCCTCTGGAGTGTAAGATGGAACCAGACCATCAAGAAACACTTTCATTCATGTTAATATCTTCTCCTCATTTTCCTGTAATTTTAGGAATTCCCTGGTTACGGTCACAAAATCCAATCATCAATTGGGAAACCAAGGAGATAACCTTTCTCCCGAAGTGCAGTTCTACCATCAGTCCAACTGTAGCGGCTCCAGTTACCCAGAACTTGGAAGAGGTGATACAGGTACCTACTCTCCCTCTGATATATCAGGAATTCTCAGACATTTGTGATAAAAGGAAGGCAGATCAACTTCCCCCACATAGACCGTATGACTGCCCCATAGAATTGCTTCCTGGAGCAGCGATTCCTTTCGGCCATGTTTACCCGTTGGCGGCTCCGGAATTAAAATCTTTACGAGAGTATATAGATGAGAATTTAGCCAAGGGGTTTATCCGACCATCTTCTTCACCAGCGGGAGCTCCAATATTCTTTGTAAAGAAGAAGGATGGTACTCTAAGACCCTGCATTGACTACCGGGAGTTAAATAAGGTAACCATTCGTAACAGGTACCCGTTGCCCCTAATTCCAGAATTGTTGGAAAGAGTTCGCCAGGCCAAGGTATTTACCAAATTAGATCTTCGTGGGGCATATAATTTACTCCGTATACGGCCCGGAGACGAATGGAAGACAGCTTTTAGATGCCGGTATGGACATTTTGAATATTTGGTGATGCCATTCGGACTCTGTAACGCTCCTGCTGCTTTTCAACATTTAGCCAACGACATTTTCAGGGATTTATTGGACCAATATGTGGTAATTTACCTTGATGACATCTTAATCTTTTCTGACTCCTTACAGGAACATCAGGAACATGTCAAGACCGTACTTAGACGTTTGAGAGATAATCATTTGTACATCAAACTCGAAAAGTGTGAGTTCCATTGTTCTGAAATTCAATTTTTAGGCTATGTTATCTCGCCTCAGGGATTGAATATGGAGTCCAGCAAGATCCAGGCAATCTTGGACTGGCCGGTACCAGGAAACATTAAGGAGGTACAACGATTCATTGGCTTTGCTAACTTTTATAGACGGTTTATCCGAAATTTTTCAGAAATTGTTCGTCCATCACTCTCCTCACCAAGAAGGGGAAGAAGTTTGAATGGTCTTCGCAAGCTCAGGAAGCCTTTGATCGCCTGAAGGGTTGTTTTACCACGGCTCCAATATTGATGCATCCGGATCCTGCACAGCCTTTTATCGTGGAGGTGGACGCGTCTGACTGTGCATTGGGAGCTATCCTCTCACAACGTACCGGAGACAAAGGTTTGCTGCACCCGTGTGCCTTCTTCTCTCGTAGGTTATCTTCTGCAGAACTTAACTATGATGTGGCAGATAAGGAACTTTTGGCAATTATTTCTGCCTTTAAGGAATGGAGACACCATTTGCAGGGGGCAACTCAGCAGGTAGTAGTACTCACGGATCATCGCAATTTGGAATTCCTTAAGTCTGCCAGGTGTCTTTCTCCTCGACAAGCTAGGTGGAGTTTGTTCTTGAACCAGTTTAATTTTATTATTTCGTACCGCCCAGGTTCACGTAATGGGAAAGCTGACGCATTATCCCGAATCCATACCGTGGATTCCGTGCCTGGGACCCCGTCGAAGACCATCTTGTCGGAGGCCAATTTCGTTGGAGTGCTCCGGAACCGGGACTTGTGGCAGGAGATCAAGCTGGCCTATGACAGTGACGTATTTCTTGCAGCTCCACCTGACAATGTGAATCTTGTCCTTCGGAATGGTGTGTGGCTTAGAGATCGATGTATTTATGTCCCAGAGGCTGTAAGACTTCGAGTTCTCAAATTGGTCCACGACTCTAAATTGGCTGGTCATAGGGGGGTACAGAAGACGCAGGAATTGTTAACTCGTTTTTTTTTGTGGCCTACCTGCTTGAAGGATGTGAATGACTATGTCCGCTCTTGTGAAGTTTGTGCCCGGTACAAGGTTCCTCGCGTTTCACCTACTGGTCTTCTTAAACCGCTACCTGTACCGTCTCGCCCTTGGGGGTCTATTTCGATGGACTTTATTGTGGAGTTACCCACCTCTGGTGGTAAAAATACTATTTTGGTGGTAGTAGATCGTTTAACGAAAGCTGCTCATTTCATTCCGTGTGCTGGTCTTCCCTCAGCTACAGAGACAGTAGATCTAGTTATCCAGAACATTTTCCGGCTGCATGGGGTACCAGATGACATCATTTCTGACCGGGGAATACAATTTACCTCTAGATTTTGGAAAGGATTTTGTTCTGCGCTCCACATTAATGTTTGCTTGTCTTCTGCATACCATCCTCAGACCAACGGGCAGACCGAACGGACAAATCAAACCTTGGAGCAATATCTACGCTGTTACGTCAGTCATTTGCAGGACGATTGGCTGAAGCTACTTCCTCTAGCGGAATTTTCGTACAACAACTCCCAAAGCAGTTCCACGAAGGTAACGCCTTTTTTTGCCAACCTGGGTTATCATCCAAGTATTTTGCCTAGGTCTCCGGTTACGATTTCGGTACCAGCGGTTGAAGACAGAGTGACGGCGTTGCAACGTAATCTTGAAGTTTTGAAGGACTCCCTGACCACAGCACAGGAGCGTTACAAGAAGTCGGCCGATAGATTCCGGAAACCAGCACCTATGTATAAGGTAGGAGACTCAGTTTGGTTGTCCACCAAGAATCTAAAATTGGGTGTTCCTTCGCAGAAACTGGGACAGAAATTCATCGGTCCATTCAAGATCACTGGGATTGTGAGCTCTGTTGCCTGTCGGTTGAAGCTACCACGGACTTTAAAGGTACACCCAGTATTTCATGTTTCCTTATTAAAACCAGTCTCTCCTAACACGTTTCAGGGACGTATCGTACCTCCCCCTCCACCAGTGTTGGTTGATGGCGAAGAACAATTCGTGGTACAGGATATTGTTAATTCGAGACTTCATAGAAACCGGCTTCAGTATCTAGTTAGATGGCAAGGTTACTCTCCTGAAAATGATTCTTGGGAACCAGTAAGTAACATCAATGCGCCTCTGAAGATTGCTCAGTTTCATCGGAGATACCCGGACAGGCCTGGTCCAGGACCGTCCGGAGGCCGTCTTTAGGGGGGGAGTAATGTCAGTATTCCGGGTTTTCTAGGTAACTTTGTCAATGATTTTGCCCTTTGTTAAAATGGAGTTTGCTGTTTTGTGTGCCCTACTTCCTGTTCGTTTGTTTAAAGCCTGGCTCAGGTGTTGGCTTCACTGCTGGAATATTCTGCTTCCGTTTCCCTGCAACCCAGCTGCTTTGTTCCTCACAGATCTTTTGTGTGTTTACCAGGAAAGTGCATAGCCTTATCTTCAGGTGTTTCTCAGCCACAGCAGTTTCTACCCATGGCTCTGGACATTCTCTGCATATGTAAGTTGCACAAAGTACTGTGTTATCACTAAACTGTTGACTTGGGAATTTAACCCTTGGTTCACTCCATCTGATAAGAACTGTGTTTCTGAACTGTTGCTGTTTAACCCTTTGTGCATTACCTCTGGTGAGAGCTGTTGGAACTGTTACTGGAACCTTACTGACATATGAACTTGTTGTTGGACTTCACTGAATTAAGCCACAACTGAGATTAACTTGTTCCTGGACCTCCCTGTGTTTTCTGCATACCTGGATCTGACTCTTCACACACCAGCAGTGTGTAAATCCAGCCACGTTACCGTTGCATCAGACTTACCTTGTGGTCACATTTGTGTGAGGACTCCGTCGTAAGAACTTTACCACCCTCGCTATAGAGGTTCAAAGACTTATATATCCGGATTCATATAACTGGACTTGTGTTATATATATATGGACTCATTGCATGTCACTACGGGTTGTTTGAATATTGTTTTTGGGTGTTTTGCTGTTTCACAAATACATTATTTGCATTCAAAGAAACCCGTCTCTGATTGTTCATTGCCCCACGCTATCAGAATCCTCGAGTTCCTACAATAGTATTACATAACGACAGTCCCACGACGATCCAGCTCTGCTACATCGCAATGACAGGCAGAGCCTGTCATCGCGACGCAGCACAGCTGATTACCTGCTTCCCCGCGGTGACGTCATCGGACTGACTGCTTTACGGCCGGGATTACCCAGCAGTCACTGCAGTTATCGCGAGAAACTGCATGTGACCGCCGGGGAAAGATGATGGCGGCCATGAAGCAGTCCAGCCCGTGACCGCCGGAGATCTTCTGCCAGGTAAGTGCCGCTGACTCCTGACAGACCCGACCGACGGACACTGACAGTGACAGTGACAATCCCGATTCCGGTATCCGATAAGACGAAAATATCGGAACTAAGTATCGAAAGGCCGATAGAGCTAATATCGGCCGATACCCGTTACTTGCGGTATCGTATCGCTCAACACTACTCAGGTCTCTTCATCAGGCTGAACTAATATTAGTTCAGCCTGATGAAGAGACCTGAGTAGTCTCGAAAGCTTGCAATTTGTTACCATCTTTTCAGTTAGCCATTAAAAGGTATCAACCACTGAGGACTCTCAAGTCTAAATATTTTTCTATCTACTGGCTAACACGTACGAAGATACACATCTTTCCTATAAGAAAAAGTTAACAATTAAAAATGAACATAATATCAAAAGACATAGAACAACTCACAAAATTTAAAAACAAAACACCAAAAATTGGTGATACAAATGAATTACAACACGCTCAGAATAAAGTCAATGTTTAATCTCAAAAAAGCCCTAAAAATGTGGAAAAGATATCTAATAAACTAAGTGCACGGTTGAGCAAGTGCAGACAAGAAATGCCTAATAAGACATATAATAATGCTTGTTAAATAAGAACACACAATATGATGAAGCAATAGCAAATTAAACAGGAAAATAACAAAATTGTGTTTTCTTGTTGTATGCGAATATATACTTCCAGCACAATGCACCAAATAACACAACTATGTGCCACTCGGTTGTTTTAAATGAAGAAATGTGGGTATAACTCTATATAGCAGATAACATCACCCCTGAGGAAGGCAGAAACAACGGTGGCGATATGCGCGGGATCTTCCAATCCTGGACATTATTTGCTTGACTGCACAATCTTTGTTTATTTGCCATTTCTGGCTAAGATCTTTGGGATTGCAGTCATTGGTGTTTTTGGTAGGTAATATACTCATAACACATGATTGTAGCCATCAGCTCATCATATATCTTTTTGCGTAGAGGGTATTTTCATTTTATGTTTCTTCCACCATTATTCCTGTTTCTAAAGACTAAATTACCTGACTGCATTAATATTTTTTATCTGCTTTATAGAGTTATACCCACATTTCTTCCTTTAGAACAACTGAGTGACACATATTTGTATTATTTAGTGCATTGTGCTAGAAGTTTACTTTTGCATACAAGAAAGCACAATTTTGTTATTTGCCTGTTTGATCTGCTATTGCTTCATCATATTGTGTGTTCACATTTAATAGGCATTATATATGTCTTGTTAGGCATTTCATATCTGCACTTGCTCAACTGTGCACTGAGTTTATTCGAGGTATTTTCTGCAGTCTTAGGGCTTTTTTTAGGTTAAACATTGACTCTGTTGTGAGCATGTTGTGATTCATTTGTATTACCAATTTTTGGTATGTTAATTGATTTTACATTTTGTGATTTTTTTCGACCTTTTTATATTATGTTAAAAAGCTTTTGATAATATATAGTTGATCCCTTTTTTCTTGGCATGCTTCTATTTCTCTGTTTATGCATCCTATTTGTTTTTGCAAGTCATGAGTCGATCACTTTAAATAGAGTGGTGCCCTCTTTCTACATTTTTATCCCTTTTCTTAACAATGTCCCGCATGAATGGATACCTCTCACTCCAGTACATATTATCAGAGGACATAGCAGTGTAGGTCAAGACAGGTAATTTTCAGGTTTTACTATCCATAATCCCTTTTACCTCTATCCTTTTCAGAACTTACATGACTATGATACATGACCTTGTTAAATTGGAAATTTTGACATAGTCATTAGGAAGCTATCAGTTTGACTGTGCTTTTAGAAATATTTGTAACCTTTACATTGTTTTGTTGAAAGTTTTTGGGGGCAAACTGTTAAGGACTACCTGTCACATTTGCTGCATGGATTTTTTGCAGATCTGCCATAACCCATATTCATTGGCTGGTAGGTCACTAAATAGAGACTTTATAAAAGTAGCATGTATACCTCAAAAATTGGGCCAATGTTGCTTTACAGTTTCCACAACAGCATAGAAAAGTTTTAAAGTATGTTTCTCAAAAGTGAGCAGGAAAATTATGTTTAGCAAAATAAATTTGCAGCCTGTGGAACAGACCTTTAAATAGTATATTGTTACCAATTGTAACTTTCTGCAGATTAAAAACTAATTTTCCTTTACCTTTAACCCCTTAGTGACAGAGTCAATTTGCTGCTTAATGACCGGGCCACTTTTTACAATTCTGACCACTGTCACTTTATGAGGTTATAACTCTGGAACGCTTTAACAAATCCAGCTGATTCTGAGATTGTTTTTTCGTGACATATTGTACTTCACATTAGTGGTAAAAAATGTTTTATAGGACTTGCTTTTATGAAAAAAATGGAAATATGGCGAAAATTTTGAAAATTTAGCAATTTTCAAACTTTAAATTTTTATGCCCTTAAATCAGAGAGATATGTCACACAAATTTCTTAATAAATAACATTTCCCACATGTCTACTTTACATCAGCAAAATTTTGGGAACAACATTTTCTTTTGTTACGAAGTTATAAAGGTTAAAAGTTGACCAGCGATTTCTCATTTTTACAACACCATTATTTTTTAGGGACCACATCTCATTTGAAGTCACTTTGAGGGGTCTATATGATAGAAAATACCCAAAAGTGACACCATTCTAAAAACTGCACCCCTCAAGGTGCTCAAAGCCACATTCAAGAATTTTATTTACCCTTTACGTGCTTCACAGGAACTGAAGCAATGTGGAAGGAAAAAATTAACATTTAACTTTTTTTGCAAAACTTTAATTCGGCATCAATTTTTTTAATTTCCACAAGTGTTAAAAGAAAAAATGAACCACAAAATTTGTTGTGCAAATTCTCCTGAATACGCCAATACCCCATATGTGGGGGTAAACCACTTTTTGGGCGCACAGCAGAGGTCGAAAGTGAAGGAGCGCCGTTTGACTTTTTCAAAGCAGAATTGGCTGGATGCCATGTCACATTTAGAGAGCCCCTGATGTACCTAAACAGTGGAAACCCCCAACAAGTGACCCCATTTTGGAAACTAGACCCCTTAAGGAACCTATCTAGATGTGTGTGAGCACTTTGAAACTCCAAGTGCTTCACAGAAGTTTATAACGTAGAGCCATGAAAATAAAAAATCGTTATTTTTTCCACAAAAATGATCTTTTCACCCCAATTTTTATTTTCCCAAGGGTAACAAGACCCCAAACTTTTTTGTGCAATTTGTCCTGAGCATGCTGATAGCCCATATGTGGGGGTAAACAACTGTTTGGGTGTATGGCAGAGCTTGGAAGGGAAGGAGCGCCGTTTGACTCTTTCAATGCAGAATTGGCTTGACGCCATGTCGCATTTGTAGAGGCCCCTGATGTGTCTAAAAAGTGGAAACCCTCCACAAGTGACCCCCATTTTGAAAACTAGACCCCCTAAGGAACTTATCTATATGTGTGGTGAACACTTTGACCCCCAAGTGCTTCACAGAAGTTTATAACGCCCGGGCGTGAAAATAAAAAATCATATTTTTTCCACAAACCTGATCATTTGGTCCCCAAATTTTTTATTTTCCCAAGAGTAACAGGAGAAATTAGACCACAAAAGTTGTTGTCCAATTTGTCCTGAGTGTGCTGATACCCCATATGTGGGGGGGACCACTGCTTGGGCGCACGGCAGGGCTTGGAAGGGAAGGAGCGCCGTTTGACTCTTTCAAACCTGGCTGGAATTGAGATTGGATGCCATTTCTCGTTTGAGAGCCCCTGATGCGCCTTAACAGTGGAAACTCCCACAAGTGACACCATTTTGGAAACTAGACCCCTAAGGAAGTTATCTAGATGTGTGGTGAGCACTTTGAACTCCAAGTGCTTCACAGAAGTTTATAACGTACAGCCGTGAAAATAAAAAATCATTTTTTTACTCAACAAAATATTTTTTAGCCTGCTATTTTTTTATTTTCCCAAGGGTAACAGGAGAAAGTGGACCCAAAAAGTTGTGCAATTTTTCCTGAGTACGCTGATACCCCATATGTGGGGTGGAACCACTGTATGGGCGCATGGGAGAGCTTGGAAGGGAAGGAGCGCCATTTTGTAATGCAGACTTTGATTTAATGTTCAGCGGGCGTCATGTAGTGTTTTCAGAGCCCTTGATGTGCCTAAACAGTAGAAACCCCCTGCAAGTGACACCATTTTGGAAACTAGGCCCCCCAAGGAGCTTATCTAGATGTTGGTGAGCACTTTGAACCCTCAACTGTTTCACAGAAATTTATAAACGCAGAGCCTTGAAAATAATCATTTTTTTCCTCAAAAATGATATTTTTTAGCCAGCTATTTTCAATTTTCCCAAGGGTAACAGGAGAAATTAGAACCCCAAAATTGGTGTGCAATATGTCCTGAGTACGCTGATACCCCATATGTTGGGGTAAAACACTGTTTGGGCGCACGGCAGGGCTCGGAAGGGAGGGAGCGCCATTTGACTTTTTGAACGCCACGTCGTGTTTGGAGACACCCTGATGTGCCTAAATAGTGGAAACCCCTCAATTCTAGCTGTTATGTTTTGGTAGCTGAGGAGGGCAGGAGCAAAAAAACCGCAAAGGTAGCCAAACACCAGAGAGGTTGGTATCTAATAGGTTGCAGACCCCTAAACTAACCGCACAAAAGAAGCAGCCGTGGGACGTTCCTACGTTGCCCTAGATGCCTCGTCACAGCCGGAGAGATTAGCTACCCCTGTAGATGGAAAGAGGAAAGCTAACTGCCCCAGAGTAGAGCCCCAAAGTATTAGGAAGCCCCCTAACATATAATGGCGGTTAGACAAGAGGAAAACACGAACACAGACAGAAAATAGAATGAGCAAATGCTGGGGCCCAAAACTGTCTAGATAGGATAGCACAGGAGAGAATACTGTCTGCAACCCAACAAAACCCTTGGAAAAATTCCAACACTTCTGAATCCAAAAATGCTGAGACCACACGTCTAGACCACCTATATCAGATCTCTGGTGTGAAAACGCAGCTACCCAGCAGTAAAATATCACATGAACTGAGCACAAGTGCAAATACAAAAAGAGAACAGAGACCAGCGCAAGCCCCCCAAAGGGGACCCGGCTGAACTCAAAAGCAAGGCCGCAAAAACAAGGGAACTCAAACCACAGAAAAAAAAATCAGAAAGTAACTTATCTGAATGATAGCAGGAGACAGCAGAAAAGAAAGCTGAATTCCAACCTAGACCAGGAAGTAACAATTGATCACCGGCGAGGATCATGGGAGGCCAGCTCACTTATATCAGGCCAGTCCATCCCCCTGTTAACCATTCATCCATTGCAGGTGGAGAACACTTGCTAGGTTCAATACCCTCAGCAACCACCAGAGGGAGCCTCAGCTCCGAAGTCGTCTCCAACACATTCACAACATCTAGCTCCAACCCTAACCCTAACACACCCCTAATCCCAACACTAACCCTAATCCTAACCCTAACCCTAATCCCAACCCTAATTCCAACCCTAATTGTAACCCTAACCCTAATTTCAACCCTAACCCTAATTATAACCATAACCCTAAGGCTAGTTCATATTGCGTTTTACCAGCCCGTTCAACACATAGCGTTGACGGGCTGGTAACGCGATCGCGTTATGCTATACCCGCTAGCGCAGAGGAATCAGCAGATTATTCATCTGCACTAGCGGTAACGGAGCCCAGACGCTGAAGGCCACGTCCGAGGCTCCGTCACTGAATGACGGTACGTCGCGAACGCATGCCGCTTTATGGCATGCGTCGCGATGCGCCCTCAAATGGGGGTGAATGGCAACATTAACGGACTGCGTTACACCGCATTATACCGCGGTGTAACGCAGTCTGTCTAACGGACTGCCATAACGCATTATGAACCCAGCCTAACCCTAACCCTAATTGTAACCCTAACCCTAATTATAACCCTAACCTAACCCTACTGGAAAAATGAAAATAAATAACATTTCTTTATTTTATTATATGCCCCTAAGAGGGTGATAAAGGGGGGTTTATGTACTGTTTTTTTATTTTGATCACTGTGATAGTTTATCACAGTGATCGAATTGTACTTTTCCTGTATGAATGAATCTGCCGGTAAATTTGGCGGGCGCACTGCGTATGTGCCCGCCATTTTTTTTTACAGGATGAAGAGGCCGGTAGCCTGGGACCTGCCGGAGGACAGGGGGGGACAGGGAGGTACAGGGGGGAGCAGGGGACCTGAGGACCCTATTTCTCCCCCCTCTGATGTGATCACACATCAGAGGGGCGAGAAAATACATGCAGGATCGCGGCTTTGTTTTTTCTTTTGTGATCGCCGTTATATGGTTAATAACAGCGATCGCAAAAGAGGGGAGACTGCGGGGGACCCTTATTATGTTCTCTAGGGTCTCGGCTACCCCTTGTAGCTACCCCTTGTAGCTACCCCTTGTAGCCGAGACCCGGAAAAAATCTGGCTCGGCGGGAGCACTGCGCACTGCGCAGGCGCCCGCCATTTTCTTTGCCGGAAAAAGACGCAGGGAGCTCCGGGAGACATGGGAGGCCTGGGGGGACACCGGGAGGCACAGGGGGCTAATCGGGGGTCCCGGGGACCCCATTTCTCTCCCCTCTGATATGCGATCACATCAGAGGAGAGAGAAATTAAATGGAAGATCACTTTTTTTTGCGATCGCCGTTATAGGGTTAATAACGGCGATCGCAAAATCGGGGTCGGTAAAAACCGACCCGAATCATGTTCTCTGGGGTAGCCAAGACCCCGGAAAAAATCCGACTCTGGGGGGCGCTATACACTTTCTCCACAGCGCCGTTAATTAACGGCGCTGTGGTTTAAGTACCCTTAACTACAGCCGTTAAAAGGCGTATCGGCGGTCGTTAAGGGGTTAAAGAAAGTAATTTTACAAATGGATGTACTTCCTATATCACTCTATGCATACAATTTAATATCAAGGCTTCACAGAGCGAAAAGCATATAATTACATGCTTCCTGTTTAAAGAGCTATAATTTAAATTTTTAATATTTGGAATTAGTTTTCTGTATGGTAATTCATAATATTTTTACACATATAGAGTTACAAGAATCTATGAGGATTTGATGGTATTACTTCATTAATCACTGTCTTTTTCTGTGAACTGCTGCATCCTATATTGCTAATTTTATTAGACATACTTATTGACAGCCTTAATATATTCTATAATGTAATATTTTTAGCGCCACTGTGAAATATGTAATAAGTTGAAGGGGTTGCACCATACAATTCCATCAATGTTTTCTATGAAATGTAAAATAAAATATACTCTACATACTGCATCAACTCCCAGAAATAATTTCTTGTCATCAAATTGTCTCACTAAATTAGCTTTAAATATGTCATTTTATATGACGTTTCAAAATAGACCATCATGTGAGTGTACATGAGGTGAGGGATTACACTATTTCTGACCTCTATATGACTTGTTTCGTGCATTTTTTTTAACTTTGGAAGTTTTATCTCTAACTTTCAGTTGTTTCTAAGATAGTGCGTTTAACCTTGCTGCGTTGAAGTCTCCCCTGCACAGTAAACAAAAACATGAGGGATTTCTGCTCTCATATCTCTATCCCTATAGAGTTTGGACACACCTGTTCTTACAAAGATTTTGCTTCCTATTTGAATGTGTACAGCTAAAGGACAAAGGGATACAAATGGAAACAATAAGTAAAGAAACAAGTGTAAAGTAAACCAGAATATGTGTTGAACCCAAGATTCCTCAAAGTCCTCTTTCCTACTCTGATTCTTCACATCGCTGGCATTTGCACAAGCAGCTTCATCTGGTAGTCATCAGGAATAGCTTAAAAAGAACAGGCATGGTTGGTCAAGAATTCATTTGTGTATTCACCAATATTCAGAAAGTGTTTGTCAACATCAGGTGTGTTTTGAAGAGGTAATAATGGTACACAGTTCAGTAGAGTGCTAAGCTCTATTCCACAACTGTTTTAAGCCAGAATATGGCAAGAGACACTCAAATAAGTAAAGAGAAATGAGAGTCCATCATTGCTTTAAGACATGAAGGTCAGCTAATCCAGAAATTTGCTAGAACCTTGAAGGTATTCTGAAATACCGTCATGAAAATCATCAATTAGCATGATAATACTGACTTCCATGAGAACAACAAGAAAAATAGACCAAGAATTACTTCTACTCCACAAGACCATTTCATCAGAGTTACCAGCCTCAGAAACCACAAGTTGACAGCACTTCAGATAACATGTCTCATAAGTTATGCACTGACATCGAGTAGCAAACCCAACTCAGGATCAATTGTCCAGAGGAGATTGCATAGAACTAACCTTTATCATCAAATTTCTGCAAAGAAACCACTACTGAAGACCGCCACAAAAAAGTAGAAAATACTTGCTTATGTCAAGCTACACAAGCAACACAAGTACTGTACAATAGATTGGTGGAAATTTATTCTGCAATCTACTGAGTGAAAATTTGAGCTTTTCAGTACAAACTTCCAAGCTTTTATGGCTTTTATTAGATGCAGAAAAAGTGAGCAGATGGTTATTTCACATGTGGAATCCATTGTGAAGCATTGGGGGTATTGTGGAGAGGGCGAGCTTTGCTTGGGACACTGTCGGTGATTTATTACAACTTGAACGCACACTCATCCAGCATGGCTACCAAAGTATTCTGGAATCACATGCCATTCCATCATTTGTGTTGCAACAAGATGATTATCCAAAGCTTTTCTTCAGGCTATATTAGGGCTATGTGACCATTAAGGATGGATTGCTACATTCGATGACATGGCTTCTACAATCACCTGCCTTTGACTCACTTGAGATGGTTTTGAATTAATTGGACTTCAGAGTGAAAGCAAAGCAGCCAACAAGTGCTCAGCAACTCTGGGTACTCCTTCAAGACAGTTGGAAAGAATTCCACGAAACTGCCTGATGAAGCTGCTTGACAGAATATCAAGGAGATGTAAGGCTATTATCACAGTAAATGGGGCAAAGGTTTAGGGTTAAACACATACTCAACATGTGCATCTTTACTCATTTATTCCATTCATGTTCCTTAATGGTTTTCTTCGGTCAGTCTGAATATTAGATATAGGTTATAAGAAATTTGAAAAGCTGTTTTTTAACATACAAAGTATTTTCTATCTAATTAATTAAATAAGATTTACTAACAGAAGTTTTATCAAACTCTCAGCAAGGAGAGCAGTGTTAGCGTTGGAGGAACGCACCAAATGAAATATATACAGTACAGCCAAAAGTTTGGACACACCTTCTCATTTAAAGATTTTTCTGTATTTTCATGGCAATAAAAATTGTACATTCACACTGAAGGCATCAAAACTATGAATTAACACATGTGGAATTATATATTTAACAAAAAAGTGAAACAGCTGAAAATATGTCTTATATTCAGGTTCTTCAAAGTAGCCACCTTTTGCTTTGATGACTGCTTTGCACACTCTTGGCATTCTCTTGATGAGCTTCAAGAGGTAGTCACCGGAAATGGTCTTCCAACAATCTTGAAGGAGTTCCCAGAGATGCTTTGCACTTGTTGGCCCTTTTGCCTTCACTCTGCTGTCCAGCTCACCCCAAACCATCTCGATTGGGTTCAGGTCTGGTGACTGTGGAGGCCAGGTCATCTGGCGTAGCATCCAATCACTCTCCTTCTTGGTAAAATAGCCCTTACACAGCCTGGATGTGTGTTTGGGGTCACTGTCCTGTTGAAAAATAAATGATGGTCCAACTAAACGCAAACCGGATGGAATAGCATGCCGCTGCAAGATGCTGTGGTAGCCATGCTGGTTCAGTATGCCTTCAATTTTGAATAAATCCCCAACAGTGTCACCAGCCAAGCACCCCCACACCATCACACCTCCTCCTCCATGCTTCACAGTGGAAACCAGGCATGTAGAGTCCATCCGTTCACCTTTTCTGCGTCGCACAAAGACACGGTGGTTGGAACCAAAGATCTCAAATTTGGACTCATCAGACCAAAGCACAGATTTCCACTGGTCTAATGTCCATTCCTTGTGTTCTTAAGCCCAAAACAAGTCTCTTCTGCTTGTTGCCTGTCCTTAGCAGTGGTTTCCTAGCAGCTATTTTACCATGAAGGTCTGCTACACAAAGTCTCCTCTTAACAGTTGTTGTAGAGATGTGTCTGCTGCTAGAACTCTGGTGGCATTGATCTGGTCTCTAATCTGAGCTGCTGTAAACCTGCGATTTCTGAGGCTGGTGACTCAGATAAACTTATACTCAGAAGCAGAGGTGACTCCTGGTCTTCCTTTCTTGGGCAGTCCTCATGTGAGCCAGTTTCTTTGTAGCGCTTGATGGTTTTTGCAACTGCACTTGGGGATACTTTCAAAGTTTTCCCAATTTTTCAGACTGACTGATTTTCATTTCTAAAAGTAATGATGGCCACTCGTTTCTCTTTACTTAGCTGCTTTTTTCTTGCCATAATACAAATTCTAACAGTCTATTCAGTAGGACTATCAGCTGTGTATCCACCAGACTTCTGCACAACACAACTGATGGTCCCAACCGCATTTATAAGGCCAGAAATCCCACTTATTAAACCTGACAGGGCACACCTGTGAAGTAAAAACCATTTCCGGTGACTACCTCATGAAGCTCATCAAGAGAATGCCAAGAGTGTGCAAAGCAGTCATCAAAGCAAAAGGTGGCTACTTTGAAGAACCTGCAATATAAGACATAATTTCAGTTGTTACACACTTTTTTGTTAAGTATATAATTCCACATTGTTAATTCAGTTTTGATGCCTTCAGTGTGAATTTACAATTTTCATAGTCATGTAAATACAGAAAAATCTTTAAATGAGAAGGTGTGTCCAAACTTTTAGTCTGTACTGTATAATTATAATAAGGTGCGTTCGCAACCCGGGGTCCAGTGTGCAGAGATGGAACCTGCTGCTTTGCAATGGCAGAACAAGATGGCTGGTGTTAGGGATTGAGTTCCCACTTCTGCACAAGGAGAATCTCGAGCCATCCCGGCTGCGGTCTCCCATTCGTCTCGGCCCGCAGTGGACTCTGCTTAGCTTAGATGTTGGTCCCAGCGTCTTGCCCAGTCTAGCAGTGTGCAGAGGATTACTGCTGCATTTCCAGGCTCTGCTATTGTGGCCAGTACTGGTTAGCGGCGAGCAGACGTCTTTAGGACAAAGTCCTTGTTTTCCCCTTCTGAGCATGCCCAGGGTGAGATCTCTCATTGGAGATCAGGGGTCACATGCTCAGGTACTGCAGCGGCTCCTATTGGTCCGCCAGGAAGGTCCTTGACTACTGGTGTTCTGGAACAGTTTCATTGGTCCTTGTTTCTGGCAGGTCCTGTAGCTGTTGCTATAAAAGGGGATGCATGGCTGAGCCGCCATGCGCTAGTGTCAATCTTTATATGCTATGCGCCAGTGTGGTCATGCGTGTGTGTGGTTAGGGCCTGGCTGAAATAAGCCCCTAGAATACCGACTTAATCGGTGAGGAGTTTGGTATGCTAGCTGGTCAGGGTTGGTGTCCTAGATGCCCTAGATTACCGGCATAACCGGTGAGGAGTTTGATTGCCGTATTCAGGGTCTGGCGTTCAGACGCCATAGATTGCGGGTGACTCCCGCGAGGACATTAGCGCATGATCACGTTCTATGTTCGCTTAGCAGTTAAATGTGTACCTGGGTGCCTGACAGGACACAGAAGTTTGTCTCAGCGGCTCTGTGACGTAACAGGGTTCGCTTTCAACGCTAGACAGCGCCCTAGCGTGTTTATTTTGCGACTCAGTTGTGTTTAGTGAGTTCGCACACATCGCCATATAGCGCTGTGGCACTACTTCAAGCGGCTCTGTGGATTAACAGAGTTCGCACATATTGCCACAGCGCATTACGGCGTTTATTTTGGCGAATCTGCGGGATAACAGAGTTCGCTTCTTGCGCCATTTTACTAGCAGCAGGCTCCGCCTGCACGGTGGACCCCAGGCTGCGAACGCACCTCTCCACAACATATATTTGGTGCGTTCCGCAGACCCTAACATACCACTAGCGCCAGGTTCTGGCTAGTAAAATGGCGGATGACCAGCGTCTACTACGGGACATCCAGCAGCTGGAGGGTAGGTTGGCGGCTCTTGAGCGCACAACCTCAGCTGTGGATGTTACCACAGTCGCTGTTCAGGCTGCTAGCGTGGCTGCAGCCAGTGTGTCCTCTGCCACCTCTGCTCCCACAATATCCCACCTCCCGCTTCCAGACAAGTTTGCTGGTGACAGCAAGCAATGTCGGGGATTCGTGAGTCAGTGCTCTATACAACTCGAGCTTCTGGCTGCACGTTTCCCCACGGATCGGGCACAAGTGGGCTTTGTAATATCTCTTCTGTCGGGCAGAGCGTTGGAGTGGGCCACCCCGCTGTGGGAGCGTGACGACCGTGTGGTGCGGAGTGCTTCTCGTTTTCTGGAGGCTCTAAAAAAGGTCTTTCTAGGATCTCAGGTTACCCATGATGCGGCGCTCCAACTTCTGGCAAGTTCACAGGGTTCATCCTTGGTCAGCTGTTTTGCTGTCCAATTTCGGACTCTGTCCTCGGAGTTGGACTGGCTGGATAAAGTCCTCATTCCAGTGTTTTGGAGAGGACTAGCGGGCCATGTGAAAGACGCCTTGGCTACCAGGGAGATTCCTGCCACACTGGAGAAGCTTATCGCCATATCTACCCGCATCGACCTCCGATTTTCACGAGCGGAGGTTGGAGCGGTCCCAGTGTAGGCAGAGGTTTCGGCTGGCTCCCACCTTCGCCAGACCTCTAGAATCTTCCAGCCAGGCGCCCGACTCCCATGAGGCCATGGAGGCTTCTTGAGCAGGACCTAAGTCCCGGGCCGCTCGAGTACCTGTGGTAACATCTGCCAGCAGTTAGGACATTATGCCAACAAATGTCCCCAGCAGTCGGGAAAACGGTCGCGTCTAATGACCTTGGGAGGAGGTTCACTAGACACTGCGGCATTTTCCACCAAGTTGTCCTTTAAGGGGACAATTACTGTAGGTCCATCCACGCTCACCTCCGAGCTCTGTGTGGATTCTGGAGCCGAGGGGAATTTCATGTCCTCTGCATTTGCTCTCCGCCACACTATACCTCTGGTGATGCTCGCTAAACCGGTGATGTGCGAGTAGAGAATGGATCAACTCTGCCCTCACAAATCACCCACCAGATGATCCCTCTCACTTTATCTATGTCCCCTTCCCATCAGGAGAGTATTTATTTTCTTGTCCTGCCCGAGGGAATAGACGAGGTGTTGCTGGGAGTACCTTGGCTCCGTTACCACTCTCCCCATATTGAGTGGTCTTCTGGGAGGATACTGGGTTGGGGTGATTCATGTAGAGGCAGGTGTGTCAGGGAGTGCGTTCAGGTCACCACCACAGAGATACCCGTAGATCTCACTTCTCTTCCTCAGTGTTATTGGTCATATGCAGACGTTTTCCCCAAGAAGGCGGCGGAGACTCTTCCACCTCATCGCCCCTACGACTGTCCTATTGATCTCTTGCCTGGAGCATAACCTCCTCGGGGAGAGTCTACCCCCTCTCGCTTCCTGAGACGGATGTCATGTCCCAGTATATTCAGGAGAATCTGGCAAGAGTGTTCATTAGGAATTCGGTGTCACCAGCAGGGGCGGGGTTCTTCTTTGTGCAAAAGAAGAATGGAGAATTACGTCCATGTATTGACTACAGGGGTCTTAACGCTATCACCGTCAAGAATAAGTACCCGTTGCCCCTAATCTCTGAGCTCTTTGATAGGCTCCAAGGAGCAAGAGTGTTTACCAAGCTTGAGCTACGTGGTGCCTATAACCTAATTCGCATCCGTGAGGGGGACGAGTGGAAGACAGCTTTTAATACCAGGATGGGCATTACTGTGATGCCCTTCGGGCTCTGTAATGCTCCCGCTGTTTTCCAAGACTTTGTCAATGATATGTTCCGGGATATGCTCTCCACCTCTGTAGTAGTCTATCTGGATGATATTTTCATCTTTTCACCAGGTACAGACTCTCACCGGAGGGATGTCAACAAAGTCTTCGACCTCTTACGGGCAAACTCCCTCTATGCCAAGCTGGAGAAATGTGTGTTTTAGCAGGAGTCCTTACCTTTCCTGGGCTATATCATCTCTGCCCAGGGATTGGCTATGGATCCTGCCAAACTACAGACTGTAATGGACTGGCAAGAACCCCATTCTCTTAAAGCGGTGCAGTGCTTTATGGGGTTCATTAGTTATTATCGCCAGTTCATTCCCCATTTCTCGACTGTGGTAGCTCCCTTGGTAGCCCTCACCAAGAAGGGAGCAAATCCCAAGTTGTGGTCTGAGGAGGTCTCCAAGGCGTTCTCTTCCATCAAGTCGCATTTTGCCAGTGCTCCCATATTACATCGCCCTGATGTTGATAAGCCGTTTATTTTAGAGGTGGACGCCTCTTCTGTTGGTGCTGGAGCAGTCCTTTATCAAATGGATGCTCAAGGTCGGAAGCATCCCTGCTTCTTCTTTTCTAAGACCTTTACACCAGCAGAGAGGAATTATTCCATCGGCTACATGGAGTTTCTGGCTATGAAGTTGGCCTTCTCTGAGTGGAGACATCTTCTGGAGGGGGCTCGTTTTCCCTTCCAAGTCTTCACCGACCACAAAAACTTGGTATATTTGCAAACGGCTCAGCGGCTAAATTCTCACCAGGCCAGATGGTCCCTATTCTTCTCTCGGTTCCACTTCACATCCATTTTCTCTCCGGTGAGAAGAATGGTCAGGCCGACGCTCTCTCTCGCTCCTTAGTGTCATCAGAGGAGGAGGATGAGGAGCCTCGGCTTATTGTCCCCGAAGAAAGCCTGAGAACTGTAGCCCCGGTTTCGCTAGAGTCTGTGCCTCCGGGCAAGACTTTTGTGCCCACTAATTTGTGACCGGAGGTACTCTCTTGGGCACATTCGTCCAGGGTGGGTAGACACTTTGGGGCAAAGAGGACAACTGAGTTATTGGCGAGGACATACTGGTGGCCACATATGGTCCGTGACGTCAGGGAGTATGTTCAAGCGTGTGTCTCCTGTGCCAGGAACAATTCTCCTCGACAACGGCCAGCTGGGTTACTTTTTCCTTTGCCGGTGGCAGACAGGCCCAGGGAGATGGTCGGGATGGACTTTGTGGTGGGCTTACCCAAGTCCGGGGTTGCACTATCATTTTGGTGATCACGACCACTTCTCCAAAATGGTGCACTTAGTGCCGCTACCACGGTTACCTTCTGCACGGGCCTTGGCAGCATTGTTTATTAGACACATCTTCCTCTACATGGTATGCCAGACAAGATTGTCCCCAATTTGCGTCTCGGTTCTGGAGAGAGTTGTGTCATCTACTC
The DNA here is from genome assembly GCA_033576555.1 of Oophaga sylvatica. Lineage (NCBI taxonomy): Eukaryota > Metazoa > Chordata > Amphibia > Anura > Dendrobatidae > Oophaga > Oophaga sylvatica. The sequence goes on along the minus strand of JARQOD010000004.1, from coordinate 258,356,173 downwards.
CGCATTGAGTTGAACCTCTCCTCTGCATATCATCCCGAGACGAATGGGTTGCTAGAGAGGGCCAACCAGACCTTGGTCACCTACTTGCGACATTTTGTCTCTGCCAGGCAGGATGACTGGGCATCCTTGCTCCCGTGGGCAGAGTTCACGCTAAACAATGCTGTGGCTGACTCCACCGGATAGACCCCATTCCTCTTAAATTACGGCCAGCATCCGCGGGTACCGGTGCCCATGCCCGTGGCTTCCACCGACTCCAGGGTGGCAGACTGGGCTGTGGAAGCACAGGATATATGGGACCGCACCCAGGATGCCATTCAGGCTTCCAAGGAAAGGATGAGGTCTTCTGCCGATGCCCATCGGCGTCCCGCTCCGACATTTGCTCCTGGCGACCTAGTGTGGCTCTCCGCCCGAAACATCAGGCTACGGGTGGAATCCACTAAGTTGGCACCCCGCTACTTGGGTCCCTTCAAGGTTCTCGAGCAGGTGAACCCTATGGTTTACCGTTTGGCCCTTCCGCCTCGCCTTGGTATCTCCGACACCCTCCATGTGTCTCTCCTAAAACCCGTGGTCATCTCCCGGTTGCCTGAGTCATCTGCCGGGACGTCGGGTTCGTCTTCGGACGACTACCAGGTGAATGCCATTGTAGGGTGCAAGGTGGTTCGGGGCAAAAAATTTTGTTTTGGTTGATTGGAGGGGTTATGGGCCTGAGGATAGGTCCTGGGAGCCTGCCGAGCATGTTCATGCTCCGCAGCTCATCGCTGCTTTTGAACGTAGCGAGGCCCAGAGAAGGGGGGGCCCTAGGAGGAGGGGTAATGTTAGGGGTCGAGTTCCCGCTTCTGCACAAGGGGAATCTCGAGCCATCCCGTCTGCGGTCTCCCATTCGTCTCCGGCCGCAGTGGACTCTGCTCAGCAGGGCCGGCTCCAGGATTTTAAGGGGCCCCGGCGAAAGAGTCTCAGTGGGCCCCCCGCCCCACATTAAGGCTATGTGCACACGTTCAGGATTTTTTGTGTTTTTTTTGCATTTTGTGGCAGTTTTCCGCTGCAAAAACGCTTAAAAAACTCATGCATTAAGCATCCTATTGTTACAATGCATTCCGCAATTTTTGTGCACATGCTGCTTTTTTTCCGCAAAAAAAACCGCATCGCGGAAAAAAATGCAGCATGTTCATTCTTTTGCTGGAATCGTGGCGATTCCGCCGCCATAGGAATGCATTGAACCCCTTACTTTCCCCATGTGGCTATGCCCACCATGCGCAAAATGAGTGGTTCATGTGCGGTTGGTACCCAGGGTTTGGAGGAAAGGATTCTCTCCTCCAGGCCCTGGGTACCATATCCATGTTACAATAATGAAAAAAAGTGATATTCTCACCTTCCGGCGACCCCCGCAGCCTTCCTGCCTCTCAGCGACGCTCCCGGCAACTCCCGTTCCCAGTAATGCCTTGCAACAATGACCTGTGATGACGTAGCGGTCTCGAGTGATGCTACGTCATCTGGGGTCATTGTCGCTATGCATTACTGGGAACGGGATCGGCCGGGAGCGTCGCTGAGAGGCAGGAAGGCTGCGGGGGTCGCCGGAAGGTGAGAATAGCACGATTTATTATTATTTTTTTTATTTTTAACATTAGATCTGTTTACTATTGATGCAGCATCAATAGTAAAAAGTTGCTCACACGAGTCAAACACTTGTGTGACTCGTGTGACCAACCTGTCAATCAGTTTTCCAAGCGATGCTACAGATCGCTTGGAAGACGCTAGCATTCTGCAAGCTAATTACGCTTGCAAAATGCTAGTTTTTAGCGGAATACACATACCAATGAAATGTGTATTTCCTGCGGCAGGGAGGTGCGGAATTGCCACAGAAATTTCCGCGGCAATTCCGCCACGTGTGCACATAGCCTAACACATACCACGATTCATGATGCATGGATACAGCAGAGAGATATATTTTTTTTTTCTTTTCTGGCAGTTGCAGCTGTTATCAGATTCATCTTATTGAAGTGTCACTATGCACAAAGCTAGTAGTTTATCACTTGGGACTCAAGTAGTGAGAGTCACACTTCAATAAGATGAATCTGATAACAGCTGCAACTGCCAGAAAAGAAAAAAAAAACTCGCCTGTTCTCACTACAGAGCCAGCTAATTGCTTTCACAGCAGGGAGCCGGCTTTGTTATCAGCTCGTTTACGGAGTCTGTACTCACTGTCTAGTCACTGACACAGAGCCTTCACCAGTAGGAGGAGCCTCAGCGAGCGCTGGAAATCTGTGCAGTGCTGGGACCATCTCTCTCTGTCAAGCTGCCTGCACACAAAGCTTCTGGCCTCTGCCTGCCGCCCGCCTCTTCAAATCTCCTCCTCGTCACTTCCTCCCTGGCTGCAGCACCAGTGAGAAGAGACAAGGGGGGGAGCTCTTCTGCACTCCACCAATCCTGACCGTCTGGATTCATATTGAAGCGCGTCTGCTGCTGTGAACATAAGTGGGCCCCCTCGTCTCGCCAGGGCCCCGGCACTTGCCCGGGTGTGCCGGGTGCTGACGCCGGTCCTGCTGCTCAGCTTAGACGTCCCAGCGTCTCGCCCAGTAAAACAGTGTGCAGAGGATTACTGCTGCATTTCCAGGCTCTGCTATTGTGGCCAGTACTGGTTAGCGGCGAGCAGACGTCTTTAGGACAAATAGTAGTAGAAACGTATGCACAGCCCTTAAGGAGGTGCCAGAGTAGTGCCCAAACCACTATATATATTAGAAAACTCTGCACTCAACTTGGTTGATGGTTAGACGAGCGGTGGACACCGCGTCTCCATCACAGCACTGGACGGCATCACATCCTCCATAAGATCTCCACAGACGACATTCCACCTCTCATAAGATCTCTACGTAATACTGTTACTTACCTGTGCCTAAGGAATGATAAGCCGACATTGGTCTATCTATATCCAATTGAATCTAAGATGACGGTTATTACTCTACAGGGTAGCTGATGAAGGTTGTGTGACCGAAACGTCCCTCCCTGCATACTATTTTGGATAATAAACATTATTTCATCCCAAGTTGAGTGCAGAGTTTTCTAATGTCTTTAGGACAAAGTCCTTGTTTTCCCCTTCTGAGCATGCCCAGGGTGAGATCTCTCATTGGAGATCAGGGGTCACATGCTCAGGTACTGCAGCGGCTCCTATTGGTCCGCCAGGAAGGTCCTGTGACTACTGGTGTTCTGGAACAGTTTCATTGGTCCTTGTTTCTGGCAGGTCCTGTAGCTGTTGCTATAAAAGGGTGGCATGGCTGGGCTGCCATGCGCTAGTGTCAATCTTTATATGCTATGCGCCAGTGTGGTCATGCGTGTGTGTGGTTAGGGCCTGGCTGAAATAAGCCCCATGAATACCGACTTAATCGGTGAGGAGTTTGGTATGCTAGCTGGTCAGGGTCGGTGTCCTAGATGCCATAGATTACCGGCATAACCGGTGAGGAGTTTGATTGCCGTATTCAGGGTCTGGCGTTCAGACGCCATAGATTGCGGGTGACTCCCGCGAGGACATTAGCGCATGATCACGTTCTATGTTCGCTTAGCAGTTAACTGTGTACCTGGGTGCCTGACAGGACACAGAAGTTTGTCTCAGCGGCTCTGTGACGTAACAGGGTTAGCTTTCAACGCTAGACAGCGCCCTAGCGTGTTTATTTTGCGACTCAGTTGTGTTTAGTGAGTTCGCACACATCGCTATATAGCGCTGTGGCACTCCTTCTAGCGGCTCTGTGGATTAACAGAGTTTGCACATATTGCCACAGCGCGTTACGGCGTTTATTTTGGCGACTCTGCAGGATAACAGAGTTCGCTTCTTGCGCCATTTTACTAGCAGCAGGCTCTGCCTGCACGGTGGACCCCAGGCTGCGAACGCACCTCTCCACAACATATATTTGGTGCGTTCCGCAGACCCTAACAGCTGGTGAACGCCAAAAAGCTTGTGGGTTAGATGTCACCCAGTGTGAACAGCGGCGAACTCTGTTACTTCACAGAGGCACCGCAGCAAAGTAATAGCACGCTGTTCCCTGTTGGATGTCACAGTACACAGCAGCTATGGTGCGAGTGAGGTCTCTAGGCTCAACCCATAGAACGCGTGGACTTGAGTCTGACCGGACCCACAATGCGCACGGCGTCGCACTAGTGACCCACTACTTGGTGCTGAGTGGTAGCAAAAGACAGCTAACTAAAGCGCACAACGAGTTGGCGCAAAACAAGAGCAAAAGCTCAACTGACCGCAGAGTGGTACCAAAAGGTGTGTGCCAGAGAATGTGGATTGACTGTGCCCTGTAAACAGCCGGTGCTAAGCAGCACACGTGGCCGAGACAGGCGCTAGGTGAAGCCGAGTATAAATCTGCCTGACTAAGGAAAACTAGATGATCATACACGCCGACAGGGCGGCAGGTTCTCGGCCCAAACACACGTACATACACAGAGTGGTAGCATATCCACTTGCTCACACACCACATGATTTATACTAGCGCACGGCCATGTGATCTTTTTTTAACCGAAGCTTTGCAGGACCTTGCTGATGGCCCAATCCGAACTGCTTGAGGACCTGAGCATGTTACCTCTGACCACCAATGAGCTGTCGTCTCATGGGCATGCTCAGATGGAGAAAAGCAGGACTTAGTCCCAGGAGCGTCTGCTCGCTTCTGACTAATGCTGGTTGCTATAGCTGAACCTGGGACGGCAGCAGCAACCAAACGCATAGCCTTAGCCTGAGCAAGACGCTGGGACCGATGTCTCTGCCAAGCAGGATCCTCTGTGGCAGTGGAAGAATGGGAGACCGCAGAGGACATGGCTTGAGATTCCCCCTGTGCAGTGGTGGGATCTCGACGCCTAACAAGCAGTCTATTACTTGTGTTGATTTAATTAAATAATAGTTTAACTTAATAATAGATTAACAACACAAATAGATTTCATTCATGGTTATTTTTGAAAAGAGATCAAGAATATACAAATATGTGGAACAGCACGCAGATGCAATTATTTTGAAGAAAAGCTAATTATTGTCATATGATTTCTATAAAAATAGTAAGCCTTTCAATACTCTATTATACTTTGAAACCAATATTTTGATAATTTTGTTTAGATTCGATTTTGTATGTAATGGATAATTAAACTACAGTATGATCAATAAATAGAAACTTTCTAAGATTTAAAGAGGTTGTCCATTGAAGACAACTCCTTTCTGGAATCACTCTGAGGGAATATGGATGGATGGAAATTTCCTGGGATCCCCCTTAATAAGCCACAGGAAGGGTCCTCTCACAAAGGATGGATAAAGGCCATTTCTGTAGTACTACCATATAATACTAAATTTATCCTTTCGTGCCCGCTGCAGAGGAAATATATGGCTGTTACTATCCTACTAATTGCCAAAGATATTATAAAAAAGGGGTTGATTTTGAATGCGATCCCTGATCTTACAATATGGCATATGGGCAATGTAGAAGGCATTGCAAACTCAGGACATTTCTTTATAGATGACAATCAATTTCTCATGGGCTGAAGTACTTGATCAATCAATCAAGAACATGATATTTATTCTGTATTTAATACCACATGTTTCTCCATAGAGGGTGCCTTAGGTGAAATATATTTAGAATTGAGAGTCCTCAGTGGTTGATACCTTTTAATGGCTAACTGAAAAGATGGTAACAAATTGCAAGCTTTCGAGACTACTCAGGTCTCTTCATCAGGCAAAGACTAATGCAAAATCTGAAGAATCACATATTTATACACAACACAGCACATTGAAAGAATTCACTTCTGACTGAAGTGTTGCATTTATTCCAAGTCAACAATCATGACAAGTCAGCCATTTCAATCCAATCTGTTATTCTAATACTTTGTTGCAATATGAATGTTTTTCCCAAATAAACCAAAACTACTATGCTCCTTTGTTTATTCTGGAATACTTATGACCTGCTTAAGTGTGTTGCTGTATGTTTTACATTCATCCTCATGCAATGCTATAAACTATTCGTTACATATAGTTTGAGATGTGGAAACACATTAGTGGATAGAATAACTGTCATTATTAAAAGAATTCCTAATCCCTCCTTTGGCAGTTGTATGTGTGTTATAAATCAAACTGTACCACTGTTCCTAAAGCAGCCAAGTATTGAGACATGAACACTGGGAATTAATTAATCAAAATGTATCCTTTATTAAACACTATTGAAATTGACATATAACATTGCAATATAAACAGATGTCTCTAGTGCGGGGAACTCTCTAAGGTACAGATCCAGCATATAAAAATTATACTGACCAAGTGCAAATATGCAGAGAAAATAGCAAATTAGTGATGAGCGAATATGCTCGTTGCTCGGGTGGTCTCCAAATATTTGGAAGTGCTCAGAGATTTAGTTTCTGTCACCGCAGCTGTATGATTTGTGGCTACTAGACAGCATGAATACATGTGGGGATTGCCTGTTTGTTAGGGAATCCACACATGTATTCAGACTGTCTAGCAGTCGCAAATCATGCAGCTGCGGCAACATAAACTAAATCTCAGAGCACTTCCAAATACTCGGAGATCACCCGAGCAACGAGTATACTTGCTCATCACTAATCTGCTATTTTGTCTGCATATTTGCACTTGGTCAGCATAATTTTTATATGCTGGATATGTACCTTAGAGAGTTCCTCACAAGAGAGACATCTGTTTTTATTGCAATGTTATATGTCAATTTCAGTATACTCGCTCATCACTAGATATGATAATACTGCAATTGACCCTTTTCAGCTGTACAACAACCTAATCTGGAGACAGTTAAATGCATAAATAAATGCATATGCATGCAATGAAGAGGAGGTAATATCTAGCCCAAGACATTATACTATTCCTTTAAAGTGCTAGTGCATAGAATAATTTCATTGAGTTAGTAGGACCAAATAATCAAATACCATAGTGTCATAATGGCAAAAGTATAAATAAATTTTTGTGCTGATGGCATACACCTATTCCTTATAGATCAATGCTATTTAGCTAATCATAGAATAAAAACTGCCACTGGCTGTATGTTGGGTATTATAATCAGAACCTAAAAATAAAGGTAGGTGCTGACATGATTGTCACACGTCCCTCTACCCTAACACATGTTTCATCCACACATTTTCAGTGGGCGTTCTGTGTGTTTCAGATTTAATGCGGTTAAAAATGTTATGTCTTACTGATGTGTGTGTGACATCTGTACCGGTGCCACTCCACTTTATTTCTGCTTCACTCGTTGGCTGACACAGAGTGACTCTTCAGTAGCCATGTTTTAAATTTCTGACTGTTATGATTTGGTAGCTGAGGAGAGCAGGCAAAAAAGGTAATACACAAGAGAGGTTGGGAACTATTGGATTGCAGTACCCTGACTAACCACCACAACTAAAGGCAGCCGTGGAGCGTACCTACGTTGGTCCTAGACGCCTCGTCACAGCCTGAGAAGCTAACTTCACCTAAAGATAGAAAGAGGAAAACTATCTGCCCCGGAGCAGATCCCCAAAGAACATAGGAAGCCCCCAAACATGTCATGGCGGTTAGACAAGAGGAAATACAGACACAGACAGAAAATAGTATGAGCAAACGTTGGGGCCCAATCTTCCTAGACAGAAAAGGATAGGAAGGTCACTTACTGCAATCCGAAAAACCCTAAAAAAATACCAACACACTAATTGCAAAAACACCTGAGATCACACGACCTCTACCACCTAAATTAGTTCTCTGGTGTAACAAAACTAAGCCGCAGCCACAGAAAAAACTGGAAAAGGCAAATGAACAAACTGGCTGAACTAAACTGAGAGGAGCACAAGCCCCCGGGGGGACCTGGCAGACCCCCACAGAAGTGCAGGACAAAATGCAAAAAGCAAGTACAAAAAACTAAAAGAAGAAAATGTCTTATCTGTTAGCAGAAGATGCAGGCACAAAACAGCAAGCTCCAAAGTGAACCAGGAACAAAAGTTGAGACCAGAACAATTGATCACCGGCAACCCTGATGGGAGGGAACCTCCCTTATATAAGACCAGTCAGTAACACCTGATCGCCAATCTTCACAATCTTCATTGAATAGTTCAGTACTGTTTGTAACCACCAGAGGGAGCTTCTGCTCAGAATTCATTTCTAGCACATTCACAACAGTACCCCCCACTTGAGGAGGGGTCACCGAACCCTCATTTGGGCAACCAGGTCGGTCAGGATGAGCTCTGTGATACGCACGGATGAGTCTTCTAGCATGGATGTCCGAAGCAAACACCCAAGAATTGTCCTCCTGACCATAACCTCTCCACTTAACCAAATACTGGAGTTTCCGTCTAGAAAAACGAGAATCCAATTTTTCTCAACCACATACTCCAGATTGCCCTCAACCAAAACAGGGTCAGGAGGTACAGCCATAGGAACCACTGGCTCGACAAACCTCTTCAATAAGGACTTGTGGAACACGTTATGGATCTTAAATGTCCCTGGAAGAAGTAAACGAAAGGAAACAGGATTAAGAATCTCCATGATCTTATAAGGTCCAATGAACCTAGGCTTAAACTTAGGAGATGCAATTCTCATAGGGATATTTCTTGAGGACAACCAGACCAAGTCCCCCACTTCAAACCGAGGACCATCAGTCCTATGCCGGTTGGCAAACCGCTGGGCCCTCTCCTGAGAGAGGGACAACCTCTCCACTACCTGGTCCCAAATCTGCTGCATACGCTCCACAACAGAGTCAATGCAAAGTGAATAATCATGTGCACAGCCGTATAGGAGTATCTGAGTAGGTTCCCACACCATATAAATATAGCAAATAAACTCAGAAACTATGCCCGGAATATCAGGTTTAAGTGCACGGACTAGCGGCGGATACCGCGTCCACCGCAGGCACATTTTTGCTCCACCGGGACCCCCCAGGTAACCGCTGCCATATTTGATCACCTATATCGAACAGAATTTAAACCTGATATTCCGGGCATAGCCCCTCTTTTGCTGGGTCCACCTACTCACAGTAGTCCATGTGACTGATGAAGGTCCAAGTTCAGGACCGAAACGTTTCTGTTATTACTGTGGACACGATTAAAAATCATCACTCTACTGAAGTTGAGTTCTGAGTTTATTTGCCACAACAGAGTCAACACCTGGACAGACAGAAGCCTCCGTCTGTCCCGAAGAAAATCGAGGGTGAAACCCAAAATTGCAGAAAAATGGAGACATCAAGGTTGCAGAGCTAGCCCTATTATTAAGGGCAAACTCAGCCAAAGGCAAAAAAGAGACCCAGTCATCCTGATCAGCAGACACAAAGCATCTTAGATAAGTCTCCAATGTCTGGTTTGTTCTCTCAGTTTGTCCATTGGTCTGAGGATGAAAAGCTGAGGAGAAAGACAATTGAACACCAAATTTAGAACAAAAAGTCCTCCAAAATCTGGAAACAAACTGGACTCCTCTATCAGACACAATGTTCTCAGGAATACCGTGTAACCGAACCACGTGCTGAAGGAACAAAGGCACCAATTCAGAGGAGGAAGGCAACTTAGGTAATGGCACAAGGTGTATCATTTTGGAAAACCTATCACAAATCACCCAGATAACGGTCATTCTCTGAGAAACAGGGAGGTCGGAAATTAAATCCATAGAGATATGGGTCCATGGTCTCTTGGGCACAGGCAATGGCATCAACAAACCACTAGAGCGAGAGCAAGGCTTGGAGCGAGAGCAAGCCCCGCAGGACTGCACAAATTCCCTGACGTCACGAGACAAAGTAGGCCACCAAAAGGACAGACTAACCAAGTCTCTGGTACCAAAAATTCCGGGATGACCGGCCAATGCGGAACATTCGAGAGAAAAAAGCACAAGGGTTACTTTTACCTGATGTTTGGCTACTTCCAGCCAATGTCTCCACTCTTCAAAGGCCCACTTCATGGCCAATAACTCCCGATTACCCACGTCATAATTACAATCAGTTGGAGAAAATTTTCGAGAGAAAAAGGCACAAGGGTTACTCTTAGAGGTCTCTGGATCTCTTTGGGACAAAACGGCACCTGCCCCAATTTCAGAGGCATCAGCCTCCACCTGAAACGGTAGAGAAACATCAGGCTGCCGTAGAACAGGAGCAGAAGTGAATCTCTGTTTAAGTTCCTGAAACGCAGAGACTGCCTCAGGAGGCCAATTCACCACATCAGAACCCTTTTTGGTCAAATCAGTCAATGGTTTAACAATAACAGAGAAATTACCAATAAATTTACGATAAAAATTGGCAAAACCCAAGAATCTCTGAAGAGCCTTTCATGAAGTAGGTTGGACCCAATCACAGATGGCCTGAACCTTGACCGGGTCCATTTCAATAACAGATGGAGACAAAATGAATCCCAGAAATTAGATCCTCTGTACGCCAAAAAGACACTTTGATCCCTTCACATACAGAGCATTCTCTCTCAAAATCTGGAACACAGTCCGAACATGTTTCACATGAGAGTCCCAATCATTGGAAAAAATCAAGATATCATCCAAATAAACAATCAGAAATTTATCCACAAAATCCCTGAAAATGTCATTCATGAAGGACTGGAAGACGGAAGGAGCATTAGTGAGCCCAAAGGGCATCACTAGGTACTCGAAATGCCCCTCTGGGGTATTTAATGCCGTCTTCCATTCATCCCCATGCTTAATGCGAATAAGGTTATATGCCCCCTGAGGTCAAGCTTGGTAAACCAAGTAGCACTTTTCACCCTGGAAAACAGGTCAGAAATCAAGGGTAATGGATATTGATATTTCACAGTGATATTGTTCAAGAGACGATAATCAATACACGGCCTTAATGAACCATCCTTTTTGGCCACAAAGAAAAAACCGGCACCCAAGGGTGAAGAGGATGGTCTGATATGACCCTTCTCCAATGACTCCTTGATATAAGACCGCATAGCGTCATGTTCAGGTACAGACAAGTTAAAAAGGCGACCTTTAGGGAATTTACTACCAGGCACTAATTCAATAGCGCAGTCATAGCTCCTATGGGGGGCAAGGATGCAGATTTACTTTCGCTAAACACATCAGAAAAATCAGTCAAAAAGTCAGGAACATCCTGAGCCTGAGGGGAGGCAGAAAAAACAGGAGTGTTGGCATTAACACATTGGCAGCCCAACTGGTTACAGACACAGATTTCCAATCCAAAACAGGATTATGAGACTGTAACCAAGGGAAACCCAGTACAATAATATCATGCAGATTATACAGCACCAAAAATTTGCAACTCTCCTGATGATCAGGTTCAACCCTCATTATCACCTGAGTAGAGAACTGGGGTTTATTCTCAGCTAAAGGGGTAGAATCGATCCCCAGTAGGGGAATAGACTTCCGTAGGGGTATCAAAGGAAACCCACAACGTTTAGCAAAATCAAAATCCATCAGGTTAATAGCTGCTCCCGAATCAACAAAAGCCTGAGCAAAAAATGTGGAAGGGAGCAAATCAGGGTAACAGTCAACAAAAATTTAGTCTGAACACTACCCAAGACAACCGAACGTGCAAAACGTCTTCCCCGCTTAGGGCAGACTGAAATAGCATGAGAGGCATCACCACAGTAGAAACATAACCCATTGCGTTTTCGAAACTCATGATGCTGTGCCCCAGAAGCCACTCTATCACACTGCATGGGTTCAGAAGCTGGTTCACAAGGCAACACTATTCCACCATACCTCTACGCTCACGCAAACGTCTGTCAATTTGAATCGCTAATGACATAGAATCTCTGAGACCAGAGGGGACAGGGAATCCCACCATAACATCCTTTACATTCTCTGACAGACCCTTCCGAAAAATGGCTGCCAAAGCATCGTCATTCCATTTGGTCAGGACTGCCCACCTTCGGAATCTCTGACAGTATAACTCAGCGTCCTCAAGCCCCTGATTTAATGCCAACAAGGCTTTTTCAGCTTGATCAGTGACATTAGGCTCATTGTACAATAACCCCAGAGCCTGAAAAAATGCATCAACATTACTCAAAACAGGGTCCCCAGGTGTCAGGGAAAAAGCCCAATCCTGAGGATCGCCACGCAGGAGAGAGATGACAATTTGAACCTGCTGTGCTGCGTTCCCTGAGGACTTAGGTTTTAAGGCAAAAAATAACTTACAGTTATTTTTGAAATTCAGAAATTTAGATCGATCCCCCAAAAATAAATCTGGCATGGGGATCCTAGGTTCCACAACCGGCAACCTAGCAAGATAGATAGCAATAATCCGAACTTCAGTGGCAAGCTGATCCACACGGCCAGACAACTGTGCAAACTCCATTGAGAGAAAAAAAAATCCTCCTCAGCTCCCAGAGATACAGAGGGAAAAAAAAAATTCTCTGACAATCTTCTTTCTTTCACACTATTTTTCCCTTCTGTGAGTACCAAAAATTATCAGTTTTAGGCCAGTGATACTGTTATGATTTGGTAGCTGAGGAGAGCAGGCAAAAAAGGTAATACACCAGAGAGGTTGGGAACTATTGGATTGCAGTACCCTGACTAACCACCACAACTAAAGGCAGCCGTGGAGCGTACCTACGTTGGTCCTAGACGCCTCGTCACAGCCTGAGAAGCTAACTTCACCTAAAGATAGAAAGAGGAAAACTATCTGCCCTGGAGCAGATCCCCAAAGAACATAGGAAGCCCCCAAACATGTAATGGCGGTTAGACAAGAGGAAATACAGACACAGACAGAAAATAGTATGAGCAAACGTTGGGGCCCAATCTTCCTAGACAGAAAAGGATAGGAAGGTCACTTACTGCAATCCGAAAAACCCTAAAAAAATACCAACACACCAATTGCAAAAACACCTGAGATCACACGACCTCTACCACCTAAATTAGTTCTCTGGTGTAACAAAACTAAGCCGCAGCCACAGAAAAAACTGGAAAAGGCAAATGAACAAACAACTGGCTGAACTAAACTGAGAGGAGCACAAGCCCCCGGAGGGGACCTGGCAGACCCCCACAGAAGTGCAGGACAAAATGCAAAAAGCAAGCACAAAAAACTAAAAGAAGAAAATGTCTTATCTGTTAGCAGAAGATGCAGGCACGAAACAGCAAGCTCCAAAGTGAACCAGGAACAAAAGTTGAGACCAGAACAATTGATCACCGGCAACCCTGATGGGAGGGAACCTCCCTTATATAAGACCAGTCAGTAACACCTGATTGCCAATCTTCACAATCTTCATTGAATAGTTCAGTACTGTTTGTAACCACCAGAGGGAGCTTCTGCTCAGAATTCATTTCTAGCACATTCACAACATGGGACTATTGCTCTGGCAAGTCCAGAAACTATGGGTTAAATTCTATTAGTTTGTGTTTTTTCCTGCTGTCAGCACAATGTCAGGCTACTCACTATTTAAACCCCTGTGAATCAGCTCCCACACCTGATTTATCCTGTTCTCTGACATTGGCTTGATTTTTCACCACCTGCTTTCTTCTTGATTTTACCTCTGATGTGTTCTTTTGGTATTGACTCCATGTGATCAACTTGATACTAGCTATATCCACCGCTGGCAGCTTACTTAGTGGCCCAAGCTCACAGAGGCTGAGGGGCCCTGATTTAAGTCCAGATCTCCCTGTACACGGGGATAAACAATGAAAGCAAGGACAACCTGTGGTGTCTGGTAAATGGAATGGTTTGCACTAAGTTTGTTGGTGGAAGCCCTACCAATAGCTACCAGTCTTCCACAAACCATGCAACTTTGACAGTATGTTGAATTTGTTACCTTGCCTCGGTGGGATCATGGACTGATTCTTCCTGGTGTGGAACTGAGGAGCTATACTGTGCGGTGTGAGCTAATCAAAAGTTTCCTCTCTGTTACTTCACCTCCCTCTCACAACATGAATCTCACGCATATGCAAAGGAATAGAGAAGAGAATGGTTTTCTTTAATATAGTAAAATTGACTAAACAAAAGTGATATGCAAATTAAAAATGTATTGACCCTCTTAGTTCAGTGGAAGAGCTAAATTATTAGGGAGAGAACTGTCAATCCAGACAAACAGGCGGGAAAGAGCTGTCCCCAGTACTCATCAGTCGGACTATTCTCTCTTGCTGCTTGTTCCCCAGCAGCTTTTAACTATGTTTTTCTCTGAAATCATACAGTCAGTTTCTGATACATGCAGCCAATGGATTGGTTAGAATGGATCAGTTGTAAGGTTACTTTTATGCATACTTGATATTATTCTACAAGAGCACAGCAATGCAAATTTCTAGACAAACTGTCTGCTCAGGTGAACTGTATAACATAAGATAAGGTTATTGCATTCATATGTGTGTAATTGACACATATGAGTCCTGAAGACTGTGAGCCCTCGCGGGCAGGGTCCTCTTATCCTTCTGTACTTATGCGTCCCTTGTCTAGCACATGTTTATTGTATCTGTCTATATTTTTCCCCTTTTCATATGTAAAGCGCCATGGAATAAATGGCGCTATATAAAATATATAATAATAATAATTGACAAAAAGGAGCTTTGAAGCAAATAAAGCACACAGTAGTATAACTTCTAAATTATCAGAAACAATGGCTTTATAGGTTATATAACGTCTTTCTTAAGTTTTCTATAACATCTAGTGAGTCTACAGTCTATGTCTAGTTGAAATTTCAAGGTACATTCAGGCTATTAAAATAAACAGGTTTAACTTTGATCTCATATTCTACTTAAGAATACATTGTCATCACAGTGTGTTCTTTGCACAGAATGAAAAAGAAAATTAGGGCATGCAAATGTATTTTGTTAGAACACACTCTGAAGATTATTTCACTTTTGATTGATACTTAGGCAAAGTGTATTGGGTGTTAGGGAAATATATTTGATAGCTTATTTTATGATTGAAATACATTCATTTTCAAGTGCTTCAGCATAACAAAGTAAAGGAATACAAGAGGATCACTATATGAGAGATAGTTATAGTATGTAGTGCGATGGGTTGGAAAAAATTTACTTCTTGGAAATCTTAAATTGCCCTTCTTTTTTATGGTTTTGTAAGAATTTCTCAAAATGATACTGTACTGTCAACAGCCTTTGCATAAATCATTAATATACGTGCATATAAAAAACTTTGTAATATGTCTTATCAAAGAATTCTGCTTACTTCTTCAGTTATGAAACACTTCTTGCTATACCTCCTGCCTCTTGAAATTGTCGTCAACTCTAAAGAAACAACTCAAATCCATCTTGATCAAACAAGACAGACTGCTATCTTCCTTTCCCTGTTGCATCATGTGACACAGCCTGTGAAGGATGGCACCAGAGAGATCACACAGAATCCCACCGCTGCCACCCTTTTTGATAAACCCGCACCTCGCTACCCCACCTGACGTCACTATTACGTCAGATGAATCACATAATGCGGTCTTACTACTTTCACCAACGTGATGTTCCACACCCCTTGGGGTCATGAAAGGTCAGCTTGGTACAGTTTTACACAGACGCCCCAGAGAGGCACGGGAAGTGAGAGGATGCGACCCATTCAGTCATTGACGTGGCACCACACTCGCTTACAACTCTGACAGGCCGAGAGGCACCTATCTCTAGCATCAGTGAAGCAGAGCACTGCCAGCCCTTTAAGACTGCCATCAGTTCCTTGTTAGATATAAGCCTGGTTCATTAACCCCTTAATGTCCACTGACGTGCAGAGTCCGTCATGGCAAGGTGCCAGTTCCGGCACCAGGACGGACTCTGCACGTCATGCCTTTGATCTACCACTGCGTGTAAACACGCAGTGGTAGATCAGTGCCGACAGCTGTCATAGACAGCTGACAGGCACAGCAAGCGGTGCGGGGACCTTTGCCGTCGGTCCCCGCACCCACAGCGCTGTGATTGGTCAGTCAATCTGACTGACCAAACACAGCAGTGATCGTGCAGGAGAAGCTGAAATTTCAGCTTCCCCAGCACGATCAGTGCAGGAGCCGGCGCTGCAGTGGCCAGGCTTCCTGCACTGACAGCCAGGAGCGGAGCCCCCACCGCCCCTGGCTGTTAACCCCCTGACTGCTGCGATCGAGCGCGATCGCAGAGCTCAGGGGGGGAGGCAGAGGGTCGGGAGCTCCCTCTGCCTCAGATCAGCGCCACCGCAATGTATTTGTAGGGCCTGATCTCTGCCTTGATGACCCGGGGGTTGTCATGACAACCTCTGGGTCATCTAGCTACGGGAAGCTGCTGTGATCATGTCACAGCAGCTTTCCCCATAGGTACAATGCATTGCAATGCCAGAGCATTGCAATGCATTGTAACTGCAATAAAAAATAAAAAAAGTGAAAGTCCCATAAAGGGACAAGTTAAAAAAAATCATTTTTTTTAAAAAATTGTAGAAAAAATATTAAAAAATAATTTTAAAAAAAATCCCCTAAAAAATACACATTTTTATGTAATAAAAAAAATAAAAAACAAAAAACATACACATGTTAGGTATCGCCACGTCCGTAAAAATCCCATCTATAAAAGCGTAACCCTAGTTAACCCCTACAGTGAAAGCCGTAAAAAAAAAACACAAAAAAGTAGTAAATTATACTTTTTCCAAGCGGTATCATTATACAAAAATTATATAAAAAAGTTATAGCTCGCGGAATAAACTGATGCAAAAATAATTATTTTTTCTATAAAATTTTTTATTGTGTAAAAAACGCCAAAACATAAAAAAATATATAAATGAGGAATCGCCGTAACCGTAGTGACCCGTAGAATAAAGCTGCTTTATCAATTTTACCACACACGGAACGGAGGAAAAAAAAAAAAAAACAATTCCTGAATTGCTGGTTTTTGTTCATTCTTATTCCACAAAAATCGGAATAGGAAACAATCAAAAAACGTTATGTGCCTGAATATGGTACCAATAAAAACATCAGCTCGTCCCGCAAAAAATAAGCCCACAGATAACTCTGTCGGCCGAAATATGGAAAAATTATAGCTCTCAAAATACGGCGATGCAAAAATTTCTTACAAAAAATTATTCCAAAAAAAAGCATCTTTTAGTGTATGACAGAAGCTAAACATGAAAAAAGAGTATAAATCTGGTATCGCTGTAATCGCACCGATCCGAGGAATAAAGTCGCCTAATCACTAATACCGCACGAGGAACAGCGCAAAAAAGAAAACCAATTCTTCACCTTTTGTGGATTTGTTCATTGTGCCTCCCAAAGATCGCAGTAAGGCGATCACAGTGGTTCCCCCCCACATATGGGGTATCAGCGTACTCAGGACAAAATGCACAATAGCTTTTGGGGTCCTATTTCTCCTGTTACCCTTAGAAAAATAAAAATTGGGATGAAAAGATCATTTTTGTGGAAAAAATATGATTTTTTAATTTTACGGCTCTACGTTATAACCTTCTGTGAAGCCCTTGGGGGTTCAAAGCTCTAACTACACATCTAGATAAGTTCCTTGGGGGGTCTAGTTTCCAAAATGGGGTTACTTGTGGGGGGTTTCCACTGTTTAGGCACACAGGGGCTCTCCAAATGCGACATGGCGTCCAATCTCAATTCCAGCCAAAAAAGTCAAATGGCGCTGCTTCCCTTCCGAGCTCTGCCATGCACCCAAATAGTGGTTTACCCCCACATATGGGGTATCAACGTACTCAGGACTAATTGCACAATAACTTTTGGGGTCCTTTTATCCTTTGGAAAATAAAAATTGGGATGAAAAGATAACTTTTGTGGAAAAAATATGATTTTTTAATTTTACTGCTCTACGTTATAACCTTCTGTGAAGCCCTTGGGGGTTCAAAGCTCTCACTACACATTTAGATAAGTTACTTGGGGGTCTAGTTTCCAAAATGGGGTCACTTGTGGGGGGTTTCCACTGTTTAGGCACACAGGGACTCTCCAAATGCGACATGGCGTCCAATCTCAATTCCAGCCAAAAAAGTCAAATGGCGCTGCTTCCCTTCCGAGCTCTGCCATGCGCCCAAATAGTGGTTTACCCCCACACATGGGGTATCGCTGTACTCAGGAGAAATTTTACAACAAATATTGTGGTTCATTTTCTACTGATACCCTTGACAAAATTTTAAAAAATTGTGTCGAAAGAAAAATTTTGGGAAAAAAAGTTAAATGTTAATTTTTTCCTTCCACATTGCTTCAATTCTTGTGAAGTACCTAAAGGGTTAATAAACTTCTTGAATGTGGCTTTGAACACGTTGAGGGGTGCAGTTTTTAGAATGGTGTCACTTTTGGGTATTTTCTGTCATATTGACCCCTCAAATTCACTTCAAATGTGAGGTGGCCCCTAAAAAAAATGATTTTGTAAATTTTGTTGGAAAAATTAGAAATTGCTGGTCAACTTTTAACACTTATAACTTCCTAACAAAAAAAAATTTTGGTTCCAAAATTGTGCTGATGTAAAGTAGACATGTGGGAAATGTTATTTATTAACTAATTTTTGTGACATATCTCTCTGATTTAATGGCATAAAAATTAAAAGTTTGACAATTGCAAAATTTTCAAAATTTTTGCCATATTTCCATTTTTTTCATAAATAAACGCAAGTTATATTGAAGAAATTTTACCACTAACATGAAGTACAATATGTCTCGAGAAAACATCTCAGAATCGCCAAGATCCGTTGAAGCGTTCCAGAGTTATAACCTCATAAAGAGACAGTGGTCAGAATTGTAAAAATTGGCCTGGTCTTTAACCTACAAAATGGCTTGGTCGTTAAGGGGTTTAACAGGATATATTGAGCCTGAAACCAGCCCTGTAGTATGTAAAGTTAAACCAGAAACGGACGTGTGGATTCGTGGATCAGGATAAAAGAGCAGCCCAAGGTTAAAATTTATATATACAGTTGAAACCAGAAGTTTGCATACACTATTGAAAAAGACACATATACATGTTTTTCTCAATATCTGGCATGAAATCAGAATAAACCTTTACCATTTTAGGTCAATTAGGATTACCATAATTTTTAATATTTGCCAAATGCCAGAATAATGAGAGAGAGATGATGATTTAAGACATTTTATTACTTACTCAAAGTCAAAAGTTTGCATAAACTAAGATTAACATGCCTTTAAACAATTCTGGACTGCCCATATGATGATGTCATTTGTTTGGAAGCTTCTGATCATTTTTTTGGCAACATCTGAATTCATTAGAGACACACCTGTGGATGTATTTTAATGAACACCTGAAACATACTGCTTCTTTGTTTGGCATCATGGGAACATCTAAAGAAATCAGCAAAGATATCAGGAAGAGAATTGTGGACTTGCACAAGTCTAGCTCATCCTTGGGTACAATTTACTGAAGGTGCCTTGTTCATCTGTACAGTTATACGCAAGTACAAACTTAAGTAAGCAGAAGGATCATGTCAAATACTGGGTTGATATAAGACCATGTTTGCGCTGGGCCCCAAGAGGCATGGGCTGCCAACTGGTTCCTATGTCATTCACAGCACGTTACTCGACGTGACCCCCCTTTTAAAATGGACCACATTGTCTTACACTAGCATTTATTTTCTTTGGGTCACTCACCTCCTGCCCTGTGGGCTGAACCTAAATCCCCTCCCCTTTCCTCTAGAAGCTAAAAACTCCAAAACCTAAGATGAGCTATAACTCTTTAATGGTTGGCCCTAGGGAGGAGGTTTTAACATCATTAAATCCAGCCGGGCACCTGTCACGCATTGAGACTAAACACATCTTTGCTATCTGGTTCTTACTAGCCATTCTTCCTGGGTGCTAGAATGGATCGGAACCCTGGAAGATGTTCGCCATGTTCTGGACACCTCGAAATATACATCATGTACGGCTAGGACATATAGTAACTCGAGAACTCCTTATGGAATTATGTTTATAGAATTTTCTTTAGCAGCTTCAGCAGGACTGTCCCCAGTACTCATCAGTAGGACTATTCTCTCTTGCTGCTTGTTCCCCAGCAGCTTTTAACTATGTTTTTCTCTGAAATCATACAGTCAGTTTCTGATACATGCAGCCAATGGATTGGTTAGAATGGATCAGTTGTAAGGTTACTTTTATGCATACTTGATAGTATTCTACAAGAGCACAGCAATGCAAATTTCTAGACAAACTGTCTGCTCAGGTGAACTGTATAACATAAGATAAGGTTATTGCATTCATATGTGTGTAATTGACAAAAAGGAGCTTTGAAGCAAATAAAGCACACAGTAGTATAACTTCTAAATTATCAGAAACAATGGCTTTATAGGTTATATAACGTCTTTCTTAAGTTTTCTATAACATCTAGTGAGTCTACAGTCTATGTCTAGTTGAAATTTCAAGGTACATTCAGGCTATTAAAATAAACAGGTTTAACTTTGATCTCATATTCTACTTAAGAATACATTGTCATCACAGTGTGTTCTTTGCACAGAATGAAAAAGAAAATTAGGGCATGCAAATGTATTTTGTTAGAACACACCTGAAGATTATTTCACTTTTGATTGATACTTAGGCAAAGTGTATTGGGTGTTAGGGAAATATATTTGATAGCTTATTTTATGATTGAAATACATTCATTTTCAAGTGCTTCAGCATAACAAAGTAAAGGAATACAAGAGGATCACTATATGAGAGATAGTTATAGTATGTAGTGCGATGGGTTGGAAAAAATTTACTTCTTGGAAATCTTAAATTGCCCTTCTTTTTTATGGTTTTGTAAGAATTTCTCAAAATGATACTGTACTGTCAACAGCCTTTGCATAAATCATTAATATACGTGCATATAAAAAAACTTTGTAATATGTCTTATCAAAGAATTCTGCTTACTTCTTCAGTTATGAAACACTTCTTGCTATACCTCCTGCCTCTTGAAATTGTCGTCAACTCTAAAGAAACAACTCAAATCCATCTTGATCAAACAAGACAGACTGCTATCTTCCTTTCCCTGTTGCATCATGTGACACAGCCTGTGAAGGATGGCACCAGAGAGATCACACAGAATCCCACCGCTGCCACCCTTTTTGATAAACCCGCACCTCGCTACCCCACCTGACGTCACTATTACGTCAGATGAATCACATAATGCGGTCTTACTACTTTCACCAACGTGATGTTCCGCACCCCTTGGGGACATGAAAGGTCAGCTTGGTACAGTTTTACACAGATGCCCCAGAGAGGCACGGGAAGTGAGAGGATGCGACCCATGCAGTCATTGACGTGGCACCACACTCGCTTACAACTCTGACAGGCCGAGAGGCACCTATCTCTAGCATCAGTGAAGCAGAGCACTGCCAGCCCGGTAAGACTGCCATCAGTTCCTTGTTAGATATAAGCCTGGTTCATTAACAGGATTATATTGAGCCTGAAACCAGCCCTGTAGTATGTAAAGTTAAACCGAGAAACGGACGTGTGGATTCGTGGATCAGGATAAAAGAGCAGCCCAAGGTTAAAATTTATATATACAGTTGAAACCAGAAGTTTGCATACACTATTGAAAAAGACACATATACATGTTTTTCTCAATATCTGGCATGAAATCAGAATAAACCTTTACCATTTTAGGTCAATTAGGATTACCATAATTTTTAATATTTGCCAAATGCCAGAATAATGAGAGAGAGATGATGATTTAAGACATTTTATTACTTAATCAAAGTCAAAAGTTTGCATAAACTAAGATTAACATGCCTTTAAGCAATTCTGGACTGCCCATATGATGATGTCATTTGTTTGGAAGCTTCTGATCATTTTTTTGGCAACATCTGAATTCATTAGAGACACACCTGTGGATGTATTTTAATGAACACCTGAAACATACTGCTTCTTTGTTTGGCATCATGGGAACATCTAAAGAAATCAGCAAAGATATCAGGAAGAGAATTGTGGACTTGCACAAGTCTAGCTCATCCTTGGACAATTACTGAAGGTGCCTGTTCACTGTACAGTTATAGCAAGTACAAACTTAGTAAGCAGAGATCACGCAAATACTGTTGATTAAGACCATGTTTGCGCTGGGCCCCAAGAGGCATGGGCTGCCAACTGGTTCCCATGTCATTCACAGCACGTTACTCGACGTGACCCCCCTTTTAAAATGGACCACATTGTCTTACACTAGCATTTATTCTCTTTGGGTCACTCACCTCCTGCCCTGTGGGCTGAACCTAAATCCCCTCCCCTTTCCTCTAGAAGCTAAAAACTCCAAAACCTAAGATGAGCTATAACTCTTTAATGGTTGGCCCTAGGGAGGAGGTTTTAACATCATTAAATCTAGCCGGGCACCTGTCACGCATTGAGACTAAACACATCTTTGCTATCTGGTTCTTACTAGCCATTCTTCCTGGGTGCTAGAATGGATCGGAACCCTGGAAGATGTTCGCCATGTTCTGGACACCTTGGAAATATACATCATGTACGGCTAGGACATATAGTAACTCGACAACTCCTTATGGAATTATGTTTATAGAATTTTCTTTAGCAGCTTCAGCAGGACTCTATTTTGCAAGCAAGCCTTTATCTAGCTCTGAGCTTGCTCAAGGTATGAGATCTGTCACTCCCAGCCTTTGGAGGCTTGACCTCCCTGCAGAGCTAGGTGCCAGCTTCCTACTTGAGGCTTGGAAAATGTTGGAGTTCCGTGCTGAGTCTCTGCTGGACAAAGAAAAGTAGGTTTCATAATCCCAGGCCAAATAGGATGCAAATGATTGGCATGAAATTATATCTCCAATGTTCTTCCCATAGCGATTATATTTTATGGGGAAGAAATGGTGAGACATAATAATGAGATGGGGAAGAAAATATTCTCAAGGACACATAGAAAAATCTTGATAAGCTTTCTAACAAGTCTTTTACCTAATCACAGAGCTTAATTCGCATTTCCAGAATTGCAGTATAATGTCATTCATGCTGTCGATGGCATCTAGTCTCATTGTACCAGCTCAAACAGGATTGCAAATTAAGAGAAATAGCTTGCAATGGGGTGAACTGGAGAAAATGCACAATGCAAGGCATATAGTGTCCAGATGACTTACATTGTGCATGAAATTACTTTGGATTCAGCCTGATATTGTTTCCGTGTGCAATTTATTTACAGATTTTTTAAAGCAGTTTGTGGTTACGTGGGGGTTCATCTTACATTTTCTTCCACTTTTCATCTACAGTTTAATGGGCATACTCAACTTGTGAACCAGAATCTTGAGACATATCTTAGGTGTTTTGTGTCCAAGAATCAGGAGAATAGGGTTTCTTATTTACTGAATTCTCTGTGAACAAACATTGTCAAGAATCTACTGGCAAGTCCCTGTTCTTGGGGTAATATGTATTTCATATTCAATTCTGCTCCTTCAATAAGAATAGTTCTTCATGAGTACCTAAGAATAAACAGTTTTCTTCACCTATTACATCAGTGTGGCAAGATGTTCTTGATAATTTGAATTTGGATGGGGTAAAATGTAAGAGTATGAATGATCAGAGACATTTGGTGGGTCCGGACCTGTGTGTTGGTGATTTGGTATGGTTGTCTTCGAAGAACATTAAGTTGAATGCTCCTTCTTGGAAACTGGGACCCAGGTTCATCGGTCCCTATAAAATTGTGGCCGTTGTCAATCCAGTAGTGTTTCACCTTGCTTTGCTACCCTCTTTAAGATTCATAATGTGTTCCACCTATCACTTCCCAAAATATACATTGCTTCCTCTGAACTATCCCTATCCCCACCTTCCCCAGTCATTGTTGATAGGAATCTGGAATTCCAGATAGTTAAGATGATCGATTCTTGATTAATACATCAGTCTCTTCAGTTTACGTTACACTGTAAGAGTTATGGTCCTGAGGAAGAATGGGGATACTAACATCTGACTTACATGCATTCAGGTTGGTCCAGTCTTTTCACACTGCACACCCAGATATAACTGGCATTGAGGTTCCAGAGGTTCCTATTCTATGGTGTGGTACTGTCACAGGGATACCACAACAGAAAGAGGGCCAGAAGATTGTGGCGTCTGGTTACCCGAACTCCTGCACTGGTTAGACCCGCTTCACCATCATAATAAACAGTGCAGGTTTTCTTTGCTTTGGCATTGCTAGGGTTAATCTGTTCAGTTGATCTCCTGAGCTGATCAGCATGGATTGCCTCAGCTGGTCTTTGTTGGACACTCCCCTCTGGTATCTATACTTGCCACTGACATTTGGGAATTGCCAGAGATACAGTAGTTCATTCTGCCTGGTTTGGAATTGGAAGAGTTGTTCGGTGTTTGGAGTTGGCATTTGGAAAGTTGTTTTTGCGATTTCTGCATGTAGTTTGTTTGCATTTTCACCCTCATCCTCTCCTATTTGGTTTCCCCTACCTTAATCTCCCCTGTGTTCCACTCTTGTTTGGTGAGTGTATTTTGTAGCATTGCAGTTTTAATTTATCCCTGTTTGCCTTCCCTTGTCTGTCTAGTTGGTGTAATCCTAATACTTCAGCCTCATGCTATCCTGGACGGGGGAGGGACCAGATAAGGTTAAGTCAAGAGCATAGCAAGGCACATGACCCCGGCGTCTCTGCCTTCTGGGTTAATCCAGGGGACAGTGATAGACTAGGGCGTCTCCTAGGGTGAGGGATAGGGAATGAGCCCTTTTCCCTGAGAAATCCTGCAACAGTATTGTGAGAGCCATTTCCCTATTGATGGGTCTTTTCCACAGTGTTTCAGATAAAATATATCTGTCTACAGTTGTGCTTCTTGCAGTCCTCAGTTTGAACCAGATGACAGGTTCCCTATAAAGAGACTTTGGTTGCTCACAAGTAATTGTTTAAAAACCTGGTGAAGAAAAGCATGATCAAGAAGCCTATACTGGTGAAAAAACAAGACAAACCACAAAAAAAATTCTCTCATCACACTGACATAGAGATCACTTTGTCTTATTGTTTTAAAATCTTGATATGTTTGTAATTACCTAAATTTTTGTAGTAGTGTCTATATAGATTTGCTAATATACTGTATGTAAAGATATAAAAATGCATCTTGAAAAACAAGTAGTCACTCAGTAATTACAGTTAAAACCACAAGTTTACATACACTATATAAAAAGACACATATGCATGTTTTTCTCAATTAATTAGAAATACACCTGTGGATGTAATTTAATACACGTCTGAAACACACTGCTTTTTTGTGTAGCATCATGGGAAAGTCTCAAGAAATCAGCCAAGAGATCAGGAAGAGAATTGTGGACTTGCACAAGTCTGGCTCATCCTTGGCTGCAATTTCAAGATACCTGAAGGTGCTTCGTTCATCTGTACAAACAATTATATGCAGGTAAAAGCAAGATGGAAGTGTACAGTCATCATACCATTCAGGAAGGAGACGGGTTCTGTAATGAATGTGCTTTGGTCCGACATGTGCATATCAACCCAAGGACAAGTGCAGTCCCCAACCACGGATCTCCACGCTGACGATCTGGCCAATTATTTCAAAGAAAAAATTTACCATATCCGACAGGAAATTATCTCCCTATCCCCTCATACCATGCATTGTCCTTCCTCCCCCACTGCATCTAGCTCACTCTCTGACTTTGAACCAGTCACAGAAGAAGAAGTAATCAGGCTCCTTGCATCTTCTCGCCCATCCACTTGCACCAGTGACCCCAGTCAGTCAAATTTTCTCAGTCCCTTTCCCCTGCTGTCACCGCTCACCTAAAAAGAATATTCAACCTCTCTCTCTCTTCTGGTATCTTTCCCTCCTCATTTAAACATGCCATCATACATCCATTACTTAAAAAATCATCCCTCGACCAAAACTGTGCCGCTAACTATAGACCTGTCTTTAATCTTCTCTTCATCTCTAAACTCCAAGAACGTCTGGTCCACTCCTGTCTTATCTGCTATCTCTCAGATAACTCTCTTCTCGACTGTTTACAATCCGGTTTCCACTCTCTACACTCTACTAAAACTGCCCTCACTAAAGTCTTTAATGATCTACTAACAGCTAAATCTAATGGTCATTACTCCATGCTAATTCTCTTGGATCTCTCGCATTTGACACTGTGGATCATCAGCTCCTCCTCACTATGCTCTGCTCCATCGGACTCAAGGACACCATTCTCTCATTGTTCTCCTCCTATCTCTTTGACCGCTCCTTCACTATATATTTTGCTGGCTCCTCCTCCTCTCATCTTCCCCTAACTGCTGGGTTTCCTCAAGGATCGGTTCTAGGCCCCCTTCTCTTCTCTTTGTATACTGCCCCTATTGGTCAAACAATCGGTACATTTGGTTTCCAGCACCATCTCTATGCTGATGACACCCAATTATACACTTCGTCTCCTGATATCACGCCTGCATTTTTAGAAAACACCAGTGATTGTCTTACCGCTGTCTCAAACATCACGTCCTCCCTCTATCTGAAACTGAATCTGTCAAAAACTGAACTTCTTGTGTTTCCTCCCTCCATTAATGTACCTATGCCCAACATTGCCACTTCCATGTGTGGTTCCACTCTTACTCGCCAGCAACAGGCCCGCTGTCTTGGGGTCATACTTGATTCCGAGCTTTCATTCACCCCCCACAACGGATCACTGGCTCGCTCTTGTTATCTGCAAACATTTCTAGAATTTGACCATTTCTTACTTTTGACTCGGCAAAAACTCTTACTGTTTCTCTTATTCATTCTTGTCTGGATTATTGTAACTCTCTACCAATCGGTCTCCCTCTTGTCTAACTCTCCCTCTCCAATCTACCTTGAATGCTGCAGCCATAATCATATTCCTTACCAATCGTTACACTGATGCATCTACCTTGTGCCAGTCATTACACTGGTTACCCATCCACTCCAGAATCCAGTATAAACTTATTACCCTCACCCACAAAGCACTCCATGGCTCAGCACCACCCTACATCTCCTCCCTCGTCTCAGTCTACCAACCTACCCATGCCCTCCATTCTGCCAATGACCTGAGTTTGACATCCTCAATAATCAGAACCTCCCACTCCCATCTCTAAGACTTTTCACGTGCTGCGCCAATTCTTTGGAATGTACTACCCAGGTAAATACAATTGATCCCCACAGTTTTAAGCATGCCCTAAAAACGCATTTATTCTAACTGGCCTACCATCTCAACACATTAACCTAACTATCCCTGTGTTGCCCATTCAAAATCTTTTACCATAACCATAACCAGGTTCCTCGCATCATGTTCTCACAAGCTTTATGCATTTAATAGCCCTCTGTGTCTGTATTCTTACATACTTAAGCTGATAACCAGTTCATGCAGCATTACATGAACACCCGATTCTTACACTTTGGCTGGTCCGAACAATGAAAGCAATTGTTATCATCTACCTTCCATGTCTCCCCTTTTCCTCATAGATTGTAAGCTTGTGAGCAGGGCCCTCAATCCTCTTGATATCTGTTTTGATCTATGTGTTTATTGTTATGCTGTAATGTCTATTGTCTGTACAAGTCCCCTCTAAAATGTAAAGTACTGTGGAATATGTCAAAGCTATAGAAATAAAATTATTATCATTATTATTATACAGTGTAAGGACAAAAGCAAAAGATCTTGTGAAGATGAAGCTGGTAATATTGTGTCAATATCCACAGTGAAACGAGTACTGTATCAAGATGGGCTGAAAGGCCACTCTGCCAGGAAGAAGCCATTACTTCAAAAGAAACATAAAAAAGCCAGATTAATGTTTGCAAATGCACACAGGAACAAAGACCTTAATTTTTGGAGACATGTCCTGTGGTCTGATGAAGCTGAAATTGAACTTTTTGGGCATAATGACCATCTTTATGTTTGGAGAAAAAAAGGGAGAAGCTTGGAAGCCTAAAAACACCATCCCAACTGTGAAACACAGGGGTGGCAGCATCATGTTGTGGGGTTGTTTTGCTGCAGGAGAGACTGGCGCACTTCACAAAATACATAGCATCGTGAGAAAAGAAGATTATGTGGCAATACTGAAGCAACATCTTAAGACATCAGCCAGGAAGTTAAAGATTGGATGGAAACGGGTCTTCCAAATGGACAAAGTCCTGAAGCATACTGCCAAAATGGTAACAAAGTGGCTTAAGGATAACAAAGTCAATGTTTTGGAGTGGTCATCACAAAGCCTGATCTCAATCTTATTGAAAATGTATGGGCAAAGCTGAGAAGGCAGGTGCGAGCAAGGCAACCTACAAACCTGGATCAGTTACACTAGTTTTATCAGGAGAAATGGGCCCAAATTCTGACCAACTATTGAGAGAAGCTTGTGGAAGGATATCTCAAATGTTTGACCCAAGTCATTCAGTTTAAGGGCAATGGTTCCAAATACTACTGAAATGTACGTAAACTTTTGACTTTGCAGTAAGTAATAAAAATGCCTTAAAATATTCTCTCTTTCTCATTATTCTGGCATTTGACAAATATTAATAATTATGATAATCCTAATTGACCTAAAACGAGAAAGCTTTATTCTGATTTCATGTCAGATATTGAGAAAAACATGCATATGTTTCTTTTTATATAGTATATGTAAACTTCTGGTTTCAACTTCATCTACATATCTTAATTCTTTAACAACCAATCTAAATCATCTATCACTGACAGATGCTCAGTCCTGCAGAATTTATTATATATGTGTGACTGGGATTTTATGGATATTGGAAATAGTAACGATAGTTTAACCTTGTATATGTAATGTAGGTAAGGTGTCTGTTGGAAGGAGAGGACTTCCTCTAGTAACCCATTACTGCAAGGCAAGAATGGGATGGTGATAGGCTACTATTCCATCAAGAGCCTAAAAAAAATCCTTAAAGGGGTTGGTCACTATTTTATAAGTCCCTTTCACGTGAACTCACTGCCATAGTTCTAACTGCTCATTTGTAAATGACCTGTATTCCAAAATCATTCTGTGAACTGGGCTGCCCTCTTGTCACATGATTCCCTTCTGATGATTCTGTCACTTCCAGAACTCTCCCTTGTATTTGTATGTATACAGCTGATTATATACAGTGGTTCAAATAACTATTGAACATTTCACCAATTTTCTAGGTAAAAATATTTCTAAAGGTGTTGTTGAAATGAAATTCTCACCAGATGTCAATAACAACCAGTCCAATTCACACAGGCAAATAAATCAGCAATAGATGTCCATAAATTAAGTTATGTGTAATTATGAGAAATGACACATGGAAAAAGTAGTGAATACGCTTACTGAAATTTAATTTGGACTTCCAACACAAGACTATGTTGGTGATGACACTTTCAAGGCACCTCCTGTATGGAGAAACTACTAACATGCATGTGTTGACTCTTTTCATCTGCTGTATACACATATACAGTGGGTACGGAAAGTATTCAGACCCCTTTAAATTTTTCACTCTTTGTTTCATTGTACACTCTGCATCTGTTAGGGTTGCTGCACGCACTAAATAAAAGTTGATGGTAAAGTGCGTTCGCAACCCGGGTCCACCTTGCAGAGATGGAAAACCGCAGCTAGTGTGAACAATGGCAAACAGAAGGTAGTGGAATGGCAATCTTAAGCACACAGTGTGAACCGTCACACTGTGTGAACAGACAAGCTGTAGAATACTGAGCCCTGTATCCTGTTGAAGGTCATAAGAATACAGCGGGAATGACGCTAGTTGGGGTCCCTATAACTCACCCCCACTATGCTGGTGATTGTGCCAGCCCTGGCACACGGTCTGTGAAACTCGCACATGTGACGCAATTGCCCGATGCAGGTGCTAAGCTCAAGTTGGAGTTCCCACCCTACACTGCCTGACGAAAACCACACTCTTAGTGCCTGTAGCAGCACACATGCATACAGGGTGGTAACTGTCCCACCTACACACACACAGCAATACAAGTGATCTTAGCGCACCGACGGGCACTCCAAATATCCTTTTATAGACTGGGCCTAAGTCCACTCAGACAGGACCTTGTTCGTGGGCCAATCTGGAGCCGGCACAGGACCTGAGCAGCTGACGACCGACCACCAATGAGAGGTCGCCACCTCACGAGCATGCTCAGTAGAGCGAATCCTGGACTTGGGAACCACCTGTGCAGAAGGAGAATCCTGATGCCTAACAGCACCCCATCTTGACTAAAAAAAACTGAAATGTACAAATTTTTGCAAATTTATTAAAAAAGAAAAACTGAAATATCACATGGTCATAAGTATTTAGACCCTTTGCTCAGTATTGAGTAGAAGCACCCTTTTGAGCTAGTACAACCATGAGTCTTCTTGGGAATGATGCAACAAGTTTTTCACACCTGGATTTGGGGATCCTCTGCCATTCTTTCTTGCAGATCCTCTCCAGTACCATCAGGTTGGATGGTGAATGTTGGTGGACAGCCATTTTCAGGTCTCTCCAGAAATGCTCAATTGGGTTTAGGTCAGGGCTCTGGCCTGGCCAGTCAAGAATGGTCACAGAGTTGTTCTGAAGCCACCCCATAGCATGATGTTGCCACCACCATGTTTCATTGTTGGGATTGTATTGGGCAGGTGATGAGCAGTGCCTGGTTTTCTCCACACATACCACTTAGAATTATCACCAAAAAGTTCTATCTTCAACTCATCAGACCAGAGAATCTTATTTCTCATAGTCTGAAAGTCCTACATGTGCTTTTTAGAAAACTCTCTGCGGGCTTTCATAAGTCTGGCAAAGAGGAGAGGCTTCCGTCAGGCCACTCTGCCATTAAGGCCCGACTGGTGGAGTGCTGCAGTAATAGTTGACTTTATGGAACGGCCAGGTCTAGGAAGACTTCTGGAGGTCCCAAACTTCTTCCATTTAAGGATTATGGAGGCCACTGTGCTCTTAGGAACTTTGAGTACTGCAGAATTATTTTGTGACCTTGGCCAGATCTGTGCCTTGCCACAATTCTGTCTCTGAGCTCCTTGGCCAGTGCCTTTGACCTCATAATTCTCATTTGGTCTGACATGCACTGTGAGCTGTGAAGTGTGTGCCTTTACAAATCTAGTCCTATCAGTTTAATTTAACACAGCTGGACTCCAATGAAAGAGTAGAACCATTTCAAGGAAGATCACCAGGAAAAGGACAGCATGTGACTTAAATATGAGTGTGTGAGAAAAAGGTCTGCATACTTATGACCATGTGATATTTCAGCTTTTCTTTTTTAATAAATTTGCAAAAAAATTCTACATTTCTGTTTTTTCAGTAAAGACGGTGTTAGGGGTCGAGTTCCCGCTTCTGCACAAGGGGAATCTCGAACCTTCCCTGCTGCGGTCTCCCATCCATCTTCGGCCGCAGTGGACTCTGCTCAGCAGAGACGTCGGTCCCAGCGTCTCACCCAGTCTAACATTGTGCAGAGGATTACTGCTGACCCCAGGTTCTGCTATTGTAGCCATTACTGGTCAGCGGCGAGCAGACGTCTTTGGGGACTAAGTCCTGCGTTTCTCCATCTGAGCATGCCCAGGGCAAGATCTCCCATTGGAGATCGGGGGTCACATGCTCGGTTACAGCAGCAACTCCCATTGGTCCGCCAGGAAGGTCCTGAAATGGCTTGTGTTCTGGATCAGTTTCTCATTGGTCCTTTTCTGGAAGGTCCTGTAGCTGCTGCTATAAAGGATGCGCATGGCCGCTTGGCCGTGCGCTAGTATCTATTGTGTTATGTGCTTTGCGCCAGTGTGATCATGCACGCATGTGGTTAGGGCTCAGCTGAAATAAGCCCCTAGAATACCGCCACCTCCGGTGAGGAAATTTGTATGCACGTGTTCAGGGCCTGGCTGAAATAAACCCGTAGAATACCGGCTTCTCCGATGAGGAGTTGCTTGTTTGCGTTGCTGACTGCATGACCACGGACTGCTGTCCGCACAGCAGTTATCTGTGTATCCCTGTGGTGTTAACAGGACACAGACCTCTATTTCTGCGTCTCTACCTCACCGACTCTGTGGTATAACAGAGTTCACTTATTCTGCCATATAGTGCTACAGCATCTATGTTTGCGACTCTGAGAAGTAACAGAGTTCGCTTATACCGCCATCTTACTAGCAGCAGGCTCTGCCTGCACGGTGGACCCCGGGCTGCGAACACACCTATTATTTATATTTATTTAGTGCGTTCCGCCAGCCCTAACAGATGGGGTGCAGAGTGTACATTAATGATAATAAATTACCTTTTTTGAATTTACCAAATGGCTGCAATGAAACAAAGAGTGAGAAATTTAAAGGGTCTGAATACTTTCTGAACGAACTGTATATTACCCCTGATCTATGCCCTGTGTAATGCATATAAACCTTGCTCAATTCCTGCTATTATATACATACAGTCATTCATTAGCGATAATCTTTATTATGTTTACTGCCAGGGCTGGTTGTCTGGTGTTTTGTCTTACATCTATGCACTGTAACTACCTTTAGCAGTGCTGCCTATTACACTTCCCTGGCAGTGCTTGACTGATATTGCGGCCCCTCTCCAAACAAAATCTGATTGACAATCATGTATGTATGTATGGGCCTTTGTCAGGCCATTGGTTGCAATAAAGACCCATTGACACTCGTAATCTCACTGCATGAATGCTGATGGGCTATAGTAGGATTGCTTTCCCTCTGTCAAATTCCTCATATGTTGCTGTCACTCTTAACAGCAGCATATGAGGGGTTAAACATCTAGGATCATCGAGAATGCCTGTCTTAGCAATTACACCAGGAGCCTGGCTGTTTTTTACAGTATGGCTCCTCCTCAGACCAGTACAGGAGCTGTACTGTATGATCAGCATGATGGATTTATCTGTTGTAAAACACTAAGTGACGTGCTGGTGATGGATATGTCCAACATTTGGCATTAAGTGGTTAAGGCAATATGCCTTGAAATAGAAAATGCACAAATAAAAGTGAAAAAAAAAACCAGGGACAACAGGAGTAAAAGTTTGCAAAATAACTGTTAGAAAATAGTTGAATGAAATATTTAGAAATAGAAAAGCAATAATTACTGTATAAAAAGTAGCAAGAAAGGATTTTAATTTAGCAATAAAGAATTCATCTCAAATTGTAGAAGGAAGATATGTCAGCACTTTGTGTTGCAAGTAGTAATGCTGCAGGAAAGTCAATGCAAAGTAAAGGTAAGCCACGTCCCGGCACTCATGTGGTGGATAATTGCTTTTTTATTCAATGAAAAAAAGCCTGGGATGGGCTGAAATGTCTAATTGGATTTGTGCAGTTAAATAAAAAAGCAATTATACAACACGTGGGTGCTTGTTATGTTTTGGTAGCTGAGGAGGCAGGAGCAAAAAACCGCATAGGCAGCCTGACACCAGAGAGGTTGGAAACTAATATGTTGCAGACCCCTAAACTAACCGCACAACTAGAAGCAGCCGTGGATAGGGTTGAGCATTCCGATACTGCAAATATCGGGTATCGGCCGATATTGGCTGTATCGGAATTCCGATTCCGAGTACCGATATTTTCGTCATATCGGATACCGGAATCGGAATTGTCACTGTCACTGTCAGTGTCCGTCGGTCGGGTCTGTCAGGAGTCAGCGGCACTTACCCGGCAGAAGATCTCCGGCGGTCACATCCCGGACTGCTTAATGGCCGCCATCCTCTTCTCCCCGGCGGTCACATGCAGTTTCTCGCGATAACTGCAGTGACTGCTGGGTAATCGCGGCCGTAAAGCAGTCCGATGACGTCACCGCCGTGGAAGATGGTAAGCAGCTGTGCTGCGCCGGGATGTCAGGCTCTGCCTGTCATTCCGATGTAGCAGAGCTGGATAGTCGTGGGACTGTCGTTACTATGGACTGCGTCGGACAGGTGGTATACTATTGGTTTGTTTTTTTTATTTTTTTACAGGAGATCGATGGCGTCGCAGGAATGAGAGAGTAATAAAAAAAATGAAAACTGT
This sequence comes from Oophaga sylvatica, assembly GCA_033576555.1. Lineage (NCBI taxonomy): Eukaryota > Metazoa > Chordata > Amphibia > Anura > Dendrobatidae > Oophaga > Oophaga sylvatica. The sequence goes on along the minus strand of JARQOD010000004.1, from coordinate 258,322,473 downwards.
GTTGTCTCTTTTATTTCATTAAAAGACTTTTTTCTTGCTGTGTCTTTTTTTTACACATTTAAAAACTTTGGGATTAATAATGGATCGATGTCTTATTGACGCCTCTCCATTATTAACCGGGCTTATTGTCACCGTGCAATCAACGGTGACATTAACCCCTTATTACCCCGCTTGCCACCGCTACAGGGCAAGTGGGAAGAGCCGGGTAAAGTGCCACAATTGGCACATCTTTTGATGCGCCAAATGTGGGGCTGCTGTAGCCTGGTATTATCAGGCTGTTGAGGGCCAAAATCCATGGGCCTTGACAGTCTTTTAATACCAGGCCGCAGCAGTCTGCATTTTACTTGGCTGGTTAACAAAAATAGGGGGACAACCTACGCCTTTTTTTTTCGAGGGGATCCCCTATTTTTGTTAACCAGCCAAGCTAAGCAGACTGCTGTGGCCTGGTATTACCAGGCTTGCAAGGTCCATGGATATTGGATCCTTACCAGCCTGAAAAACCAGGCCTCAGCGGTCTGCTTCATCTGGCTGGTTAACAAAAATAGGGGGGACCCCACGCCAATTTTTTTCGAGGGGATCCCCTATTTTTGTTAATCAGTCAAGATATGCAGACTGCTGTGGCCTGGTATTATCAGGCTGCAAGGTCCATGGATCTTGGCTCCTTAACAGCCTGAAAATCCAGGCCTCAGCGGTCTGCTTCATCTGGCTGGTTAACAAAAATAGGGGGGACCCCACGCCAATTTTTTTCGAGGGGATCCCCTATTTTTGTTAATCAGCCAAGATATGCAGACTGCTGTGGCCTGGTATTATCAGGCTGGCAAGGTCCATGGATCTTGGCTCCTTAACAGCCTGAAAATCCAGGCCTCAGCGGTCTGCTTCATCTGGCTGGTTAACAAAAATAGGGGGGACCCCACGCCAATTTTTTTCGAGGGGATCCCCTATTTTTGTTAATCAGCCAAGATATGCAGACTGCTGTGGCCTGGTATTATCAGGCTGGCAAGGTCCATGGATCTTGGCTCCTTAACAGCCTGAAAATCCAGGCCTCAGCGGTCTGCTTCATCTGGCTGGTTAACAAAAATAGGGGGGACCCCACGCCAATTTTTTTTCGAAGGGAACCCCTATTTTTGTTAATCAGTTCCCTCTGACGTCACTGATGGTGTCCCTGGCTGACCTGAAGTGAAAGTGGAAAGCAATCAATTAAGCTTTCCACTTCCTCTCCTGTCAGCCAGGAGAGGAGCTCATTCATTTGGGGGTTTACTGTGAGGCTGCAGCATTAGCTGCGGTCCCTGCAGTAAACATTAACCCTTTCTGAAGGATTACACCGTGGGACCTGACTGTGCATCGGATTGGTAAGAATAATTTTGCTTTATTATTTTATTTTTATTACAGGAAATGGTTTTAGCAGGTAAATAAAATATGGTCAAAAACTGTGTGATTATTTCATTAAACTTCTTTTTTATTAAAGTGTGTGTGTTTGATTTTTCTTTCATACAATAGGATTAATAATTGATAGTTGTCTAATTGACAGCTCTCAATTATTAACCTGGCTTAAAGTGACCTTTCAATTGCAAGGTCATTTTAACCCCTTATTAACCCATTCGCCACCGCTACAGGGCAATGGGAATAGACGGGCAAAGTGCCAGAAAGGGCAAATCTAATTAGAGATTTGCCCTTTCTGGGGTGTCTGGGGGCAGATGTTAAGTAGCCGGGGGGGCCAAAAAAAATGGTCCCTCTCTGGGCTATTATTATCTGCCCCCACTCACTGGCTTTGTCTGTCTGGTTGCGAAAATAGGGCGGGAGCCCAGCATTTTTTTTCAGCAATTTTACACCTCATATACAGTCATGGCCAAAAGTTTTGAGAATGACACAAATATTAATTTTTACAAAGTCTACTGCTTCACTTTTTCTAATGGCAATTTGCATATACTCCAGAATGTTATAAAGAGTGATCAGCTTAACAGCAATTACTTGCAAAGTCAATATTTGGCTAGAAAATTAACTTTATCCCCAAAACACATTTCAACATCATTGCAGCCCTGCCTTAAAAGGACCAGCTAACCTCTTTTCAGTGATTGCTCCATTAACACAGGTGTGGGTGTTGATGAGGACATGGCTGGAGATCAATCTGTCATGATTAAGTAAGAATGACACCACTGGACACTTTAAAAGGAGGCTGGTGCTTGGCATCATTGTTTCTCTTCTGTTAACCATGGTTATCTCTAAAGAAACACGTGCAGTCATCATTGCAATGCACAAAAATAGCCTAACAGGGAAGAGTATCGCAGCTAGAAAGATTGCACCTCAGTCAACAATCTATCGCATCATCAAGAACTTCAAGAGAGAGGTTCCATTGTTGCAAAAAGGCTTCAGGACGCCCAAGAAAGACCAGCAAGCGCCAGGACCATCTCTTAAAAGTGTTTCAGCTGCGGGATCGGGCTACCAGCAGTGCAGAGCTTGCTCAGGAATGGCAGCAGGCAGGTGTGAGTGCATCTGCACGCACTGTGAGGCGGAGACTCTTGGAGCAAGGCCTTGTCTCAAGGAGGGCAGCAAAGAAGCCACTTCTCTCCAGAAAAAACATCATAGACAGACTGATATTCTGCAAAAGGTACAGGCAGTGGACTGCTGAGGACTGGGGTAAAGTTATTTTCTCTGATGAATCCCCTTTTCGATTGTTTGGGACATCAGGAAAACGCCTCATTCGGAGAAGACAAGGTGAGCGCTACCACCAGTCTTGTCTCATGCCAATTGTTAAGCATCCTGAAACCATTCATATGTGGGGTTGCTTCTCAGCCAAGGGAATCGGCTCTCTCACAGTCTTGCCTAAAAACACAGCCATGAATAAAGAATGGTACCAGAATGTCCTCCAAGAGCAACTTCTCCCAACCCTCCAAGAGCAGTTTGGCGATCAACAATGCCTTTTCCAGCATGATGGAGCACCTTGCCATAAAGCAAAAGTGATAACTTAATGGCTCAGGGAACAAAACATAGAGATTTTGGGTCCATGGCCTGGAAACTCCCCAGATCTTAATCCCATTGAGAACTTGTGGTCAATCATCAAGAGACGGGTGGACAAACAGAAACCTAAAAATTCTGACAAAATGAAAGCATTGATTGTGCAAGAATGGACTGCTATCATCAGGATTTGGTCCAGAAGTTGATTGAGAGCATGCCAGGGAGAATTGCAGAGGTCCTGAAGAAGAAGGGTCAACACTGCAAATATTGACTTGCTGCATTAACTCATTCTAACTGTCAATATAAGCTTTTGTTACTCATATGTTTGCAATTATTATATTTCTGTCTGTGATAAAAACATCTGTCAAACACACATAAAAACCAGAGGGCAGCAGATCATGTGAAAATATAATATTTGTGTCATTGTCAAAACTTTTGGCCATGACTGTATATATATATATACATGTCATTGAATTTGTGACACATATATATATATATATATTTATATTTATATATTCATACACTTCTACATAGTATAATAGCCGCTAATTCAATTGCCGGCTTTTGTGAAAATGCAGAACCCGACATGAAATGACACTTGGTGTACATAGGGTTAACCATGTCTTTTCATGTAGTTTGATATCTGATTTGCACAAACAATTACATGAGTGTAAGTGTGCAAAATTTCACACCTGTAGGGGTTAATTACAGGTGTAAATTCGTAGCAAAAAAGTCAGTTTTTTTTACAACAAATTTACACCTTTAATTAACCCCTACAGGTGTGAAATTTTGCACACATAGACTGATGTAATTGTTTGTGCAAATCAGATAGCAAAGGACATGAAAAGACATGGTTAACCCTATGTACACCAAGTGTCATTTCATGTCGGGTGCTTCTGTCTTTTCACAGAAGCCGGCTTTACCCGGCAATTGAATCAGAGGATATTTTACTATGTAGAAGTGTATAAACTATACATATATGTATATATATATGTCACAATGACATGTATATATATATATATATATATATATATGTATTCTATGTGTGTATATTTAGTGTTTACAAGGAAAGAAAGAGGTTTTTTTAGTTACGATATTTTGTTCCCATAGACTTACATGGGACTTCCGGTATCGGTATCGGGTATCGCCGATATTTTAATGGTATCGGCGATACCATTCCGATTCCGATACTTTTGGATATCGGAAAGTATCGCTCAACTTTAGCCGAGGAGCGTACCTACGGTGGTCCTAGATGCCTCGGCACAGCCAGAGAGATAGCTATCCTGAAGATGGAAAGAAGAAAGCTGACTGCCCCGGAGTAGACCCCAAAAGAGTAGGAAGCCCCCAAACATATAATGGCGGTTAGACAAAATGAAAACACGAAGACAGACAGAAAATAGATTGAGCAAACGCTGGGGCCCAAAACTGTCTAGATAGGATAGTACAGGAGAGAATACTGTCTGCAACCCAGAAAAACCCTAGGAAAAACTCCAACACTTCTGAATCCAAAAACACTGAAACCACAGGGTCTCGATCACCTATATCAGATCTCTGGTGTGGACACGTAGCTACCCAGCAGCAAGATATCACAAGAACTGAGCAAATTAACAAATAAAAAAAACAAATGGAGACCAGCCAAAGTCCCCCAAAGGGGACCCCTCTGAATACAAAAAGCAATGCAGCAAAAAGCAAGGAATTCAAACCAAAGTAAAAAAAACTGAAAGAGACTTATCTGAAAGCAAGCAGTAGACAGCAGGAAGCAAGCTGAATTCCAACCAAGACCAGGAAGCACAATTGATTACCTGCGAGGATCATGGGAGTTGAGCTCACTTATATCAGGCCAGTCAGTTTCACCTGACCACCACTCGTTATTTGCAGGTGTAGGGCTCTTGGTATTCAACATTGGTTCATTACCCTCAGCAACCACCAGAGGAAGCTTCAGCTCCGAAGTCGTCTCCAAAACATTCACAACAGGTGCTGGAACGTGGCTTCCTTTAATCTCACATTGTGTCTTGAGCAGCATGCAGTTTTCCAATCTTCTTACTTCCTTGCTGCTAGAAAAGGGGGGCAACAGACACTCTGGGTGACAACTCTGGTCAGTTTCCTCCTGCTGAACTTAAGCTACTGTAACACACTAGCAAACTGTCTCTGCTTGTTCTGTAGACCACTGCTATCACTATATTTGCATATAGAGATAACAGAGATATATATAGATATAGAGATAACAGAAATGATAGAGATAACCTCCTTGGTCAGGCCTCATCTGGAATACTGTATCCAGTTCTGGGCACCACATTTTAAAAAAGACATTGAAAAACGGAAGCAAGTTCAGAGAAAACCTTCCAGGATGATGAGCAGACTGCAAAGTATGTCCTACAAGGAACGGTTAAAGGTGAATGTTTCACGGACAGAGGGAAGAATGGATTCAATTAAATTTCAACAAATTCTTGATGCAAATATAACACTATCTGTAAAAAAGCTTAAGTTGAAAAGAGGATGGCTTCTACAAATGGATAATGATCCTAAACACATGTTAAAATTCACAATACACTATCTCAAAAGGCGCAAGCTGATGGTTTTACAATGGCCCTCACAGTTCCCTGATCTGAACATCTTTGAATCTGTGACTAGACCTTAAAATAGCAGTGCATGCAACATGACCCTGGAATCTCACAGACCTAGAATAATTTTCCAAGGAAGAATAGATGAAAATTCCTCAAAGAAGAATTGAACGATTCTTGTCCTGCTACAAAAACTGTTTACAAACTGTGATACTTTCAAAACGGGGTGCTACTTGGTACTTTTGCTTTGTCCTGTTTTCCTTTTTGTAATTTTTTAAATGTAAAATATGAAAATATATACTTTTTTTTGCCTAAAATACAAAGAAAATGTGTCATCTTTAACTTTAGACCTTTTAGAGTTCATTTAATTTTCAAATTACTTAACTGTTCACAATAACAGTAATTTTGACCAGGGGTGCCCAAACTTTTACATGCCGCTGTATAGGTGGAGAAGAAAATATTTTTTTTAGGTTTCAAATATGCAGTAGATCACAATAATTTGAATTCTGGAGAAAGAGTTGACATTTTAAAATTTAGAATAAAATTAGCTAGATAAGCTCATTTTCTTATGCCAATCTTTGAACAGTATATATTTATGTACTAGATGGTGGCCAGATTCTAACGCATCGGATATTCTAGAATATGTATGTAGTTTATTTATGAAGATTTAACAATAATGCAATGAATACACAGGATTTTCTGGGTAAAATATATACATTATCATTAAATGTTATTGCTCATAGAACTTAATACAACTGAACGAAATTATTAAACAGATCATCAAAATATATAAACTATTACATGAATATCTAAGTGTACTTAAATAGAGGCTGCTGCTGCTGGGGTGTTATAGAGGCTTCTAGGGTGTATATAGTGGCTGCTGGGGGTGTATATAGAGGCTTCTGGGGTGTATATAGAGGCTGCTGGGGTATATGTGGAGGCTGCTGCTGCTGGGGTATATGTGGAGGCTGCTGCTGCTGCTGGGGTATATAGAGGCTGCTGCTGGGGTGTACATGGAGGCTGCTGCTGGGGTTTATGTGGAGGCCGCCGGTCGGGGTACTTCCGCTGCTGCGTCGCCGCTGACCTCCATGAGGCAGGAGATGACCCGTGGCTACCGTCGGGAGATCAGCAGTTAGTGCCGCTAATCTCCCGACAATAGTGGTGGCGTGCGTGGTTCAAATCCTGCGCCAATTCGGGCCGGACTGTGCCTGTCGCTGATTGGTCGTGTCTGGCCGGGAGCGACCAATCAGCAACGTGGGATTTCCGTTACAGGGTCGCTGATTGGTCGCGTCCGGCCGGGTACGACCAATCAGCGACGCTGGATTTCCGTTACAGACAGACAGAATTAGACGATTATATAGTAGATTTGCAGCTAGTTGTAATAATAGACTCCAATATACATTTTCCATTAGTTTCCATTAGTTTAGCAAAGCCTACGGCATGTTATTCACTAAAATGTTAGACCAAATGTTATACTATATAATCTATGGGCCCATTTCATTATTGATATTTGCATGATGTGTTGTGTAATTTTTCGGTGTTTTTCACCTGTTTTTCATTTGTGCTATATTCTTCCTTTAACTTATACCTATTTGAAATTCTATTCTTTATATGTTCCCTCTTTTTTCTCCTTGGTCATCATTGCAGACAAGGTTTGTGATTCCCAGATGATTTTGACTGATACATTAATTGTGAATTTAAAAAAAAGCTACATTTTCTTGCACATTTACTCAATTTCCCCCATGGAGTGATTCTATGTATGCCTGAAATTTTGCCGCAAAATTTTGGGTCATTTTGATATGTAATAAAAAGTTGAGAAAACATCACAAAAACATTTAAAGTAAAAAATAGTGAGAATTAAAGATATTGCGAAAAAATGCATGAACTATGTTACCCATTTTGAAGAATTTTGCACAAAAAAGTCAACCAATCCTACAAGAGAAAGAAAGTAAAGTGGCTTAAAAAACCCACATAATGTATAGAGTCCTTTGTCTTTTGTGTTGATCTTTTTCTAGTACAGATTTTGAAAACTGCTGCTGATATATGCAAAAAGATATCAGTTTTTCAATACAAAAGTGAAACTCATATTATACAGGGTCATTACAAACACAGTGATCTGTTTCAAGTGTTTAATTCTGTTAATGTTGATGATTATGGCTTACAGCTAATGAAAACTCAAAAGTCAGTATCTCAGTAAATTAGAAAAATTAGCAAAAAACACCTGCAAAAGCTTCCTAAGCATTTAAAAAGGTTCCTTAGGCTGTTTCAGTAGGCTCCACAATCATGGGGAAGACTACTGACTTGACAGAAATCCAGAAGGCAGTTATTGACACACTCCACAAGGAGGGAAAGCCACGAAAGGTAATTACTAAAGAAGCTGGCTGTTCATAGAGTGCTGTTTCCAAGTATAATAGTGGAAAGTTGAGTGGAAGGAAAAAATGTGGTAGAAAAAATGCACAAGCAACCAAATAACCACAGCCTTGAAAGGAATGTTGAAAAAGTCCTTTCAAATATTTGGAGGAGATTCACAAGGAGTGGACTGATGCTGGAGTCATTGCTTCAAGAGCCACCACACACAGACGTATCCAGGACATGGGCTACAAGGGTCGCATTCCTTGTGACAAGCCTTTCTTGACCAATAGACAACGCCAGAAGCATCTTACCTGGGCCAAGGAGAAAAAAACTGGACTATTGCTCAGTGGTCCAAGGTGTTGTTTTCAGATGAAAGGAAATTTTGCATTTCATTTGGAAATCAAGGTCCCAGAGTCTGGAGAGAGAGTGGAGATCCAAGCTCCTTGAGATCTAGTGTGAAATTTCCACAATAAGTGATGGTTTGGGGAGCCATGTCATCTGCTGGTGTTTTTTCCACTGTGTTTTATCAAGACCAAAGTCAGTGCAGCTGTCTACCAGGAAATTTTAGAGCACTTAATGCTTCCCTCTGCTGACAAGCTTTTTGGAGATGGAAATTTCATTCTCCAGCAGGACTTGGCACCTGTCCACACTACCAAAAGTACCAATACCTGGTTAAAAACAACAATATCACTATGCTTGATTGGCCAGCAAACTCGCCTAACCTTAACCCCATAGAGAATCTATGGGGTATTATCAAGAGGAAGATAAGAGACACCAGACCCAACAATGCAGATGGGCTGAAGGCTGCTATCAAACGCCTCAGGAGTGCCATATGCTGATCGCCTACATGCCACGCCACATTGATGCAGTATTTAGTGCATTTACTGAACATACATTTCAGTAGGCCAACATTTCGGATTTTAAAATCATTTTTCAAGCTGATGTTATAAAATATTCTAATTTACTGAGATAATGACATTTGGGTTTTCATTGGCTGTATGCCACAATCAACATTAACAGAAATAAACACTTGAAATAGATCACTCTGTTTGTAATGACTCTATATAATATATGAGTTTCACTTTTTGTTTTGAAGGACTGAAATAAATTAACTTTTGATGATATGCTAATTTTGTGAAAACACTTGTATATAACATGTCTAGTGGGCAAAATCTGGCATAATGGAATGTAATTACTGTTTAAATGCCAAGTAGATTTCTAAGACGGCAGCAACACCAATATTTTTCTTTCAACTGATCTGCAATTTTTTAAAAATCATATACATATAATGTTTTGTATTACTCACCTGATGTGTTTTTTAAAAATTTTTTTTACATTCATTAACATTTATTTTTATATCTCAAACAAAGGCTTCCAAAGAGAACTAAGCAAAATTCAGTTACACACATCTTTATCCACTGTGGGCAGTTTTTCAAGCAATAGTATATTTGATAAGTGATTGACCTTATATAAGAATAAAGTTTGAAGTCCTTTTCAATTTTATTTATAAAGGGGTCTGGGAATTATATTGTTAAAATTAAATCTATTGAAAGTTCTATTAAATTGTGCGAGATACGATTTGCAGTAGAATTTCTCCAGAGTCCTCCAGAAGCCTCAAGTTAGAACATCTCATTAGATCATGTGTTAACATCTTCATTTCCAGACCACACAACTAATAATGAGCAATGTTTTATAGAAAATGCAATTTTATGGCTTATTCACAAATAAGTTTCTGGTCACTATTTTGATTAGTGCTTGTCTGCCAAAACCAGGAGTGAAACTTACAAAGTAAAAGTATAATTGAAAGATTGACACCTGTTCTGTGTTTTGGAAACACTTCTAGTTTTGGCATACTGATGAATTAAGGATCAAAAATATTGCTGTGTGGATAAAGCCTAAGGTGTCAATCCAATTCTAAATCAGCACCAGCTGTTCATCATATTTATAACCAAGACAGCACTATTCATATCAAACCTACATAGAAAAACAGATCATCTATTAAAACTTTTAATTGTTCAGTTCAAATTAGTGATTAAATACACCAAACATTATTAAATCATATTAAAAAACATATTATCAACTAATTTCAACAGCCACCACAGAATCAGTGCACAAGGTAAATAATACTTTAAGGGCTTATGCCAAAATATATGTAAATAACGCCAATAAATTACCGTATATACTCGAGTATAAGCTAAGATTTTCAGCCCATTTTTAGGGCTGAAAGTGCCCCTCTCGGCTTATACTCAAGTCATATACCAGGGGGTCGGCGGGGGAGGGGAGCGCAGCTGTCCTATATACTCACCCCATCCTGGCGCGGTCTCTGCAGCCCTGCTCTTCTCCCACGGTGTCCGGCGCCTGTGTTCAGCGGTAATGTGGTACCGCTCATTAAAATCATGAATATGCACATATTCATGACTTTAATAAGCGGTACCACGTGACTGCTGAAGGAATGAAGAGCTGTGGCGCCGGTGACAATGGGAGATCCAGGGGCTGTAGAGAGCGCCAGGAGGGTGTGAGTATGATGGGGAGGATGGGGGAGCCATGCTATATTCACCTGTCCCCATTCCACCGCTGCGCGCCGCTCTGTCCTCGCATCCTCTGGCTGTGACGTTCAGGTCAGAGGGTGCGATGACGTGGTTAGTGCATGCCGCGCTGTTGTGAATGGGTTTGAGATGAGTTCTGAGCAGAGACTCCCTCTGGTGGTTACAAGCGGTACTGGTCTGTTCAGTGAAGATTGTGAGGACTGGGAATCAGGTGTTACTGACTGGTCTTATATAAGGGAGTCACCTTCCCATCAGGGTTGCCGGTGATCAATTGTTCTGGTCTGAATCCTTCATTCCTGTTTCCCTTGTAGCCTGCTGTGTCGTGTCTGCATCTCCTGCTAACAGATAAGACATTTTCTTCTTTTTGTTTTTGTACTATATTTTTGCATTTTGTCCTGCACTTCTTTGGGGGCCTTCTGGGTCCCCTTCGGGGGCTTTTGCCCTCTCAGTTTAGTTCAGCCACTGATGTTTGTACTTTTGCTTTTTCCAGTTTTTTCAGTGGCTGCTGTTTTGATTTTGTTACACCAGAGAGCTAATTTAGGTGGTAGAGGTCGTGTGATCTCAGGTGATTTTGAAATTAGTAGAGTTGGTGCTTTTCAGGGTTTTCTGGGATTGCAGTAAGTACCCTTCCTATCCTTTTCTATTTAGTTAGTTTGGGCCCCAGCGTTTGCTCATACTATTTTCTTTCTGTGTCAGTATTTCTTCTTGTCTAACCGCCATTACTTGTTTGGGGCTTTCTATTATCTTTGGGGTTCTGCTCCGGGGCAGATAGCTTTCCTATTTCTATCTTTAGGTGTAGTTAGTTTCTCAAGCTGTGACGAGGCGTCTAGGACCAACGTAGGAGCGCTCCACGGCTGCCTCTAGTTGTGGTGGTTAGTCAGGGTACTGCAATCTCATAGATTCCAACTGCTCTGGTGTATTGCCTTTTTTACCTGCACTCCTCAGCTACCGAAACATAACAGTATCACTGGCCTAAAAATTGAAAATTGTATGGTACTCACAGAAGGGAAAAAATATTGTGAAAGAAAAAAGGTTGTCAGAGTTGTCAGAGATATTTTTCTATTTGTTGCATTTTTTTTTTTTCCCTCTGTATCTCTGGGTGCTGGGGAGGATCTTTTCTCTCAATGGAGTTTGCACGGTTGTCTGGCCGTGTGGATCAGCTTGCCACTGAGGTTCAGAGTATTGCTGCATATCTTGCTAGGTTGCCTGTTGTGGAACCTAGGATCCCCATGCCAGATTTGTTTTTGGGGGATCGAGCTAAGTTTGAGAATTTCAAAAATAATTGTAAATTGTTTTTTGCCTTAAAATCTAAGTCCTCAGGGAACGCAGCGCAGCAGGTTCAAATTATCATCTCTCTCCTGCGCGGCGATCCTCAGGATTGGGCTTTTTCCCTGACACCTGGGGATCCTGTTTTGAGTGATGTTGATGCATTTTTTCAGGCTTTGGGGTTATTGTACGATGAGCCTAATGTCACTGATCAAGCTGAAAAAGCCTTGTTGGCATTAAATCAGGGGCCTTATGACGCTGAGTTATACTGTCAGAGATTCCGTAGGTGGGCAGTCCTGACCAAATGGAATGACGACGCTTTGGCAGCCCTTTTCCGGAAGGGTCTGTCAGATAATGTAAAGGATGTTATGGTGGGATTCCCTGTCCTCTCTGGTCTCAATGATTCTATGTCATTAGCGATTCAAATTGACAGACGTTTGCGTGAGCGGAGAAGTATGCGTGGAATGGTGTTGCCTTGTGAACCAGCTTCTGAACCCATGCAGTGTGATAGAGTGGTGTCTGGGGCACAGCGTCATGAGTTTCGAAAGAGCAATGGGTTATGTTTCTACTGTGGTGATGCCTCTCATGCTATTTCAGTCTGCCCTAAGCGGGGAAGACGTTTTGCACGCTCAGTTGTCTTGGGTAGTGTTCAGACTAAGTTTTTATTAACTGTCACTCTGATATGCTCTCTGTCCTCATTTTCTGCTCAGGCTTTCGTTGATTCTGGAGCAGCTATTAACCTGATGGATTATGATTTTGCTAAACGTTGTGGGTTTCCCTTGATACCCCTACAGAAGTCTATTCCCCTACTGGGGATCGATTCTACCCCTTTGGCTGAGAATAAACCCCAGTTTTCTACTCAGGTGATAATGAGGGTTGAACCTGATCACCAGGAGTGCTGCAAATTTTTGGTTCTGTATAATCTGCATGACATTATCATGCTGGGTTTTCCTTGGTTACAGTCTCATAATCCTGTTTTGGATTGGAAATCTGTGTCTGTAACCAGTTGGGGCTGCCAATGTGTTAATACCAACACTCCTGTTTTTTCTGCTTCCCCAGGCTCAGGATGTTCCTGACTTTTTGATTGATTTTTCTGATGTGTTTAGCGAAAGTAAATCTGCATCCTTGCCTCCCATAGGAGCTATGACTGCGCTATTGAATTAGTGCCGGGTAGTAAATTCCCTAAAGGTCGCCTTTTTAACTTGTCTGTACCTGAACATGACGCTATGCGGTCTTATATCAAGGAATCATTGGAGAAGGGTCATATCAGACCATCCTCTTCACCCTTAGGTGCCGGTTTTTTCTTTGTGGCCAAAAAAGATGGTTCATTAAGGCCGTGTATTGATTATCGTCTCTTGAACAATATTACTGTGAAATATCAATACCCGTTACCCTTGATTTCTGACCTGTTTTCCAGGGTGAAAAACGCTACTTGGTTTACCAAGCTTGACCTCAGGGGGGCGTATAACCTTATTCGCATTAAGCACGGGGATGAATGGAAGATGGCATTCAATACCCCTGAAGGGCATTTTGAGTACCTAGTGATGCCCTTTGGGCTCACTAATGCTCCTTCCGTCTTCCAGTCCTTCATGAATGACATTTTCAGGGATTTTGTGGACAAATTTCTGATTGTTTATTTGGATGATATCTTGATTTTTTCTAATGACTGGGACTGTCATGTGAAACATGTTCGAACTGTGTTCCAGATTTTGAGAGAGAATGCTCTGTATGTGAAGGGATCAAAGTGTCTTTTTGGCGTACAGAGGATCTCATTTCTGGGATTCATTTTGTCCCCATCTGTTATTGAAATGGACCCGGTCAAGGTTCAGGCCATCTGTGATTGGGTCCAACCTACTTCATTAAAGGCTCTTCAGAGATTTTTGGGTTTTGCCAATTTTTATCGTAAATTTATTGGTAATTTCTCTGTTATTGTTAAACCATTAACTGATTTGACCAGAAAGGGTTCTGATGTGGTGAATTGGCCTCCTGAGGCAGTCTCTGCGTTTCAGGAACTTAAGCAGAGATTCACTTCTGCTCCTGTTCTACGGCAGCCTGATGTTTCTCTGCCATTTCAGGTGGAGGTTGATGCCTCTGAAATTGGGGCAGGTGCCGTTTTGTCCCAAAAAGATCCAGAGACCTCTAAAAGTAACCCTTGTGCCTTTTTCTCTCGAAAATTTTCTCCTACTGAACGTAATTATGACGTGGGTAATCGGGAGTTATTGGCCATGAAGTGGGCTTTTGAAGAGTGGAGACATTGGCTGGAGGGAGCCAAACATCAGGTGGTGGTCCTTACGGACCATAAGAATCTGGTCTATCTGGAATCTGCCAAGCGACTCAATCCTAGACAGGCCAGGTGGGCCTTGTTTTTCACACGTTTTAATTTTGTGGTTTCCTTTCTTCCTGGCACTAAGAATGTTAAGGCGGATGCCCTCTCAAGGAGTTTCCTTGCGGACTCTCCTGAGTTATCTGATCCTTCTGTTATTTTGAAAGAGGGTGTAGTTCTTTCCGCCATCTCGCCCAATTTGAAACTTGCTCTGGAGGGGTGTCAGGAGGATAGGCCCGAGTGCTGCCCTGTTGGAAAATTGTTTGTCCCGGACCAGTGGAAAAAGAGTG
>JARQOD010000004.1:258270477-258308083 GCA_033576555.1 Oophaga sylvatica | reverse complement strand
AACAGGACGATGACCCCAAACACACCTCCAGGCTGTGTAAGGGCTATTTGACCAAGAATGAGGGTGATGGGGCGCTACGCCAGATGACCTGGCCTCCACAGTCACCAGACCTGAATCCAATCGAGATGGTTTGGAGTGAGCTGGACCGTAGAGTGAAGGCAAAAGGGCCAACAAGCATCTCTGGAAACTCCTTCAAGATTGTTGGAAGACCATTTCCGGTGACTACCTCTTGAAGCTCATCAGGGGAATGCCAAGAGTGTGCAAAGCACTCATCAAAGCAAAAGGTGGCTACTTTGAAGATCCTAGAATATAAGACATAATTTCAGTTGTTACACACTTTTTTGTTAAGTATATAATTCCACATGTTTTAATTCATAGTTTTGATGCCTTCAGTGTGAATTTACAATTTTCATAGTCGTAAAAATACAGAAAAATCTTTAAATGAGAAGATGTGTCCAAACTTTTGGTCTGTACTGTATATATACACAAACATGTATATATATATACATATTTGAAATACATTGGACACTAGTGGGGGTATTATTTATGTAAAATACATGTGGGTGGGATTAACTTCCTTCTCACCCTCAATGAGGGTGGTGTATTTTGTCCTTCCTCATTCTCGGGTCCTCTACCAGAGTCCTGGAAGTTTGAGTGTTCTGCGCAGTTGTTCCCAGCATTGCACTTTTATGGACAGAGAGTTCAGATGTTGCTCCTGGGTTCTGTTGTAGCCATTTTCCCAACTTAGGGGACACTGCTCCAAGTGCTCCTATCACCACTGTTGCCTTCATCTTCCACATATTCTCCAGTTCTCCTTTGATGCCCTGGTATTTCTCCAGCTTCTCATATTCCTTCTTTCTGATGTTGTTGTCACTTGGCACTGCCACGTCTATCATTGCTGTCTTCCAGGGTCGGACTGGGCCACAGGAGAACCGGAGGATACCCTGATATTAGCGCGTTTTACCGCACAATTGCTGGTCTTGTATTTATTTCTATGTAGCTACATAGTGGGCCCCAAAACAGGAGAAAAAATGGAGTTTTCATTTTCATTGCAAAAATATAAAAAGTTTATTTTTTCTCCTGTTTCGTCGCCTTATCT
Source organism: Oophaga sylvatica (assembly GCA_033576555.1). Taxonomy (NCBI): domain Eukaryota; kingdom Metazoa; phylum Chordata; class Amphibia; order Anura; family Dendrobatidae; genus Oophaga; species Oophaga sylvatica. The sequence continues at coordinate 258,306,984 of JARQOD010000004.1, read as the reverse complement.
AATGGAGATTTATGTAGTCATTTTGTGAAGAGGGTTCACAACTGCATTACTTTATAATCTGGATATGTGGTTATTAATAGTGGGCCCCAAGAATGATTTTCTCTGGTGGGCCCAAGGTGCTCCAGTCCGACGCTGCTGTCGTCTGATCCTTGTATACTATCACAATGTCTGGTTGATTAGCCAACACCTGCTTATCCCTTTGGATCTTCAAGTTCCACAGAATTTTAAGCCTTTCATTCTCCAACACTTTCTCTGGGGTCTCCCATCTGAACTTAAGGAAACTTAGCCCATATGCTGTGCAGATGTTCCTGTATATAATTCCCGCTACTTGGTTGTGATGTTCAGTATACACTGTTCCTGCTTGCATAGCATATACCTGTATATATTTCAAATACATGGGCAAAATGCAATATATATATATTATATATATAAAAAAGATGTACATTTTGGGGCACTTCTGAGATCACATGGTTTCTGAAGGAACCTGTCACAGTTAGGTTTGGGGATTGGATCCGGTGACCTATTGATTTGTGATCATTTCTTTTGTCTTTAGAGCTATTGCTCTTTTCCTTCTCTGTCCAACTGGTGATTGTTTCTATTGTGTTTATTCTCCCTTCTTTGTTTGCTCCTTTCTACGTGTTTTCCATTTTCCCAATTTGGTTTGCCCTATCACGTTCTAGGTAGGACTTTACACTATAATATTATCCCTTCACTGCATTGCCTTGCTGTCTATACTTCAGAGTGGATTTGTAATAAGGAGTTCCAACCCTTTAGTTATGGTATTTACCCTGCTAGACTTACACTGCTTATATTATTGCTATGTGTCTATTTGTCCACCTCCACAGCACCTTTTTCTTTTACCACTTTTAGGTTTATTGGAGGTTATTCTAGTTTCATTTATTTTTGGTTCTTCTTACTATTCTCTCTTTCCCCTTTTATAGTTATGCTTTAAGTTTCTGACACTGGATCTTCATGTCCGCTGGAGTTGAGCGAAACAGGTTGGTCAGATTCAAAAGCCGCCGACTTTCGCCAAAGTTGGGCTTCGATGGCCAAAGCCCGACCATAGCGTGCAGTCGGCCATGCCGTCGTCGAACCCAGCGCCCAAGTCAATTTTCCCATAATGCTTGCAGGCGCCTTGTTTCAGCAAATGAGCAAGGACGTACACTGTGGGCAACGAGATGACAGTGCAGCGCCCACCACCATCTTACAGAAGGGCATTGCAGTGATTGGCTTGCTTTGGGTGGCATCATAGTGTCTATAAAAGCCCTGACCGCCGACCTCCATTTTACTTCTGCTGATCTTAACAGTAGGTAGAGGTTGCTGATGCTGTTTATCAGTAGGGAGAGAGTTAGGGCTGGAAAGAGAAGTTCTTCTGTGCTTGTGCTGATAGCAATTGTGCTATACTGTTAGTGTGCAGTGACAGGGGAGGATTTTCTTGTGTGCTGCAGCACTGGTTATTAGGCTGCCAGCTAGCTGTATTGCTGTGTGTACACTGCTGTGCAGACTGCTTTTTACACAGCACTTATACTTTTATTCTTTTTTTTCTGCACCCTTACCGACCGTTAATTTTTTCCCACACCGTATAGAGCTGTACGCTCCTCACAACTATCGTGTACCGGCTGATATCACGGACAAATACATGCTGAGTGCTGACTATCTGTGTGTGACTCTGGAAATATATAGAGAGATTGCAATTTTCCCCTACACCGTATAGAGTTGTACGCTCCTCACACACTACCATGTACCGGCTGGTAACACAGACAAATACATGCTGATTATCTGTGTAGGACTCCGAAATATATACGGAGATTGCAATTTTCCCCTACATCGTATACAGCTGTCCGCTTCTGAGACAGTACCGTATATCTGCTCATTGTATTACGGTCAAATCCATACTGAGTGATCGTCTGTGTGTGACTCCGGAAATATATACGGAGACTTAAATTTTCACCTATATACAGTACCATATATCTGCTGGTATTTTTGGTACATTTTCCCAAACATGAGGAAGTATGGTGGAAGAGGCAGAGGATGTGGGCAGGGGGGGCCAGCTGGGAATGATGGTGGTGGTGCATCTGCTGGTAGTGCCAAAAGCCCAATAGCACCTAAGGCAGGAAGTGTAGAGCCTGCGTCATCATCTGGCTCCAGAAGGCCTGGAAGGCTCCCTTTTCTGGGAGTACGTAAACAGCTTTTAAAGCCGGAGCATCAGGAACAGGTTTTGGCTTACTTTGCCAAAACAGCCTTCAGCTCTATCGCCTCCTCTTCTGAACTTTCAAAAAATGCAAGCACTGAGTCGTCAGTGCAGGCTCCTGGTCAGGAACGACACCTTTCCTTGTGTCCTTACCCCAAACAAAAGTGAAGGATTCGGCAGGCCACACTTCAGATTACTCCATGGAGCTCTTTTCACATACCATGCCTGGGTTATCAAGTGAAATCCTGAATTACCCAGTCCAAGATGAATATGACATGGAGTGCACTGATGCACCCCACTGCTATCTGATTCTGCTGGTACATTCACCCAGAGCACTGCATTGCCCTCGCAGTCTACTGAGCCAGAATCTGACCCTGATGAAACTCAGGTGCCCCTTCCCGCATACGATACCACCTTACATGGTGACACAGAGGAAGGTGCAGATGAAATTGAAGAGGAGGTAATGGATGACCAAGTTGTTGACCCGGATTGGCATCCATTGGGGGAAGAGTGTGCCGCTGGTAATAGCTCAGATGAGGAGGAGGATCCACAGCAGGCATCGACAATGCAGCTGCGATTATCTGGTAGGCCTGTAGCAGTCCAAAAACGTGTTAAAAAACAAAAAGAGTTGCAGGACAGCTTGGCCAGATGGTCAAATTAGCACTGCGTGCAAGCCCTGACAATTTATCCCATAATAGGAAGAGTGCAGTGTGGCACTTTTTCGACCAAAATCCTATTGATGAGGCAAAGGTTATCTGTAAGAAGTGCAGAAGGACCTTTAGCCGAGGGAAAAATCTCTGAAAATTGAATACCAGTTGCATGCCTAGACATTTAAACACTATGCACTTGCAAGCGTGGACGGACTGCAAAACCTCACTGGCTTTGAACGCCTACATTGCCAAACTGATCTCATTAGAGATGATGCCCTTCCGTTTGGTTGAAAGCGCAGCATTTCGAGAGCTCGTGGCCTATGCTGTCCCACGGTATGACCTACCCAGTCGGCACTTCTTTTCTAGAAAAGCAATCCCTGCCCTCTACCTGCATGTGAAAGATTGCATTGTCCATGCAGTCAAACAAACAGTGAGTGGAAAGGTGCACCTCACAAGAGATGCATGGGCCAGTAGGCATGGCCAGGGCCGTTACATGTCCATCACTGCGCACTGGGTTAATGTGGTGGATGCAGGGTCCACAGGGGACAGCGGTGGTGGGACAGTGCTGCCTTGCCCACGGTATAGGCAACAGTTGGCTGTAGGCGACCCTCCTCCTCCAGAAGCAAAAGCTCGTCGAAAGAGCGCAGTCGCACGAGCACTCCATCCGCAGCTGCCAGTGTTGCACAAGAGGTGTCCCACTATCGATCAGCGGGAAGATGATGTCTTTGGGCGACAGCAGACACACGCGGAGGTACTGTGTTATGTTTTGGTAGCTGAGGAGAATAAGCAAAAATGGCAATACACCAGAGAGGCTGTAACCTATTGGATTGCAGTAACCTGAACTAACCACACAACTAGAGGTAGCCGTGGAGCGTTCCTACGTTGATCCTAGATGCCTCGTCACAGCCTGAGAGATAACTATACCTAAAGGCAGAAAGATGAAAGCTATATGCCCCGGAGCAGATCCCCAAAGAAAATACGAAGCCCCCAAACATGTAATGGCGGTTAGACAAGAAGAAGCACGGACACAGACAGAAAATAGAATGAGCAAACGCTGGGGCCCAATCTGTCTAGACAGAAAAGTACAGGAAAGGATACTCACTGCAATCCAAAAAAACCTAAAAAAAAAAACAACTCTTCTGATTGCAAAAACACCTGAGATCACACGATCTCTAACACCTAAATCAGATCTCTGGTGTAACAAAACTAAGCCGCAGTCACTAAAAAAACAGGAAAAAGCAAATGAACAAACAACAGTGGCTCCAGATAAACTGAGAGGAGCACAAGCCCCTGGAGGGGACCTGGCTGACCTCCACAAAAGTGCAGGGAACAATGCAAAAAGCAAGCACAAAAATAAAAGCAGAAAATATCTTATCTGATAGCAGAAGATGCAGGCAAGACTCAGCAAACTTCCAAATGAACCAGGAACCACAATTGAGACAAGAACAATTGATCACCGGCAACCATCATGGGAGGGAACCTCCCTTATATCAGCCCAGTCCGTGATCCCAGATTGCCATTCCTCGCTGAAAGGTTCAGTACTGTCTGTAACCACCAGAGGGAGCCCCTGCTCAGAAACCATCTCTAGCACATTCATAACAGTACCCCCCCTTGAGGAGGGATCACCGAACCCTCACTTGTGCAACCAGGCCGATCAGGATGAGCTCGTTGATAGGCACGGATCAGTCTCCTAGCATGGATATCCGAAGCAAATACCCAAGAATTGTCCTCCTGACCATAACCTCTCCACTTAACCAAATACTGGAGTTTCTGTCTAGAAAAACGAGAATCCAATATTTTCTCAAACACATACTCCAGATTGCCCTCAGCCAAAACAGGGTCAGGAGGCGCAGCCATAGGAACCACTTGCTCAACAAACCTCTTCAATAAGGACTTGTGGAACACAAAATGGATCTTAAATGTCCCTGGAAGAAGCAAACGGAAGGTAACAGGATTAAGAATCTCCATGATCTTATAAGGTCCAATGAACCTAGGCTTAAACTTTGGAGATGCAACCCTCATAGGGATATTTCTTGAGGACAACCAAACCAAGTCCCTCACTTTAAACCGAGGACCATCAGTCCTATGCCGGTTGGCAAACCGTTGGGTCTTCTCCTGAGAGAGAGAGCAACCTCTCCACTACCTGGTCCCAAATCTGCTGCATTGGCTCCACAACAGAGTCAACACCTGGACAGACAGAAGCCTCCGCCTGTCCCGAAGAAAATCGAGGGTGAAACCCAAAATTGCAGAAAAATGGAGACATCAAGGTGGCAGAGCTATCACAGATTACCCAGATAACGGTCATTCTCTGAGAAACAGGGAGGTCGGAAATAAAATCCATAGAGAAATGGGTCCATGGCCTCTTGGGCACAGGTAATGGCATTAACAAGTCACTAGAGCGAGAGCAAGGCTTGGAGGGAGAGCAAGTCCCACAGGACTGCACAAATTCCCTGACGTCACGAGACAAAGTAGGCCACCAAAAGGACCGACTCACCAAGTCTCTGGTGCCAAAAATCCCGGGATGACCAGCCAATGCGGAACAATGAATCTCAGACATCACACTCTTCTTCCACTGGTCTGGGACAAACAATTTCCCAATAGGGCAGCGCTCAGGTTTATCCTCCTGACACCCTTCCAGAGCCAGTCTCAAATTGGGCGAGATGGCGGAAAGAACTACACCCTCTTTCAAAATAACAGTAGGATCAGATAACTCAGGAGAGTCCGCAAAGTAACTCCTCGAGAGGGCATCCGCCTAAACATTCTTAGTGCAGGAAGAAAAGAAACCACAAAATTAAAACGTGTGAAAAACAAGGCTCACCTGACCTGTCTAGGATTAAGTCGCTTGGCTGATTCGAGATAAACCAGATTCTTATGGTCCGTGAGGACCACCACCTGATGTTTGGCTCCTTCCAGCCAATGTCTCTACTCTTCAAAGGCCCACTTCATGGCCAATAACTCCCGATTACCCACGTCATAATTACGTTCAGTTGGAGAAAATTTTCGAGAGAAAAAGGCACAAGGGTTACTCTTAGAGGTCTCTGGATCTCTATGGGACAAAACGGCACCTGCCCCAATTTCAGAAGCATCAACCTCCACCTGAAACGGTAGAGAAACATCAGGCTGCCGAAGAACAGGAGCAGAAGTGAATCTCTGCTTAAGTTCCTGAAACGCAGTGACTGCCTCAGGAGGCCAATTCACCACATCAGAACCCTTTTTGGTCAAATCAATCAATGGTTTAACAATACTGGAGAAATTACCAATAAATTGCCATTCCTCGCTAAAAGGTTCAGTACTGTCTGCAACCACCAGAGGGAACCCCTGCTCAGAAACCATTCTCCATCAGCACATTCATAACAGTACTTGCCGAATACTTGCAGTGAGAGATCTACATCTTGAGCCAGAAAGGTAGTCAGTGATAACGGCCGTAATTTTGTGGCGGCCATAGCCCTGGCAAAACTCAGACACATACCTTGTCTGGCTCACACCTTGAACCTGGTGGTGCAGTGCTTCATAAATAATTATCCGGAGTTACCATCCCTGCTCCATGAGGTGCAAAGACTGTGCTCGCACCTCCGTCGCTCGCCCATAGACTCCAGTCGTATGCTGAGGCTGCAGCGAATGCTCCACCTCCCCAAGCACCGCCTAATCATAGACGTTGCAACAAGGTGGAACTCCACCATGCACATGGTTGAGAGGCTGTGCGAACAGAGGCAGGCTGTAATGCCTTTGTGGGAGGATCCACAGGCAGGCAGTTTGAGGGCAGACATCGAGTTTTCAGGTGTGCAGTTTTCAAAGCTGAAAGTCCTTCAGTGTTTTGAGGAATGCACACAGCTGGAAAGCGCAGACGACGCCATCATAAGCATTAGCATCCCACTTATGCGTCTGCTCATGCAAACTTTGATGCACATTAAGGATCAGGTGTCTGCAGCGGAGGAGAGAAGTGTTAGGGATCGAGTTCCCGCTGCTGCACAAGGGGAATCTCGAACCAGTCCCGCTGCGGTCCCCAATCCATCTCCGGCCGCAGTGGAGCCTGCTAAGCAGAGACGTCGGTCCCAGCGTCTCGCTCGGTCTAATACTGTGCAGAGGCTTGTTGCTGCCTCTCCTGGTTCCTCTATTACAACCAGTACTGGAGCAGGCAGTCCTGGGACAAAGTCCTCGCTTTCTCCATCTGAGCATGCCCAAGTCAAGATCTCCCATTGGAGATCAGGGGTCACATGCTCGGTTACAGCAGCGACTCCCATTGGTCCGCCTGGAAGGTCCTGAAAGTGCTTGTGTTCTGGAACAGTTTCTCATTGGTCCTTTTCTGGAAGGTCCTGTAGCTGCTACTTTAAAAAGGTGGCATAACCGCACGGCTGCGCGCTAGTATCAAATCTGTTACGTGCTTGCGCCAGTGTGGTCATGTATGCATATGGTTAGGTCCGGCTGAAATAATCTCCTAGAATACCGGCACCTCCGGTGAGGAGTTTTGTATACACGTGTTCAGAGCTAGGCTGAAAACGCCATTAGAATACCGGCTACTCCAGTGAGGAGATTATTCCTTGTTTTCTGATTGCATGACCACAGACTGCAATCCCTTAGCAGTCATCTGTGTCTCCTGTGAGTCTAACAGGAACAGTCTTTGTCAAAGCGGCTCTGTGAATTAACAGAGTCCACTTATATCGCCATATAGCGCTACAGCATTTTAGTTACCGACTCTGTGGAATATCAGAGTTCGCCCATTCCACCATAAAGTGCTACGGCATTTACATCTGCGACTCTGCAGGATAACAGAGTTCGCTCATGCTGCCTATTTGCACCATCTTACTAGCAGCAGGCTCTGCCTGCATGGTGGACCCCGGGCTGCGAACGCACCTCTCAGTAATATCTATTAGGTGCGTTCCCCAGGTCCTTAACAGGAAAGCCTTCATGATAGTCAGTCATTGTCTGCTCAGAGAACTGTCCTGGACGAGGTGGAGGAAGAAGAGGAAGAGGAGGAGGAAGAGGGGGATAATTATTTTGGGGAGGATGATGCTTCTCAGTGGGCAAGAGAAAATGTTGGCTTGCCAAGGTCAGGTACAGGGTTTGTGCGTGAATGGAGGGATGTGGATTTGACAGAAAGTGCTCCTCCACCCACCACTGGCAGTAAATCATTGACACCTGGAACATTGGCTCACATGTGTGATTATGTCTTGCGGATCCTAAAAAGGGACCCCCGCATTGCCAAAATTATGAAGGATGACGACTACTGGTTGGCCAGCATCCTCGATCCACGCTATAAAGGCAAATTACAGAACAACAAGCCACAGGAGAACCTAGAGCTAATATTGGCGAACAAACAAGCAACTCTGGTAAACGTTTGTTAGAGGCATTCCCAGCAAACAGCAGCGGTGCAGGTTCTACCACAAGCCATACTGGGCCAAATGGAAGAGGTGTTCGTGGTGCACACAGCCGAAGTGGCGTTGGAGACAGGGGTTTCATGACCATATTGTGGACTGATTTCTCGAGTAATGCTCATGCGACTTGAAATAATGAATCGATTGCAAAGACAGGGGACAACAATTGTCAACTATGGTTCAAAATTACCTCTCCTCCCCTATCGATGTTCTCCTCACAGTTCATTCCCCTTTGACTACTGGGCCTGTAAACTGGACACCTGTCCTGAATTGGCACAGTATGCCTTACTGGAGCTCGCTTGCCCTGCTGGAAGTGTGCTATCAGAAAGAGTCTTCAGTGCTGCTGGATAAATCTTGACAGAAAGAAGGACCCGGCTGTCGACCCAAAATGTTGATGATCTCACCTTCATTAAAATGAACCATGCCTGGGTTTCAAAGGATTTTGTACCACCTTCCCCTGATGACACATAGGTTGCCAGGAAAAAGGCTCGCTTTGTTCGCCTCTTCCTCCGACTTCTCCAATTCCTCTATTTGCAGCTGCTGAATGTCCAGCCTACACCTCAACATATGCCAGTTTTTCCACCTCCCTAACTGGGCTGTCCCACCCAGGGCCGGGGTCAGCACCTGGTGCACCCGGGCAAGTGCAGGTGCCCTGAGCAGATGGGGGGCCCACTCACCTTCAGAGACATCGGCGTACTATGAGGGGCCCTGTGCCAGTTCCCGGTGCCCACAAGTGTGCCCCCTGCTACCTCAGGGCCCCAGCACTTGCAATACTTACCTCTCCCTGCTCCACCGCTGTGACGTCTTCAGCGTTTCCTGACAGTGACAGTCACAGTGCAGAGAGCTGGAAGATGCCGATGCTGAGGAGTCCAGAGTAGAGCAGTGCCCAGCGAGGAGAGGTATTTCATGTTTTTAATGGTTGGAGCAATATATGGGGAGCATTATACACTGGAGAATTATATATGGGGCCCATCATACACTTGAGCATCATAGATAGGGCCCATTATACAATGGAGCATCATCCATGGGGCACATCATATACTGGAGCATCATATGGGGCCCATTATATATTGTGCATCATATGGGTACATTATATATGGAGCATCACATGGAGAGCATTTTATATGGGGTCCATTATATTTGTAGAATTATATGGGGTTCCTCATACACTGGAGCATCATATATGGGGCCCATCATATACTAGAGCATCATATGGGGTTCATTTTTTATGGGGCATCATATTGGGCCCTTTATACATGGAGCATCATATGGAGCACATATGGGGCCTATTCTGTATGGAGCATTATATGGAGCCCATTCTGTATTGAGCATTATATGGGGCTCATTATTCTGTGAAGAGCAATATATGGGGCTCATTATTCTGTATGGCGCACTATTGGTGGCCATAATACTGTATGGAGGACTATACTGTCCGTTTTTTGAGCTATTGTAGAATTTAAAATAGATATCACTCATGTAATGTAAGAAGTGAAGTATTTGGCATTGTACTATACCTATATTTCTCTGCCGTATCGAAGCATCATGAATTGTGGTATGTGTTAAAGGGGCCCACTGAGACACTTTGGCCGGGGGCCACAAAAACCTGGAACCAGCACTGCCCCCCCACAACTTTAGCCAAATAACCCCCAGTTTTCAATGCGTTACTTTTATTATAAAGTTAATTAAGGTTGCCAAGCTTAAGTAATAAGAATTTATGTTGTTGGCATTGAAATGGGCACTATAGGTGTGTTTACTGTCCTCCACACCCTGCCGACTTTTATTCCCCATTGACTTGCATTGGGGTCGGATTTTCGACTCCGACCCGACCATTTCCGTTAGTTGACCGACTTCGTTCGACTCGACTTTTGAGAAAGTCGGGTTTTACGAAACCCGACTCGACCCGAAAAAAGGCAAAGTCGCTCATGTCTAGTGTCCACCTGCACACCTTTCTCCCGCTTTGATGGTAGTAGGTTGCAGCCTCTCCTCTGGTCCTGGTGTGACTCAGGTGTGAAGTGGTGTTTTTGGTTGTGTGACTAGGGATTGACTAGTCTATACAAGGACCAGTTGGGTGTAGGTGTGGTTTCTTTCTACAGTAATCTTCCTTACTTCCTTTACCCATGTGTGAGTGTGGTACGTGCATAACAGAATCCAAAAGGAAGAATGTTCCAAACATTTTTGAGAACTATTCACATATTTATCTGTTTCTTCATTAAATCCCACACAGACTCGATGGTGTTGAGATAAGAGCTCTGGGCAGGCCATGTGAACACTTTCAGGACTGCTTCTTCTTCTTTATGCTGAAGATAGTTCTTAGTGACATTGGTGCTATGTTTGGGGTTGTTGTCCTGCTGCAGAATAAATTAGCAGCCAATCAGATGCCTGCTTGATGGTAATGCATGATAGAAAAGTATCTACCTGTATTTCTCTGTGTTGAGGACATGAAGAAAATGGTGCTGTGGAGGACTGTTAGCTAAGGAAATTAAGTGCAGCAGATGAAAGACTCACGATGTTTACTTCACATCACAATTTGAAGGTTTCTAGTACCTTCAAATTAGAAGTAGGACCCAGGTATACTCAATGACTCAACTATGCATGAAAAATAAAAACTGGGTTGCAGAAACATAGCAGAAGTTGTAATAGACTGACTCAAAATTTGAAATATTTGACTGTAACAAAAGGTGCTTTTAGCTGAAAGGCTGGAGATCTGTACAATAATTAGTATTTTCAGGCGGGAGTGAAACATGGAGGAGGCTCCTGCAAGTTTAAGACTACATTTCAGAAAATGGAGTTGCAGATTTAGTCAAGATTTATGGTGTCCTCAATGTTGAGAAATACAGGCAGATAGTTATACATCTTGCAATACCATCAGGGACTTTTATGATTGGTTCCAAATGTTTTCTCAAACGTGACTACAATCCCAAACATACAGCCAATATAAAAATGTCAGCATAAAGAAGAACTAGGAGTCTCTATATTCCTATCAGTTAAATTACTTTCCTTATCGCCATGGCTAAGTTGTAAGCTGTAGATTCCCAAAAAATGTCTTCTGCATAATCTGCTTTTGCTTTTAGGCTATGATAGTCTCTCCTTTTTTTATGTGCACTGGTTTATGTCAATCAATTTAACATGGTCTGATATATGTATCCTAATGTTTTCTGCAGGTCATAATTTAACCTCTGTTAACACTGGACTTGAAGTATCAATTGAAACTGGGACAGTAACATAGAGATACTTAATATGTTGTCCTAAAGAATATATATGCAGTAAGACATTTTGTTTCCTGGAGGTGGGTGGACCACTGGGCAGTACCTTGACTAACTCCCCCTCAGTGTCCAACTTACTCCACGATACAACTCCTAGGAATTATTATTGTGATTACCATACTGCAAGGCAGATCACGTCATTTTTCACTGATTTTAATAAAATAAGCTGATCTCCAGGCTGTACAAAAAAGTGACCTATACCTAAATGGAATATCTTCTCTTATTCTTTTAGGCAGCATTTTTTGCTTTTTTTACTTTCACCATTAAAAGTTAGGTCTTATCAGAATTCTTACAATTGCTATATACAGTATTTGGTCTAACATAGTGGGATATTTGAATTTGTTAGTGGGAATTCACTCCCACCAGTTTCCTTTGTCTACCAATGTCTAAATTTGGTGGCTGCCATTTTAAGTAAATCACTCAAAATAATGAGTAAATTTCTAAAATTTAAACAAAAACTTGATTCAATTAGAGTAGATTCGTTCTTCTCTACTTGAATCTTTCTGTTCTTTAGATAGCATTCCCTGGTTACAAAGTCTGATTATTATCTTCACAATTATCCTTAAAGAAAGATGAAGCATCACACCCAATACACGATACGTTTCAACTATATCTATGGAACCTTTCTCAAGCTATTTCTTGTCTTAACCTGTTTAATTGTTTTTCTGCTAATTACTAATTTAGTTTTTTTTTTTTTTTGTTCCAGATGTATATCCAGACCACTACATTAACAGTGTCCATGAGTTTAAGTGCATCTGTATCTCTGGGAATGCTCTACATGCCCAAGGTTTACATTATCATTTTCCACCCAGAGCAAAATGTTCAAAAAAGAAAGAGGAGCTTCAAGGCTGTTGTGACAGCTGCCACCATGCAGAGTAAGCTGATCCAAAAAGGGAATGACAGACCAAATGGTGAAGTGAAAACGGAACTGTGTGAAAGTCTTGAAACAAATAGTAAGTAGCTGTGTGAATGCTCTGCTGTGGGTGCCGCTAGCAAAGTCAGTGCTCAAAATGTTAATTGCACATTTTCTGCAACTTTATGTGCATTATTTAAACAATAAAATAATATACAAATGATATGAGTCCATCTCCTTAATATTGCTCATAGGGTTCAAGAACAGCCCCAAAGTGCATTGCACTGTATGAGGAAGTCTAAGGAATGATCAAGTCTTTGGACTATGAATCACAGTGCACAGGAAATAAATCCTTTTCCAACATGCGCCAAACACATACTGCTCTGATGTAGCTGCATTGCCTTAAAGGGAAGTATATGTACAGCGAACGAGTACAGGTGTCAGCTGTATGTGAAAGTTGATACCCTGCAGCAACACCCACAATTTGTGCTAGCACGATCACGAGCAATTAACCCCTCTTATGCCACTGTCAATAGTGACAGCAACATCGAGGAGATCGCACAGGGAGGGGGCTCCCTGTGTGCTTCATTCAGCACAACGTGATGCAATCACATTATGCTGATGGTCTCCATGGTGACCCCTGGCCACAAGATGGCCGCGAAGTCCTTTTTCCCTGCCTGTCAGATGCAGATCTGGTGCTCTGCAGTGCAGAAGCATTGCAGAGTATGAGATCAGCAATCTGTTACTGTATAGTGATGTCTTATCCTGGAACAATTTAAAAAAGTAAAAAAAATTATTACAAAGTGTAAAAATATTTTTAAAATTCCCCAAATAAAAAAAACAAATATTATTCCAATAAATAAATTTGTTTCTGAAAAAAAAATTAAACAAAAAAGTTTACATATTTGGCATTGCGGCGTCCGGAACAACCCGCTTTATAAAACTGTCCCACTAGTTAACCCCTTCAGTATTAACTATTTAAATAAAAAATGAGGAAAAAAAAACATTGCTTTATCATCATACCACTGAACAAAAAGTGCAATAAAACGCAATCAAAAAGATGAAAGTAACTAAAAATGGTACCGCTGAACATATCACCTTGTTCCGCAAAAAGCAAACTCCCTCAACAGAAAAATTAAAAAGTTACAGCTCTCAGAATAAAGCGATGCAAAAATAATTTTTTCTATAAAATAGTTTATATTGTGTAAAAGCTCCAAAACATAAAAAAAATATAAATGGGGTATCACTGTAATCGTACTGTTCCAAAGAATAAAGTTGCGTTATCAATTTTACCACACACTAAATGGTAAAAAAAAAACAATTTCTGAATTGCTGGTTTTTGTTCATTCTAACTCCCAAAAATCAGAATAGAGAGAGATCAAAAAATGTTGTGTGCCTGAAAATAGTACCAATAAAAATGTCAACTAGTCCCACTAAAAACAAACCATCACATGACTCTGTCGGCCCAAATATAGAAAAATTATAGCTGTCTAAATATGGTAATGCAAAAACTAGTTTAGTGTGTGACAGCAGCCAAACATAAAACACAATATAAATCTGGTATCGCTGTAATTGCACCAACCCGAAGAAAAAAGTCATCTAATCACTTATACCGCATGAGGAACGGCGTAAAAAATAAAAACAATTCTTGTACTGCTGTTGATTTTTTCATTCTGCCTCCCAAAGATCGCAGTTAGGCTCGGTGCACATTTATCCTGCATTCTGCGCTGAGCGCTTACACCAGGTTTCAGTGTAAATCTCTGAAGTACGTGATTCAGTTGGAACCTCTGGCAGAAAATTCCCTATATTGAGGCAGATGAAGGTACTGTGGGCGCCGTCTAACCTGTGATCCGGCAGTGTCCGTCTTTTTAGGTGAGCATAAAAGCGCGGTCAACCACAGTTTTGTGCACTTTTGAGATGAAGAACAACTCTGAACAGAGGCCAGATGGAGTCCAAAATGACTTTGTGCCTCATTATAGTGAATGGATCCCTCAGGGGTTTCATCTGAATCATGTCAATCAGAGATTGTAATTGAAAACCCAGATGTAAGTGCTCAGCATAGACCACTGGATAAATGTGATTATAAATGTTATTTGAAATGTTCCCAATAAAAGCTTCCACTCAATCCACAAAAAAAGCAAGTCCCTACTCTGGTCCATCATCTGTTAATGGAAATATAAGGGGCCTCCACGTTTCTGGTAGCACAACGGCTCTGAAAAAGTGAAATGTCTCCTTGCCCCTCAAAAGAAATTCAGCAAATTCTTTGCTCCCAAATCCAAATGCCCCCATCCTGAGCCCCAGTGTGTCTAAACCACATATAGCACTCACATGTTTGGCATTTCTGTAGTAATGAGAGGCTTCCTAATTTATGGGTGCATGTCTCCAGATGCATGAGCTGGGCATAATGTACTGGTCATTACAACGTACTGGTTACTACAAAGGCAGTTTGAAATTTTCCCACAGCAACATCCACTGCTGCTTCTTTCTGGAAAATACACATGGAGTCAAAATCGTCATTACAACTGTAGATAAATTCCCAAAGGGGTAAAATTTCCAAAATGTGGTCATTTGAGGAGGGATTCTGCTTTTCTAGCACTTAGAGGCTCTGTATATGGAGTCCGCAAACTATTTTAGGAAAATTTGCGCTCCAGGAGGCAAAGAGTGCTTCAACCCTCACGAGTCTCTCTGTATGTCTAAACAGTATTGTACAGCCATATATGGGATATTTCGACATTTATCAGAAATTGTGGTACAAATTTTGGTGCCATTTTTACCCATTTCCCAGTATAAAAATGTAAAATTTGGGGCCAACACACAATTTTGGTGGTAAAATGTAATTACTTTTTCTTCACTGCCCAATGGTATAAAATTCTGTGACATACCTGTGTCAAAATGATCACGGTACCCCTAGATGTAATCATTTTGGGGTCCCTTTTCTCCTATTATCCTGGTAAAGATACAAGATTTTGGGCTGAAAATCCATTTTTGTGGGAACAATATGATTTTTTTATTTTTATGCCTCAAGTTATAAACTTCTGTGAAGCACCTGGAATTTCAAGGTGTTCACCACACATCTAGATAAGTTCCCTGATGGGGTCTAGTTTCTAAAATGGTGTCACTTGTGAGTGGTTTCCACTGTTTAGGCACATGATGGGCTCTCCAAACGCGACATGGTGTCCGCTAATTATTCCAGTAAATTTTACATTCAAAAAGTCAAATGGCGCTCCTTGTCTTCTGAGCCCTGCCGTGCACCCAAACAGTGATTTTCCCCCACAAATGGGGTATCGGCATGTTTAGGAGAAATTGCACAACAAATTTTATTGTGAAATTTCTCCAGTTACCCTTATGAAAATGCAGTTTATTGCTAAAAAACATTTTTGTGGGAAAGATGTGATTTTTTTTTTTCAAGGCTCAATGTTATAAACTTCTGTGAAGCACTTAGGGTTTCAAGGTGCTAGATATACATCTAGATAAGTTTCCTGAGGGTTCTAGTTTCCAACATGGTGACAATTGTGGGGAGTTTTCACTGTTTAGGCACAGCAGGGACTCTCAAAATTATCCCTGCCGTGTGCCCATATAGTGGTTTTCCCCCACATATGGCATATCGGCATGCTCAGGGGAAAAATCAGAACAAACTGTATGGTTCTATTTCTCTATTTACCCTAACGAAAATAAAAAAATGGGTCTAAAGGAAAATATTTGTAAAAAAAGTTTAGTGTTTATTTTTTCCTTCCACATTCCATTAATTCCTGTGAAGCACCTGAAGGTTTAATAACTTCTTTAATGTGAGTTTTGAGTACCTTGAGGGGTGCAGTTTTTAGAATGGAGTAACTTTTGGGAATTTTCTGTCATATAGGCCCCCAAAGTCACTTCAAATATGATGTGGTCCCTAAAAAAAATGGTTTTGTAAATTTTGTTGTAAAAATGTGAAATCACTGGTCAAATGTTAACCCTTATAGCTTCATAAACAAAAAGCATGTTCAAAAATTGGGCTGATGTAAATTAGAAATGTAGGAAATGTTATGTGTTAACTATTTTGCATAACATGACTCTCTGATTTAAGTGCAAAAAAATTTAAAGTTTGAAACTTGCAAAATTTTCCAAATTTGTGCCAAATTTCCGATTTTTTTCATAAATAAATGCAAGTCATATCAAAGAAATTTTACCACTCTTATGAAGTACGATATGTCACATAAAACAATCTCAGAATCAATGGCAACCATTGAAGCGTTACAGAGTTATGACATCATTTAGTGACAGTGGTCAGAATTGAAATAAAATGGCCTAGTCAGGAAGGTGAAAACAGATTTTGAGGTGAAAGGGTAAAGAACAACCCCTGTTATGCATGTAAACACTGCCAAAACTGCATGCATAGAAATATCCCTTATGTGCAATTTTCAATTTTACACAAATCAAGATTAAAATGAGTAATGGTATTTTTTATTTTTTTAGAAATATAGATATCTTATAAACCTTAAGTTAATTTTAGTTAGAGATTATAGAAAATCTAGCATCAACATTATACCTCCAAAAAAGAATATAGCCTTGTAGGTCTTAAAAATACAGTCATTGCTAGATGAGTCCACCTACTGGTGCACTAGGGATTTGGCCTGCAGAGAGCAGATCTGTCAGTCAAGGAGAGAAAGGTGGCGCTGGCCGGGGAAAAATGAAGAAAACTGATGCAGTGCTCCGAATGCATTTTTAGCATCATTAACTTATGCATGCTAAATGAGATTTCTTGCTGCTGTACCAGTGCTTTAAGACCTCACAGTTATCTTTTACTTTGTATTTTCAAAACCCACGTGTTGATTTATTCTGTGGAGTGAGTGCAAAGCTGATAACAGAATATTAGAAAGTAGAAAATGACAGATTATTTTTAGGAAATGCTAAGTAAAAGTTTTTAGTTTATAACATGAAATATATTTTATGAAATTAAAATAATATATAGACAGTGATTTCACTGCCCATATTTTACCAAATATGTGTAATGTGTCTATAAATTGTCTAGATAAAATAAATAATATTCGTGCTTTTGCTCAGCCATTAAGTTGGCCTAGATTGTCCTAAGGCTGCACTCACCATTTGAAATTGTTTCTGAGAAAATTAATTGACGGTTGGCTCACCTCACAAGACTTCTGTACTGATCTGAAGTGATTATTCAGTTAATAAATTGTAAATTGCTCACCCTCTTTGATCTTATATGATTTAGACTTGGCAGACAATGAAAAACAGTGTATTTGTATTTTAAACTCTTCAAGCTGAACATTACTGAGGTTAGGCATTCTTATCCTGTTGTAAAATAGTGTATTGAAGATAAAATGGTGCTTATAGCATATGGTGCTGTATTTTGAATGTTTAATTACATCCCGTCACAGGGCTGCCTTTCCATGTTCTAATGGACATGCCACTTTTTATCTCCCACTGCTTACTCCCTACTACTAGCACAGAAACAAAAGAAATGTGTTCTGTCAGATTTCCAGCAGCACCATTACTCCTTACATGCCACTGTCAATAACAACCACATCGTGTAAAGAGTTTATGAGAGATTGTTTCCTTTGTGATTCCATCTGCTCCCTGCACCACAATCGTAGGGAGACAATGATCACTATGGTAATCAAAAGTCTTAAGTGGTCTCCCGACTGCCAGAGGCACAATCTATTAGACAAAGAGAATAAAGCAATGCCAACTCACCCTAATTGCCTAGTTTTGTCCAGAGAATGGAGCTGCATCAATGCTGGGGACAGAGATAGTCATTAGAGAATAGACGATGATCCAACTGGATCTCTTTGCAATTATAATTTTGTAAACCAAGTGCATCCCATAAGTACTGAGAGCTTTAACTCCTTAATGACCGCCGATACGCCTTTTAAGGGCGGTAGTTAAGGGTACTTAAACCACAGCACCGTTAATTAACGGCGCTGTGGAAAAAGTGTATAGTGCCTCCCAAAGTCGGATTTTCTCCGGGGTTTCGGCTGCTGGGGGGAGCCGAGACGCCAGAGAACATGATTCGGGTTGGTTTTTACCGACCCCGGGGTTGCAATTGCCGCTATTAACCGTATAACGGCGACCGCAAAAAAAAATTGATGTGCCATTTAATTTCTCTCTCCTCTGATGTGATCGCACATCAGAAGAGAGAGAAATAGGGTCCCCAATCCCCCCTCTTAGCCACTGTGGTCCTCAGGCCCTCCTGCCTCCTCCGGTGAGTGCCATCATCTTCTGGTCAGAAAATGGTTGGCGCATCCGCCGCTATCTACCTGGGGCGATTTTCTCCAGAGTCTCAGCTGCCAGGGGTAGCCGAGACCCCAGAGAACATGATTCAGGTCGGTTTCTATCGACCCCGGGGTTGCGATTGCCGTTATTAACAGTATAACTGCAACCGCAAAAAAAATCCGATGTGCCATCTAATTTCTCTCTCCTCTGATGTGATCACACATTAGAGGAGAGAGAAATAGCACCCAATCCCCCACTGTACCTCCTTGTGCTCCTTGGGTCCTCTTGCATCCTCTGGTGGGCGCTTCCATCTCCTTCAGGTAGGAAAATGGCGGGTGCATGCGCAGTGCGCCCACTGCGATCTGCCGGCCAGCACACGGTAACAATAGGAAGATTTTTCCTATTGGTTCATTTTGGTCACTGTGATAAATGCTATCACAGTGATGAAAATAAAAAATATAGTAAATAAACCCCCCCTTTATCACCCTCTTAGTTAGGGAAAAATAATAAAAAAAGAAAATATATTTATTTCCATTTTTCCATTAGGGTTAGGCTAAAGTGAGTTGGGCTAAATTTTAGGGTTAGAGTTAGACTAAAGTGAGTTGGCCTAAAGATTTAGGGTTAGGGTTAGGCTAAAGTGAGTTGGTTAAAGTTTTGGGGTTAGGGTTAGGCTAAAGTGAGGGGCTAAAGATTTAGGTTTAGGGTTTCGGTTAGTATTGGGATTATGATTGAGATTAGGGTTGGGATTAGGGTTAGAGGTGTGTTGGGGTTAGGTTTGTTGTTTGGGTTATGGTTAGGATTGGGATTAGTGTTAGGGCTGTGGTTAGGGTTATAGTTAGGGTTGATATTAGGGTTAGGGGTGTGTTGGGGTTAGGGTTGTGCTTAGGGTTGGGATTAGGTTTAGGGGTGTGTTGGGGTTAGGGTTGTGATTGGGGTTAAGGTTAGGGTTGGGATTAGGGTTAGGGGTATGTTGGGTTAGGGTTGTGATTAGGGTTATGGTTAGGGTTGAGATTAGGTTAGTGGTGTGTAGGAGTTAGGGTTGTGATTAGGGTTGTGGTAAGGTTGGGATTAGGGTTAGGGGTGTGTTGGGGTAAGGGTTGTGATTAGGTTAAGGTTAGGGTTGGGATTAGGATTACAGGTATGTTGGGGTTGAGATTAGGGTTAGGGGTGTGTTGGGTTAGGGTTATGGTTAGGGTTGGGATTAGGGTTAGGGGTGTGTTGGGCTTACAGTTGGAAGTAGGTTTATGTTTAGGGTTGGCACTAGGCTTAGGGTTGGGATTAGTGTTAGGGTGTGTAGGGGTTAGGGTTGTGATTAGGGTTATGGTTAGTGTTGGATTAGGGTTAGAGTTGTATTTGGGTTAGGGTTGGAGTTAGAATTGGGGGGTTTCCACTGTTTAGTTATATCAGGGGTCTCCAAATGCGACATGGCACCCACCATTGATTCCTGCCAATTTAACATTCAAAAATCAAACGGTGCTCCTTCGCTTATGAGCTCTTCCTTGCACCCAAACAGTGGTTTACCCCCACATATGGGGTATCGGTGCACTCAGGACAAATTGCACAACTTTGGGGGTCTAATTTCTCCTGTTACCATTGTGAAAATAAAATTTGGGGCGAAAAGATCATTTTTGTGGAAAAAATATGAATTTTTATTTTCACGGCTCTACATTATAAACTTCTCTGAAGCACTTGGGGTTCAAAGTGCTCACCACACATCTAGAAAAGTTGCTTAGGGTGTCCAGTTTCCAAAATGGTGCCACTTGTGTGGTTTACACTGTTTAGGCACATCAGGGGCTCTCCAAATGCAACATGTCATCCGATCTCAGTTCCAGCCAATTCTGCATTGAAAAAGTCAAACGGCGCTCCTTCCCTTCCGAGCTCTGCCATGCGCCCAAACAGTGGTTTACCCCCACATATGGTATCGGCATATTCAAGAGAAATTGCACAGCAAGTTTTGTGCTTTATTTTCTCTTTTAACACTTGTGAAAATAAAAAAAATTGGTTCTGAAGTAAATTTTTTGTAAAAAAAGGTTAAATGTTAATTTTTTCCTTCCACATTGCTTTAGTTCCTGTGTGTAAAGTGTTAATTAACTTCTTGAATGTGGTTTTGAGCACCTTGAGGAGTCCAGTTTTTAGAATGGTGTCACTTATGGGTATTTTCTGTCATGTACACCCCTCAAAGTGATTATAAATGTAATGTGGTCCCTAAAAAAATGGTTTTGTAAGTTTTGTTGTAAAAATGAAAAATCGCTGGTCAACTTTTAACCCTTATAACTTCCTAACAAAAAAAATATTTTTTTTCCAAAATTGTGCTGATGTAAAGTAGACAAGTGGAAAATGTTATTTATTAAGTAATTTGTGTGACATATCTCTCTGATTTAAGGGCATAAAAATTTAAAATTTGAAGATTGCAAAATTTTAAACATTTTCTCCATATTTCAGTTTTTTTCATAAATAAATACAAGTCATATCAAAGAAATTTTACCACTAGCATGAAATGCAATATGTCACGAAAAAAGATTCTCAGAATCAGCGGGATCCATTGAAGTGTTCCAGAGTTATAGCCTCATAAAGTGACAGTGGTCTGAATTGTACAAATTGGCCCGGTCATTAAGCTGCAAAATGGCTCTGTCACTAAGGGGTTAAATGTGCAAAAGTGCATGTTACAGGATATGCAGGTCAGATATCCTTCTTTTTTCAGGAAGAACTTCACTTATTCATTATTCATGATGTATCAAAGAACAAGCTTAGTGTCAATGACAATCTGTAAGTATGGTGAAGTTTCTGATATTACATTATAGCCTTTGTGAATTGGCAGTAAAAGAAAAATCTGAAGTATCTTCTAAAGAACTTGAATTTACAGCAGAAGTCCCATCTGAACTTCCTGTTTGTGGATCCTGACATTTTCAGTCCTTTGTGAGCTTCTTCTTTTACCAAAGCATCTCTTTACGTTACCAATCTGAATTGGCACATTTACTGAACAGTGGAAATAAAAATACTACCACCTTACTATAGAACAGCTGTCTAAACATAGCCACCAAATTTATGAAGACCTTGCAAAAGCTGTAATGACATCATGCAGATTTATTTTTACCAAGGTCAAAAAATTAATGGTAATATTTCTGAATTATTCATCAGGTGTGCTGTGCAGACACAGATCATATAGTTTACAATATTGTTGTCACCCAGCAGTTTAGCTTCACATTAAGAGTTTAATTATTAATATACATTGAGATAATTGTATGTAGCTTTTCATATATACTGCTCTGTATGTCTGACATTGAATAAAATCAAAATCTCTTAATCCCATTCATGTACCAGGGGGTCTCCAAATTTTAGACTTTCCACTGACAATATATTACAAAGTTCAGATCCTTTAATATATTTATTTAAAGTTCTGCTTTAATGAAGAGTCTTGTTGAAATGTGTGCTTGTATTACCACTTATAGTGCACATCTGCTGACCTCTAATGAGATTTGATTTTTGTATTCTCAGACCCAAGGTTTGCTTCTAGCAATTTTCTACAATTGATTACCCTATGTGCATGTCTCCAAGTAAGCACTACATATAAAAGATTTGTGCTATATAAGATATATATCTTTTTGCACTGGTGATCTGTAAATCAGGATTGCTTCTCTCATCTCAGTAGTGAATAGGATCATGTGCTTTTTAAGCTATAATAATGTATAATTTATGAAACAGATGTTCCCCACACAAAATATGCTATCTTAAGCTTAGAAGCAGACTGTGACATTCTAGTATAGATGTAGCTCTAATTAAATATATATACATGAGATCATCAAGGGTATGTTTTATAGTGGTATCTTTTAGATTTCCAATAAATGTCACTGAAATGTTCAGCTGGTTTAATTGCTGCCATTTGTACAATTTCTAGTAACGAAAATTGAATTCCAAAGCTATTGAATGCTGATTATAGATTTAATATAAAAATACTGCCTCTGCTCCCAAATGGGAATGTTTTCTTATGGTATAGATTCGAAGACTTGACGTAATTTGAAATAAAGAAAGCTGATAGAAATTTATATTAAGTCCATGAATTAGAATTCCAGGAATAGTTTCCTTCTTAACAGCATAATTAAATCAGCCTAATTACATTTTTAGTCCAATGTCATCACCTGTTTATTCCAGTGGCATGCAATATGCAGCCAATAAACCATGTCATGTAACACAATTGCAGTTATTGTACTGGGTAATGCTCTTTCTTTTCCAAGAAATGTTCTGCTGTCTGCATCTGTCAATCACCCACACAACCAATTAGCAGTAGAGTGTTCACAAAAAGCTGCCAATCAGTGATGGAGTAGGAGTTATACAGAAAAAGTTGACTAGGAGGCACGAGACACCTAGTCCTGCAGTGATAATCTGTTCCTGATAAAACACTGATTTTACTGAACAGCAACACTTAGCCTAGTAAGTGATGCATCACTGGATTCAGGCTTTCAGCCACTACATCATGCTGCTCTCAGATTACATGGCAGAAAACTGTTTAGAGATGTTGTTATATACAATAGTTGTGGACTTCTTTATATGTGTGAAGGACGATATTATGCTGATCTGACAATGGCGATGTTGTTTATACACAAAATTGCCCTGACACTGTATATAACCCATATATGTATGGGGGAATACCACTAAATAATCTATAATTCACACAACATAGGAAACCGAACAAAAGGTCCCATACTAAGGTGGTATGAATAAGTACAAAATTTATTGAACAGATTTATGCATAAAATCCCCTAATAGTACAAAAAGAGACACAACAATATACTAATGAGGGACAAAACAGCTCAAATGACTCTCACTAAAACATGCCACAGGTGATAGTTAACTGCAGTATCATAAAGGAGAAGAAAGAGGGAAGAATGAAGTGGACTTCTATTTTGTGTTTTTGATATATGCACATGAAGACATTTACATAGCTATATATCTATTATTATTTATGGGAAATGATAAGTTTGTATTTAGATCTGTTATACACCCACCGGTGTTTATTGGGAAAAATATTAGAATAATATTATGCGTGTACATTATTTATATCTACCCCTTATTGTTTTCATTGTTGGATATTTTCACCTCATGGAGATCTTCTCTATTACATTTCTGTGGCTGAGTTATCCTTGAGGGAGGAGCGCATACGCAGATTGTCATCCAGCTGGAGGATCACGAGCAGGTCTGAGGTGTTTCCTGTCCATGTGCGTCATCTATTGATGATGCCGTGGAGGTGAACACGTGACCGCCCGATGCTCCTATTTTACTAGCGGGTGGACGAATGCGCGCATGCGCCAAAATTAACCCATGGGATACAAGAGTGCATTAGTATATGTGTATAATGGTGTGGAAGATCATGTATGATGAATAAACCCCGTATTGGTATTGTATAGTGGGGATACTTTTTCAATATTATGTGCTCGCATATACCATGTGATTGGTTACCCGGAAGTGTTAAACTAGAACAACATCATGCATGCGGGGATTGTTATTTTGATTCCGGTGCACTACTAGCGGTCACCATGTGTGTTAAGGAGATTGGGTTATCTAATTAACGAATAGGAACACCGGGTTAGTGTATTTAAACCTGGCTTCCCCCTGCCTCATTACGCCTCCCAAAGAAGCGGCAGCGAAACGTGCGTCGGGGCAGAGGGACGCCGAAGGGACTCCACACATCACCACGGGTAAGAATGCAATATGTTTGGGTGTAGCAACTATTACTGTGTTTAGGACTCTTTATGGGTCAGTTGGAGCACGCTATTGTTGTGATAGACATCCTGAGAGTTTTTAAGGGCCACTTGAGCTTTTGCTGTGTAAGGGCACGATCTGACATTTAGCGGCCTGCATCCTATGACATATGTTGTTATGATAGTGTCTAATTTTTGCAGGCAATCATTTGATGATCGTGTTCTTATAACGACAATTGGCGGTGGACACCTTCCATTATATTGCAAATTTATGTCCATGAGATATGTTGGTTTTTTGGTGCAGTAAACTATCACCTGTGGCATGTTTTAGTGAGAGTCATTTGAGCTGTTTTGTCCCTCATTAGTATATTGTTGTGTCTCTTTTTGTACTATTAGGGGATTTTATGTATAAATCTGTTCAATAAATTTTGTACTTATTAATACCACCTTAGTATGGGACCTTTTGTTTGGTTTCCTATGTTGTGTGAATTAATGGCGATGTTGTGTAAAGTTTCCTTGCTTAATGTATTATATAAGAAAAAATCTCTCTTGTACTTTCAGTTTTGTTTTCTCCTCTTCCTGATGCAATGCTGAATGACTGTGGATTTTTCCTTTACCTCATATTCTGAGAAGTAAAAGCTTGTTATCCCATGCAATCTGCTCTATGAAGTTTTCTACTGTACCCGTGGGGATTCAGATCAGAAGCTGTGCAACAGGTTATGGGCCCAGGCACCAAGAATCCCAGACACCACGGATCCCAAACACCAAGAATACCAGACACACAGGACACTGGAACTCTCAGCAAGATCCTGGTGAATGCAGAAAAATTCTTCAGTGCAATTCTCTCCAAACAAGTAAGACAAGTTAAAAATGACAAGTAGCACAGAGCTAAAACTCACAGTGAATAATGAGAACTATCAGTTATGTAAGTTCAAAGTAGAGATGCTATTGTCTAAAGATGATTTATGGGAAGTAATCACTACAGATAGACCTGATGAAGATAATCAGACATGGGATAGAAAAAATAGACAAGCAAGAGTTACCATCAGCTTATTAGTGGATGATGCTCAATTAATCCACATAAGTAGTGAGGATACAGCAAAGGGAATGTGGAAAGCACTAAGAAAGCTACATGAAAGACCCAGCTTAAATCACAAGTTATTTCTGCTAAGAAAGCTTTACAGTATTAGACTAAGTGCAGACAGTGACATGCCGAAGCATATATTCTCAATTATGGAAGTGATATCACAGCTGAGATCAACTGGTGAAGATATTAAGGAAAGCCATGTAGCAGCAATACTATTGTGCAGTTTACCAGATTCATATACTGCTTTAATAAATGCACTAGAGACAAGACCTGAAACAGACTTTACATTAGAGTTTGTGAAAACCAGACTCATAGATGAATATCAGAGAAGGAAAGAACAAACTAATGATTCTGCTGCTGAAAAAGGTTATGGAAATGCTCTTAAAGCTACAGACTCAAAAAGACCCTATAATAAAGAGACAAGAGAATGTTTCAGATGTAAGAAAAAGGGACATTTAAAGAAAGACTGTACTATATGGAAAGCAGAACAACAGAAATTACACCATAAAGATAATACACAGATGGTTAAAAACACAATTTCTGATTCATGTGAAAATAATTGGAATGGCTCATTTAGAGTATCTGATAAGAAATCATCATTGGGTTGGTTTATTGACTCAGGAGCAACAAGTCACATGACAAGTAATCAAAATTTCTTTACTGAACTTGATTTAAATAAGAAGGAAGACATTTATCTTGCAGATGGGAGCAAAATATCTGCAGAAGGTGTTGGACAAGGAATGCTAAACTGTTCTAACAAGTTTGGACATGATTCAAAAATACTTGTACAGGATGTGTTATATGTTCCAGGATTAGAAGGAGGACTGTTATCTGTAAAACGTCTAACAGCTAAAGGACTTAAAATTCAAAGATGATGAATGTAGAATCCTAGCAGGAAATAAGATAATAATCAATGTCAAGGCAGATGAACAATTATATCATCTAGACACATTAAAGGAACAGATGAAGTTGTGTACACATGATCACAAGAATTGTATTCACATGTGGCATAGACATCTAGGACACAGCCATCCTGAAAGTTTAATGGAGCTACAAAGGAAAGGATTGACAAATGATCTATTGATATCTGATTGCACAATTACCGTAAGATGTGAATGTTGTATGAAATCTAAAGCCACAAGGATATCTATTCCTAAAGAAACTGAAACAAAAGCACAAGAGAACTTGATTTGGTGCATACTGACGTATGTGAACCCATGAAGGTGACTACATCAGGAGGCAATAGATACATGGTAACTTTTATAGATGACTACTGAAGATACACAGTAACTTGATCAAGAACAAAAGCAAAGTTTTCAATAAACTGGTAGACTATGTGACAAAGTCGAATAACAAGTTTCAGAGGAAGCAATTGTCATTAGAAGTGATAATGGAGGTTACTTTACAGGACACTAAATAGAAAACTACTTAAGACAAAATGGTATAGAATATCAAAAGACTGTTCTATTTACACCTGAACAAAATGGAATAGCAGAAAGAAAAACAGAACTCTGACTGAAATGATAAAATCAAGTGTGAATCATTTGAGTTTTTGGTTGTAAGGTTTTTGTATTCATTCCAACAGAAAACGTTCCAAACTTCAAGGTCCATAGAAGGAATATTTTTTGGATATAAAAGAAAACTGACTGGCACAGGATGTGCCAGTCAGTTTTCTTTTACTTCTATGTTAGCTTACTGACCGAGCACTCCGCCCATCACCATGTGGCCTGAGGCCTGATGGGACATGAGGACAAAAAGTCGCTTTCAAGCTTGGCCATGAAAAGATTTGCATACTGTGGAGCCATTTTACTTCCCATCGCTGTGCCAGTCTCCTGTAAATAGATCTTGTTGTTAAATTCAAAGTAATTGTGGGTGAGGATGAATTTTGTGAGTTTCACCACAAAATCAGCATCATTCTCGGTGTTTTCCATAAAGTCTTTGCAGGCATTTAATCCATCCTGGTGTGGGATATTAGAGTACAAAGATTCCACATCCATGGTGGCCAGGATGGTTCCTTTTGGTAGGGGAAAGCGACTTTTTGACCTCATGTCCCATCAGGCCTCTGGCTACTACCGCTACATTGATGACATTTTAATCATCTGGACGGAGTCTGAGCAACAGCTAAAGATGTTCCATGAACAGTTCAATCAATTTCACCCCACCATCAATTTAACACTCAACTACTCCAGCACTGAAATTAACTTTTTGGACACCATCATTAAACTGAAGGACAATGAAATAGAGACATCCCTGTATCAGAAGCCAATAGACCGTCCAACATACCTTAAATGGGACAGTTTCCATCCAAAACACATAAAAAACTCCATTGTCTACAGCCAAGCCATCAGATACAACCGTATGTGTTCCAACCCCATGGATAGAGATGAACAACTTGGTCGCCTTAGAAAGACCTTTTTAAATCAGGGCTACCATCCAAGAACAATTGAAAACCAAATTACAAGAGCCACCAGAATATCAAGGAATCACCTGCTACATTACAAAACTAAAGAAGAAAATAACCGGGTGCCTCTAGTGGTCACCTACAATCCAAATCTGGAGGTGCTAAGGGGAGCTGCACGGAAATTACAACCTTTACTACAAAAAGATGCCCGATTACAATCCATATTTCCAGACCCCCACTACTGTGTTTTAGGCAGCCCCCAAATCTAAGAAGCATCATTGTCAGAAGTTCCCTGTTCTCCCCAACAGCTGCAGGAGCCTTTCCTTGCAACAAGAAGAAATGCAAAACCTGTCCATTTATAATGACCACGGACAAGATAAAGATCCCCAACTCCATCAGGATTACAAGATACCAGGTACTTTCAGCTGCATCACATCTAATGTGGTGTACCTAATTATATGTACTAAATGTCCAACTAGGGTCTGTATGTGGGAGAGACCAGGCAAAAACTGAGAACAAGGATGAATTCTCATCGCCACACAATAAGAGAAAAAAGAATGGATCTACCTGTGGCAAAACATTTTTCTTCCCCTGATCATAGCATGTGGGATATGAAATTACTTGTATTGAAAGGTAGCTTCACATCTCAGAGACATAGAAGAGTTTGCGAATACAAACTGATGGTGACCTTTGACACTCTTAATGCTGGAATGAACCTGTCACACGGATTTATGACGTTTTACATCAATTAAGGAATTTACTCCAAGACCCTGTGAAAACATCACAAAACATTACCAGACCCCAATCAGAGGGCAATAAAACTTTCACACTCCTTATCTATAAACTGTTCCAATATTTATGTTCATCTCTATCTCCCATAATGACAGTTCTGCTTTACATCAATTGTCTTACCTATTGCATTTTTTCTGTGCTGTGTGGTGTATAAATATGTGATTCTTCAGATTTTGTATTAGTTTAGCCTGATGAGGAGACCTGAGTGGTCTCGAAAGCTTGCAATTTGTTA
Organism: Oophaga sylvatica; assembly: GCA_033576555.1. Lineage (NCBI taxonomy): Eukaryota > Metazoa > Chordata > Amphibia > Anura > Dendrobatidae > Oophaga > Oophaga sylvatica. The sequence goes on along the minus strand of JARQOD010000004.1, from coordinate 258,278,237 downwards.
CCATCTTTTCAGTTAGCCATTAAAAGGTATCAACCACTGAGGACTCTCAATTCTAAATATTTTCTCATATAGTGATGACATTTTAGTTTGTTTTGAAAAAGAAAGGGATAAAGAGGACATACTAAAAATACTGAATCAACATTTCGAGCTCAAAGACTTGGGAAATGTGAAACAGTACTTAGGAATACAGATAGAAAGAGAAGAAGGAAGTTTCCTACTTAATCAAAATCACATGATTTAAGACATAACCGAAACATTTGGATTGAAGGATGCAAAAATAGCAAAGTCTCCAATGGAAACTAATTATCTAAAAGAGATAAATAGTGAGAAAAATGTGTTTACCAAATAATGAAGAGTACAGAATGGCAATAGTAAAATTACTGTATCTGGCGAATATTACAAGGCCAGACATCGCAGCAGCGGTAGGAATTCTGAGTAGAAAAGTATCCAAGCCAAATAAAGCGGATTGGAATGCCGTGAATAGAGTAATACGTTATTTGAAAGGAACTAGCAATGTTAAACTGAAACTGCCTACAAGTGATAAATGCATTTTAACTGGATACGTTGATGCAGATTGGGCTGGAGATCCAACTTACAGAAAATCTACCAGTGGCTATCTTTTCTTTCTCTCAGGCGGTCCAATTAGTAGGACTAGTAAAAAACAATCTATAGTAATGCTGTCTTCAACAGAAGCAAAATATGTTGCAGCAGCACATGCGAGTCAAGAAGTTCTATGGTTAAGACAATTGCAAACAGACCTAGGACAACCACAGTTGGAACCAACAAAAATAAATAAGGACAATCAGGGATGTCTTGCTCTTGCTCAGAAGGAAAGAGTTAACCCAAGAACCAAACACATTTTCACAAAGGCATTGAATGCTGAAAAACATCAGAGACTAATGAAGAAATTGGGTTTGACTGAATAAGTCCTTACTGTTGAGAAAGGGTGTTGGTATATGCAACAGTTGTGGACTTCTTTATTTGTGTGAAGGAGGACTTTATGCTGATCTGAGAATAGATGGTGATGTTGTGTAAAGTTTCCTTGCTTAATGTATTGTATAAGTAAAAGTCTCTCTTGTACTTTAAGTTTTGTTTTCTCCTCTTCCTGATGCAATGCTGAATGACTGCATTTTTCCTTTACCTCATTCTCTGAGAAGTAAAAGCTTGTTATCCCATGCAATCTGCTCTGTGAAGTTTTCTACTGCAACGGTGGGGATTCAGAAGCTGTGCAACAATAGATTCCCTTTAAAGGGTTTGCATGGGAATAACATTTTGATGTTCTGGCCACTGCAGCCACTAAACAATTTATGGAGCTGCTGTGTTCAGCTAATACATGGTGATGCCAAATGTCAGACCCCAACCATTTTTATGTTGATGCCTTTTTCTATGGATAGGTCACCTATATGTTAGTCCTGAACCAGCTATCATGGTCACAGACAATTATTTAAAAATGGGCCTTGGATAGAGTATAAAGAAGCAGTTGTCAAAGACAGATCCCAGTCCTGTGCCAAGTTGGGAGATTGCTTGCTTGAACTGTGTGATGGAATGCAAATATGTAGATAAAAAGGTATAATGTGTGTTATACTTTTAAAAGGGAGTGTTCATGTAGATTTCCTAACAATCAGTCTGCCCATGGTAAAATACTCTGAAAATAGTGGTTATTTAGCATGGAAGCTATAGTAACTGCACTACAACCTACTAGTAAGTAGTGATGAGTGAATTTGTTAAGAAAACGATCACCAAACATAAATTTGGCACAAATATGGCACATTCGGATTCGGGATCGGAAACACAAGCAAAATTTTATTAAAATTGATAAAAATCGGTAACATTCTGTAAAAGTGAGGGAAAATATTTGCGTTGCCACAAAGTATTTTCAGCACTTTAGCAATGATAATGGTGGTGTATCATGAGCTTTGGCAAATGTTTGATGAGGGGGGGGGGTCTGCAGAGCTCAGAGGCACGACGTTCATGTAAACAGTCATTTTTTTCCTCCTAACTTTATGTGTGCACATTGAGGCTAGCCAATCAGGGCCCAGGAAACACCCACAATGTCCTGACACAACGGCTTGTGTCATTGGCTGCTTAAATCACGTCTCTCTCCATATAAATAGGAGACATCTTGTATTAGCACCATTTTGACACTGTAACAGCGCAGAGAGGCTGCGCCAGACGCTTGGACTGTTAACAGCAAGATTTTAGCCAGTTAGTTAGGCAGTTGTATATCAATCAGATAGTGTAGCTAGATAGTGTCCAGTGTGACTGTAAAATAACTTTCCAGCACTTTTTTTCTTTTTTGGACTTTACTGAGGACCACAAAAAAGCTAGTAGGGCTCGTGTTGTGCACGGCTTCTATTGTGCTCCATGCACGAGTATAGGATTCTAATTAATATTTTTTCACTAGCTAAATGTGAAAAAGCCTGCTGTATCCCATATTAGCTAGTTAGCTAGGTGGTTGTATATCAGTAAGATAGTGTAGCTAGCTAATGTCCAGTGTGGCTGTTAAATTTACCTTTCTGCATTTTTTTAGCCATTACTGACATCCACAGACAAAGCCAGCAGGGCACAGGTCCTACAAGTGTGTTGTGCACTGCTTCTATTGTGCTCCATCACGAGTATAGAATTCTAATTAATATTTTTTCACTAGCTAAATGTGAAACAGCCTGCTGTATCCCACCTTGTCATTTAGTGGTGTGGTGATATGAAACTGTATGCAGGCTTAAGGCACATTAAAAGTTATACTTTTTTCTGTTGCAAAATGTAAAACAGCCTGCTGTATCCTATGTTGTCATTTTGTGGCAGTGATATGAACCTGTGTGCAGACCTAATGCGCATTAAATAAAAATTAATTTTTTCTGTTGCTGAATGTGTTACAGATCGTCGTATCCCTCATTGTCATGTTGTGGTGGTGATATGAACCTGTCTGCAGACCTAACGGGCATTAAAAAAAGCCTCAAATTTTTTCTGTTGCTGAATGTGATACAGCCGCCGTATCCCTCATTGTCATGTTGTGGTGGCGATATAAACTTGTGTGCAGACCTAACGGCATTAAACAAAAATTCTAATTTTTTCTGTTGCTGAATGTGATCCTAACCCTTTCTGAGGAAGCATTGTTTGTGAAACGAGCGTAAAAGGGTGTGTATCGGTAAATATATGTCTACGCTTGTCATCACTTGAATGCTATGTTTTTTTTTTTGTTTCTTTGCCTTAGATATCTGCCTTTGCAATTGAGCATTTGATCTAATGGTTGAATCACTTATTTGGTATAAAGGAACTTTATTGTTTTTTATGTTGTGTGATTCTTAATGCACTGCCACTTTTATTATACTGTTACATGTACATTTATTCCTGATGTGATACATATACATGATACATAGAATCAGGAGAAACAAAGGAGCACATAGGTTTATGAAAATATCAAATCATTTTATTAACAGCACAAATCTGTATACATGTGGTCAAGTATTATAGGACATACAAAGGCAGGCAGATGGCGCTGCAACAAAGCATATGTGGCAGTGACAATGTTAGTGGTATGTGGCTACTTTGTAATCCAAATGAGGAAACCTGGTCAGTGTACAATACACATACCAACAAATTAAGGTAACCACTATGCCATGAATCTCAAGCAATTGTCAAAAGACATCAGTGTAACGTAAAGTGCTAATGCAGATAAAAAATATGACACATAATGCTCAAAGAGTTATTGCACATGCCTGATATATGATGTCACAGCCAGGATCCTATTGCTACACACAAAAAGAGGATTAAGCAGTGTGCAGGAGGAAGGTAAATGAACACCTGAGGATGGCAATAATGTGATATAAGTCATGAGTCGCGCATGGAGTGCAAGTAGGCGCTTACCCCAACACAGGCCACCTCATGAGATCCCCTGAACACATGCTTAATAACTGAGATAATCCCATGTGATACATGCACAGTAAAGACCAAGAGTTTGGACACACCTTCTCATTTAAAGATTTTTCTGTAGTTTCATGACTATGAAAATTGTTAATTCACACTGAAGGCATCAAAGCTATGAATTAACACATGTGAAATTATATACTTAACAAAAAAGTGTGTAACAACTGAAATTATGTCTTATATTCTAGGTTCTTCAAAGTAGCCACCTTTTGCTTTGATGACTGCTTTGCACACTCTTGGCATTCTCTTGATGAGCTGCAAGAGGTAGTCACCGGAATGGTTTTCACTTCACAGGTGTGCCCTGTCAGGTTTAATAAGTGGGATTTCTGACCTTTTAAAAGGGGTTGGGACCATCAGTTGTGTTGTGCAGAAGTATGGTGGATACACAGCTGATAGTCCTACTGAATAGACTGTTAGAATTTGTATTATGGCAAGAAAAAAGCAGCTAAGTAATGAAAAATGAGTGGCCATCATTACTTTAAGAAATGAAGGTCAGTCAGTCCGAAAAATTGGGAAAACTTTGAAAGTGTCCCAAGTGCTGTTGCGAAAACCATCAAGCGCTACAAAGAACCTGGCTCACATGAGGACCGCTGTTGTGAATGAGCAGAGGCTCCCTCTGGTGGTTACAGACAGTACTGAACCTTACAGAGAGGAATGGCAATCTGGGATCATGGACTGGACTGATATAAGGGAGGTTCTCTCCCATGATGGTCGCCGGTGATCAATTGTTCTGGTCTCAATTGTGGTTCCTGGTTCATTTGGAAGTTTGCATCTTCTGCTTTCAGATAAGTTATTTTCTGCTTTTCTTTTTGTGCTTGCTATTTACATTTTTTTCTGCACATTTGTGGAGGACAGACAGGTCCCCTCCTGGGGCCTGAGTCCCTCACAGTTTGTCTGTAGCCACTGTTGTTTTTTCATTTGCTTTTTCCTGCTTTTTCAGCGGCTGCAGCTTGGTTCTGTTCACACTGAGATCTGATTTAGTGGGTGGCGAGATCGTGTGATCTCAGTATTTTTGTAATCAGAATTGTTGGATTTTTGTAGGGTTTTCTGGGTTGCAGAAAGTAATCTCTCCTGTCCTTTCCTATATAGTCAGCTTGTGGCCCCAGCATTTGCTCAATCTGTTTTCTGCCTGCGTTTGTGTTTTCATCTTGTCTAACCGCCATTATATGTTTGGGGGCTGCCTATTCCTTTGGGGCTCTACTCCGGGGCAGTTAGCTTTCCTGTTTCTATCTTTAGGTATAGCTAGCTCTCAGGCTGTGAAGAGGCATCTAGGATCAACATAAGAACGCTCCACGGCTACCTCTAGTTGTGTGGTTAGTTCAGGTTTCTGCAACCCATTAGTTACCAACATCTCAGGTGTTCGACTGCCCTGCTGTTGTTCCTGTCCTCCTCAGCTACCGTACATAACAGTAACACCGGCCAAACTGAAAATTATATGGTACTCACAGAAGGGAAAAATAGTGTGGAAAGAAAAAACTTGTCAGAGTTGTCAGAGATTTCATTTTTTTTCTGTTTGTTGCATTTTTTCCCTCTTTTTCTCTGGGTGCTGAGGAGGATTTTTTTTCAATCTCAATGAAGTTTACACAGTTGTCTGGCTGAGTGGATCAGTTTGCCACTGAGGTTCGGAGTATTGCTACCTATCTTGCTGGGTTGCCGGTTGTGGAACCTAGGATTCCCATGCCAGATTTGTTTTTGGGGATCGATCTAAATTTCTGAATTTCAAAAATAACTGTAAGTTGTTTTTTGCCTTAAAGCCTAAGTCCTCAGGGAACGCTGCACAGCAGGTTCAAATTGTCATCTCCCTGCTGCGCGGCGACCCTCAGGATTGGGCTTTTTCCCTGACACCTGGGGATCCTGTTTTGAATGATATTGATGTATTTTTTCAGGCTCTGGGGTTATTGTACGATGAACCTAATGTCACTGATCAAGTTGAAAAGATCCCGTTGGCATTAAATCAGGGTCTTGAAGACGCTGAGTTGTACTTTTAGAAATTTTGAAAGTGGGCAGTTCTGATCAAATGGAATGATTGTGCTTTGGCAGCCCTTTTTCGAAAGGGTCTGTCAGAAAAAGTAAAGGATGTTATGGTGGGATTCCCTGTTCCCTCTGGTCTCAATGATTCTATGTCTTTGGCCATTCAAATTGACAGCCGTTTGCGTGAGCGCAGAGGTATGCGTGAGATAGTGTTGCCTTGTGAGCCAGCTCCTGAGCCCATGCAGTGTGATGGAGTGACTTCTGGGGCTCAGCGTCATGATTTTCGTAGGCGCAATGGGTTATGTTTCTACTGTGGTGACGCGGCCCATGCTTTTTCCGTCTGCCCTAAGTGGGGAAGACGTTTTGCGTGCTCAGTTGTCTTGGGTAGTGTTCAGACTAAATTTCTGTTGACTGTTACCCTCATTTGCTCCATGTCCACATTTTCGGCTCAGGCTTTTGTTGATTCAGGAGCGGCTATTAACCTGATGGATTTTGACTTTGCCAAACGTTGTGGCTTTCCCATGATGCCCCTGCGGAAGTATATTCCTTTACTGGGCATTGATTCTACCCCTTTGGCAGAGAATAAACCCCAATTTTCTACTGATAATGAGGGTTGAACCAGATCATCAGGAGAGTTGCAAATTTCTGGTGTTGCATAAGCTGCATGACATTATTGTACTGGGTTTTCCTTGGTTACAGACTCATAATCTTCTTTTGGATTGGAAATCTGTGTCTGTGACCAGTTGGGGTTGCCAATGTGTTAATACTGACACTCCTGTTTTTTCTGCTTCTCCCCAGTCTCAGGATGTCCTTGACTTTTTGACTGATTTTTCTGATGTGTTTAGTGAAAGTAAGTCTGCGTCCTTACCTCCTCACAGAAGCTACGATTGCACTATTGAGTTAGTGTCTGGTGTAAATTTCCTAAGGTCGCCTTTTTAACTTATCTGTACCTGAACACAATGATATGCGATCTTATATCAAGGAGTCATTGGAGAAGGGTCATATCAGACCATCCTCTTCACCCCTTGGCACCGGTTTTTTCTTGTGGCCAAAAAGGATGTTCATTGAGGCCGTGTATTGATTATCGCCTCCAGAATAAGATCACTGTTAAATATCAATATCCGTTACACTTGATTTCAGACCTGTTTCCAGAGTGAAAAGTGCTAGTTCGTTTACCAGCTTGACCTCAGGGGGCGTATAACCTTATTTCGCATTAAGCACGGGATGAATGGAAGACGGCGTTTTAATACCCCCGAGGGGGAAATTTTTAGTACCTATGATACCTTTTGGGGTCACTAAAGCCCTTCCCTCTTCCAATCCTTCATGAATGATATTTTCAGGGTTTTGTGGATAAATTTCTGATTGTTTATTTGGATATATCTTGATTTTTTTTTCCCAAAGACTGGACTCTCATGTGAAACATGTTTGGACTGTATTCCAGATTTTAAAGAGAATGCACTGTATGTGAAGGATCAAAGTGTCTTTTTGGCATACAGAAGTCTCATTCTGGATTTATTTTGTCTCCGTCTGTTATTGAAATGGACCCGGCAAGGTTCAGGCCCTCTGTGATTGGGTCCAACCTACTTCATTAAAGGGTCTTCAAGATTTTTGGGTTTTGCCAATTTTATCGTAAATTCATTGGGAATTTCTCCGGTATTGTTAAACCATTGACTGATTTGACAAAAAAGGGTTCTGAGTGGTAAATTTGCCTCCTGAGGCATTTTTTCGCGTTTCAGGGAAATTAAGCAGAGATTCACTTCTGCCCTGTTTCTACGGCGCCTGATGTTTCTCTACTGTTCAGGTGGGGTTTTGCTTTTGAAATTGGGGGAGGGGCCGTTTTTGTCCCAAAGGGATCCAGAGACCCT
>JARQOD010000004.1:258104593-258270377 GCA_033576555.1 Oophaga sylvatica | reverse complement strand
TGGGTAATCAGGAGTTATTGGCCATGATGTGGGCTTTTGAAGAGTGGAGACATTGGCTGGAGGGAGCCAAACATCAGTTGGTGGTCCTTACGGACCATAAGAATCTGGTCTATCTGGAATCTGCCAAGCGACTCAATCCTAGACAGGCCAGGTGGGCCTTGTTTTTCACACGTTTTAATTTGTGGTTTCCTTTCTTCCTGGCACTAAGAATGTTAAGGCGGATGCCCTCTCGAGGAGTTTCCTTGCGGACTCTCCTGAGTTATCTGATCCTTCTGTTATTTTGAAAGAGGGTGCAGTTCTTTCCGCCATCTCGCCCAATTTGAGACTTGCTCTGGAGGGGTGTCAGGAGGATAGGCCCGAGTGCTGCCCTGTTGGAAAATTGTTTGTCCCGGACCAGTGGAAAAAGAGTGTGATGTCTGAGATTCATTGTTCCGCATTGGCTGGGCATCCCGGAATTTTTGGTACTAGAGACTTGGTTAGTCGGTCCTTTTGGTGGCCTACCTTATCTCGTGATGTCAGGGAATTTGTGCAGTCCTGCGGACTTGCTCTCGCTCCAAGCCTTGCTCTCGCTCTAGTGGTTTGTTGATGCCATTGCCTGTGCCCAAGAGGCCATGGACCCATATCTCTATGGATTTCATTTCCGACCTTCCTGTTTCTCAGAGAATGACCGCCATCTGGTAATTTGTGATAGGTTTTCCAAAATGATACATCTTGTGCCATTATCTAAGTTGCCTTCCTCCTCTGAATTGGTGCCATTGTTCCTTCAGCACGTGGTTCGTTTACACGCATTCCTGAGAACATTGTGTCTGACAGAGGAGTCCAGTTTGTTTCCAGATTTTGGAGGACTTTTTGTTCTAAACTGGGTGTTCAATTGTCTTTCTCCTCGGCATTTCATCCTCAGACCAATGGTCAAACTGAGAGAACAAACCAGACATTGGAGACTTATCTAAGATGCTTTGTGTCTGCTGATCAGGATGACTGGGTCTCTTTTTTGCCTTTGGCTGAGTTTGCTCTTAATAATAGGGCTAGCTCTGCCACTTTGATGTCTCCGTTTTTCTGTAATTCTGGGTTTCACCCTCGATTTTCTTCAGGACAGACGGAGGCTTCTGTCTGTCCAGGTGTTGACTCTGTTGTGGAGCGTATGCAACAGATTTGGGACCAGGTAGTGGAGAGGTTGTCCCTCTCTCAGGAGAAGGCCCAGCGGTTTGCTAACCGGCATAGGACTGATGGTCCTCGGTTTAAAGTAGGGGACTTGGTCTGGTTGTCCTCAAAAAATATTCCTATGAGAGTAGCATCTCCTAAATTTAAGCCTAGGTTCGTTGGACCTTATAAGATCATGGAGATTATTAATCCTGTTTCTTTTCGTTTGCTTCTTCCAGGGACATTTAAGATCCATAACGTGTTCCACAAGTCCTTGTTGAAGAGGTTTGTTGAGCCAGTGGTTCCTGCTGCGTGCCTACTGACCCTGTTTTGGTTGAGGGCAATCTGGAGTATGTGGTTGAGAAAATATTAGATTCTCGTTTTTCTAGACGGAAACTCCAGTATTTGGTTAAATGGAGAGGTTATGGTCAGGAAGACAATTCTTGGGTTTGCTTCGGACATCCATGCTAGGAGACTTATCCGTGCGTATCATAGAACTCATCCTGACTGACCTGGTTGCTCAAATGAGGGTTCGGTGACCCCTCCTCAAGGGAGGGGTACTGTTGTGAATCGGCTTGAGATGAGTTCTGAGCAGAGGCTCCCTCTGGTGGTTACAAGCGGTGCTGGTCTGTCCAGTGAAGATTGTGAGGATTGGGAATCAGGTGTTACTGACTGGTCTTATATAAGGGAGTCACCTTCCCATCAGGGTTGCCGGTGATCAATTGTTCTGGTCTCAATCCTTGAATCCTGTTTCCCTTGTAGCCTGCTGTGTCGTGTCTGCATCTCCTGCTATCAGATAAGACATTTTCTTCTTTTTGTTTTTGTGCTATATTTTTGCATTTTGTCCTGCACTTCTGTGGGGGCCTTCAGGGTCCCCTCCGGGGGCTTTTGCCCTCTCAGTTTAGTTCAGCCACTGATGTTTGTACATTTGCTTTTTCCAGTTTTTTCAGTGGCTGCTGTTTTGATTTTGTTACACCAGAGAACTAATTTAGGTGGTAGAGGTCGTGTGATCTCAGGTGTTTTTGAAATTAGTAGAGTTGGTGCTTTTCAGGGTTTTCTAGGATTGCAGTAAGTACCCTTCCTATCCTTTTCTATTTAGTTAGTTTGGGCCCCAGCGTTTGCTCATGCTATTTTCGTTCTGTGTCAGTGTTTCTTCTTGTCTAACCGCCATTACATGTTTGGGGGCTTTCTATTATCTTTGGGGTTCTGCTCCGGGGCAGATAGCTTTCCTATTTCTATCTTTAGGTGTAATTAGTTTCTCAGGCTGTGACGAGGCGTCTAGGACCAACGTAGGAACGCTCCATGGCTGCCTCTAGTTGTGGTGGTTAGTCAGGGTACTGCAATCTCATAGATTCCAACTGCTCTGGTGTATTGCCTTTTTACCTGCACTCCTCAGCTACCAAATCATAACAGGACCCCATCGCAATAGGAATATGACTATTCCTACACACTGGGACTCATCCCTTGAAGAACGAGATCATAGGGTGAAGAATAGCTTACAACTCTACCTGAACGCTGTAAATTGGTTTATCTCTCCCGAAAATGTATCAAGGAGGGCGATGACTGGTTCAAGTGAGACCAACTGAACATCATACAGTGCAGACATCACAGTCTCTACTGGAATTGAAGTTATGTGGAGAGTTTTCCTAAAGCTATCCACCTGGCCAATTCAACTGGTACTGAGGAGTATCAAGAACCTGGTGTTGTTCAGCTGGGTCTTGAATCACTAGAGACAGGTTCACCACATGATCATCAAGCATGTGAATAGGATCCACGCTGGTGAAAAAAAAGTAAACAGTCAGCTGTAAAGTGATGCTAAGTCACTACTCATGGACAAGCTGTGAGAAAGGGTCATCAGGAGGTCTGAGGTCAGATACCAGGAGCGCTCATAGTACTGAGGGCAAGACAGATGTGTGGTCAGGACATAGTCCAGGGCCAAATACAAGACAAAGGGAGTAAGAAAAGTGGATAGTTATAAGCCAAGTACGGGGTCAGGTACCTGTAGTCAGAGAGCATCAAGAGCAGAAGGGTTAATTCAAATGAATGGTTACGACAAATCTTAGGTCCGGCAATGAGATCAGAGAAATACACAATCAGACCCAGAGCTAAGCACACATCCAAAAAGCTAAGCCACAGTCAACACTGAAAATCTCACAACTAACCAGTTAAATAGTTAGAAAATCACCAGGAACGGATGGCACCTGGAGATACGCCCGCATGTAGGCCAGATTGATGCTGACAGCCCAGCATGCCCCAGCAACAGATTGGATGACTGGACTGTCACTCACAACACTGACAGTTCAGCACACTCCAGAACCCATAGGGCAGCTGAACCCTCACTCACATCAAAGATGAAACAACGACAATAAGTTTTTCTACATCTCTGGCAACAATTAAGAGATCACTTTCAAATGTTCAGTTTGTCTGATTTTTCTCTTTAAAGGTATATTTTTGAGTAAAATGTAAATTGCTCTTTAAGTCTTGTAAGCTTTTCAGGGGATATAGCTCTGGGATCGCCGTCCGGGTAGACAGAATGGCATAGAAACAGTTCATTCAGAGACAGCAGTTCTGGTAAAAACTGGCCGCAACCAGTTTTATTAAAGTCCACAGCAAACAAGACATAAAACAAAATCATAAACAGAAGACCTAGGCTTGTCTAGCCACTAATTACACTTAGATAGATTTCCCTATCTATCCGGGTCCCGACTCTAACAGCCGGGGCCAAAACAACACATATGTTCAGCATTTACCAGCATTTACCAGCATTGAGGTTCACAGAGTCTCCTCCTTGTGTCTGAAGGCACCTTCAACGTCCAGACTTGAGAGAGCTCCCCTCCTATTCAGCAGCTATCCGCATTGATTCTCACAGAGACTACTCCTGTGTCCGGGGTACATCGAGCACCCAGACTGAGATAGCTCAAACTCCTGGAGACACCTTCTGTGCCTGGACCCCTCCTGTGTCCAGACTAAACGAGCTCTCTGACTGTGTTCGCAGACACCTACTTCTGGTCTCCTAATTAACAGCTGAATGGTTTCAGGCCTGAGCTGAAAGTGTGTACTGAATGTAAAGTGTAGTGACCTTTCTCTACCACTAGGTTTACAAAGCCACACATTTCCCTTATACCATACAGCACAGTAACTAGGTGAAATGTACACCCCATTCGACACATATTCCTTCACTGTTTCACATATCCCCTCCCTCTTCTCCAGACCGGAGGGCTGGTCATCCAGACCGGAGGGCTGGTAAACAATCCAAAAGAGACAGTGAACTCTGGACCAGTCATGGCCTTCATCAGCTTCATCTTCACTACTGTCATCTGTATCTTCACCTGAGCCATAGCCAACATCAGCTTTCTCTTCATCTGAAGCATCCGCACTACCCTGTACCCTCCCAGGCCTATGCTCTCTGCGGGCCTCGGGTATCCTGCACGGTTTCATCTTGACCTTAGGGCCGGGCTCAGTTTCGATATAGTGCCTGGCCAGAGAAGTACGACCCGGCACATCAGAACACTTCTGCTGACTCTTTCTCAGAAACTCACGTACCTCCTGTCCCTGGTGCACTGACCATGTGTCACCAACTATCACAGAAGGTATAGGGGGTTTTTCACTTTTCTCCAGTTCCCCTTGAACCTTCTTTACTTCATTGAGCTTCTCCAGAAGATGCTCATGGCTCTCATCACGCTCCTTCATCACAGTTTGGAGTTTTTTCTGAGAAGTAATCAATTCATCTTGTACCTGTTGGTCGTCCTTTATGTCTTCAGCCCCTTCTTCAGGCTCTTCTGGTAGGACATGCTCAGAAGCCCTACCGTCAGTCTTACATTCTACTTCTTCATTCACATCATTATGGTCTCCAATATCTCCATTTATTCCAGCTTTCAAGTTCTCCTTGATAGCTGCATCTGTATACTCAGAACCCGCCGGATTCTTCTCTTCCACCACGTTCTGCATCCCATCTGAGCTCCCGTGTGTCTGCAGCGGCAACGGAGTGACACACCGCTTTTCCCATTTATTGGGACGTGGCTCCGATGTAGACTCCATGAAAGTGCGCTTGAGCTCACCAATGCCAGCCTGATGTCTCAAAATCTCATCTTATGATTTTTCCAGATCCTTGGTATCACTCGGGAACACTGCTGGGGCTCCGGGCGCCGAACTTCCAGCCTGAGCTTCACGAATTGCAGCTACTGATCCGGACCGTAACCTGTCCACGCCGCTGTCTTCGGCAGAAACGGATTCCTGGACAGAGTCAGTCCCCATATCTTCAGTCTTGTTCCTGACAGCTTCACTTGAGTCCTCAGCTTCTGATGAGGCATCTGGCTTGGTGACCACCACTTCCATGGCTTTTTCCACCTCTGCAGCATTACCTTCAGAGTCCTGGGCATGATGCAGCTCCATACTATACATTGATAACTTCTCATCTTCAACAGCATCCACTTGTGCTGTGTTCAGTTTCAGAGTCCTGCCTTTAAAGCTCAGCTCTCCTCCTTTCACCTTAGTCTTCGCCAGGGAACCGACCAACTGTAAAACATCTTCAGATGCCATCTTCTGTCCGGCTGTAAGGTCAGCATCAGCTTTCTTCTCAGGACTCTCAACCTCCTCTGCTACCATGCCTTCCTCATTTGCACTGGTTGCTTTATGGTCATCAGATGATTCACTATCACTACCACTATCCCTGTCTGACCCCTTTTTCTCAGCCACATCTGGCTCACTTTCAGGGTTATACACTTCATTTTCATTCACATCCTGCTCACTGTCAGGGCTATACAATTCATTCTCATTCACATCTTGATCTGGAACCTTAGTTAACATGGCATCCACAACATTAACTTCACCATCTGGTCCCTGGTTTCCCTCAGGTGGTCCCTCAAGTATGTGACTATGTGACAACCCCAGCACTATACTTCTATATAGCTCAGGTACTAGGAGCTGGCTCACGACCTCTCCCTGGACTTCAGTGTCCCTATACAACAGGTGAGTGTTTATGGCAACATGAGGTAACCTCTCCTCAGAGCCAGGCTCTTGGGAAACCTCATTTAGAACATTTATATTTTCCTGGGCCTTTTAAGAGAGGGGTCTCACCACTGCTCACTCTCAAAATTGTCACAGGACACAGGTAAGTCAGGGACACTCGGTTCCCGAGAACCACCATCCTCGTCTCCCAACATCACCTGCAAAGGAATTTCATCACTATCACAGTCATCATTATTATCAATATCATTATCATGATTATGATCAGTATCATCATCACTATCATGATCATCATCATTATCATTATCAGCATCAGCATCATTATCATGGTCATCATCATTATCATGATCATCATCATCATCATTCATTATCATTATTATCATCATCATCATCATCATCATCATCATCACATAAGTTTAACGGCCCACTAGCATTGTGTTCCGCCCCTCGGGACTGCGCACCCTCAATAGGAGCTTCATCACACTGTCCATCAGAAACATTTTTCCCCCAGAGACCCTTAGATAGGGGAAAGTCATTACCCAATATGACGGGGTGCACCAGGTTCTTCACTACCCCCACTTCATATGAAACCTCCCCGAGTTTGGGGACCAAGTCCACGGCAGTCTCTGGGTAGACTTTGGTGTCTCCATGGATGCACACCATACTCAGGTGCTTATCAGGGATGAAGTCCCTATCAATCAGGCTGTCACATACGGAAGTCACTGGACTCTCTGAGTCCAAGAGGGCCTGTGCTGGGCAGTCATTTACAACCACCGGGGACACCTGTGGTCCAGTCTCTTCGGCTGAGGTGGACACACACACAGGTTCTGCGCAGAGAGAGAGGGATCTGCCAACATCACAATACATAGGCTCCCCCTCTATTGGACAGTTGGCTGCAATTTCACGACATCTCCAACCCTGTCCATCACACTTTTCCACCCACATGTCCCCTCTGGCCTGAACCCGCTTATCAGCATACCCATGTCCCCAACAGCTGGAACGCTCTTACCGCGAGAGTTCAGCGTCCGGAACTCTGAAGTGACGACCTCTCAGACGGCTGGTCACGGAGACAGTCTTTGCTGGCGAAGGCCTTCTCCATCAGGCTGACCAGACGATTGGCGTCCTGGTGGTCTCCTTGTCCGACCTCTGGCTGTACCTCAGGAGGACATGCTCGGGTGTAGCGGTTCACTATCACCTTTTCAACTCCATAATCAGGTTTGCTGACTGCAGACTCCCAACTGTATCTCCAGTCATGAACTCCCCTGGCACGGGCTGTCACCGTAACACCCAGCCGGGTAAGAATCTCCGCTTTCAGCTTGGCATAGTCTTGGCTGTCCTGCTCGCTCAGGTCAGCATAGGCCCTTTGGGGTTCTCCAATCAGATAGGGTGCGACCATCATGGCCCATTCAGATAGGGGTAGATTCTCCTTCTCTGCCAGTCCCTCAAACCTAGTTAGATATACCTCCACATCATCACGAGGTGTCATCTTTTTCAGGGACCGTCTTACCGCCTTCTTTACAGCGGACAAGGCAGGTGCCTTCACAACATTACTCTGGGACGAGGTGCTGAGAGCTGCAATCTGCTCCAACAACCGGTTATTCTCCTGCTGCTGCTGCTGGCACTGCAGTTGCATGCTCTGCTGGGCCTGTACCAGGTACTCAATGAGCTCCTCCATACTGCCGGACTTATCTGTCTCAACCACGGCAGTCTTATGTTGCACATTAACTTGCGCCATTTGTTCAAACAGCGCCTCCATGCTGTCATCCATGCTGTCAGACTTCTCTGTCTCAACAACGGCAGTCTTCACTCAAGACATACACACTTCACAGTCTTTTCCACAGAAAATTCAGCTCTGCTGTGCAGACACCTTTTTTTTTTTTTCTCTGCAAACTCTATTAGGGCCACTGTCTCTTTAAGACTGCTCCAATAGACGTTTCTCTTTTGCTGCTGCACACTCCACAGTCTTTTCCACAACAAGTTCAGCTTTGCTGTGCAGACACACTTTTTTTTTTTTCTTTTGCAAACTCTATTAGGGCTACTGTCTCTTTAAGACTGCTCCAATCAGACATTTTTGCTGACACACTTTTTTTTTCTCTGCTGCTGCTTCAACAGACTTCACTTTTATTGCTGTCTCTAAGCCACTGTGCTGCACGCACATTCCAGCACCAATTGTATCAGCCACTGTGCTGCCCCAGCATTCTCCGCCAATTGTAAGCTTTTCAGGGGATATAGCTCTGGGATCGCCGTCCGGGTAGACAGAATGGCATAGAAACAGTTCATTCAGAGACAGCAGTTCTGGTAAAAACTGGCCGCAACCAGTTTTATTAAAGTCCACAGCAAACAAGACATAAAACAAAATCATAAACAGAAGACCTAGGCTTGTCTAGCCACTAATTACACTTAGATAGATTTCCCTATCTATCCGGGTCCCGACTCTAACAGCCGGGGCCAAAACAACACATATGTTCAGCATTTACCAGCATTTACCAGCATTGAAGTTCACAGAGTCTCCTCCTTGTGTCTGAAGGCACCTTCAACGTCCAGACTTGAGAGAGCTCCCCTCCTATTCAGCAGCTATCCGCATGGATTCTCACAGAGACTACTCCTGTGTCCGGGGTACATCGAGCACCCAGACTGAGATAGCTCAAACTCCTGGAGACACCTTCTGTGCCTGGACCCCTCCTGTGTCCAGACTAAACGAGCTCTCTGACTGTGTTCGCAGACACCTACTACTGGTCTCCTAATTAACAGCTGAATGGTTTCAGGCCTGAGCTGCAAGTGTGTACTGAATGTAAGGTGTAGTGACCTTTCTCTACCATTAGGTTTACAAAGCCACACATTTCCCTTATACCATACAGCACAGTACCTAGGTGAAATGTACACCCCATTCGACACATATTCCTTCACTGTCTCACAGTCTATAAACTTCTGACATGTCACTGAAATTCCAAGCAAAAAATTTTTTATTTTTTTTCTGACAAAGAAAAATGGTCAAAAGTTAAAAAAAAAAACAGTGCTTTCAGACCTCAAATAATGCAAAGAAAACAAGTTCATAATAATTTTGAAACAATAATACTAATGTTTTAACTCAGGAAGAGTTCAGAAATCAATATTTTGTGGAATAACTATGATTTTTAAAAACAGCTTTCATGCATCTTGGCATGATTGCCACCAGTCTTTCACATTGCTTCTGGCACAAAAATTTAAGCAGTTCTTTGTTTGATGGCTTGTGACTATCCATCATCCACTTGATCACATTCCAGAGGTTTTCAATGGGCTTCAGGTCTGGAGGTCTTCAGGTCTGTCTGCCCATGAGAGGGTTTTGATGTTGTGGTCTCTTAATTTTTGCCACAACTGTATAATCACATGCAGCAATTCTGTGTGAGCAGTGAGATTATAGAACTCTTTTCCACATGATGTTGTAATGATTGATTCAGCAAACAAGTTCAAGTAGGGCCTGGATGGTTTTCTTGAAAAATACAATATTTCAGGATATGCATGCTAGATTCTGTGATGGGATATTGATCCTGGCTGATTGACATATGTAGAGTCAAGAAGAAAGTTTACCCTAATATGTGGCATTTAGCATCTAACTTGGGGGTTTTGCCTTCCTCTAGATCAATGGTCCCCAACCTTCTTGCCCTTTAGGCTATGTGCACACGTTGTGGAATGTTTGCAGAAATTTCCTGAGGAAAACCGGACTTTTTCCCAGAAAAACCGCATGCGTTTTTATCGCGGTTTTTGTGCATTTTTTGTGCATTTTTACTGCAAATTTTTCCTGAACATTCTAGGTCAATAATATAGCGGGAAATACGCAGATTTACCGCAAAATTAATGAACATGATGTGTTTTTTTTCTGCGATGCGGTTTTTTTTGCGTAAAAAAACGCACCATGTGCACATAAATTGTGGAATTCATTCTAAATAAAAGGATGCTTAATTCATGCATTTTTTAAGCATTTTTCAGCAAAAAAAAATGCAAAAAATCCGCAACGTGTGCACATAGCCTTAGAACCACATTCAGCTTTGAGGGTTGCCAGCCATATTTAGGTTTAAGAGAGAGTTGCGAGCCACATCCAGTTCCCGCCCCCCCCTAGCAGTAGCAACACACAGAGCCCCCATTACTGGTATAATGACAGACAAAGCTTTTCAACAGAAATCACACCGAGGAGTATACTAAGATCCAGAGGTTCTCACAAAACAGTATTCTCTCATCAAATAGTCCCACCACACTGTTGAATCCAGCTTCAAGCTCCTCCCCTGTCTTTAGCTTACTCTACTTAAATTATCTCCAAACCCCCAAGGCCATACATCATAGCCAGCGAGCCACAAGTTGGGGACCCCTACTCTAGATCAAGTTGTTAGGTTATAGGTTGAATGCAATGGACTTTGCTTTCTTTTAACCATAAAATCGAGAACCTTTGCAAAGTATAAAGCCACTGACTCACTGCCCTGTAGTAACTATAGAAGCCTGAGGCCAATTGGAGGCCAACAGTTCCAGAGGAAAAAGTCAATGTCCCATCACAAGCAGCACAGTGATATCACTTTATTGCCTGTCTGCATATGGTGAAGAAAGAAGTAAACTAAGCCGTGCATCATAAGATTGAAAACAGGTGAGAGTCAGGGTTGTATTTTTTACTTGCTGCTAGCACAAAAGTGGTGCTAAACTAATTAATGGTGTGGAGATGTGGAGAAGACCACTATTTGGGTGTAATATTTTTAACATTATGGGTAGTGATGAGCGATACGATAATGCAAATATCAGCTATCCTCCGATATTAGCTCTATCGGCCTTTCGATAATTCGTTTCGATATTTTCGTCTTATCGAATACCGGAATCGGATTTGTCACTGTCAGTGTCCGTCAGTCGGGTCTGTCACTGTCAGTGTCCATCGGTCGGGTCTGTCAGGAGTCAGCGGCACTTACCTGGCAGAAGATCTCCGGCGGTCACGGCCTGGACTGCTTCATGGCCGCCATTTCCCCTTCTCCCCGGCGGTCACATGCAGTTTCTCGCGATAACTGCAGTGACTGCTGGGTAATCCCGGCCGTAAAGCAGTCAGTCCGATGACGTCACCGCCAGGGAAGCAGGTAATCAGCTGTGCTGCGTCGCGATGACAGGCTCTGCCTGTCATTGTGATGTAGCAGAGCTGGATCGTCGTGGGACTGTCGTTACTATGGACTGCGTCGGACAGGTGGTATACTGTTGGTTTGTTTTTTTTCTTTTTTTACAGGAGATCGATGGCGTCGCAGGAATGAGAGTACAATAAAAGAAATGAAAAGTGTGTTGTCTCTTTTATTTCATTAAAATACTTTTTTTTTGCTTTGTATTTTTTTTATGCATTTAATAACTTTAGGGATTAATAATGGATCGGTGTCTTATTGACACCTCTCCATTATTAACCGGGCTTATTGTCACCGTGCAATCAACGGTGACATTAACCCCTTATTACCCCGCTTGCCACCGCTACAGGGCAAGTGGGAAGAGCCGGGTAAAGTGCCACAATTGGCACATCTTTTGATGCGCCAAATGTGGGGCTGCTGTAGCCTGGTATTATCAGGCTGTTGAGGGCCAAAATCCATGGGCCTTGACAGTCTTTTAATACCAGGCCGCAGCAGTCTGCATTTTACTTGGCTGGTTAACAAAAATAGGGGGACCCCTACGCCATTTTTTTTTCGAGGGGATCCCCTATTTTTGTTAACCAGCCAAGCTAAGCAGACTGCTGTGGCCTGGTATTATCAGGCTTGCAAGGTCCATGGATATTGGATCCTTACCAGCCTGAAAAACCAGGCCTCAGCGGTCTGCTTCATCTGGCTGGTTAACAAAAATAGGGGGGACCCCACGCCAATTGTTTTCGAGGGGATCCCCTATTTTTGTTAATCAGCCAAGATATACAGACTGCTGTGGCCTGGTATTATCAGGCTAGCAAGGTCCATGGATCTTGGCTCCTTAACAGCCTGAAAATCCAGGCCTCAGCGGTCTACTTCATATGGCTGGTTAACAAAAATAGGGGGGACCCCACGCCAATATTTTTCGAGGGGATCCCCTATTTTTGTTAACCAGTTCCCTCTGACGTCACTGATTGTGTCCCTGGCTGACCTGAAGTGAAAGTGGAAAGCAATGAATTAAGCTTTCCACTTCCTCTCCTGTCAGCCAGGAGAGGAACTCATTCATTTGGGGGTTTACTGTGAGGCTGCAGCATTAGCTGCGGTCCCTGCAGTAAACATTAACCCTTTCTGAAGGATTACACCGTGGGACCTGACTGTACATCGGATTGGTAAGAATAATTTTGCTTTATTATTTTATTTTTATTACAGGAAATGGTTTTAGCAGGAAAATAAAATATGGTCAAAAACTGTGTGATTATTTCATTAAACTTCTTTTTTATTAAAGTGTGTGTGTTTGATTTTTCTTTCATACAATAGGATTAATAATTGATAGTTGTCTAATTGACAGCTCTCAATTATTAACCTGGCTTAAAGTGACCTTTCAATTGCAAGGTCATTTTAACCCCTTATTAACCCATTCGCCACCGCTACAGGGCAATGGGAATAGACGGGCAAAGTGCCAGAAAGGGCAAATCTAATTAGAGATTTGCCCTTTCTGGGGTGTCTGGGGGCAGATGTTAGTAGCCGGGGGGGGGCCAAAAATAATGGTCCCTCTCTGGGCTATTATTATCGGCCCCCACTCACTGGCTTTGTCTGTCTGGTTGCGAAAATAGGGCGGGAGCCCACGCCTTTTTTTTCAGCAATTTTACACCTCATATATATATATATATACATGTCATTAAATTTGTGACACATATATATATATATTTATATTTATAGTTCATACACTTCTACATAGTATAATAGCCGCTAATTCAATTGCCGGCTTTTGTGAAAATGCAGAACCCGACATGAAATGACACTTGGTTTACATAGAGTTAACCATGTCTTTTCATGTAGTTTGATATCTGATTTGCACAAACAATTACATGAGTGTAAGTGTGCAAAATTTCACACCTGTAGGGGTTAATTAAAGGTGTAAATTCGTAGCAAAAAAGTCTGTTTTTTTTACAACGAATTTACACCTTTAATTAACCCCTACAGGTGTGAAATTTTGCACACATAGACTGATGTAATTGTTTGTGCAAATCAGATTGCAAACGACATGAAAAGACATGGTTAACCCTATGTACACCAAGTGTCATTTCATGTCGGGTGCTTCTGTCTTTTCACAGAAGCCGGCTTTACCCGGCAATTGAATCAGAGGATATTTTACTATGTAGAAGTGTATAAACTATACATATATGTATATATATATATGTCACAATGACATGTATAATATATATATATATATATATATATATGTATTCTATGTGTGTATATTTAGTGTTTACAAGGAAATAAAGGTTTTTTTTAGTTGCGATATTTTGTTCCCATAGACTTACATTGGACTTCCGTTATCGTAATCGGATATCGACGATATTTAGTGTTATCGGCGATACAATTTCGATACGATATTTTTAGATATCGAGCACTATCGCTCAACACTAATTATGGGCATTACTACTGGATATGAGTCACAAAAGACTGCGATTACTATATTGGTGTACAAAAGGGTCCATTAGAACTTTATGGTGACAGAAAGAAAGGGGGTTATTATTACTGTATGAGGGCCTCAAAGATGAAAGATGAATGCTACTACTGTATTGGGTCACAATCGTGCATGCTCCTACTGTATCGTGCCAGTTAGAATAAAGGTACTTCTGTATGGTGGTGTCATGGTTTGGCTGGCTCAGTTATTATTGGGTTAATTCCTGTATCCTCATTCTGATCCTGAGTGGACTATTTATGGCCTCCATTTTGAGATTTCCCTTGTCAGTTATACTTATGCCCTTGGCAGAGTGTGTTGACCCCTGAGTGCGTTTGTGCTGTGTTCTTGTTTGCCTGATACTTTGGTTTTGACTCGGTCTGATCTCTGGATACTGCTTGTTGGATTCTGTTTCTGTACCTTCTCTGTCTGTTAGGTTTTGACCTCTGCCTGGCCCTGACTATCCATTCTGTCTTATTCTTTGTTACTGTCCTGCTATCTCGTGCTTGACCCCGGCCTGTTCTGACTTATGTCTCTGTCTTTGCCCTTGGGTAACTTTGTCCCGGAGTTACCTTTCTAGGAGTTTTCTTTCAGCTTCTAGCTTTCCTGAGCTTAAGCCAAGCCCCCAACCGTCAGGTGATTCAGGTCCTGAAGGAATTTCTCTCCAGCACTGCTCACCCCGCGATCCTAGGAGCCTGAAGCGTTCTTCTGTACCCGTCTACCGGAAGATTGCACTGGTGAGTTCTCTTGCAATTCTTTACATGATAGGTTGTCAAAAAGGTGGATGTTACTACTGTATGATGGTCACAAAGATGAATGTTACTACTGCGTGGGGGGCAGAACACATGGATTCCATTAATGTATTAGGGGATAGCAAAAGTGCATTGTCCTACAGTTTTTGGGTCTGAAAAAGGGACATCACAACTTTACATGCTGGGTTTGCCTGTACTGTGTGCACTTGTGAGGTCTGCACAGTGTATAACTGGTATCTAATACTTTAAAATCATTGACTGCCAAAGCACATTCACACGGGTAACGTACAAACCAGGAAGAAAAAAATGAATGAACCTGACAGGTCCCTATTCAGACTAGGAAAACTCTTCTCTGACCCTGTCTGAAGAGTTTGGCACCCTAAGTTAATGTAATAGCCCTCCCATTTGATGACTACTGACTCTGAATGTTCTTAGCAGCTCCTTTGATTGCTAGAGTAGCAGTTCACTAAGGAATAAAGGACTTACACCAAAACTAATGCAACCAACACAAACTACAGCAAAGTGAATGAATCCAACAAAGTCCATCACCAGCTGGAAACACTAGTAAGAGAAAGTATTTAAAGCTGCACCTGAAAGCGTGATAGGACAGAAAACTAGAGTAAATTAAAAACAACTGTTTCCCAAAACCGACAGAAACAAAAATACGAGAACTAAAACTCCCAAAATAAAGGTGCATCTGTTGTTGACGTCAACCACAGCACACAGAATCAAGGTTTCGAATCCAGAAGCATGTATCTTATTATGAATTTTTTGTGAGATTTACACATTATATATTTTTTTTTAAGGGAGGTCAACATATCTTGTTATAGACTCTATCAATGCACTAGTGCCCAATCATTTGAGGCGCAAGGGAACTTGAGTTTAATCTTTGACCTGGGGTTCATACGACTTTAGGTTTTTCATTTTATATGTGACACATAGAAAAATAACAAATGCAAAAAAGAATTTAAAAATCCAAAATTCCTAAGTATGCAAGCTATTTTCTGATGTTTACTGGCTTGCTCCTATATGCATGGTCTATTGCTAATCTATGCTCCTGGATAATGAAATGCAAATGGGCACAGCAGGCACATCACTAAACTTATTGACCCTTTTTGTTATACATAAAAGATGTGTCATTTCATAGACATATGGGGTATTTAAGATCAGTTAATGTGCTTTTATTCAGCATTCAATTAATTTCTAAAGGACTCATTTATTCCAATTGAACCTGCTGGTACAGTTTACCTCTGGTTACAGTGATCAACCCTATCTTTGAAATAGGATATGAGATTATTACAAAAGTAATAGTAACATGTATAAAGAACAACCATTAGAATTCTCAGCACTAATAACCACCACTATATTAGAGAGATGATAATACATTTCCTTAAAGGAAAATTTAACAACTGGTAGCTATATAGCAGCAAATTGCTAATGGAGTCAAAGCTACTGCTGCGCTGTTGTTTGTCACTTGCAATAGCTCTGTGGAGGTGTTTTTACACTAAATCTTTGTTGAGAAAAAATCCTCTTAGACTTAGAAATATAGTTTGATTTTCTCATATAAACACAGTAAGTTAGTTATTGGATGACAAGTGGGTGGCCAACATTTTTAATACACATGCTGATGTTAATGTTGGTTCTACATATAAATTAAAGATTAACGAGTTAAAATAAGAGGTAAAATTAAGTAATTACTAGTGTTGAGCGATACGATAATGCAAATATCGGCTATCGGCCGATATTAGCTCTATCGGCCTTTCGATAATTCGTTTCGATATTTTTGTCTTATCGAATACCGTAATCGGATTTGTCACTGTCACTGTGAGTGTCCGTCGGTCGGGTCTGTCAGGAGTCAGCGGCACTTACCTGGCAGAAGATCTCCGGCGGTCACGTCCTGGACTGCTTGATGGCCGCCATTATCTTCTCCCTGGCTGTCACATGCAGTTTTTCGCGATAACTGCAGTGACTGCAGGGTAATCCCAGCCGTAAACCAGTCCGATGACGTCACCGCCGGGGAAGCAGGTAATCAGCTGTGCTGCGCCGGGATTCTGATGTAGCAGAGCTGGATCGTCGTGGGACACTCGTTACTATGGACTGCGTCGGTCAGGTGGTATTCTTTTTTTTTTTTTTTCATTTTTTTACAGGAGATCGATGGCGTCGCAGGATGAGACTGTAATAAAAGTAATGAAAACTGTTTTTTTTTTTTTTTTATTAATTTAAAAAACTGTTTTATGAACATTCACCCGTCCGGGTACATAAACAATTTAACTATTTACATACAGGACCCTGTCCGGGTTATTTATAATTCTTTGGCAGGGGTGTTCCAGGTACCACCTGGTACTCTTCTGATGCTTGCCAAACATCCGAGGCACCAAGGACCACCAGGACCTGATGACGTCGTGTGGCCTGTACAGTCAAGTCGTGACCCGCTATCTGGGTCTGTGTGGCCACCTCTTTCATCTCCCTCCGGGTCTGGAGCCCTATGTCACGGACTGAACGAACCCCAGGGGGCCTAAGAGGCGCCGGGTACGGGCCAGCTATAGTTATCATGTCCATAGCTGGGGCTGCTGAGGAGACCACTGAGGGAGGCTTGGGAGATTTACGGCGTGGGGTGGGCACTTTTGCAGAGGCCTGGATGTGGGAGGCTGAAGGCTCCGAGGGTCTCACAGGTTCCTGACACACTGGGGAGTAGGGGTCGCACCTGGTAACATTTAGGGCGTACCATCCATTGTAACCCCAGTGTCGGGTGTAAGTCACCAAGTCTCCTGGCAACAGGTCCCTCCCCGGGTGTCCTTCTGGGAGGTGAGCCTCCACGTCCCGCCGGTTCACAAAAACTTCTAAATAAAGTCCAGGCTCCTTGATGAAGCCCCAACCACCTTTCAATTTAAAGCTCCATACTGCACCCTTACGCCGCGGCTCACACAGGGTTCCTTTATCCTTTCTCATCCGTCATTATCTGCCGGTCCTTCTCCAGGTTACGTTGCCGAAGTTTTTGGGATTCTCGCTGCTCCCTTTGTCGCTCTGCTTCCCGCTCCCAACGTCTCCACTCTTCCTCCTGACGCCGGTTGTAATTCTCCTCCACCAGCATCTCCATGTCTCCACCACTCCACTGCAGCTTACAGTGTCCGGTTTGCGGCAGCTCTCCTGGCGCCCCCCAGTCCTGGCGGCGCTCACCTGCGGAGGAAGCAGCCGGCTCTGGAACAGATGACAGTCGGGGCTCCGGTACAGGCAGGTAGTGCTCTGGTGCCTGCGCGGCCTCCTCCATGAGGACGGGTGTCGCTTCTTCTGTCTCAGCGACGGGGGCAGACAGCGGGATCTGGGGTGCTGCCGGTGCAGCGTTTTTTGCACGAACGGTGCCTCCACTGCGACAACGTCAACCGGATCACATTGCAAGGACTCCTCTACTAGAACGGGTGCCTCACCTTCCGGTACAGACACTTCAGGTAAGAGGGATTGGCGCCGCTCCAAGTTTAGTTTTAGGGCACGCCAGCTCGCTTCCATCCTGGCGACCTCCTCCCGGTGCCGGGCCAGGCCTCTTAGGGTATCCTCCGCTTCTTGCAGCGTAGGAGGGTTTCCAGGCCGGGTGCCCAACGGTGTTTCCGTGGCGATCGGGTCGCTTCCGTGGGGGGAGAGCTCTGACTGCTCCATCCCTTCACACTCCTGCTCGTGTCCATTAGCCATCTCTGCCAAGTCACATGTGTCATTAGCATCTGGAGAGGGCCCCTCTTTTGTAGGGAGGCGGGACCTTTGTGTTAGTTTCCGCACACTGAGGAGGATGAGGAGGCGGAACTGAAGAGCTGTGGGGCACGATCTTACATTGCAGTACCATTTAGAGCCATCGTTTTCGCGTCACTGAGTGAGTGTACACCCATGAAGAGCACGCCCTTCTTCTTCACCAGTGCCTCGTCGTGACGCAGATATGGCGGAAAAATGGCAAATACATTCTCTGATGATTTTAGCAATTCTCAAGCACAAAACCAGTTCAATTCAGGCACACAGGACTCGCTTATAGCGAGCTACAGAATCCTGTTTGTGACGCCCAAGTTGAGTCGCACAGAGCAAGAGGTTTTGGGGTACTCGGCACCGAGCCCGTCGACTTCTATGGGGTATGTCACTGCTTTACCCGGCAATTGAATCAGAGTCTATTTTACTATGTAGAAGTGTATAAACTATAAATATATGTATATATATGTCACAATGACATGTATATATATATATATATTTATATATATATAATATATATATATGTATTCTATGTGTGTATATTTTGTGTTTACAACGTAAGAAAGGGTTTTTTTGTTGCGATATTTTGTTCCCATAGACTTACATGGGATTTCCGCTATCGAAATCGGATATCGACGATATTTAGTGCTATCGGCGATACAATTTCGATATGATATTTTTAGATATCGAGCAATATCGCTCAACACTAGTAATTACCAATGTTTAAATAATGAACTGGACACTAAGCATAGAAAGGCATTCCTCGTGCTGACGCAACATAGGCTTACATTGTAAAAGCAACTTCTTTTTCACACATAAACTCATGTGATCCAGTGTCTTGGAATTTCAGTCACATGATTTTAATGAGGAGCAGCATTGAAAACTTGGGAAGACCCATTCGCCCGGCCCCAGCTTACCCAGTCCCACTAACAGGAGCTCTGTGGAACGCTCGCTCTGTCTGCAATAACTTTCCTTCATCCATGATCTTTTTATTAATAACAAACTATCCTTCCTCGCCATCACTGAAACCTGGCTCACCCCCTCTGACACAGCCTCTCCTGCTACACTCTCCTATGGTGGATTCCACCTTTCCCACACACCCCACCCCAGCAGCAAGCATGGTGGAGTAGTTGGTTTTCTCATGTCAGATAACTGCTCCTTCTCCTACATCCCACTGCCACCCTCTGTTACCCTCTCTTCCTTTGAGGTGCACTCTGTACGCATCTACTCCCCCTCCAACCTTCAACTAGTTGTCATTTACCGCCCCCCAGGACTAGCCACCACCTTCTTTGACCACTTCACCACCTGGCTACTTAATTTCCTATCCACCGACATCCCCACTATCATCTTGGGGACTTCAACATCCCCATCGACACTTCCCTCTCAGCTGTCACTAAACTTCTATCCCTCACTTCCTCCTTCAGCCTCACTCAGTGGTCTTCTGCAGCCACTCACAAAGATGGCCACACACTAGACCTCATCTTCACCCGCCTCTGCTCCCTATCTAACCTCTCTAACTCACCTCTTCCTCTTTCTGACCACAACCTACTTACATTCTCTTCCCTCTCCTCTCCAGGTCCAAAATCCCCACCCCACAAACTTGCACACCCTCGCAGAAATCTTAAACAACTCGATCTACACTCACTTTCTGAATCCCTCCTCCCTCTTACAGACATAACTTCCCTACACAATGCGGATTCCGCTGCCGCTCTATATAACACCACAATAGCTGCAGCTCTGGAATCGGTCGCCCCTCTCACACATACCAAAGCTCGCAAAATCAACAGACAGCCCTGGCACACCAGCCTGACCAAAGAACTGAGGCGAGCTTCCAGGGCTGCTGAGCGGAGATGGAAAAGATTGCACTCCAATGAGGACTTTATCACATTCAAACAGTCCCTCACTACTTTCAAGACCACACTCGCTGCAGCTAAACAAACCTACTTTTCATCTCTCATATCCTCCCTGTCTCACAACCCCAAAGAGTTATTCAACACCTTCAATTCTCTCCTCCGCCCCCCAGCACCTCCTCCCTCCCCCCTCATCTCAGCTGAAGACTTTGCCTCATTTTTCAAGGAGAAGATTGATAACATTAGACACAGTTTTGGTCAACAACCCCCAGAGCCCTTCCTCCTAACTGCCCTGCCCTCCTCCTCCAAAACCAACTTCTCCATCATTACAGAAGTTCGACTCTCCACCCTACTCTCAAGATCCAATCTCACTACCTGTGCACTTGACCCAATCCCATCCCACTTCATCCCAAACCTCACCACAGTGTTCATCCCAACCCTAACCCATCTCTTCAACCTATCACTAACAACTGGTGTTTTCCCCTCAAGCTTTAAACATGCCTCAATCACTCCTATCCTCAAAAAGCCCCTCTCTTGACCCATCCTCTGTATCTAGCTGTCACCCTATATCACTTCTCCCCTATGCCTCAAAACTACTGGAACAACACTTCCATCTTGAACTGTCCTCCCACCTCTCATCTTGCTCCCTCCTCGACCACCTACAATCTGGCTTCCAGCCACACCACTCCACTGAAACTGCCCTAACTAAGGTCACCAATGACCTACTATCTGCCAAGGCCAAGCGACACTACTCTGTCCTCCTCCTCCTGGACCTGTCCTCTGCCTTTAACACAGTGGACCATTCCCTATTACTACAGACCCTCTCATCTCTTGGTATCACAGGCTTGGCTCTATCTTGGATCGCGTCATACCTAACAGACCGGACATTCAGCGTCTCCCACTCACACACCACCTCCTCACCGCACCCTCTATCTGTGGGAGTCCCGCAAGGTTCAGTCCTTGGGCCCCTACTCTTCTCCATCTACACCTTCGGCCTCGGACAGCTCATAGAATCTCACGGCTTTGAATATCATCTCTATGCTGATGACACACAGATCTACATCTCTGGACCAGATATCACCTCCCTACTAAACAGAATCCCCCAATGTCTGTCCGCTATTTCATCCTTTTTCTCCGCTAGATTCCTAAAGCTTAATATGGACAAAACAGAATTCATCATCTTTCCCCCATCTCACACAACCCCTCCAATGGACCTATCAATAAATGTAAACGACTGCCCACTCTCTCCAGTCCCACAAGCTCTCTGCCTCGGGTTATCCTTGACACTGATCTCTCTTTTAAACCACATATCCAAGCCCTCTCCACCTCCTGCCGACTTCAACTCAAAAATATCTCACGTATCCGTTCATTCCTCAACCAAGAATCTGCAAAAACCCTAGTCCATGCCCTCATCATCTCCACCTCGACTACTGCAACCTTCTGCTCTGTGGCCTCCCCTCTAACACTCTTGCACCCCTCCAATCTATTCTAAACTCTGCTGCCCGACTAATCCACCTGTCCCCCCGCTATTCCCCGGCCTCTCCCCTCTGTCAATCCCTGCACTGGCTCCCCATTACAAAGACTCCAGTTCAAAACCCTAATCATGACATACAAAGCCATCCACAACCTGTGTCCTCCATACATCTGTGACCTCGTCTCCCGGTAACTACCTGCACGCAACCTCCGATCCTCACAAGATCTCCTTCTCTACTCCCCTCTTATCCCCTCTTCCCACAATCGCATACAAGATTTCTCCCGCGCATCCCCCCTACTCTGGAACTCTCTACCACAACATATCAGACTCTTGCCTACCATGGAAACCTTCAAAAAGAACCTGAAGACCCACCTCTTCCAACAAG
Organism: Oophaga sylvatica; assembly: GCA_033576555.1. Taxonomy (NCBI): domain Eukaryota; kingdom Metazoa; phylum Chordata; class Amphibia; order Anura; family Dendrobatidae; genus Oophaga; species Oophaga sylvatica. The sequence continues at coordinate 258,248,513 of JARQOD010000004.1, read as the reverse complement.
CCTACAACCTGCAGTAACCACAGATCCACCAAACCGCTGCACGACAAGCTCTACCCTCGCCTACTGTATCTTCACCCATCCCTTGTAGATTTCGAGCCCTCACGGGCAGTGTACTCTCTCCTACTGTACCAGTCGTAACTTGTATTGTCTAAGATTACTGTACTTGTATTTATTATGTATACCCCACCTCACATGTAAAGCGCCATGGATTAAATGGCGCTATAATAATAAATAATAATAATAATAATAATAAAGACGGTGATTAGTAAGTATTTGAATGCACCCACATTACACTGCACACATATTCTTTACATAGCCAGCGGGAAACGTATTGTCAGTTTGCAGTGATATTGATAGAGCAGTGAGAAGAGCACACATATTAAGCATGCATCGGAATTAACAAACTATTGATGACGTCCCGTTCAGGGTGATTACAGATGCTGCAGCATTGACTGCAGCACCTCCTCTTGAAGACATTTGTCAGTGCATGCTGGGTGACCCAAATGAAACATCATCAAATGTAAGAAAAAATAACACAGATTGCAAGTTAGGGTAGAAAGGGAACATAGTAACATAGTAAAATAGTTAGCAAGGCCGAAAAAAAGATATTTGTCCATCCAGTTTAGCCTATATTCCATCAGAATAAATCTCCAGATCTACGTCCTTCTAAAGAACCTAATAACTGTAAGATACAATATTGTTACACTCCAGAAGACATCCAGGCCTCTCTTGAACCCCTCGACTGAGTTCACCATCACAACCTCCTCAGGCAAGGAATTCCAGATTCTCACTGCCCTAACAGTAAAGAATCCTCTTCTATGTTGGTGGAAAAACCTACTCTCCTCCAGATGATCTTCAGGTTAATAGTGTTAGGAAGGTGCCCAGCCAAATGTACTCAAAGCTTAGTTCCCATGAGCAAATGGGAGCCGCCTACTTTCAGTCAAGAGCGCGTGCCGATTCGACACAAATACAGTCATCATTCAAAGCATTGTCAGTGGTGGCGGTAAGTACACTCTTGACTGAGAGCAAGCTCTGCAGTGCATCATTACAGAAACTCTCTAAAATCGTATAATTCCTAAAAAAAAACTTAGAATTTCTGCACCTTAAACTCAGTAAAAAGACTCAGAGTGAACTCACCCTAAGAAGATAGTAAGAAGATGGTAAGCTTTTACTTCCATACATTAGGGAAAGCCTGAGGTGATGGACATTAGTTTCAGAGTCTGTGTTAGTGGGATAGTTTGCCCAGGATTTATTTTAGCACTGTGATTGAAGCTTGTTCACTGTGTAGGAATATAATAAAGATGGCTGTGGGCAGTTTTGAGTTTAATCCATTGAAATAAAGTCCTTTGTGTGAAAAACCATTTATACTAGAATGTGGCAATCCCACATATCTATACCTCAATGTGCTTTTCTAAAAATATATAGTTACAGATAAAGTCATGGCCAAAAGTGTTCCCATCCTTGAAATTGTTCCAGAAAAAAAGTATTTGGCCTAGAAAATTATTGCAATTACATATGTTTTGTTATACACATATTTATTTCATTTGTGTGTATTAGTACAACACAAAAAAAACTGAGAAAAAAAAGGCAAACTGGACATAATTTCACACAAAACCCACAAAATGGGCACGACAAAATTATTGACACTTTTCCAAAATTGTGGCAAAAAAACTTTGTTTCAAGCATGTGATACTCGTTCATACTCACCTGTGGCACGTAACAGGTGCGGGCAATATGAAAATAAATCACACCTGAAACTAAATAAAAAGGAGAGAAGCTAACTCAATCTTTGCCTAATGTGTCTGTGTGTGCCACAATAAGCACAAAGAACAGAACGAAGGGAAGAGAACTGTTAGAGTACTTGTAAGCCAAAATTGCTAAAAATATCAACAATCTCAATGTTACAAGTGCATCTCCAGAGATCTTGATGTTCCTTTGTCCACGGTGCGCAACATAATAAAGAAGTTTACAACCCATGGAACTGTAGCTAAGCTCCCTAGACATGAACTGAGGAGAAAAATTGAAAAAAGGTTGCAAAATGAATAAACAGCCCCAACAGAGATTCAAAGAAATTCAAGCTGTCTTGCAGGCTTAGATTACATCAATGTCAGCACAAACTATCCAATGACATTTGAATGAAATGAAACGCTATGTCAGGAAACCCGGGAGGACCCCACAGTTGACAAGGAAACATAAGAAAGCTAGACTGCACTTTACCAAAATGTACATGAGTAAGCCAAAATCCCTATGGCAAAGCATCTTGTGGACAGATGAGACCAAGATAGAGATTTTTGGTAAAGCACATCATTCTATTGTTTACCGAAAATGGAATGAGGCCTGCAAAGAAAAGAACATAGTACCTACAATCAAATATGGCTAAGGTTCAGAGTTGTTTTGGGGTTGTTTTGGCTGTGTGCAAAGCATCATGAAAAGCAAAGATTGCCAAATGATTTTAAGTCACAATATAATGCCCAGTTTAAGAAAGCTGGGTTTGCGTCCTAGGTCATGGGTCTTCCATCAAGATAATTATCCCAAACATACTTCAAGAAGCACCCATAAATTGATGGAAACAAAGTTCTGGAGAGTTCTGAAGTAGCCAGCAAAGAGACTGGATCTAAATCCCATTGAACACCTGTGGAGAGATCTTAAATTGCTTTTTAAGACAAGGTACTTTTAAAATATGAGAGATCAGAAGCAGTTTGCAAAAGAAGAGTGGTTCAAAATTGCAGTTGAGAGGTGTAAGAAGCTTGGTGATGGCTCAATGAAACGATTGATTGCAGTTATTTATTCCAAAGTGTGTGAAACCAAATATTAAGTTGAGGATGCAAATAATTTTGTCCAGCCCATTTTGGGGGTTTTGTGTGAAATTATGTCTAATTTGCCTTTTTTTGTTGTTGTTGTTTATGTGCACACATTTGAATTAAACATGTGCATAACAAAACATGCGTAATTGTAATAATTTTTTGGGAGAAATACCTCAGTTTCTGGAACAATTTCAAGGGTGCCAACACTTTCAGCAATGATTGCATCTTGGTGTCAATTTTACATAGATAGAAAGATATTTAGATATAGATATCTTGAGTGTCCCTTAGCTCTTGAGATTACTACATTTTAGGATAAATAGTTGTCACACAAAGGACATTGGCAGTAACTCAATGGATTAAAATCATAACAGCCCACAGCCTTATATTTATGCATAGAAAAGAAGATTCAATCACAGTGCCAAAATATATCCTGTGCCATCTGTCCCACTTAGGGTATGAGCACATGCCGTTTTTTTCAGGAGCATCCTCTCTGAAACCCGCCTAAAAAATGCCCTATAAACGTTTCATAGAATGAACATATGCATTTCTATGTAAAAACGACTTGCTATTCATATGTTCAGTCTTTTGAGTGCTTTTAAACCACTTTAGTTTTGCAAAGATGCCAAATGTTTAAAGAAGTCAGCAGGCTGCTCTACAATCTTTTTCTGCTCTAAAGATATGCTATACTTTATAAATCAATGTAAGGCTGAAAAGATGGACAGACATCTTTTTCAGCATTTTGAGAGCATTTTTGCTTCAAATACCACTAATGGTTTCTTCATTGTTAAATGGAGTTGAAAAAAAAAGGTCAAGAAAATGCTAGTAAAAAAATGCCCCAAACACACTGGCAAAATACTAAAAAAGGCCTGCAGTCACAAACATCTCAAAAGCACTCAGCTAATGAAAAAAAAACAAAAGATGCAAAACAAATACTGCTTCCTCATTATAAAATACCAGAGGAAAGCAGCATTTCCTCAAGCGCTTTCTTCTTGAAAAGCTCAGTGAGTTTGCCACTTGAAAATAAACTTCATGTATACTCTACTGCCCAGAACCTGAAGCACAACCTGACCTTCCTAGCCTGCCATTCCCCGAACTGGTAGCATTGTGTGAAAAAAATTACCATCTTCTTACTTCTCTCCCCAGTGTAAGCTCTTGGGCTTTGAAGACTTTATTTCATTGTCATTTTTTGCATTCAGTAATATTTTATATGCACTCAAAAAAATATCTACTTTGCTGCCTTTGTTCCACTTAAAGCTCACTAGTATGCGACAACAAAAACAGCAACTGACACTAATGGATTTTAAAGCGAAATAAGTGAGATCTTTTCTCGTTTTCTTTTAACTTCATGCTGAGATTTTGACCTTGACCTTTATTAGTTCAAAACTCAAATAAAACTGCATACTAAGCTATTTTTCATCTATAGTGTTGTTTAAAATGGGTTGCTGTGCTGTCATTGACAGGAACAATAAATATACACTGAAATGCTTATTTTGCAGCCTGATTTTTCTTATGCAAACGTTCAAGGTAAAGTAACAATGCTCATATTGTCAAAGATTTATTTTAATTTTTATATAATATTTATGCTATTTATTATACTAAAAACTAAAATGTTTTTCATTTTATATATTAATACACTGATTTTTATGGATAAACTGAGGATATCCTAAAGGCAATACTTTAACAAAAAAATTTTAATGTCCTGGATGGCTCCAGTGCTATCATTCTGTTTGTATGAGGCCTGTTATGCGGGTATTCTTACGTTCTAACAGCACACAGTGGGCAATATTCAAAGGCAGCACAGAAAGATCAGCCAAGTAACATACAGTGCTACATAAGTGAGTACACCTACTTTGAAAAGTAAGATTTTAATCAGTATCTCATTGAACACAAGAACAATTTGACAAGACGGCGTTTTATAGAACATTTCTTTAAACGATAAAATAAAAGTAAGCTTAAATAACTTTAAAAAAATCTTCAGGTTTACTCAAATTAGCTAATGCAAAAATGAATATACTCCACTTCAAAAACTATTACATCTAGTATTTTGTATGACCCCCACCATTTTTAAGAAAAGCTCCAAATCCTCTAGGTATGGAATGAACAAGTTTGGGACCTATTGAAACATTTATCTTTTTCAATTCTTCAATACCGATGTCTTTTAGAGCCTTGATGCAGGACAGAGAGTGATGCTCAACTTGTCTCTTCAGAATTTCCCATAAGTATTTCTGTTGGGTTCAGATCAGGAAACATACTTGGCCACTGCATCCCTTTCACCCTTTTTTTTCATGAATGAGTCAGTGGCATTAGATGTGCTTTTTGAATCATTGCCATATTGGAAAAGTCCAAGGGCATGAGGTGTTTGTAGCATCTTGTCTATCAATACAGAGCAGTACATCTGTGAATTCATGAAACCATCAGTGAAATATAGCAACCAGACACCAGGAGCACTCAAACAGTCCTACATAAGGACACTTCCACCACTGTGTTTCTCTGTAGTTATCATGCATGTTTCATTGTACTCTTCACTTTTTAATGCCAAACAGCTCAGAAACTATTAGTTTCAAAAACATTTATCTTGGTCTCATTACTCTAGAGCAGTGTTTCTCAACTCCAGTCCTCAGGACCCACCAACAGGTCATGTTTTCAGGATTTCCTTAGTATTGCAAAGGTGATGGAATTAATGCTTGAGCAGGTGATAAAATTATCACCTGTGCAATACTAAGTAAATCCTGAAAACATGACCTGTTGGTGGGTGCTGAGGACTGGAGTTGAGAAACACTGCCCTAGAGTATAGAGTCCTAGTTATCGCCATACTTTTCATACATGCTATTACTCTTCAGTGTGCTGTACTGTTTCAGAGAGAATATAGATTGAAAAATGATGGGGAATATAGGGAGACACTTGACAAGTCCAATAACATCCTCGGTCTACTTCTCCCTACCCTGCTTCAGTTAATTAACAGGTCTATCTAATTTTTAACACAGTAAGAGACCTGTCAATTAATTGGAACGTGGCTGGGTCCCTGGTCAGCTTTTCAAACTATACTTTCACGAAATGCAGCAACATTTCAGTTGGAAACATACCAAATGCAATCGTATAGCTAGTAATGATGAGCGAACTTGTTCAGAAAACAATCGGCAAACATAAATTCAGCACAAATAAGGCACATTCGGATTTGTGATCGGAAATCCGAGCAAAATTTTTATATAATCAGTAAAAATCTGTAACATTTGGTAAAGGTGCGGGAAAATATTTGCATTGCCACAAAAATATTTTCAGAACTTTAGCAACGATGATGGTGCTGTATCATGTGTTTGATGAGAGGAGGGGGTTTGCAGAACTCAAGGGCGGGGAGTTCTTGTTAGCAGTCATTTTTTTTCCTAACTTTATGTGTGCACATTGCGGCTATTCAATCAGGGTGCAGGAAACACCCACAATGTCCTGACACAATGGCTCGTGTCATTGGCTGCTGAAATCACATGTCCCTCTCCATATCAATAGCGGACATATTATTTTAGCACCATTTTGACACTGTAACTGCGCAGAGAGGCTGCTCGTGACACTGGCACTGTTAACAGTAAGATTTTAGCTAGTTAGTTAGGCAGTTGTATATCAGTCAGATAGTGTAGCTAGATAGTGTCCACGGTGGCTGTAAAATTTACCTTCCGGAATTTTTTTTTGTGCCATTACAGAGGTCCACAGACAAAGCCAGTAGGGTACGTGTTGTGCACTGCTTCTATTGTGCTCCGTGCCCAAGTATAGCATTCTAATTAATATTTTTTTACCAGGTAAATGTGAAAAGCCTGCTGTATCCCACATTTTAGCCAGTTATATAGGTGGTTGTATACCAGTCAGATAGTGTAGCTAGCTACTGTACAGTGTGGCTGTTAAATTTACCTTCCAGAATTTTTTTTCTTTTTTTGACATTACTGAGGTCCACAAAGGAAGCCAGCAGGGCAAGTGTTGTGCACTGCTTCTATTGTGCTCCATGCACGACTAGAGCATTCTAATTCATGTGTAGCTAGTAGTGTTGAGCGATATTGCTCGATATCTAAAAATATCGTATCGAAATTGTATCGCCGATAGCACTAAATATCGTCGATATCCGATTTCGATACCGGAAGTCCCATGTAAGTCTATGGGAACAAAATATTGCAACAAAAAAAACCTTTCTTTCGTTGTAAACACAAAATATACACACATAGAATACATATATATATATACATGTCATTGTGACATATATATATACATATATTTATAGTTTATACACTTCTACATAGTAAAATCGACTCTAATTCAATTGCCGGGTAAAGACGTGACATACCCCATAGAAGTCGACGGGCTCGGTGCCGAGTACCCCGAAAACCTCTGGCTCTGTGCAACTCAACTTGGGCGTCACGAACAGGATTCTGTAGCTCGCTATAAGCGAGTCCTGTGTGCCTGAATTGCACTGGTTTTGTGCTTGAGAATTGCTAAAATCATCAGAGAATGTATTTGCCATTTTTCCGCCATATCTGCGTCACGACGAGGCACTGGTGAAGAAGAAGGGCTTGCTCTTCGTGGGTGTCACTCAGTGGCGTGAAAACGATGGCCGCCCACTGTAAATGGTACTGCAATGTAAGATCGTGCCCCACAGCTCTGGAGTTCCGCCTCCTCATCCTCCTCAGTGTGCGGAAACTAACACGAAGGTCCCACCTCCCTACAAAAGAGGGGCCCTCTCGAGATGCTAATGACACATGTGACTTGGCAGAGATGGCTAATGGACACGACGAGCAGAAGTGGGAAGGGATGGAGCAGTCAGAGCTCTCCCCCCACGGAAGCGACCCGATCGCCATGGAACCACCGTTGGGCACCCGGCCTGGAAACCCTCCTACGCTGCAAGAAGCGGAGGATACCCTAAGAGGCCTGGCCCGGCACTGGGAGGAGGTCGCCAGGATGGAAGCCAGCTGGCGTGCCCTAAAAATAAACTTGGAGCGGCGCCAATCCCTCTTACCTGAAGTGTCTGTACCAGAAGGTGAGGCACCCGTTCTAGTAGAGGAGCCCTTGCAATGTGATCCGGTTGACGTTGTCGCAGTGGAGGCACCCATTCCTGCAAAAACCGCAGCACCGTCAGCAGCACCCCAGATCCCGCTGTCTGCCCCGTCGCTGAGACAGAAGAAGCGACACCCGTCCTCATGGAGGAGGCCGCGCAGGCACCAGAGCACTACCTGCCTGTACCGGAGCCCCGACTGTCATCTGATTTAGAGCCATCTGCTTCCTCCGCAGGGGAACGCCGCCAGGACTGGGGGGCGACAGGAGAGCTGCCGCAAACCGGACACTGTAAGCTGCAGTGGAGTGGTGGAGACATGGAGCAACTGGTGGAGGAGAATTACAACCGGCGTCAGGAGGAAGAGTGGAGACGTTGGGAGCGGGAAGCAGAGCGACAAAGGGAGCAGCGAGAATCCCTAAAACTTCACCAACGTCACCTGGAGAAGGATCGGGCAGATAAGGACCGGATGAGAAAGGATAAAGGAACCCTGAGTGAGCCGCGGCGTAAGGGTGCAGTACGGAGCTTTAAATTGAAAGGTGGTTGGGGCTTCATCAAGGAGCCTGTACTTTATTTAGAAGTCTTTGTGACCCGGCGGGACGTGGAGGCTCACCTCCCAGAAGGACACCCGGGGAGGGACCTGTTGCCAGGAGACTTGGTGACTTACACCCGACACTGGGGTTACAATGGGTGGTACGCCCTAAATGTTACCAGGTGCGACCCCTACTCCCCAGTGTGTCAGGAACCTGTGAGACCCTCGGAGCCTTCAGCCTCCCACATCCAGGCCTCTGCAAAAGTGCCCACCCCACGCCGTAAATCTCCCCAGCCTCCCTCAGTGGTCTCCTCAGCAGCCCCAGCTATGGACATGATAAGTATAGCTGGCCCGTACCCGGCGCCTGTTAGGCACCCTGGGGTTCGTACAGTCCGGGACATAGGGTTCCAGACCCGGAGGGAGATGAAAGAGGTGGCCACACAGACCCAGATAGCGGGTCACGACTTGACTGTACAGGCCACATGACGTCATCAGGTCCTGGTGGTCCTTGGTGCCTCGGATGTTTGGCAATCTCAAGAAGAGCACCAGGTGGTACCTGGAAGAGGCCAGCCAAAGAAGTCTAAATAACCCGGACAGGGTCCCTGTATGTAAATAGTTAAATTGTTTATGTACCCGGACGGGTGAAATGTTCCTAAAAAAGTTTTTTAATTTAATAAAAAAAAAAAAACACAGTTTTCATTACTTTTATTACAGTCTCATCCTGCGACGCCATCGATCTCCTGTAAAAAAATGAAAAAAAAAAAAAAAAAAAGTATACCACCTGACCGACGCAGTCCATAGTAACGAGTGTCCCACGACGATCCAGCTCTGCTACATCAGAATGACAGGCAGAGCCTGTCATCCCGGCGCAGCACAGCTGATTACCTGCTTCCCCGCGCGGTGACGTCATCGGACTGACTGCTTTACGGCCGGGATTACCCTGCAGTCACTGCAGTTATCGCGAAAAACTGCATGTGACCTCCAGGGAGAAGATAATGGCGGCCATCAAGCAGTCCAGGACGTGACCGCCGGAGATCTTCTGCCAGGTAAGTGCCGCTGACTCCTGACAGACCCGACCGACGGACACTCACAGTGACAGTGACAAATCCGATTCCGGTATTCGATAAGACGAAAATATCGAAACGAATTATCGAAAGGCCGATAGAGCTAATATCGGCCGATAGCCGATATTTGCATTATCATATCGCTCAACACTAGTAGCTAGTGAAAAAATATTAAACAGTCTGCTGTATCCCACCTTGTCATATAATGCTGTGGTGATATAAAACTGTCTGCAGATTAATTGACTTGTGATTATTTGACTTTTCCTCATTTGATTTCTTACGATTGAGTCTTGTTTTGTTTTGTTTTTTTTCTTTACTTTTTGCTACACGCTGATTGTTACACTTGTACTGTTTGGGTCAATATGACCCGATAACATTTTATGCTGTCCAACAAGTCACTAATTATTTCTGCCTGCAAAATTTATTTGTTTTCCTGTGTACTTCATCTCATTATTCAAAAGGGTGGAGGTTTCACTGCTCTAATCACTGAGCAAGTACTCATCCAGTCCTTTATTTTTCAATTCTGTGAGAGAGGACACAAGTAGTTTACACAAGTAGGAAGAAACCCTGGAGAAAGAGCTGAAAAAAATCAGGGTATGCGAGTTGTTCTCGATTTGTCTTATGGACTAAAAGGATAAAATGTCACATGTGACAACTTTTTCACATCCTACCAACTGGGCAAGATGTTGCGTAAAAGACAACTTACCATGCTGGGTACTATAAGGAAAAACAAGCCAGAACTGCAGCAAGGTATCCTTAGTAAAAGAGATGTGTATAGTTCTACTTTTTACTTTACTGGAGGTACAACAGTTGTGTCTTACGTTCCCCAAAAAAATAAACATGTAATTCTAATGAGCACAATGCTCCATGACAATGCAAAAAGTAATCGAGAAGACAGAAAGCCGGACATGATATCTAATATATACATACCTAAAATTGTCCGTCATCCACTTCCGTCCGGACGTCCTCGAATCCCATAATTCACCGTGTCGACAGGAAGTACGCCGACCACCATATTGAAACACCCAAGTAATGGATGTTTCAATATGGCACCTGCTGGTGGTACCAGCCCCTTGTGCAGTACCACCAGCGGGTCACTGCCGGCCCCCGCCGCAAGGACCCCATGCCACAATAACCCCTCCCCACTGCTGGGATCCAGGTCGCCACTGGGATCCAGGCAGCCACTGGGATCCCGAAAGCCGCTGGGATCCCAACCGCCGCTGGGATCCCAGCCGCCGCTGGACTCCAGACCGCCGCTGGGATCCAGGCCGCCGCTGGGATCCAGACCGCTGGAGCACCCTTCCCGAAGGACAGCCGTAGAAAAATGATTCACTGAGCCTGCATGACTTACGTGCAGACGCAGTAAATCAGACCGGTGACCGGTCCCATTAACTGCGCATATGCGAACCCAGGGAGCGCATGCACAGTTGATTTATCTGTTTATTTATGAACTGCGTCACAGCATGTCATTGTTTGACAGATGCTGTGACGTGCCAGAAACCTGCCAGCAGCCTCTGAATCGGTGAAGATTAGACTCAACTACATCAGTGAAAATTAGAATGAATTGAATCGGTGAAAATTTAAATAAAAAAATACATGTTCCAGCGTGTCGCTGGACCTAAAAAATACACATTACAGCGTGTCGCTGGACCTAAAAAATGCACAAAAAAGGAGAGAAAAAGCGACCACCAATATAAATGCACACCACCAATGGCAATATCATAGAACAAAAAAACTTTATTGATAAAGATGATTAAAAACATTAAAAACAATGAGCAACAGCCCCCATGTATCCTTCTACAACATGTTGCATAAGAATAACAAATTGTATAATAACTCTCCTCCTATGAATGATTAATAATACCAAGGTGACACATGGAAATACAGATAAATAATGTAATCCTAATGGTCCACATGTGGAAAAACCTGAAGCATGCTGGGAATAACTCCACAAGAAAAAAAAAATGTTAGACCTGATGAATGGCCTCATGTGCAAATATAAGCCATATGAATGAATACCTGAGGCAAGGTTAGAACATAGCATATATATAGAGAAAAGTGCTGCAATAAATATATATACGCATATAATATAGCATATAGCAGGCACAATGGTACTGGTTCAAAATAAAGGACCATATGATCCAAATGCGCACATATGTAAAGACCCAGAGCGTCTGTGCAAAGATGCCTCAGGAAAAATTGTTAGACCTAATAAGGAACCTCATAAGTGAATTGAATGATATAAATAGATATCTGAGGTACCTGAGGCAGAATGAAACATAGCACCTATATAAAACAAAGCTCTGCACCAAATAGCAAGTACATGAGATGTGAAGAAAAAAAAAATATTATTTCCAAACAATTCCCTTGTATTTACCTGCCTCCTTTTTCTCACGTCTTAAAAAAGTTTTATTTGGTCACAAAAACGAGCACGTATTTCATACTTTTTGTGAAGTAGATCGAAGCAAGAAGGGGAATAGGTCTGCCAGATTTTGCTATGTATGGTCAAGCAGCAATTGGTATGTGTATTTTAGAGCTGTTTCATAATAAAAACAGCAAAAAATGGGTTACATTAGAAAATGATCTTAATGGACGTGATTCCCGTATAATTATTTGGTCCCCGACGGAAGACCGGGATATACCTTTACCCTTCCTCACCAAAAACATGATATCATTTATCAAAAGAGGGAGTCGAGAGCTGGGAGTTTCTTCGTCTCCTGGCCCCCTAACTCCTACATATGAAGATCCATCCTTTCCTGCAAGATTAAAAAGAGACACTTATCTACATAAAAATAGAGCTTCATGCCCCATAGTCCATGATTATGTTACAAGGACAGGGATGAGGTCTCTCCAGGACATTTTTCGAGACAAGGAGCCGCCAACATGTGCATGTTTTTTTTATGAACAAAAAAAGATTTTATTATTAAATTAGCCAAACAATCCGATCAATACAGAATATTATCTCCGTTTGAGACTCTTTGTTTATCAACAAGCTCTATAGATCACACTATCTCTTTATTATACAAACCCTTCCAAGAAGGGCAGACCCCATCGAGAGATTTCCCAGCATTTTTTTCAAAATGGGAGATTGATTTGGGTTCTCCCCATGTACTTAATGATGATGACAACATGAGTTTATAAAACACAGCCAGTTTTGTGCTAGTGTGCTACTCTGTATAATATTGTATGACGACAGGCATACGAGTACCTTGAGTATTTTGCTCTTTATTTTGTTGGACTATCTTCTTGTATACACTATGAGTGTTTTTAATTGTTTTTTAAGAGGTGTGTTTTCTTTTTGTACTTCAATAAACTTTATATTTTGGTAAAACCTTATTTGATTCTTTGGTGATCCCCATTTATATGCATGTGTCTTGTTCTTTGTGTTTTGTGGTAGTTGCCCACATGCAGGGAGTGATCCCAATTTAACTAATATTTGAGGTGGTGCCCGCTTACTCTCACTTTGATAGTCCATGATTATGTTACAAGGACAGGGATGAGGTCTCTCCAGGACATTTTTTGGGACAAGGAGCTGCCAACAGGTGTATGGTTCTTTTATGAACAAATAAAGAGATTTATTATTAAATTAGCCAAACAATCCGATCCATACTGAATATTATCTCTGTTTGAGACTCTTTGCTTATCAACAAACTCTATAGATCACACTATCTCTTTATTATACAAAACCTTCCAAGAAAGGCAGACCCCATTGAGAGATTTCCCTGCATTTTTTTCAAAACGGGAGATTGATTTGGGTAGACCCTTATCAGTTGAAGAAAGAACAAATATTCTCTTATGCACATTCAGGTCATCGCTCTGTTCGACATCACAGGAGAGGAGCTACAAAATCTTGTCGAGGTGGTACAGATGCCCATCAGATTTAAACTTAATTTATCCAACAAAACCGGATACATGCTGGAGATGCTTAAAAGATAGAGGTTCATTTGTACACATTTGGTGGCACTGCCCACTCATACAGAAACTGTGGTTAGCATCCTTTGATCTCTGCAACAAGCTGTCTATAACCAAAATTGCACCCACAATGGAGGTGGCCTTCCTGTCGTTGTGTAGCTCCTCGATTTCTAGATTTAAGAAAAGTCTTCTTAGACATATTCTCACTGCTACCAGGAAGTGATTACTAGATTTTGGAAACAGGAAAAGGTTCCCTCGCGTTCTGATTTGGTGATGGAACTCAACAACATATATAGAATAGAACAGCTGATAGGACAACTGAATGGTACCACAGGAAAGGTATATAACACTTGCCCTGGGTTATGTTTAGAGAATCATCGGAATTGGACTCTTGGTTGATAGACCCATAGATGATGGGTCATATGAGTTTACCTACTGGATGGAGCCACATTTCCTACCCCACTCCTTAAAATCCTCCTACCTCCCCCTCCCCCTTTTTTTTTCTTTTCCCTTCTTTCCACCTTGTTTCTTCTCTATCTTCTTTTCTTTTGTAGACCTAGAGTCTTAAGCCCCGTCTCACACAGCGATCTCGCTAGCGAGATCGCTGCTGAGTCACTAGTTTTGTGACGCAGTAGCGATGTCCCCAGCGATATCGCTGTGTGTGACATTCAGCGATGATCAGCCCCCCCCAGCTGGGTATCGCTGATCGTCGCTGAATGTCCTGGACATTTTTTTAATCGCTGGTCTCCCGCTGGCCAGCATGCATCGCTGCGTGGGACAGGCGGGAGACCAGCGATCCGCTGGTAACCAAGGTACACAGCGGGTTTCCAGGCGCGGGGCTGTGCCTGGAAACCCGCTATGTACCTTGGTTACCAGCTCCCTGCATCAGGGTGCTGGTATCCAACGTACACTGCGAGTAACTAAGCGATGTTTACCCGCAGTGTTGCTGTGCTGATCGCTGCCTGAACTGCCTATTTGGCAGCTCAGCAGCGATCATGTAGCGATACACCAGGGATCCTGATCGTTGTCGGGATCGCTGGTGTATCGCTATGTGAGACCCAGGCTTAAGTCTAGGTACCTTCTTCTTTAAAAATTATAAACAAAGTAATACTGATGTTAATTGCCTACATGAGCAAACACCTCAGTCGCTCATCCAATATTTGTTTTATATGTATGACTTTCTGGGAAAAGTTATAGTTGCTATATAATTTTTTTTTTGCATATGATAGTAGAAGAGGTATGTTCTCTTCTCTTCCTGTTATTAATGATTGATGTGTATAAATACTTAAATAAACCTGATTTACACAAAAAAATGAAATACCTCCCCTGGCTGGGCACTGCTCTATTCTGGACTCCTCAGCATCGCCATCTTCCAGCTCTCTGCACTGTTACTGTTCAGGCAGAGGGTGCACAGACGTGACGTCATCGCGCTCTCTGACCTGAATATCACTGTCAGGAAACGCGGAAGACGACAAAGCGGTGGAGCAGGGAGAGGTAAGTATTGCAAGTGCTGGGGACCTAAGCAGGGGGGCCCACTCGTGGGCGCCGGCACTGGTGCAGGGCCCCTCATAGTACGCCGGTTGTCTCTGACGGCGAGTGTGCCCCCCCACTTGCTCAGGGCCCCAGCACTCGCCCGGGTGAGCCAGGTGGTGACGCCAGCCCTGGGGGGTACAGCCCAGTTAGCGAGGTGGAAAAACTGTCATATGTTGAGGTGTAGGCTGGACGTTCAGCAGCTGCAAATGGAGGAATTGGAGAAGTCGGAGGAAGAGGAGGACAAAGCGAGCCATTTTGCTGGTAACCTAAGTGTCATCAGGGGACGGTGGTACAAAATCCTTTGAAACCCAGGCATGGTTCATTTTAATGAAGGTGAGATCACCAACATTTTGGGTCGACAGCTGGGTCCTTTTTTCTGTCAGGATTGAACCAGCAACACTGTAGACTCTTTCTGATAGCACACTACCAGCAGGGCAAGTGAGCTCCTGTAAGGCATATTGTGCCAATTCAGGCCAGGTGTCCAGTTTACAGACCCCAGTAGTCAAAGGGGAATGAACTGTGAGGGAGAACATCGATAGAGGAGGAGAGGTAATTTTGAACCATAGTTGACAACTGCTGTCTCCTGTCTGTTGCAATCGATTCAGTATTAACAGTCGTGTGAGTGGTACTCGAGAAATCAGTCCACAGCATGGTCATGAAACCCCTGTCTCCAATGCCACTCCGGCTGTGTGCACCACGAACACCTCTTTCATTTGGCCCAGTACGGCTCGTGGTAGAACATGCACCGCTGCTGTGTGCTGGGAATGCCTCTAACAAACTGTTTACCAGAGTTGCTTGTTCGCCAATATTAGCTCTAGGTTCTCCTGTGGCATGATGTTCTGTAATTTGCCTTTATAGCGTGGATCGAGGATGCTTGCCAACCAGTAGTCATCATCTTTCATAATTTTGGCAATACGGAGGTCCCTTTTTAGGATCCGCAAGACATAATCACACATGTGAGCCAATGTTCCAGGTGTCAATGATGCACTGCCAGTGGTGGGTGGAGGAGCACTTTCTGCCAAATCCACATCCCTCCAGTCACGCACAAACCCTGTACCTGACCTTGGCAAGCCAACATTTTCTCTTGCCCCCTGAGAAGCATCCTCCTCCCCAAAATAATCATCCCCCTCATCCTCCTCCTCGACAGTTCCCTGAGCAGACAATCGCTGACTGTCATCAAGGTTTCCCTCCTCCTGCTCCTCTTCAGATGCCTGATCCTTAATGTGTGTCAAACTTTGCATGAGCAGACGCATAAGTGGGATGCTCATGCTTATGATGGCATTGTCTGCGCTTACCAGCCGTGTGTTAGGGTTCGATTTCCCGCTGCTGCACAAGGGGAGTCTCGAACCCGTCCCGCTGCGGTCTCCCATTCATCTCCGGCCGCAGTGGAGCCTGCTCAGCAGAGACGTCGGTCCAAGCGTCTTGCCCACTCCACTACTGTGCAGTGACTTGCTGCTGCCTTTCCTGGATCTGCTATTATAGCCAGTGCTGGAGCAGACATCTTTGGGACAAAGTCCTGCGTTTTCCCTTCTGAGCATGCCCAGATTGAGATCTCTCATTGGAGATCAGGGGTCACATGTTCAGGTGCTGCAGCGGCTCCTATTGGTCCGCCAGGAAGGTCATGTAGCTACATGTGTTTGTAACAGTTTCTCATTGGTCCTTGTTCCTGGAAGGTCCTGTAGCTGTTGCTATAAAAGGGTAGCATGGCTGGGCCGCCATGCGCTAATATCAACCATTGTATGCTATGCGCCAGTGTGGTCATGTGTATGTGTGGATAGGGACCCGGCTGAAATAAGCCACTAGAATACCGACTTAATCGGTGAGGAGTTTGGTATGGTAGCTGGTCAGGGTCGGTGTCCTAGATGCCCTAGATTACCGGCATAACCGGTGAGCAGTTTTGATTGCCGTATTCAGGGTCTGGCGTTCAGACGCCATAGATTGCGGGTGACTCCCGTGAGGACATTAGCACATGATCACGCTTTATGTACGCTTAGCACTTAACTGTGTACCTGAGAGCCTTACAGGACACAGTGCTTTTTCTCAGCGGCCCTGTGACGTAACAGGGTTCGCTTTCAACGCTAGTCAGCGCCCTAGCGGTTTTCTTTGCCACTCAGTTGTGTCTAGTTAGTGCGCACACATCGCCATATAGCGCTGCGGCTCTCCTTCTAGCGGCTCTGTGGAGTAACAGAGTTCGCACTCATTGCCACAGCGCATTACGGCGTTTATGTTGGCGACTCTGCGGGATAACAGAGTTTGCTTCTAGCGCCATTTTTACTAGCAGCAGGCTCCGCTTGCACGGTGGACCCCGGGCTGCGAACGCACCTTTCTACATTATATATTTGGTGTGTTCCGCAGACCCATAACATAATATTAGCGCCAGGGTCTGGCTAGTAAAATGGCGGATGAACAGCGATTACAGCTGTACATCCAGCAGCTGGAGGGTAGGTTGGCGGCTCTTGAGCGCACAACCTCAGCTGTGGATGTTACCGCAGTCGCTGTTCAGGCTGCTAGTGTAGCTGCAGCCAGTTTGTCCTCTGCCACCTCTGTCCCTACATTGTCCCACCTCCCGCTTCCAGACAAGTTTGCTGGTGACAGCAAGCAATGTCGGGGATTCGTAAGTCAGTGCTCCATACACCTCGAGCTTCTGACTGCACGTTTCCCCACGGATCGGGCACAAGTGGGCTTTGTGATAGCTCTTCTGTCGGGCAGAGCGTTGGATGGGCAACGCCGCTGTGGGAGCGCGACGACCGTGTGGTGCAGAGCGCTTCTCGTTTTCTGGAGGCTCTGAAAAAGGTTTTTCTAGGACCTCAGGTCACCCACGATGCGGCGCTCAAACTGCTGGCAAGTACCCAGGGTTCGGCTTTGGTCAGCCATTTTGCTGTCCAATTTCGGACTCTGGCCTCGGAATTAGAGTGGCCAGATAAAGTCCTCATTCCCGTGTTCTGGAGAGGACTGGCGGGTCATGTGAAAGACGCCTTGGATACCAGGGAGATTCCTGCCACACAGGAGAAGCTTTTCGCTATTTCCACCCGCGTCGACCTCCGTTTCCACGAGCGGAGGCTGGAACGTGTCCAGTGTAGGCAGAGGGTCCGGTTGGCTCCTACCTTCACCAACCCTCTGGAGTCGCCTGTTCAGGCGCCCGACCTTCAAGAGGTTGCTCCTGCAGGATCTAAATCTCGGGTCACTCGTCCATCCCCGATTTGTTATATTTGCCAGCAGCAGGGACATTTTGCCAACCGATGTCCACAGCGGCTGAATAAGCGGTCGCGCCCAGTAACCGTAGGAACAGGGTCACTGGACGCCATGAGTTTTGCCCCTAAAGTGCTCCTCAAGGGGATTATTACCCTCGGTTCTACCACCCTACCCGTCAAGCTGTGTGTGGATTCTGGGGCAGAGGGAAATTTTATGTCATCCTCCTTTGCTTCTCGCCACACCATGCCTTTGGTGTTGCTGGCTGAACCAGTATCGGTTCGGGTGTTGAACGGAGCAATTCTGCCCTCACAAATCACCCATCAGTCTGTTCCACTCACCTTGTCTATGTCTTCTTCCCATCAGGAGAATATATCATTTTTTATCCTCCCTGAGGGTATAGATGAGGTTTTGGTGGGATTACCCTGGCTCCACCACCACTCTCCCCATATTGAGTGGGCTTCAGGGAGAATTCTGGGTTGGGGTAATTTATGTAAAGGCAGATGCATTAGGGACAGCGTGCAGGTCAACACCACTGAGATACCCATAGACCTCTCTCCTCTTCCCAAGGTCTATTGGTCTTATGCCGACGTTTTCTCAAAGAAGGCTGCGGAGACTCTTCCGCCTCATCGCCCCTATGACTGTCCTATCGACCTCTTGCCTGGAGCTGAGCCTCCTAGAGGAAGGGTCTATCCCCTCTCTCTTCCTGAGACAGAGGCCATGTCCCAATACATTCAGGAGAACTTGGCAAGGGGATTCATTAGGAAGTCAGTGTCACCAGCGGGAGCGGGGTTCTTCTTTGTGCAGAAGAAGAACGGAGAACTATGTCCGTGCATTGATTATAGGGGTCTCAACGCTATCACCGTGAAAAATAAGTATCCTTTGCCGCTAATCTCTGAGCTTTTTGACAAGCTTCGGGAACAAGGGTATTTACTAAGCTAGACCTGCGGGGTGCGTATAACCTGATTCGCATCCGTGAGGGGGACGAGTGGAAGACGGCATTTAACACCAGGGATGGGCATTATGAATATCTGGTAATGCCCTTTGGGCTCTGTAATGCTCCAGCTGTCTTCCAAGACTTTGTGAATGACATCTTCCGGGATATGTTGACCACCTCGGTGGTAGTCTATCTGGATGACATTCTCATCTTTTCTCCAGATATGGCCTCCCACCGGAGAGATGTCTGCAAGGTCTTCGACCTCTTGCGAGCAAATTCCCTATATGCAAAGTTGGAGAAGTGCATGTTTGAGCAGGAGTCTCTACCTTTTCTGGGCTATATCATCTCCACCCAGGGATTGGCTATGGATCCTACCAAACTACAGGCTGTGATGTATTGGCAAGAACCCCACTCCCTTAAGGCGGTGCAGCGCTTTATGGGGTTCATTAACTACTATCGCCAATTCATTCCCCACTTCTCCACTTTGGTAGCTCCCTTGGTAGCCCTCACCAAGAAGGGAGCTAATCCCAAGTTGTGGTCAGAGGAGGTCACCAAGGTGTTCTCCTCCATCAAGTCGCATTTCGCCAGGGCTCCCATCTTACATCGCCCCGATGTCGATAAACCGTTTATCTTAGAGGTGGATGCCTCTTCTGTTGGTGCTGGAGCAGTCCTTTTTCAAAAGGATGCCCAGGGTCGGAAGCATCCCTGCTTCTTCTTTTCCAAAACCTTTACACCAGCAGAGAGGAATTATTCCATCGGGGACAGGGAGTTACTGGCTATGAAGTTGGCCTTCTCCGAGTGACGACATCTTCTGGAGGGGGCTCGCTTCCCTTCCAAGTGTTCACAGACCACAAGAACTTGGTGTATTTGCAGACAGCCCAGCGGCTAAATTCCCGTCAGGCCAGATGGTCCTTGTTTTTCTCCCGGTTCCATTTCACCCTCCATTTCCTCTCCGGTGAGAAGAACATTCGCGCAGATGCTCTTTCCCGCTCCGTGGTGTCCTCTGAGGAGGTGGAGGAGGAGCCTCGGCTGATTGTCCCCACAGAAAGCCTAAGAACGGTGGCTCCGGTTTCGCTTGAGTCTGTGCCTTCGGGCAAGACTTTTGTGCCCACCAATTTGCGACCGGAAGTACTCTCTTGGGCACATTCGTCCAGGGTGGGTGGACATTTTGGGACCAAAAGGACTTCTGAGTTGCTGGCGAGGACATACTGGTGGCCGCAGATGGCCCGTGACGTCAGGGAATACGTTCAGGCGTGCGTCTCCTGCGCCAAGAATAAGTCCCCTCGACAACGGCCAGCTGAGTTACTTTTTCCTTTACCGGTGGCAGACAGGCCTTGGGAGATGGTCGGGATGGATTTTGTGGTGGGCTTACCCAAGTCTCGGGGCTGCACCATCATCTGGGTGATAACCGACCAATTCTCCAAAATGGTGCACTTAGTGCCGTTACCACGGTTACCGTCTGCACGGGCCTTGGCAGCATTATTCATTAGGCATATTTTCCACCTACACGGTATGCCAGACAAAATTGTCAGTGATCGAGGTCCCCAGTTTGCGTCTCGGTTCTGGAGAGAGCTGTGTCGTCTACTCAGCATTGAGTTGAATCTCTCCTCTGCATACCATCCCGAGACGAATGGGTTGGTAGAGAGGGCCAACCAGACCTTGGTCACATACTTGCGACATTTTGTCTCTGCCAGGCAGGATGACTGGGCATCCTTGCTACCGTGGGCTGAGTTCGCTCTAAATAATGCTGTGGCTGACTCCACCGGACAGACCCCATTCCTCCTGAACTACGGTCAGCATCCGCGGGTACCAGTGCCTATGCCCGTGTCTTCCGCCGATTCCAGGGTGGCAGACTGGGCTGTGGAGGCACGGGACATTTGGGACCGCACTCAGGATGCCATTCAGGCCTCCAAAGAGAGGATGAGGTCTTCGGCCGATACCCATCGGCGCCCCGCTCCTACATTTGCTCCAGGTGACCTAGTGTGGCTTTCTGCCCGAAACATCAGGCTGCGGGTAGAGTCCACCAAGTTGGCACTTCGCTTTTTGGGTCCCTTTAAAGTTCTTAGCAGGTGAACCCGGTGGTTTACCGCCTAGCCCTTCCACCTCGCCTTGGTATCACTGACACCTTTCACGTGTCCCTCTTGAAACCCGTGGCCATTTCCTGGTTTTCCGAGTCATCTTCCGGGACGTCGGGTTCATCTACCGACGATCATGAGGTGAACGCCATTGTTGGGTGCAAGGTGGTACGAGGCAAAAAATTTTATTTGGTGGATTGGAGGGGTTATGGGCCTGAGGATAGATCCTGGGAGCCTGCCGAGCATGTTCACGCTCCGCAGCTCATCGCTGCCTTTGAGCGCAGCGAGGCCCAAAGAAGGGGGGGCCCTAGGAGGGGGGGTAATGTTAGGGTTCGATTTCCCGCTGCTGCACAAGGGGAGTCTCCAACCCGTCCCGCTGCGGTCTCCCATTCATCTCCTGCCGCAGTGGAGCCTGCTCAGCAGAGACGTCGGTCCAAGCGTCTTGCCCACTCCACTACTGTGCAGTGACTTGCTGCTGCCTTTCCTGGATCTGCTATTATAGCCAGTGCTGGAGCAGACGTCTTTGGGACAAAGTCCTGCGTTTTCCCTTCTGAGCATGCCCAGAGTGAGATCTCTCATTGGAGATCAGGGGTCACATGTTCAGGTGCTGCAGCGGCTCCTATTGGTCCGTCAGGAAGGTCATGTAGCTACATGTGTTTGTAACAGTTTCTCATTTGTCCTTGTTCCTGGAAGGTCCTGTAGCTGTTGCTATAAAAGGGTAGCATGGCTGGGCCGCCATGCGTTAATATCAACCATTGTATGCTATACGGCAGTGTGGTCATGTGTATGTGTGGATAGGGACCCGGCTGAAATAAGCCACTAGAATACCGACTTAATCGGTGAGGAGTTTGGTATGGTAGCTGGTCAGGGTCGGTGTCCTAGATGCCCTAGATTACCGGCATAACCGGTGAGGAGTTTTGATTGCCATATTCAGGGTCTGGCGTTCAGACGCCATAGATTGCGGGTGACTCCCGCGAGGACATTAGCACATGATTACGCTTTATGTACGCTTAGCCCTTAACTGTGTACCTGAGAGCCTTACAGGACACAGTGCTTTTTCTCAGTGGCCCTGTGACGTAACAGGGTTCGCTTTCAACGCTAGTCAGCGCCCTAGCGTGTTTTCTTTGCCACTCAGTTGAGTCTAGTGAGTGCGCACACATCGCCATATAGCGCTGTGGCTCTCCTTCTAGCGGCTCTGTGGAGTAACAGAGTTCGCACTCATTGCCACAGCGCATTACGGCGTTTATGTTGGCGACTCTGCGGGATAACAGAGTTTGCTTCTCGCGCCATTTTTACTAGCAGCAGGCTCCGCTTGCACGGTGGACCCCGGGCTGCGAACGCACCTTTCTACATTATATATTTGGTGTGTTCCGCAGACCCATAACACCGTGTGCATTCCTAAAAACACTGAAGGACTTTACAGAGGTCTTTCAGCTTTGACCACTGCACACCCGACAACTCAATATCTGCCCTCAAATTGCCTGCCCGTGTATCCTCCCACAAATGCATTACAGCATGCCTCTGTTCGCACAGCCTCTCAACCATGTGCATGGTGGAGTTCCACCTTGTTGCAATGTCTATGATTAGGCGGTGCTTGGGGAGGTGGAGCAATTGCTGCAGCCTCTACATACGACTGGAGTCTACGGGCGAGCGATGGATGTGTGAGCACAGTCTTTGCATCTTATGGAGCAGGGCTGGTAACTCCAGATAATTATTTATGAAGCACTGCACCACCAGGTTCAAGGTGTGAGCCAGGCAAGGTATGTGTCTGAGTTTTGCCAGGGCTATGGCCGCCACAAAATTACATCCGTTATCACTGACTACCTTGCCTGGCTCAAGATGTAGACTGCCCAGCCATGACTCAGTTTCTCACTGCAAGTAGTCGGGCAGTACCTCCGCGGTGTGTCTGTTGTCAGGCAGTAGAAGGGTCAGAAATTTAGGCTAAAGTTCAAGTCAAAACCAGGCGGACAGCAGAGGTACAAAATTGGCAGGCAGTAGAACAGTCAGAAATTGTCACGCGGTCTTATGATATCTGTACGATGTCAGTAAACTATTCTTAAAAGAACAACACTCTATACAACATATAGATTAGCAACATCAGCATGTAAATATAGAATAGATTTACCTGACACGATATCCGTTGAACTCAGGGTTAATCTTGAGGACTTGATACACTGTCACAGGAAAGAGGAGGACCGGGGGTCTAACCTGACCCTAAACTGGGGTCCTAACTAATCCCTCACCTTGGAGGTACTGATAATGGTTCAGAGGTCCAAGTCTCCAGCCTAACCCTGTCTCCTATCAGTCCCTGAACCCTGTAATCAGTCCTAAGAAGGATACTGATTACCACCAAAGGGATATGGGCTGATCTCTGCTAAATACACAGATTAGACATATAAGACAGACTGGAGAAAACACAGACTTGCATACACACTCAAACACAGAAGGAACATAAATGATCTGTGATATTAAACTCTAAGTAAGGTGAGCTTAAAACAACTAAGGAGCTCTTTAACTTAAGTCTATACAGATACAATCCTATCTGTGGTCTGCATGAAGAATTTCACTGGCAACTCCCAACACAGACAACCAGAGATTTAAAGGAAACCAATCAACAAATAATTAATTGCAGCCGGGAGAAACTGCACCCAGTCCCAGAACTGAGCACAGACAGAATTAACTCCCTAACTGCCAAACACAAAGAAACAGCAACTCAGCTGTGAGAAGTCAGAATGTGCAACCGCGACGATCTTCGTGGCGATGCACACATGACAGTACCCCCCCTTCTACGAGGGGCCTCCGGACCCTCAGGGCCAGGTTTGCCCGGGTGAGTTCTGTGGAAGGTCCGCACCAAACGATCTGCGTTAAAGTCAGACGCAGGAACCCACGTCCTCTCCTCTGGACCATACCCCTTCCAATGCACCAAGTACTGAAGGGACCGGCGATTCAGACGTGAGTCAATGATCTTTGACACTTGAAACTCCAAGTTACCATTGACCACCACTGGAGGAGGAGGTAGAGGTGATGGTATGACTGGTGCCACGTACCTCTTAAGTAATGACTTGTGGAACACATTGTGGATTTTAAACGTAGGAGGGAGGTCCAGACGAAATGCCACAGGATTAATTATGGAACTGATCCTGTACGGCCCGATGAATCTGGGGCCCAGCTTCCAGGAGGGAACTTTAAGTTTTATATTCCTGGTAGACAACCATACCAGATCGTTCACATTAAGATCTGGACCAGAAACTCTCCTCCTATCAGCCATACGTTTTATAACGGTTCCCCATAGCACTCAGATTATTCAATACACCTCTCCACACTGAAGCAAGTGACGACGAGAAACGCTCCTCCTCAGGAACCCCAGAAGGGCCCCCCCCATTGAATGTACAAAACTGGGGATGAAAACCATATGCCCCAAAAAACGGGGACTTACCAGTGGACTCGCTCCGCCTGTTGTTAAGAGCGAACTCTGCCAGAGGCAAGAAAGAAGACCAGTCCTCCTGGTTCTCTGAGACAAAACACCGAAGATAAGTCTCTAGGCTTTGATTCAGACGCTCTGTCTGACCATTGGTCTGCGGATGAAAAGCCGAGGAAAATGACAATTGCATCCCCCGACGTAAACAAAATGCCCTCCAAAACTTGGACACAAACTGAGACCCCCTATCTGACACCACATCAGAAGGCAACCCATGAAGTCTCACAATCTCCCCAATGAACACCTGCGCCAGAGTTTTAGCATTAGGGAGGGCAGGAAGAGCAATGAAATGTGCCATCTTACTGAACCTGTC
Source organism: Oophaga sylvatica (assembly GCA_033576555.1). Taxonomy (NCBI): domain Eukaryota; kingdom Metazoa; phylum Chordata; class Amphibia; order Anura; family Dendrobatidae; genus Oophaga; species Oophaga sylvatica. The sequence goes on along the minus strand of JARQOD010000004.1, from coordinate 258,223,650 downwards.
AACAACCACCAGTATGACAGTCTTCCCTGACGACTGAGGAAGGTCCGTGATGAAGTCCATAGACAAATGAGTCCATGGACGCTCCGGAAGTTTCAAGGGTAAGAGGGTCCCAGACGGACGGGTATGAGGGGTCTTAGAGCGAGCACAAACCCCACAGGACGCGACAAAAGTTAAAACATCTTTATTAACGTTAGGCCACCAAAACCGGCGAGAAAGGAGATCTAAAGTAGCCTTACTCCCTGGATGTCCTGCTAAAGCAGAATTATGATGTGCCTCAATAACCTTTTGTCTCAACTGATTTGGGACAAACAGTCTCCCTGGAGGTCCTGCAGGGGCGTCCCCCTGAGCCTCTAACACCTCCTCCTCAAGCTCAGAACATACAGCCGACACTACCACCCCCTCCTGAAGGATAGGAATCGGGTCATCCATTTTCCCTGGGAAACTGCGAGACAAGGCATCCGCCTTAACATTCTTAGATCCAGGGCGATAAGTGACAACAAAATTAAACCTGGTAAAAAACAACGACCATCGAGCTTGTCTGGAATTCAGACGCTTAGCAGATTCCAAATACAGCAGGTTCTTGTGATCAGTAATGACGGTGACCGGGTGGACTGCCCCCTCCAAAAAGTGACGCCATTCTTCAAAAGCCAACTTAATGGCCAAAAGTTCCCTATTGCCGATATCATAATTCCTTTCGGCGGACGACAATTTTTTAGAAAAGAAAGCGCACAAATGCCATTTACCAGGGGACGGACCCTGGGACAATATTGCACCCACCCCTACGTCAGACGCGTCCACCTCCACAACGAACGGCTGTGATGCATCTGGTTGGATGAGAACGGGTGCCGAAGCAAAACATTTTTTCAAAGAGGAAAAAGCTTGGCAAGCTTTGTCCGACCATTTAGAAAAATCCGTCCCTTTTCTTGTCATGTCAGTGAGAGGTTTGACAACAGATGAGAAATTACAAATAAATTTCCGGTAGTAGTTAGCAAACCCCAGAAAACGCTGCAGAGCCTTAAGATCCTCTGGCTGATCCCATTCAAGCACTGCTCTCACCTTTTCAGGGTCCATACGGAAACCGGAGGCTGACACCAAGAAACCCAAAACTGAAGTTCCTGTACGGCGAATACACACTTTTCCAGTTTGGCGTATAGTTTATTGTCTCGCAAGATCTGCAACACCTGTCTCACATGCTCCTGGTGAGAGACAAGATCTGGTGAGTAAATTAAAATGTCATCCAAATATACGACCACAAACAGCCCCACCAGATGACGAAAAATGTCATTAACAAAATGTTGGAATACTGCTGGTGCAGTAGTCAGACCAAAAGGCATGACAAGGTTCTCATAATGTCCCTCCGGCGTGTTAAACGCCGTTTTCCACTCATCCCCCTCTTTTATCCTAATCAGATTATACGCCCCCCTGAGATCCAATTTAGAGAACCATTTGGCGCCAACAATTTGATTGAAGAGATCAGGAATCAGAGGGAGTGGATACGGATCTCGAACAGTAATCCGATTAAGTTCGCGGAAATCCAAGCAAGGGCGTAGGCCTCCATCTTTTTTCTTCACAAAGAAGAACCCCGCGGCCACTGGGAAGATGAAGGTCTAATATGCCCTTTGGCCAGACTTTCCGAAATATAATCTTTCATAGCCTGCCTCTCAGGACCAGAAAGGTTATATATAACCTAGCTTTAGGTAACTTAGCATCAGGAAGTAAATTAATAGAGCAGTCATACACGCGATGAGGAGGCAACTCCTGACACCCCTCCTCAGAGAACACATCCCCAAAGTCCTCCAAAAAGGAGGCAAAGTACTAGGCACGACCGCACTGATGACTGTGTTCATGCAGTTACTTTTGCAAAACTCCCCCCATTGGCTTATATCTCTGGACTGCCAATTAATCACAGGGTTATGTTTAACCAACCAAGGAAGTCCCAACACAATAGGAGTAGGTAGACCCTCCAACACATAACAAGATAATAGTTCCCTATGTATTGCCCCTACCCGAAGGTCAATGTTATGAACCTCATGAACAAAGCTACCTTGGCCGAGAGGCCTGGCGTCAATGGAGAATATAGGGATCGGTTTGACCAATACACTCAGATGCATACCTTGAGCCTGAGCAAACTGAGCGTCAACCAGATTAGCCCCGGACCCACTATCAAGAAGAACAGAAAATCTCTCCACTCTCGTACCAACCACCACCTCCACTGGTACAAGGAACTGAGAAGAACTAGCGGACGAAATACATACTCCCAGGTTGTCGTCCACCACACAACCTGGGATTAACAGTTTTCCGGCGACTTTTTGCTCAACAAGGCACGGGATGGACATCCCCCAACAAAATGTCCCTCTTTCCCGCAGAAGAAACACCTTCTAGTCCTGCGGCGTACCGCCAATCCCCTCCTACGAAATGATGTCCCTCCCAACTGCATAGGCTCCTCCGAACAGACAAGGGGAACCTCAACATAAGGGACTTTAGTAGTAGGTGAAGTAACAACAGGGGGCGGAGTTACCTCGCACCTCTCCCGGAGCCGTCTATCAGTACGGATAGCTAGGGCCATAGCAGCCTCCAGTGATGGAGGAGAATCATACTGAGCCAAAACGTCCTTTAATTTGTCAGAAAGCCCATGACAAAACTGGCTTCTAAGAGCTGGGTCATTCCACTGAGTATCTGTGGCCCATCTACGGAACTCAGAAGCAAATTCCTCCGCCGGACGATCTCCCTGCTGTATCTTACGTAATTTTGTCTCAGCAAGAGAGACCCGATCTGGGTCATCATATACCAAACCCAGCGCAGTAAAAAATCGATCTACTGACTGTAGAGCCGGGGATCCCGGAGGAAGGGAGAAGGCCCAGGATTGAGGGTCCCCTTGTAAGAGCGAGATAACAATTCCCACTCTCTGCTCTTCACTCCCTGATGATCGAGGCCGAAGCCGAAAATACAATTTACATGCTTCCCTGAAGGTAAAAAATTTGTCTCGCCCACCAGTGAACCTGTCCGGGAGAGCTACTTTAGGTTCAAATCTGGTTTGCTCCGAGGGAGACAAAACTTTGGACTTAATGTCCGTCAGCTCCATGGATAATCCCTGCAACTGCAGAGCCAGCTGGGCTACTGGATCCATGGCAACTGGGAATAATTTTATTGGCCAGTGAAAATGTCACGCGGTCTTATGATATGTGTACGATGTCAGTAAACTATTCTTAAAAGAACAACACTCTATACAACATATAGATTAGCAACATCAGCATGTAAATATAGAATAGATTTACCTGACACGATATCCGTTGAACTCAGGGTTAATCTTGAGGACTTGATACACTGTCACAGGAAAGAGGAGGACCGGGGGTCTAACCTGACCCTAAACTGGGGTCCTAACTAATCCCTCACCTTGGAGGTACTGATAATGGTTCAGAGGTCCAAGTCTCCAGCCTAACCCTGTCTCCTATCAGTCCCTGAACCCTGTAATCAGTCCTAAGAAGGATACTGATTACCACCAAAGGGATATGGGCTGATCTCTGCTAAATACACAGATTAGACATATAAGACAGACTGGAGAAAACACAGACTTGCATACACACTCAAACACAGAAGGAACATAAATGATCTGGGATATTAAACTTTAAGCAAGGTGAGCTTAAAACAACTAAGGAGCTCTTTAACTTAAGTCTATACAGATACAATCCTATCTGTGGTCTGCATGAAGAATTTCACTGGCAACTCCCAACACAGACAACCAGAGATTTAAAGGAAACCAATCAACAAATAATTAATTGCAGCCGGGAGAAACTGCACCCAGTCCCAGAACTGAGCACAGACAGAATTAACTCCCTAACTGCCAAACACAAAGAAACAGCAACTCAGCTGTGAGAAGTCAGAATGTGCAACCGCGACGATCTTCGTGGCGATGCACACATGACAGAAATCCAGGCAAAGGTCAGAAATACAATAGCAAAACAAACTAGCACAAGAAACCAAGACTATATCTGGCGGCCTACAAGCCAGGCTCCAAGGCATTTGAAGGGTATGGCTACCTCTCACAAGCTCACAGTCTGATGACCTCATCTGGACCCCCCCCAGGACCAGGCCAGATGGTGATGCATGACTGACACCAACCACTTCACCTCTGACAGAAGAGCGAAGCCTACGCACACCAGATGCCTGCGCAGAGACCCCTTCTCTGTCGCCAACATTACCCATAGGCGAAACATGGCAATGCGCAGCGACAGAGGCCGGCATCAAAGGAACGGAACCATATGAGGATACAGCACTCCTATCACTGGCACCACCAGCTGAAGGAGTCCGGCGCCTCCCAGCGGCCGAGGCAGGAACAGCAGTCACTGAATCCAACGGCGACATGACACAATGAAGGCGTTCAAAGCCAGTGTACGCGGATGAGATGATGAGTACTTTCTTGTCCTACTCAGAGTGTCTGCTAGGGTGAGCTGGACTTGAGAGCTGCATATGGGTTAACTAGAGGTTGGGGTTGGGGGTTGGGGTTGGCGTACTGAGAAGGCATTGGTGATGGAGATGGTGGTGGTGGTTGTGGTGGTGATGGCCTAGATTCAGTCTTTGGTTGCAAAAAAATTGTGATTCCCTGACTGCTTTGGCCTTGCGACGACACCTCAACATTTCTTGCTGGTGGTGTGCTAACCGGTGGGCTTACAGTGGGGGAAGCGATGTAGCATTGTTGGCTAACTTAAGTCAGATCAGGTGCACATGTGGTACCTGAGGTTTTGTAGTCTGTCCGCGCTTGCAAGTGCATGGTGTTTAAATGTCTAAGCATGCAACTGGTATTCAAATTCCTGAGATTTTTCCCTCGGCTAAAGGTCCTTCCGGCACTTCTTACAGATAACCTTTGCCTCATCAATAGGATTTTGGTCAAAAAAGTGCCACACTGCACTCTTCCTACTATGGGATAAATTTTCAGGGCTTGCACGCTGTGATAATTTGAACGTCTGGCCAAGCTATCCTGCAACTCTTTTTGTTTTTTAAACACCTTTTTGGACTGCTACGGGCCTGCCAGATAACCGCAGCTGCGATGTCGATGCCTGCTGCGGATCCTCCTCCTCTTCTGAGCTACTGCCAGCGGAACCCTCTTCCCTCAATGGATGCCAATCCGGGTCAACAACTGGGTCATCTATCACCTCTTCTTCAATTTCATCTGCACCTTCCTCTGTGTCACTGTGTAAGGTGGTATAGTATGTGGGAAGGAGCACCTGAGTTTCATCAGGGTCAGATTCTGGCTCAGTAGACTGCGAGGGCAATGGAGTGCTCTGGGTGAATTACCAGCAGAATCATATAGCAGTGGCTGTGCATCAGATCACTCCATGTCAGATTCATCTTGTACTGGGGAATTCAGGATTTGACTTGATAACCCAGGCATGGTATGTGAAAAGTGCTCCATGGAGTAATCTGAAGTGTGGCCTGCCGCATCCTTCACTTTTGGTGGGGGTGAAGGACACAAGGAAAGGTGTTGTTCCTGACCAGGAGCCTGCACTGACGACTCAGTGCTTGCACTTTTTGAAACTTCAGAAGAGGAGGCTATAGAGCTGGAGGCTGTTTCTGCAATGTAAGCCAAAACCTGTTCCTGATGCTCAGGCTTTAAAAGCGGTTTACCTACTCCCAGAAAAAGGGAGCCTTCCAAGCCTTTTGGAGCCAGACGATGACGCCGGCTCAACACCTCCTGCCTTAGGTGCTATTGTGCTTTTGCCACTACCAGCAGATGCACCACCACCACCATCAGTACCAGCTGGCCCCCCCACCCATGTCCGTGGCCTCTTCCACAATACTTCCTCATGTTTGGGAAAATGTACCAAAAATATCAGCAGATATGTGATACTGTACCAGAAGTGTACAGCTGTATACGGTGAAGGGTAATATTTAAATCTCCGTATATATTTCCAGAGTCAGACACAGATGCTCACAGGCTCAGTATGGATTAGACCAGAATATAAAAAGCAAAAAATGGGTACTGTATCAGAAGCGTACAGCTGTATACAGTGTATGGGTAATTTTAAATCTCCGTATATATTTCCAGAGTCACACACAGACGCTCTCTCAGTATGGAATTGACCGTAATAAAAAAAAGCAGAAAAAATATACTGTATCAGAAGATACCGGGTGTATATAGTATAGGTTAAAATTTAAATCTCTGTACATATTTCCAGAGTCACACACAAACGCTCTCTCAGTATGGATTTGACCGTAATAAAAAAGGCAGAAAAAAGGTACTGTATCAGAAGATACCAGGTGTTTACAGTATAGGGAAAAATTTAAATCTCCGTATATTTTTCCAGAGTCACACACAGACGCTCACAGGCTCATTATGGATTAGACCAAAATATAAAAATCAGAAAAAGGCTACTGTATCAGAAGCTTACAGCTGTATACAGTGTAGGGGTAATTGTAAATCTCCATATATAATTCCGGAATCACACACAGACGCTCACTCACTATGGATTAGACCAGAATATAAAAAGCAGAAAAAGGGTACTGTATCAAAAGCATACAGCTGTATACAGTGTAAGGGAAATTGTAAATTTCCGTATATATTTCCGGAGTGACACACAGACGCTCACAGGCTCAGTATGGATTAGACCAGAATATAAAAAGCAGAAAAAGGGTATTGTATCAGAAGCGTACAGCTGTATACAGTGTGGGGGTAATTTTAAATCTCCGTATATATTTCCGGAGTCACACACAGACGGTCTCTCAGTATGGATTTGACAGTAATAAATTAAGCAGAAAAAAGGTACTGTATCAGAAGATACCAGGTGTATATAGTATTGGGTAAAATTTAAACCTCTGTATATATTTCCGGAGTCACACACAAACGCTCTCTCAGTATGGATTTGACCAGAATATAAAAAGCAGAAAAAGGGTACTGTATCAGAAGCATACAGCTGTATACAGTGTAGGGAAAATTGCAATCTCCGTATATATATTTCCGGAGTCACACACAGATAGTCAGCATGTATTTGTCCGTGATCCCAGTTGGTACACGGTATTGTGTGAGGAGCGTACAGCTCTATACGGTGTGGGCAAAAATGAACGCTTGGTAACTGTGCAGAAAAAAAAGAATAAGAGTATTAGTGCTGTGTAAAAAGCAGTCTGCACAGCAGTCTACACACAGCATTACAGCTAGCAGGCAGCCGGATAACCAGCGCTGCTGCACACAAAAAAATCCTCCTCTGTCACTGGCAGGCAGCCTAATAACCAGCGCTGCTGCACACAAGAAAATCCTCCCCTGTCACTGCACACTAACTGTACAGCACAATTGCTATCAGCACAAGCACATAAGAACTTTTCTTTCCAGCCCTAACTCTTTCCCTACTGATAAACAGTGTCAGCAACCTCTCCCTACTGTTAAGATCGGCAGAAATAAAATGACTTTGGCGAAAGTCGGCGACTTATGAATCTGACCGACCTGTTTCGCTCAACTCTAATGAAGAGGAGTAACAATCAGCACATTATGTTCACACTCACCGGGCTGCTGAGACTATAGAGTATAGAGCCTTTTCTGTACCATCCTCACCCATGTGAAGCCGTGCCAGCCTCATATATAAAGGCCTCTTTACAGTAGTGATATTTTAACCTCAGTTTTGCTACTCTAGTGTTAAAATTGTAATACTTCACTTTTGGAGATCTAAGCACTGATCTCATCAAGCAGTTTTCCCCAGTTTTTGGTCTGTACATGTTGCCATTTTTTGTGCAACGCAGTGTTGCCGTAAGTAATCTGTTACGCGACAGATGTGGAAAAACTGCTGGATCTGCCGCGATTGGCAAAAATCGCCGATGTGAAACTAGCTTAAGTCACTGCCGACAGTGTCTGCATTAGGCCGGGGTCAGACATGCGAAAAACTCGCACGAATCTCTCATTTCAACAACCTGACTACATGTATTTCTACGCAGCTGCAGGCTCTGGTCCCGAGTGCCGGCGGCAGTGCAAGGTATTGACATGCGAGACTCGTGCGAGTTTCTCGCATGTGTGACCCCGGCCTTAGTCATACTCACCAATGGGGGAGGCAGCACTAAAAGTGCCTAGGGCAGCATAAACACTAAATACGGACCTGGCAGCAGGTATAAAAAACTAGCCACTTTTGTCTTTCACTGTAACAAAATGTGCAACCCAACACTTTTCAAACAAATTGGATTCAAGAATTGAGAACATTTTATTATTGCAAACAAAAAGGGGGACATTTATCAATGTCATTGTGTCATTTAGGCAAAAGAGGCAATAATAACAGATCTTTATATTGTTTGATGTCTCCATCAGATTGACATTTGTATATCATAAGCAAGAGATTTTATGATTTTCCTACTTTTATATTCATTCTTCTTCTGGTTCCATGAATCTGACAGCTTGCAGAAAAAGAGCTATCAGCACAAGCAACTAAAGTAGCGAAAATATGTGGAGGTGACAGATGATTAGACCGGCCACAGAACTTGTTTCATCAGCCGCCTCACATTACATAAAGCAATGGAGTTGAATGTTTTCAAGTGCTGATATTGCAATAGTGATGACAAAGTTCTCTTCTGTACCATCTGTTGACACAGCTGGACCATGTGCTAGACCAAAGCAACTATGTGAATCTATCACAATGAGTATCATGACACTATTTAAAAAAGCAGATGTTGCCTGTAAGGGAGAACCTTCGCCAATCCAACCAGACTGCCATGAAGTTACAATAGTGTCACCTATTTGCTTACAAATAAGTATTTATTACTAAACATCTTATTTTTTTTCAAAGTAATGGACTCCAGGTTATAAATTATGTACTGAATAACATAGTGCTGTTGATATCTTTAGTAACACTTCAGCTTTGATTTCCATATTGTTTTTTAATCTATATTTTTTCCAAATTCTATACTAATTAATTTTCTAATGAATTATTATGGATTCATCATTGCTGTTTCTCCTCTTATCTGAAGTAATTTGGTAGTTTTTATTGACTTTATTATTATTATTATTTATTTATGTAGCGCCATTAATTCCATGGTGCTGTACATGAGAAGCGGTTACATACAACTTTAGTATTTGCACCTTATTCCTTATGTCTTGTGCCACTTTTAAGTTGTCTTTTTTTAAGTCTCTTTTCTTTCTCAACAACCTTGCTTATCCAGATGTTTTTGACAGATTCACAAAATGCGACTTTTAGCATAAATAAACTTTGTTTTGTGCAACTCACTGCATCCCAAGCGTGGAGTAATATTTATGGAGGAGTTTTAAATTTGGCATGCTCTTGCATCTTTTTAAAAGATTTGCATGATGGTGCTGGAAATGAGCAAAAACTAGTTAAAGACGAAAATAAAGACTTTTTTTATTTTGAGCTAAATTCACGAATCGCTGGTCCCATTTTGATTTTTTTTCGCAAAAAACATCAGAATATCACAAGACAAAAAATAATTTAATTCAATAAATCGCAAATGATGAATCACCTTTGTCTTGGATAACTGGTTTGAAGCAGGTACCTTGTGACTCCTCTTTTCTTCACTGCCCATGACTGACTGGTCTCAAGATTAGTCATCTAAAATGTATTCTCCTTGGCTGCCTGACTTTTCAAAACATGTTTACTCTTAAATGCCGCAGTGTTTCAGAGTTAGGCCGGGGTCACACTTGCGAGAGTCTCTCTCGCATCAATACCCGGCACTCGGGACCCGAATGTGCGGCTGCATGTATTTTTATGCAGTACAGAGAGGATTGGAGCACAGCTGCGGAGGAGATGGAAAAATGAATTTTTCCATCTCCTCTGCTGTCAGTGTCGGCGTATTTTGTACTGCACTCGGGTGTCACTGCACAGTAGCAGCTATCTCTTACCAATAGATTCTACTGTACAGGCGCCGTTGCCATCTTGATGGAGCCAAAATTTTTATCTTCCTCCGGCAAAATGGCGTTGCCAGCAATGCATGCACAGTAGAATCGATCAGCAAGCGATGCTCTCAATCTGAACATCTGTGCAGGTTAAGTGTATCGCTTGATGATAGATGCTATAGCACATGTGCCAACAGTGGCACCATTTTACTTGAGGAAAAAAAACAGGCTGCATCAAAATGGGTCCAGCTGCAGCATCTATGGGCAAGCATTGGGCAAGCAAAGATGCTACTGCGCAAGCAAAGAAACCTGCACCATTTTGCTGGATGTAATTTTTTTTTTCAAAGCCAACACTATTATATCCAGTTTTTAAAATAGGTGGCATCTCCCTCAAGATGAATATGTGAACAGAGCACGAAATAAAGACCCCCCAGAAGCATGGGAATCTCATTAACTGAAAACTGCAAATACAAAATAAACATCAACCATAAGATGGATTTCATCAACCCAGGTATCATTTTAACCCCGTCATGGCAGGATGTCAGCTCCTGCACCATGTAATTGATATGGAAATTTAATTAGGATAAAAATATCCTTCAGTGTTTGCTGCTTGCCATGTCCAAATCTCTATTTAATGTCTTCTTTGAGCGCTCAGAACGAAATGAAAACTGTCCACAACGCAAGTGTCAGTATAACAGTTCGTCAAAGACATACATTTATTATTCATTCAAGGTTTTATACATTTACAAAAAAGGGACTGGTTAGTCAATTAACATACAATTAAAAGCTGCTAGATTATTGGCTGTTCTAGTGTAAATATGATAATTATGATAATCATGGCAAAAGAGCTGAAGTTGCAGAATTATTGTTTTATATTCTTGTGACCTAGTTGTCTTGCATAACTATAATGTAAACAACAGATATCTAATAAGACTTTTTGTACGTTCCTTATGAAGGCCTATGAGCAGATTTCTTTAAAACGACTGATTATAGCTTGCCTAGAAATATGTGAGCACAGGGTTTTTTAGCAAGTGAGATCTATCTAACTGTGAACTGTGAATACATATATGTGAATATACTTTGAATATATGGAATACATATATATTTCCATGACATAATCATGCAGTGATAGTTCAATGCTGACAGCAGAGGCACATGAAGAGGTGCAGGGACCTATGCCATTGGTCCCCACACACAGATCGCTGTGAACAGTCAGTCAATTTGACTGACCGGTCACAGCATGATTGCGCAGGAGATGATGAAATATCAGAACCTCCTGCCCAATCAGTGCAGCAGCTCAGAATGGAGAAAAAAAAAAACAATTCCTGAATTTCTGTTTTTTGTTCATTCTGCGTTCACAAAAATTGGAATGGAAAGCGATCAAAAAATGTCATGCGCCCGAAAATGGTACCAATAAAAAAGTAAGCTTGTCCCGCAAAAAACAAGCCCTCAAATGACTCTGTGGGCCGAAATAGTGAAAAATTATAGCTCTCAAAATATTGTGATGTAAAAACTCTTCTTGCAAAAAAAAACATATTTTACTGTGTGACAGACGCTAGACATAAAAAAATGGATATAAATCTGGTATCACTGTAATCGCACCAACCCGAAGAATAAAGTCGCCTAATCACTTATACCGCTTGAGGAACGGCGTAAAAAATAAATAAAAACAATTTTTCACCTGCTGTGGATTTGTTCATTCTGCCTTCCAAAGGTCGCAGTATGGCTCGGCGCACATTTATCCTGCGCTCTACGATGAGCGCTTGCATGGTAGTTTCCATGTAAATCTCTGAAATATGTGATTCAGACAGAACCACTGGCGGAAAATTCCCTATAATGAGGAAGATGGAGGCACTGTGAACGCCATAGGACCTGAGATCCAGAGGTGTCAGTCTTTTTCATTGTGCATAAAAGCGCAGTCCACCATAGTTTTGTGCACCTCTGAAAGGAAGGACAACGCTGAATAGAGGCCATACGGACTCCAGAGTAACTCAGCTGCCTCATTATAGTGAATGGCTCCCTTGGGGTTTTATCTGAATCACGTCACTCGGAGATTTAGATGGAAACCCCAAAGTAAGTGGTCAGCGTAGAACGTCGGATAAATGTGATACCAAACGTTATGCAAAATTTTCCCAATAAAAGCTTCAACTGAATCCACAAAAAAGCAATGCCTAACTCAGATCCGTCATCTGTTAACGGAAATATAGGGGGCTTCCAAGTTACTGGTAGCACAAAGGCTATGGGAAAGCAAAATGGTTCCTCACCCACCAAAAGAAATTCAGCAAATTCTTCCAAATCCAAATACTACCCTCCCTTCTGAGCCACACAGTGTACCTAAACCACATATTGCGCACATGTTTGGCATTTCTGAAGCGATGAGAGCCTACCTAACTTATAGGTGCACCTACTCTAGAAGCACAGGCTGGGCATAATGTACTGGTGACTGCAACATACTGGTTACTACAGCATAATAGTCACTACAGCAGAAGCTTGCAATTTTCACTTGGCAGCATTCATTGCTGCTTGTTTCCTGAAAATACGCATGGAATCAAAATCATTACTACACCTGTAGATAAATTCCCCAATGGGTATAGTTTCCCAAATGGGGTTACCTGAGGGGGGATTCTGCTCTTCTAGCAATTAGGAGCTCTGTGCATGAAGTCCGCAAACTGTTCAAGGAAAATATGCATTTACAGGAGGCAAATAGCGTTCCGTTCCTCCGGAGTCTCTCTGTATGGCTAAATAGTACTGTACAGCCACATATGGGGTATTGCCACTTTCAGTAGAATTTGTGGGACAAATTTTTGTATCATTTTTAACCAATCATTGTATGAAAACGTAAAATCTGGGGCTAAATCAAAATTTTGGTGTAAAAATGTAATTATTTTATCTTCACTGCCCAATGGTATACAATTCTGTGACACATCCAAGGTGTCAATATGATAACTGCACCCCTAGATGATTTCATTGAGAGGTGTAGTTTGTAAAATGGGTCACTTATGGGGAGTTCTGCTTTTATGGCATAGGCTCTCCCAGTGGGTCATGGCACGTGCAAACCAGAATAAAAAGAATAAAATCTGGCACTCCCTGCCTTCTGAGCTTTGCACTGTGCCTGAAAAATATTTCCTGATTACATGTAGGGTATTGGCGCACTCAGGGAAAAATGGACCTTAGTTTGTTGTGAAAAAATTTCCTGTTAGCCTTTAGAAAAATTAAAATCTTGGGGCTAAAACAACATTTTAGTGGTAAAAATGTAATTTATTCTTTCTTCACCGCTCAGTGGTAAAAAACTCTGTGAGGCACATGTGGTGTCAATATTATCACTGCACCCCTAGATGAATTTATTGGGGAGTGTAGCTTGTAAAATGAGTTTACATATAGGGGTTTCTGTTGTTCTGGCACCTTAGAGGCTCTGCCAATGTGGCATGGCACCTTCAAACCATTCCAGTAAAATCTGAACTCCAATATGGCACCTCTTCCCTTATGAGCTTTGCTGTGCCTCCAAAGTAGTATTCCCTCTCATATTGGGTATCTGCATACTCAGAAGAAATTGCACAATAAATTGTATGGTTCAATTTCTCCTGTTACCCTTATGAAAATGCAATATTTTGTGCTAAAAACATATTTGTGGGGAAAATTTGATTTTTTTACTTTTACGGCTCCACGTTATAAAATGCTGTGAAGCACCTGAGGGTTCAATGTGCTCATCACACATCTAAATCAGTGCCGTGAGGGTTCTAGTTTCCAAAATGGTGTCACTTGTAGGAGATTTTCACTGCTTAGGCACATCAGAGGCTCTCCAAATGCGACATGGCATCCAGCAATTGTTGCAGCAAATTTTGCATTCAAAAAGTTAAATGGCGCTCTTTCACATTGAGTATCATTGTACTGAGGATAAATTGCACAACAAATTGTGTGGTGCAACTTCCCCTGTTACCCTTTAGAAAATGCAATATTTTGTGCTAAAAACATATTTTTGGGAAAAGTTAGTTTTTTTATTTTTACGCTCAAAATTATAAACTTCTTTGAAGCACCTGAGGGTTCAATGTGCTCACCACACATCTAAATCAGTTGCCTGAGGGGTCTAGTTTCCAAAATGGTGTAAACTGTGGGGGATTTTCACTGTTTAAGCACATCAGAGGCTCTCCAAATGCGACATGATGCGACCAATTGTTCCAGCAAGTTTTTTATTCAAAAAGTCAAATGGCGCTCTTTCCCTTCCAAGCTCTGCCGTGCGCCCAAACAGTGGTTTTCTCCCTCATATGAGGTATCGGCGTACTCAAAAGAAATTGGAAAATAAATTTTGGGGTCTATTTTTTCCTGTTACCCTTGTAAAATTAAAAAAAATTGGATCTAAAATACATTTTTTGGGAAAAAAGTTAAATGTTCATTTTTTCTACACATTTCAAAAATTCCTTTGAAGCACCTGACGGGTTAATAAACTTCTTGAATGTGTTTTTGAGCACCTTGAGAGGTGCAGTTTTTAGAATAGTGTCACTTTTGAGTACCTTCATATAGAGCCCTCAAAGTGACTTCAAATGTGATGTGGTCTCTATAAAAAATAGTGTTGTAAAAATAAGAAATAGCTGGTCAACTTTTAACCCTTATAACGTCCTAACAAAAAAAATTGGTTCCAAAATTGTGCTGATGGGAAGTAGACATGTGGAAAATGTTACTTATTAAGTATTTTGAGTGACATATCTCTGTAACATAAGGGCCTGAAAATTCAAAGTTGGAAAATTGCGAAATTTTAAAAATTTTCACCAAATGTCCATTATTTTTAACAAATTAACACAAGTCATATCAAAGAAATTTTACCACTATCATGAAGTACAACACGCCACAATACAACATTCTCTGAATCAATGGGATGCATTAAAGCGTTCCAAAGCTATTACCTCATAAAGGAACAGTGGTCAGAATTTTGAAAATTAGCCTGGTTATTAACATGCAAACCATCCTCGGGGGTAAAGGGGTTAAAAGAAAAAAATCTGAAAATTTGGAAATCTCTGTAACATACTGTAATTCAGTACATTATTTTATATTAGCTTTCATTATTTGAATAGTATTTGAGAAAAATGCACAAAGGGACCTCAGACTATGAAATTGTCACTTTTCTCCGCTAGTACTACTAGTTTTGTGCTGTTAAATGAAAATGCAAAGTAAACTTTGATTGAATTGATATACAAAGCTTATTATTCCAGGTGAGAATTTCATCTGTCATCATTATCTCCATGGTGATTCTGAATGGAGCTGACAAAATGATTAGTTTTATTTCAAGTTCTCGAAATCTTTTTGTTTGAATGACATCTAAAAAACGAATATTTAGATGTAAATAACATCCAAAACACTATTTTAAGTGAAATAGTTTGGGCAATTACATTTATTGGAACTTATGATGGTCCTAAATATTGTGATGTATTTTACTTATGCAAGGATGTAAACCTAAAATAAAGCCAGGGTTATAATATCTGAGTGTTAGGGTTCATACAGACGTCCATTGACCTCGATCCCATAATGGACCACAATACTTAAACTGGCCAGAGGTCTCTGAACCAGAGCATGGCGGCTTCATATATTTCTATGAAGTTGTCATGCTCTGGTCGGGAGACACATAGTTAGTCTATGCATTGAGGTCCATGATCGGACCGTGATCCAGACGTCTGCATGAGCCCTTAGTTGGAGCACAGTTATTTCTGCACATAATTTGTGAAAGTAGCTGTGGATAGACACACCGAGAGCTACTTAATCTTTAAGAGCTCGTTCACATGACCCAGGGCGGAAACTGATAGCTTGGGGCCCCTGTGCAAGAAATATGTCTGGATCCCCCTCCTTTTATGGCGATAAAGCTATACATATATATACACAGTATATATATACATATAACATATAACACATAACATACAGTACATACATATAACATACAACACATAACATACAGAGCATACATATAACACATAACATATAGTACATACATATAACATACAACACATAACATACAGAGCATACATATAACACATAACATATAGTACATACATATAACATACAACACATAACATACAACACAAAACATACAGAGCATACATATAACACATAACATACAGTACATACATATAACATACAACACATAACATACATATAACATACAACATATAACATACAGAACATACATATAACACATAACATACAGAGCATACATATAACACATAACATACAGAACATACATATAACATACAACACATAAAATACAGAACATACATATAACACAACATACAGAACATACATATAACACATAACATACAGAGCATACATATAACACATAACATACAGAACATACATATATCATACAACACATAAAATACAGAACATACATATAACACAACATACAGAACATACATATAACACATAACATACAGTACATACATATAACATAAAACACGTAGCATACATATAACATCTAACATACAGTACATACATATAACATCTAACATACAGTACATACATATAACACAACATATAGAACATACATATAACATCTAACATACAGTACATACATATAACATACAACATGTAACATACATATAGCATGCAACACATAACACACAGAACATACATATAACATATAACACATAACACACAGAACATACACATAACATACAGTACATACACATAACATACAGAACATACACATAACATATAACTTACAGAACATACACATAACATACAACACGTAACATAGAGTACATACTAACCAATCACCTATTCCCCGATGCCATCGTCTCCTGTAATAAAAATAAAATAATAAAGCAAACTATACATCACCTGTCCGCCGTAGTCCAGATAATAACGAGTGTCCCACAACGATCTCCGGTATAGAACACTGACATCAAGTGATGTCAGCGCTCTATGCCGCCCCTATGATGCACTGACAGCGGAGGTAATCCTCCGCTGTGTTTATCGCTCAGACGCCAGGAGAGAATGACGTCACTTCCGTTCATTCTCTCACTGGCAATGCTGGGTGAGAAAATTCCCATGCAGCATTGCCATAAAGTGAGAGAATGAACTCAGTGATGCACTGCAGGAGCCATTGTCTCCTGTCAGTGCATCACTGGGAGGCCCTACAGAGCAGTGGCATCACCTGATGTCACTGTTCTATAGGGGAGACCGTCGTGGGACATTCGTTATTAATGGACTGCATCGGACAGGTAGTATACGGTTGTTTTATTTTTTTACATTTTATTACAGGAGATCGAGGGCGTCGCTTGGATCTGAGCGTATAATAAAAATATGAAAACCGTGTTGTGTTTTAATTCATTAAAAAACTTTATTCTTATGCGTGTGTTGCTTTTTTAACCCTTTATTAACCCCTTCACCCTCAAGGGTGGTTTGCACGTTAATGACCGGCCAATTTTTACAATTCTGACCACTGTCTCTTTATGAGGTTATAACTCTGGAACGCTTCAACGGATATTCGCGATTCTGAGATTGTTTTCTCGTGACATATTGTACTTCACGTTAGTGGTAAAATTGCTTCCATATACCTTGCGTTTATTTTTGAAAAAAACGCAAATATGGCGAAAATTTTGAAAATTTAGCAATTTTCAAACTTTGAATTTTTATTCCCTTAAAACAGAGAAATATGTCACACAAAATAGTTAAGAAATAACATTTCTAACATGTCTGCTTTACATCAGCACAATTTTGGAAACAAAATTTTTATTTGTTAGGAAGTTATAAGGGTTAAAAGTTGACCAGCGATTTCTCATTTTTACAACAAAATTTACAAAGCCATTTTTTTTTAGGGACCACCTCACATTTGAAGTCACTTTGAGGGATCTATATGGTAGAAAATGCCCAAAAGTGACACCATTCTAAAAACTGCACCCCTCAAGGTACTCAAAACCACAATCAAGAAGATTATTAACCCTTCAGGTGCTTCACAGGAGCTGAAGCAATGTGAAAGGAAAAAATGAACATTTTACTTTTTAGTCACAAAAATGATCTATTACAAACATTTTTTTTTATTTTCACAAGGGAAAAAGGAGAAAATGGACTGATAAAGTTGTTGTGCCATTTCTCCTGAGTATGACAATACCCAATATGTGGGGGAAAACCACTGTTTGGGTGCACGGAAGGGCTTAGAATGGAAGGAGCGCTGTTTGACTTTCCCAAACTAAAATTGGTGGGAATTGAGATTGGACGCCATGTCGCGTTTGGAGATTCCCTGATGTGCCTAAACAGTGGAAACCCCCCACATGTGACCCCATTTTGGAAACTAGACCCCCTAAGGAACTTATCTAGATGTGTGGTGAGCACTTTGAACCCCCAAGTGCTTCACGCAAGTTTATAATGTAGAGCCGTGAAGAAAAAAAATCATATTTTTTCCACAAGCATGATGTTTTAGTCCCCAATTTGTTATTTTCCCAAGGGTAAGAGGAGAAATTGGACCACAAAAGTTGTTGCCCAACTTGTCCTGAGTACGCCGATACCCGATATGTGGGGGGGAACCACTGTTTGGGCGCACGGCAGGGCTCGAAATGGAATGAGCGCCATTTGACTTTTCCAAACCAAAATTGGCTGGAATTGAGAAAGGACGCCATGTTGCGTTTGGAGAGCCACTGATGTGCCTAAACAGTGGAAACCCCCCACATGTGACCACATATTGGAAACTAGACCCCCTAAGGAACTTATCTAGATGTGTGATGAGCACTTTGAACCCCCAAATGCTTCAAGCAAGTTTATAATGTAGAGCCGTGAAGAAAAAAAATCATATTTTTTCCACAACCATGATGTTTTAGTTCCCAATTTGTTATTTTCCCAAGGGTAAGAGGAGAAATTGGACCACAAAAGTTGTTGTCCAACTTGTCCTGAGTACGCTTGTACCCCATATGTGGGGGGGAACCACTGATTGGGCGCACGGCAGGGCTCGAAATGGAAGGAGCGCCATTTGACTTTTCCAAACCAAAATTGGCTGGAATTGAGAAAGGACGCCATGTTGCGTTTGGAGAGCCACTGATGTGCCTAAACAGTGGAAACCCCCACATGTGACCCCATTTTGGAAACTAGACCCCCTAAGGAACTTATCTAGATGTGTGGTGAGCACTTTGAACCCCCAAATGCTTCACGCAAGTTTATAATGTAGAGCCGTGAAGAAAAAAAATCATATTTTTTCCACAAGCATGATGTTTTAGTCCCCAATTTGTTATTTTCCCAAGGGTAAGAGGAGAAATTGGACCACAAAAGTTGTTGTCCAACTTGTCCTGAGTACGCTGATACCCCATATGTGGGGGGGAACCACTGTTTGGGCGCACGGCAGGGCTCGAAATGGAAGGAGCGCCATTTGACTTTTCCAAACCAAAATTGGCTGGAATTGAGAAAGGACGCCATGTTGCGTTTGGAGAGCCACTGATGTGCCTAAACAGTGGAAACCCCCCATATTTGACCCCATTTTGGAAACTAGACCCCCTAAGGAACTTATCTAGATGTGTGGTGAGCACTTTGAACCCCCAAATGCTTCACGCAAGTTTATAATGTAGAGCCGTGAAGAAAAAAAATCATATTTTTTCCACAAC
This sequence comes from Oophaga sylvatica, assembly GCA_033576555.1. Lineage (NCBI taxonomy): Eukaryota > Metazoa > Chordata > Amphibia > Anura > Dendrobatidae > Oophaga > Oophaga sylvatica. Next base: position 258,204,261 of record JARQOD010000004.1, on the reverse strand, counting down.
CATGATGTTTTAGTCCCCAATTTGTTATTTTCCCAAGGGTAAGAGGAGAAATTGGACCACAAAAGTTGTTGTCCAACTTGTCCTGAGTACGCTGATACCCCATATGTGGGGGGGAACCACTGTTTGGGCGCACGGCAGGGCTCGAAATGGAATGAGCGCCATTTGACTTTTCCAAACCAAAATTGGCTGGAATTGAGAAAGGACGCCATGTTGCGTTTGGAGAGCCACTGATGTGCCTAAACAGTGGAAACCCCCCACATGTGACCCCATTTTGGAAACTAGACCCCCTAAGGAACTTATCTAGATGTGTGGTGAGCACTTTGAACCCCAAAATGCTTCACGCAAGTTTATAATGTAGAGCCGTGAAGAAAAAAAATCATATTTTTTCCACAACCATGATGTTTTAGTCCCCAATTTGTTATTTTCCCAAGGGTAAGAGGAGAAATTGGACCACAAAAGTTGTTGTCCAACTTGTCCTGAGTACGCTGATACCCCATATGTGGGGGGGAACCACTGTTTGGGCGCACGGCAGGGCTCGAAATGGAAGGAGCGCCATTTGACTTTCCAAACCAAAATTGGCTGGAATTGAGAAAGGACGCCATGTTGCGTTTGGAGAGCCACTGATGTGCCTAAACAGTGGAAACCCCCCACATGTGACCCCATTTGGAAACTAGACCCCCTAAGGAACTTATCTAGATGTGTGGTGAGCACTTTAAACCCCCAAATGCTTCACGCAAGTTTATAATGTAGAGCCGTGAAGAAAAAAAATCATATTTTTTCCACAACCATGATGTTTTAGTCCCCGATTTGTTATTTTCCCAAGGGTAAGAGGAGAAATTGGACCACAAAAGTTGTTGTCCAACTTGTCCTGAGTACACTGATACCCCATATGTGGGGGGGAACCATTGTTTGGGCGCACGGCAGGGCTCAACAGGGAAGGAGTGCCGTTTGACTATTCCAAACCAAAATTGGCTGGAATTGAGAACGGACGCAATGTCGCGTTTGTGGAGCCCCTGATGTGCCTAAACAGTGGAAACCCCCACAAGTGACCCCATTTTGGAAACTAGACCCCCTAAGGAACTTATCTAGGTGTGTGGTGAGCATTTTGAACCCCCAAGTGTTTCACTAAAGTTTATAATGCCCTGGCGTGAATAAAAAAAAAAAAAAAAAATTTCCACAAACATGATGTTTTAGTCCCCAATTTTTTATTTTCCCAAGGGTAACAGGAGAAATTGGACCACAAAAGTTGTTGTCCAATTTGTCCTGAGTACGCTGATACCCCATATGTTGGGGGGAACCACTGTTTGGGTGCATGGCAGGGCGCAGAAGGGAAGTAGTGACGTTTTGGAATGCAGACTTTGATGGAATGGTCTGCGGGCGTCATGTTCCGTTAGCAGAGCCCCTCATGTGCCTAAACAGTGGAAACCCCACAAGTGACCCCATTTTGGAAACTAGGCCCCCTAAGGAACTTATCTAGGTGTGTGGTGAGCATTTTGAACCCCCAAGTGTTTCACTAAAGTTTATAATGCCCTGGCGTGAATAAAAAAAAAAAAAAATTTCCACAAATATGATGTTTTAGTCCCCAATTTTTTTTTTTCCCAAGGGTAACAGGAGAACTTGGACCACTAAAAGTTGTTGTCCAATTTGTCCTGAGTACGCTGATACCTCATATGTTGGGGGGAACCACTGTTTGGGCGCATGGCAGGGCGCAGAAGGGAAGCAGTGACGTTTTGGAATGCAGACTTTGATGGAATGGTCTGCGGGCGTCATGTTCCGTTAGCAGAGCCCCTCATGTGCCTAAACAGTGGAAACCCCCACAAGTGACCCCATTTTGGAAACTAGACCCCCTAATGAACTTATCTAGGTTTGTGGTGAGCATTTTGAACCCCCAAGTGTTTCACTAAAGTTTATAATGCCCAGGTGTAAAAATAAAAAATCCTACTTTTATCCTCACAAAAATGATGTTTTAGTCCCCAATTTTTTATTTTCCCAAGGGTAAGAGGAGAAATTGTCCAATTTGTCCTGAGTACACTGGTGCCCCATATGTGGGAAAAAACTGTTTGGACATAAGTCGGGGCTCAGAAGGGAAGTCGTGACGTTTTGGAATGCAGACTGATGAATGGTCTGCGGGCGTCATGTTCCGTTTGCAGAGCTCCTGATGTGCCTAAACAGTAAAAAAAAAACACAAGTGACATAATTTTGGAAAGTAGACTCCCAAGGAACTTTTCTAAATGTGCCCCCCTTCTGGAACTAATCTTTCCTGTAAAGTAAATTAGTAGTGCATTGAGGTGTGGTACAATTTGAAACAATCCTTCATACACAGGCCAGGTTTTTCGGGGCAGGTGTCGCATTAGTAAGTGGTGTCCTTGCGTATTCCCCTTTTGTAACACACTCGGCACCTTTTTTGCGGCTTACCTTTGCTTCCAGTTGGCGGGACCACCCCCTGGAAATGCTGACCTGGTATGATACGAGCACCTTCAGTTCCAGAAGTACTGGGGCCAGCTCTTTCCTGATCGCCAAACATCAGGGCCTTAACCACTACCTCCTGAAACTGAAGGTACGTCGTATCGCTGTTGCGTGCACATCGTGACAGCAGGAAAGCGTTGAGCATTGCCATTTGGACGATGTGCACGGACAGCTTCTTGTACCACACCTTGGCCTTTCTCAAAGCACTGTACGGTTGGAGGAGTTGATCAGAGAGATCAACACCCCCCATGTATTTATTGTACCCCAGTACACAGTCCGGTTTGCGGACCTGTGTAGAGGTACCCCGTACAGTACTGAGGGCGCTGCCATCACCATGTATGGTGGTCAAGAGAAGGACATCCCTCTTGTCCTTGTACTTGACCACCAACAGGTGGTCGCTAATTGGGCTCTGCTCTCACCCTTTCTGAGCATCTGCCCAAGTAGCGTCTTCGGGAGGCCTCTCTGATTTTTGCGGACGGTACCGCAAGCTGCGGTACCTCGCGCAGAGAGGGATTTGTAGAGTGGGACGCTGGAATAAAAGTTATCGGTGTAAAGGTGATAACCTTTATCCAGCAGTGGGTGCACCAAATCACACACAATTTTCCCACTCACTCCCAGGACGGGGGGACACTCAGGGGGTTCAATCCTGGTGTCCTTTCCTTCGTAAACTCTAAAGCTGTGCGTGTACCCTGAGGTACTCTCGCACAGCTTCTAGAGTTTAATTCCGTACCTTGCCCTCTTGCTGGGCAGGTACTGGCGGAATCTGAGCCGTCCCTTAAAATGAACCAAGGACTCATCCACGCAGATGTCCCTTTGGGGCACGTACACTTCAGCAAACTTTTTGCTGAAGTGTTCGATGACCGGCCGAACTTTGAACAGACGGTCAAAGTTGGGGTCATTTTGTTTGCGACACTGTGCATTATCATTATAATGCAGGAATTTGTGGATGGCCTCAAAACGCGTCCGGGCCATGACCATTCGGAACAGTGGAGTGTTGTATAAAATATCAACACTCCAATATTGCCGAAGTTCTGGCTTCTTCAGGATCCCCATATGGAGGACCAGGCCCCAAAACTGCATCATTTCACCTGTGTCTACAGGAGACCAGTTGGAAAATGATGACACTGGGTTTTGCACCAAAAATTGCCGAGCGTACAAATTAGTTTGCTCCACCACGAGGTTAATAAAATCCTCAGAGAAAAAGACTTTGAAAAAGTCTATTTCTCTGAGGCCCGTGGTGTCAAACTTGATTCCTGATTCTGCCACAAAATCAGGAATCAGTGGCTCGTAATTTTCGGGGGGCGGGGTCCATATGGGGTCCGAAGAGGGGTGCGCTGGTTCATTTTCAGGGGTGGGCGCTGCCTCATCTTCTGTCCTGGGGCGTCTGCGTGGCGGTTCCGCAGGACCCGAGGAGGAAGATGAGGAAGAGGAGGAAGAAGAAGAAGAGGATGAAGAATCTGAAAAGTAAAGAAATGTGGGATCCTCTCCCTCGCTATCAGTGTCGGAGGCAAGGAAAGCGTATGCCTCCTCCACTGAATAGCGCTGTTGGGAAGAACGTGACGAGCGGGACATTTTTTTTGTGAATGTGGTGCTTTGTGTGAACTTTATTTATAACTGTGTGTGTGTGTGGGGGGGGGGATAGTGGTTGGTGCAAACTATGCTGAAAGGAAAAAGCTAAAAGAAAAGAAAGAGAATAGGGAAAAAAATGCCTGTGAAAAAAGTCTAAACCAGCAGGCACGAGCTCTGATAAGTGACCGGTGTCACTTATCAAAGTTCCGCGGCTGCCGGATGTGCGCACAGGAGTGGCGGAAAGGGATTTAAAAAAAATGGCAGGAACGAGCTCTGATAAGTGACCGGTGTCACTTATCAAAGTTTCGCGGCTGCCGGATGTGCGCACAGGAGTGGCGGAAAGGGAAGTGAAAAAAAAAAAAAAACGGCAGGAACGAGCTCTGATAAGTGACCGGTGTCACTTATCAAAGTTCCGCGGCTGCTAGATGTGCGCACGGGAGTGGCGGAAAGTGGAGTGAAAAAAAAAAAACTGCAGGAACGAACTCTGATAAGTGACTGGTGTCACTTATCAAAGTTCCGCGGCTGCTGGATGTGCGCACAGGAGTGGCGGAAAGGGGAGTGAAAAAAAAAATGCAGGAACGAGCTCTGATAAGTGACTGGTGTCACTTATCAAAGTTCCGCGGCTGCTGGATGTGCGCACAGGAGTGGCGGAAAGGGGAGTGAAAAAAAAAAGACGGCAGGAGCGAGCTCTGATAAGTGACCGGTGTCACTTATCAAAGTTCCGCGGCTGCTAGATGTGCGCACAGGAGTGGCGGAAAGGGGAGTGAAAAAAAAAAAACGGCAGGAACGAGCTCTGATAAGTGACCGGTGTCACTTATCAAAGTTCCGCGGCTGCTAGATGTGCGCACGGGAGTGGCGGAAAGTGGGGTGAAAAAAAAAAACTGCAGGAACGAGCTCTGATAAGTGACTGGTGTCACTTATCAAAGTTCCGCGGCTGCTAGATGTGCGCACAGGAGTGGCGGAAAGGGGAGTGAAAAAAACAAAAAACTGCAGGAACGAGCTCTGATAAGTGACTGGTGTCACTTATCAAAGTTCCGCGGCTGCTGGATGTGCGCACAGGAGTGGCGAAAAGGGTAGTGAAAAAAAAAATGCAGGAACGAGCTCTGATAAGTGACTGGTGTCACTTATCAAAGTTCCGCGGCTGCTGGATGTGCGCACAGGAAGTGGCGGAAAGGGATGTGAAAAAAAAAAAGACGGCCGGAGCGAGCTTGATAAGTGGACCGGTGTCACTTTATCAAAGTTTCCGCGGCTGCTAGATGTGCGCAGGAGTGGCGGAAAGGGGAGTGAAAAAAAAAAAAAAAAAAACGGCAGGAACGAGCTCTGATAAGTGACCGGTGTCACTTATCAAAGTACCGCGGCTGCTAGATGTGCGCACGGGAGTGGCGGAAAGGGGGTGAAAAAAAAAACTGCAGGAACGAGCTCTGATAAGTGACTGGTGTCACTTATCAAAGTTCCGCGGCTGCTGGATGTGTGCACAGGAGTGGCGGAAAGGGGAGTGAAAAAAAAAAAAAACTGCAGGAACGAGCTCTGATAAGTGACTGGTATCACTTATCAAAGTTCCGCGGCTGCTGGATGTGCGCACAGGAGTGGCGGAAAGGGGAGTGAAAAAAAAAAAGACGGCAGGAGCGAGCTCTGATAAGTGACCGGTGTCACTTATCAAAGTTCCGCGGCTGCTAGATGTGCGCACAGGAGTGGCGGAAAGGGGAGTGAAAAAAAAAAAAACGGCAGGAACGAGCTCTGATAAGTGACCGGTGTCACTTATCAAAGTTCCGCGGCTGCTAGATGTGCGCACGGGAGTGGCGGAAAGTGGGGTGAAAAAAAAAAAACTGCAGGAACGAGCTCTGATAAGTGACTGGTGTCACTTATCAAAGTTCCGCGGCTGCTAGATGTGCGCACAGGAGTGGCGGAAAGGGGAGTGAAAAAAACAAAAAACTGCAGGAACGAGCTCTGATAAGTGACTGGTGTCACTTATCAAAGTTCCGCGGCTGCTGGATGTGCGCACAGGAGTGGCGGAAAGGGGAGTGAAAAAAAAAATGCAGGAACGAGCTCTGATAAGTGACTGGTGTCACTTATCAAAGTTCCGCGGCTGCTGGAAGTGCGCACAGGAGTGGCGGAAAGGGGAGTGAAAAAAAAAAAAAAACTGCAGGAACGAGCTCTGATAAGTGACTGGTGTCACTTATCAAAGTTCCGCGGCTGCTGGAAGTGCGCACGGAGGGGGGTGCAAAAGAAAAACGAGCACGAGTGTTGATCGGTGAACTGCGTCACCAATCAACGCTCGGCTGCTGCTAAATGTGCGCAAAGGGGGGTAAAAAGAGGGGGAAAGGGAAGGGGGGAGGGGGGAATGGGGGATTGGGGTGGATCGGGCAGGGATCGGGGCTCAAAAACTCACGTTTGTAGTCTCTCTTCTTTCTTCTCTCTTCTTTCTTCTCTCTTCTTTCTTCTCTCTTCTTTCTTCAGCAGGAGTTGTGGTGTCACAGGCTACTGTGGCACCACAAGGCCCAGCACAGGAGGAGATCTGGCGTGTGACCGCACTGCAGGAATCCTCAGCAAGTGTGAGGACCCCTGCAGTGCGGTCACACAGATCACAGACAGTTTGCAGACAGGTCACAGAGCGGTCACATCGCTGCTGTGAACTGTCATTGGTGGGATCGATGATCACATCGATCCACCAATCAGAGGAGACCCTTGTTTTGCCGGTTGCTAGGCACCGGCTAGTAATCGGAGCTCACTGCTCCGATTCCTAGGCAGGTCACCGGCAGGTCAGGAAGCAGGGCACAGAGCGGTCACACCGCTGCTGTGCCCTGTGATTGGCGCGATCGTCGATGACATTGATCGCGCCAATCAGCAGCTGCAGGCCCTACTGGGCCTGTCCTAGGCTCCGGCCTAGGATCGGTGCTATTACTGCACCGATCCAGGCAGGTACAGGCAGGGCACAGCGCGGATACACCGCGGCTGTGCCCTGCGATTGGCGCGATCGATGTGATCGGCGATCGCGCCAATCCAGGGGGGGTCTGCTCCTTTCTATGCCCAGGCCTAGGATCGAGTACATCGGTACTCGATTCTAGCCTGGGATCTCACTGTTTCGGCCCATCGGATTGGCTGAAACAGTGAGAAAGGCTGCGATTGGCTGTTCAGAATTGAACAGCCAATCACAGCGATCGGGAGTGAGGGTGGGCGGTGACAGACCCCGGGATGCCGGCGCCATCTCTCCTGAGGTAAGATGGCGTCGGAATTTTAATGCGATCATTGCGACTTAAGTCGCAATGTCGCATTAAAGGGCTGGACGTACTATCCCGTCCCCGGTCATACGGGCCCAGGTACCATGGACGGGATAGTACGTCCGATGGCAGTAAGGGGTTAATATAGGATTAATAATGGATAGGCGTCTTATTGACGCCTCTCTATTATTAACCGGGCTTAATGTCACCTTGCAATAGCAAGGTGATATTAACCCCTTATTACCCCATATCCCACCGCTACAGGGGAGTGGGAAGAGAGGGGCTAAGTGCCGGATTTGGCGCATCGTCCAGATGCGCCAATTCTGGTGCGGCTGGGTGCTGGTATTTTTAGCCAAGGGGATGCGCCAATATCCATGGCCCCTTCCTGGCTATGAATATCAGCCCGCAGCTGTCTGCGTAGCTTTTCTGGCTATAAATTACTGGGGGACCCACGTCATTTTTTTGGGGGGTCCCCCTGTTTTAATAGCCAGTAAAGGCTAGCTGCGGGCTAATATTCATAGCCCGGGAAGCTCCATGGGTATTAACCCCTTCCCAGGCTAGAAATATTGGCCCGAGCCTTCGGCTTTCCCCCTCTGGCGCAGAAAATTGCACGGGAGCCCACGCCATTTTTTTCCCATTTTTTTTAAATTAACGCTATTGCGTGAAGATTTTGTGTGTGTGTGTGTGTGTGTGCGCGCGCTGGTCTTTAACTATTTATGTACCATTCTATCTATTTATTATCTATGTAATATATATCTATCTATTATCTATCTATTTTCTATCTATCTGTCTATCGTAGGGATTCGCTCTGGTAGGCAATGGCCGGGCCGCAGTAACACAGGCTTTAAGTCCAAAAATCAATTGTTTACTCTTTAACACCAGGTAACAGAAATATCACAAAACATAAATGCATTCCCGCTTGGAATATCACTGTTCCCAGTCTCACCCTTGCATGAGACGGGCTTGACTAAGCGGCTACAGGCCAGCAGGGACCGCCAGATGCCATTCCCGGGTGGTCAGGAACTCGCTTCCGATGCTCACTGACACACTGTAACAGAAAGTCACACTTCCAGGCTGACTCCAGCCAAACTCCTCAACAGAACCGCGTGGTTCTCAGTGTGGGACCGTCCCAGGCTCCGCACACACATGTGTCCTGTCCGGGTGCTATTCAGGACCCCCATCCAACACCCCGGCCACCAGGTTCCAAGTCTCACCACGTGCTTCCAGGAATCCGATCCTACCCCAGGATCTTCCAACACTGACAGACCTTCCAGGACCTTGCAGGCAGCCCTATGCAGGACACACACACTCTCCTTCCTTCTCCCCTCACCATGTGCCAAACACTCCCTTTCATACCTGTAGCCACTCCCCAAGCCAAGATATGAAGCACATGGTCTGGTCACCTGTTCATGACCTCATCACAGGTCCTTCACAACACCTACAATCACCAGACTGTAACTTTCATTATACCACCACCAGTGGGCGGTGTATGTGTGGTTAGCAAGTCCCACCCAGCTCACAAGCTAACCCTGTAGGTCACCCTTGACAATAATCAGAACTCTTATGGGACTACAAGTCCCAGAACAATATTCCTGACCTACAGCACAGAGGAGCCCTGCGACACATACCTTCCATTTATCACCATACCAGGGACTGGTTTCCCATCCATCTCATGCCTACATGCATAATTTGAGCAACATGTACAGCGCCCCCTAGCTGCCACATTAGTCACTACACCACATACCTTCCCCCTCTGTTCAAACTTGTGAGGTTGAACACCTGTTCCAACCTGAGGACCCGGAGACAGGTCACCCATGTTACCTTGCCCTGCAAGTCGAGGGGACCGTCTCAGTCGATTTTGGGCATCCTGCAACATCACCTCTTTGTTAGGCCTCCCCCGCCCCCAACGGTCAGGATGTCGGCCTTGTCTTTCCGTCTGTGTCACCAGATCCCTCCAGAACCGCCTCCTATGGTTATTGCGGTCATGAGTCCATCGTCCAGTCAAGCTTACTGTTTGATCTGAGTCTGACCCTCTGTCTCTTCGTCCGCCACCGGGTCTCACAATTGGGTCACTCAGCCCTGAGCTAACAGAAGCTTCATCTCTACCCCTCATCGTTTCAGCTCGTCTACTGCCAGTCCCCAGAGAAGCCTCTAGTCTCTCTATATCTTGGGCTGGAAGCAGTCGCCATCTTTGTTCAACTCCTGTAGCTGTTCCTTCATCTGCTTTCTTCTCCAGATCAGCTGCTCTACTTCTCGTAGGTACGTCACTCGATACTCCAGGAGTGTTCGGATGTTCTTCAGGCTCTCCACTGAGCCAACACCAATGAATGGAACCATGTCTTCTTCTCCAGCCACCTTGATCTCACCATCAGATGGAATCCTCACTCTCACCACACTGGATCTATTCACCATGTCCTGCATCACTTTTCCAAGTCTTCCAATGACTTTCCCCACCAGATTTCTGGGTACTGGAATGATATCTTCTACCAAGCCCAGCCGACTTTGATCTTCCTTCGCGCGCTCCAGACGTCGAGCGGCTTTCAAATTACTCAACATAATCATCTGTTTCGCATGGAGACACTGAAGATGCATATCCTTCAGGACAGCCACCAGCTTCTCTGTGTCTTCCCCCTCTGCCAGGATCACCAACTGGTTCATCTCTGGTGCCCAGTTCACACTATAGGCTTTTACCGCCTTTTTAAAGGCCTCATGCACACCCTCACTGGCACAGGCTTCTCGCATGTCTGCAGGTACCTTTATCACACACCTAAAGAGTGAAGCCTCATCCTCTTCCTGAGACTCACGTTCTTCACGATCCCTTGCCAAGATGGGCACTGGCACTTCCTCCTTGTCATCACTCGGGCACGGCCGCTGTAAGTCTTCAACCAACAATTTCTGCTCCTGCAGACCTCTTCCTGCTTCTCTGAGCACCTCCACCTCCTCTCCCAAGGTCCTACCCACACTTTGCCACATAGACAGGTGACCTCTGAGCTCAGAGACTTCCTTCTCCAGCTCATTCACTCTATGTTCCGCTGTTTGTCTCAGGGCCTTTTCTTGTTCGATCTGCTCTTTAATGATCTTTAGTTCAGCCGACTTTTGCTTCTCACCAGACAATTTGTTAGCAATGTTCTGCTTTATGGCCGCAATCTCGGTCTCCAGGTGCCGCACCTGCTCCAACTGTACGGCATTGGCTACTTCCGTATCGGACCCCTTCAACCTTTTTTGAGGCTCCACACTCTCCGGCTCTTCAGGGTCTGGAAGAGTACTCACATCTTGCACAATTGCATCAGTCATAGGTTTTTCTTTATTACCATCCTCAGTACATACATTGTGTTCCGGCGCCTTGCGCCCTTTATGTCTTCAACGACGGGAGGATTTTTTCTCCTTGTGGGGCCCTTCATTACTGTACTCCCTTTCTCTATTAGAGTCACAGTCACCCTCGGAGTCTGAGTCACATCCCACCTGGCACCCGTCAAGAGACTTCAGGTCTGTCCATTGGGTAGCTGCACCCTTTCCACATGTGACACCGTCTGCTAAGTCACCAAGTTGGTCAGACCCATCCACTTTAGGAGGTGTCACTGTACTAATACCCACCATCCCAACAGTAGAGAGATCTCCCTCCTCCTGCTGTAGCGGCACTCCCCGCTCCCACAAGCTGGAGAACAGTGTAGAGTCCTGACCTATAACTACTGAACATGCCAAATTTGGGACTATAGTGACCTCCTGTTCCCTCATGTCCCAGCCTGTCGCCAAATTTACCCTCGCCACGGGATACTCCTTAGTGTTCCTATGAATGCAGGTAACCCCGACTTTTCTACCGGGTATTTGAGACCCCATAGGTGCAACCCTCATTAACATCACCGGACTCCCCGAGTCGATCAGCCCAACCATATCTTCATTATTTATCGGCAGGTCACACCCCCGTAGCCTGGCGCCTGGTGGATAGTTCATATGACAAACTGGACACACATAACATTTTTGCCCCGGCAACAGTTCGCCGGCACCTCCCCTTTACCGTTGGGACACTCCACCCCCTTTTTGCCAACCATCCCTGCTGGTGGGTTACCGCCCCTTTTTGGCCACCACCCCACTCTGGGATACACCCTGTGGACTCCCTCACAGTTTTCTTAGGCACAACTCCCACAGTAAAGTTTTATTTCTTTTGGGCTGTTACTGGCCCTTTAAGAGTTGGTGTAACCTGGTTCACAATGTCCTTCCATTACACCACCAGCTCCTGCTGGCACTGGTACCGCTGCTGTGGCCGCCATCAACCACTGGCACCTCCGACTGCCACTCACAGCCGCTGCTGTTGCAGAACCTCTTCCTGCAAGTGTCCCGGTAGCTCCTGCTACCACCAGTTTCTGCACGCCTCCGCTGCACCATCTTCGTGGACCCCCTGATCCACAGCAACCTTCGTAACCCCACTGAGTTACAGCCAGCCGCTTGTCACCTTCGTAACCCCGCCGAGCTACAGCCAGACGTCTTCACCTGGTTATTTGTCATGCAGGAAAAAAAACATCCCAAAACAACCCAGCCTGACCTCACTGCGTGTGCCCGCATTCTCCACAAAATGTAGGGATTCGCTCTGGTAGGCAATGGCCGGGCCGCAGTAACGAGGCAACACACAGGCTTTAAGTCCAACAATCAATGTTTACCAGGTAACAGAAATATCACAAAACATAAATGCATTCCCGCTTGGAAATATACACTGTTCCCAGACTTACCCTTGCATGGACGGGCTTGACTAAGTGGCTGCAGGCCAGCAGGGACCGCCAGGTGCCTTTCCCGGGTGGTCTGGAACTCGCTTCCGGTGCTCACTGACACACTGTAACAGAAAGTCACACTTCCAGGCTGACTCCAGCCAAACTCTTCAACAGAACCGCGTGGTTCTCAGTGTGGGACCTCCCAGGCTCTGCACACACATGTGTCCTGTCCGGGTGCTATTCAGGACCCCCATCCAACACCCCGGCCACCAGGTTCCAAGTCTCACCACGTGCTTCCAGGAATCCGATCCTACCCCAGGATCTTCCAAAACTGACAGACCTTCCAGGACCTTGCAGGCAGCCCTATGCAGGACACACACACTCTCCTTCCTTCTCCCCTCACCATGTGCCAAACACTCCCTATCATACCTGTAGCCACTCCCCAAGCTAAGGTATGAAGCACATGGTCTGGTCACCTGTTCATGACCTCATCACAGGTCCTTCACAACACCTACAATCACCAGACTGTAACATTCATTATACCTCCACCAGTGGGCGGTGTATGTGTGGTTAGCAAGACCCACCCAGCTCACAAGCTAACCCTGTAGGTCACCCTTGACAATAATCAGAACTCTTATGGGACTACAAGTCCCAGAACAATATTCCTGACCTACAGCACAGAGGAGCTCTGCGACACATACCTTCCATTTATCACCATACCAGGGACTGGTTTCCCATCCATCTCATGCCTCCATGCATAATTTGAGCAACATGTACAGCGCCCCCTAGCTGTCACATTAGTCACTACACCACACTATATATTATCTCTCTGTCTATCTAGCTGTCATCTATCTAGCTATTATCTATCTATTATCTTTCTATCTATTATCTATCTATCTATTATCTATCTATTATCTTTCTATCTATTATATATCTATCTATCTATCTATCTATCTATCTATCTATCTATCTATCTATCATCTATCTTTATCTATCTATCTACCTATCTATATCTATCTATTATCTTCTATCTATCTGTCTTTATCTTCTATCTATCTTTATCTATCTATCTATCTATCTATCTATCTATCTATCTATCTATCTATCTATCTATCTATCTATCTATCTATCTATTATCTAGCTATCTGTCTATCTATTATCTATCTATCTATCTATCTATCATATCTATCTATCTATCTATCTATCTATCCTTTTCTGTCTATGGCCAGAGTCACACACACCGTATAAAAATCGGACCGTATTATACGGCCATAATACGCAGAAAAGTCCCCTGAACAGTGATCCGTATGTCATCCGTGTGCAATGCAGGATGCGATTTCTTCGCATCAAAATATCTGTGTGTCATCCGTATGGCATCCGTATGGCGAAATTTTCTCGCCGGCTTGCAAAACCGACATATAATGGATCCAAATGACAGTTTTAGAATCACAAAAGAAAGAATAGATATATATACATAGAATACATATATATACATGTCATTGTGACAATATATATTGTACATACCCATTTGTGAGAAAAAAAAGGTCTGTTTTCTGGATGGAAAAAATGGTCCGATTCTATGCAATTGGCATGCGATTGTCAAGCGATTTGTATGCGATTTTTAATCGCATCATCCATTTTACATCCGTTTTACATCCGTATGCATTGCGATTTTAACATGGGGTTCTACATAGAGCAGTTCTCTCTATGTAAAAATTCATGTTAAAATAACATTGTAAAAAAAACTGTGCACATCATTTTATAAAGCAAATAATCCGATATATATATACAGTATATATATATACAGTACAGACCAAAAGTTTGGACACACCTTCTCATTCAAAGATTTTTCTGTATTTTCATGACTATGAAAATTGTAGAATTATACATTACACTTTACAAAAAAGTGTGAAACAACTGAAAATATGTCTTATATTCTAGGTTCTTCAAAGTAGCCACCTTTTGCTTTGATTACTGCTTTGCACACAGAAAAGGTGAACGGCTGGACTTTACATGCCTAGTTCCCACCGTTAAGCATGGAGGAGGTGGTGTGATGGTGTGGGGGTGCTTTGCTGGTGACACTGTTGGGGATTTATTCAAAATTGAAGCGGTGAGCGGTCCAGCTCACCCCAAACTATTTTGATTGGGTTCAGGTCTGGTGACTGTGGAGGCCAGGTCATCTGGCGTAGCACCCCAACACTCTCCTTCTTGGTCAAATAGCCCTTACACAGTCTGGAGGTGTGTTTGGGGTCATTGTCCTGTTGAAAAATAAATGATGGTCCAACTAAACGCAAACTGAATGGAATAGCATGCTGCTGCACGATGCTGTGGTAGACATTCTGGTTCACTATGCCTTCAATTTTGAATAAATCCCGAACAGTGTCACCAGCAAAGCACCCCCACATCATCACACCACCTCTTCCATGCATCACGGTGGGAACCAGACATGTAGAATCCATCCTGCTATGATTTGGTAGCTGAGGAGAGCAGGCAAAAAAGGAAATACACCAGAGCAGTTGGAAACTATGAGATTGCAGTACCCTGACTAACCACCACAACTAGAGGCAGCCGTGGAGCGTTCCTACGTTGGTCCTAGACGCCTCGTCACAGCCTGAGAAACTAACTATACCTAAAGATAGAAAGAGGAAAGCTATCTGCCCCGGAGCAGATCCCCAAAGAACATAGAAAGCCCCCAAACATGTAATGGCGGTTAGACAAGAAGAAATACTGACACAGACAGAAAATAGTATGAGCAAACGTTGGGGCCCAAACTTACTAAATAGAAAAGGATAAGAAGGACACTTACTGCAATCCCAAAAAACCCTGAAAAGCACCAACTCTACTAATTTCAAAAACACCTGAGATCACACGACCTCTACCACCTAAATTAGTTCTCTGGTGTAACCAAAAACAAAACAGCAGCCACTGAAAAAACTGGAAAAAGCAAATGTACAAACATCAGTGGCTGAACTGAACTGAGAGGGCAAAAGCCCCCAGAAGGGACCCTGAAGGCCCCCACAGAAGTGCAGGACAAAATGCAAAAATCAAGCACAAAAACAAAAAGAAGAAAATGTCTTATCTGTTAGCAGGAGATTCAGACACGACACAGCAGGCTACCAAGGAAACAGGAATCAAGGATTGAGACCAGAACAATTGATCACCGGCAACCCTGATGGGAAGGCGACTCCCTTATATAAGACCAGTCAGTAACACCTGATTCCCAATCCTCACAATCTTCACTGGACAGTCCAGTACCGTTTGTAACCACCAGAGGGAGCTTCTGTTCTGAACTCATTTCCAGCCTATTCACAACAGTACCCCCCCTTAAGGAGGGGTCACCGAACCCTCATTTGAGCAACCAGGTCGGTCAGGATGAGTAGAGTTGAGCGATACTTTCCGATATCCAAAAGTATCGGAATGGTATCGCCGATACCCCAAAAATATCGGCGATACCCGATACCGATACCGGAAATCCAATGTAAGTCTATGGGAGCAAAATATCGGAATTAAAAAAACCCCATTCTTGCCTTGTTGGTTAATTGTACATGAAGGAAAACAACAAAGAGTAATGTAGAATGTATTGGGAAGGTTGAGGAGACATTAAAGGCATAGATGTTTAACCCAATCAAATGGAATAGCATAAATATTTTTTTTTTTAAAGATGTTCGGATTGACGAAGAAATTGACAATGTTTACGTTTTTTCTATTTTGGCAAATATGTATATTTCACAGCTTCCATGCTCTTCACCTTTTTAACTTTAGACACACTTTCTCCTTCATAATCTTCAGCAGCATCATCTTTTTCATCAAATTATTCTTCATCTTCACCTTCTTTATCTTCTTCTTAAACTTCTTGCTATTCATCTTTTTGTTAACATTACTCATATTCTTCTTATTCAACTATTATTCTTCATATTGTACTTCATCTTCTTCATCATATTCTTATTTGTGACAGAGATTCCTGTACTTGTAATCTGTCAAAGTATGAATTTTTCATCCTTCCGTTCTTGCTGTCACAAAAGATTTAAATTACAACAGTATTTGTCCGTGTTCAGTTTAGCCTGCAGCAGCAGGCATTTTCCAGGGGCACCACGAGGAGGAACGGACTCACCCCCATACACTGCTTAGTCTTCTTCTGCTTATAATTTAGAGCATATATTTTGCTCTTCATTTTGGTCTTATACTTCATGTTCTTCTGCTTATTGTTCTTAAGTCTCTTGTTCTGTATCTTGTAGTTTGTCTTAACCTTCTTAGTCCTGTTGGGTAATCTTTTATTTCTTCTTTGTGATGGTGTTTAGGCTGGTTGGCTTGATGCTCGTCGTCCTTGTGGTCGTCATCTTCTTCGGGGTGGTCATCAGGGTCGTCGTCTTCATTGTTGGAGATCCAGAGTGATTACCCAAAAAACATTTAAAAAATCTTCAATTTGTAAATGTAGCAGAAGGTACAAGAGCCAATGCAAGTAACGAGGACCAGCTGACTGTGCTGGAACCCGGAGGGGCAGCAGAAGGAAAAGAGCCAATGGCACAACCGAGGACCAGCTGACGTTACTGGGACACAAGCAGGAGGTACCTGTGCTCCAAAGCACTACCAAGGACCAGCAGACGTTGCTGGAACTCGGATACCGAGATGGAGGCACCTAGGCCAAAGGAACTGCGGAGAACCAGCTGACGGTACTGGAACCCGGAGGGGCAGCAGAAGGAAAAGAGCCAATGGCACAACCGAGGACCAGCTGACGTTACTGGGACACGGTTACTAAGCAGGAGGTACCTGTGCTCCAAAGCACTACCAAGGACCAGCAGACGTTGCTGGAACTCGGATACCGAGATGGAGGCACCTAGGCCAAAGGCACTGCGGAGAACCAGCTGACGGTACTGGAACCCGGAGGGGCAGCAGAAGGAAAAGAGCCAATGGCACAACCGAGGACCAGCTGACGTTATAGGGACACGGTTACTAAGCAGGAGGTACCTGTGCTCCAAAGCACTACCAAGGACCAGCAGACGTTGCTGGAACTCGGATACCGAGATGGAGGCACTTAGGCCAAAGGCACTGCGGAGAACCAGCTGACGGTACTGGAACCCGGAGGGGCAGCAGAAGGAAAAGAGCCAATGGCACAACCGAGGACCAGCTGACGTTACTGGGACACGGTTACTAAGCAGGAGGTACCTGTGCTCCAAAGCACTACCAAGGACCAGCAGACGTTGCTGGAACTCGGATACCGAGATGGAGGCACCTAGGCCAAAGGCACTACGGAGAACCAGCTGACGGTACTGGAACCCGGAGGGGCAGCAGAAGGAAAAGAGCCAATGGCACAACCGAGGACCAGCTGCCGTTACAGGGACACGGTTACTAAGCAGGAGGTACCTGTGCTCCAAAGCACTACCAAGGACCAGCAGACGTTGCTGGAACTCGGATACCGAGATGGAGGCACCTAGGCCAAAGGCACTGCGGAGAACCAGCTGACGGTACTGGAACCCGGAGGGGCAGCAGAAGGAAAAGAGCCAATGGCACAACCGAGGACCAGCTGACATTACTGAACCCCAGTAACACAGGAGCAAGTGTTGACTGTGCTAACAGCACTTCCGAGCAACAACTGGCGGTGTTGGAGACCAGGGATGAGAAGACAACAGGGTGGAGGCAGCAGGACTTTTTGACGTACACACAGCAGGGGAACAGCTGACATTACTGAACCCCAGTAACACAGGAGCAAGTGTTGACTGTGCTAACAGCACTTCCGAGCAACAACTGGCGGTGTTGGAGCCCAGGGTCAAGGAGGATGTTTAAATACTAGATCAACTAATTTCCTTGTTACCTGTCAATTTTAAATGTCTATACTTCAAACAAGAGAATGATAACCTTTACTACCATAAGATGATGATTTCATTTAACCCCTTAAGGACAGAGCCATTTTGCAGCTTAATGACCGGGCCAATTTTTACAATTCTGACCACTGTCACTTTATGAGGTTATAACTCTGGAACGCTTTAACGAATCCCGCTGATTCTGAGATTGTTTTTTCGTGACATATTGTACTTCACGTAAGTGGTAAAATTTCTTTGATATGACTTGTGTTTATTTATGAAAAAAACGGAAATATGGCGAAAATTTTGAAAATTTAACAATTTTCAAACTTTAAATTTTTATGCCCTTAAATCAGAGAGATATGTCACACAAATTTCTTAATAAATAACATTTCCCACATGTCTACTTTACATCAGCACAATTTTGGGACCAAAATTTTTTTTTGTTACGAAGTTATAAGGGTTAAAAGTTGACCAGCGATTTCTCATTTTTACAACACCATTTTTTTTTTAGGGACCACATCACATTTGAAGTCACTTTGAGGGGTCTATATGATAGAAAATACCCAAAAGTGACACCATTCTAAAAACTGCACCCCTCAAGGTGCTCAAAACCACATTCAAGAAGTTTATTAACCCTTCAAGTGCTTCACAGGAGCTGAAGCAATGTGGAAGGAAAAAATTGACATTTAACTTTTTTTGCAAAAGCTTTACTTCGGAACCAAGTTTTTTTATTTTCACAAGTGTTAAAAGAAAAAATGAACCACAAAATTTGTTGTACAATTTCTTCTGAATACTTCGATACCCCATATGTGGGGGTAAACCACTTTTTGGGCGCGTGGCAGAGGTCGCAAGGGAAGGAGCGCCGTTTGACTTTTTCAGCGCAGAATTGGCTGAATGCCATGTCGCGTTTAGATAGCCCCTGATGTGCCTAAACAGTGGAAACACCCCACAAGTGACCCCATTTTGGATACAAGACCCCTTAAGGAACTTATCTAGATGTGTGGTGAGAACTTTGAACCTCCAAGTGCTTCACACAAGTTTATAACCTAGAGCCGTGAAAAAAAAAAAAAATTTTTTCCACAAAAATGATCTTTTCACCCCAATTTTTAATTTCCCAAGGGTAATAAGACCACAAAAGTTTTTGTGCAATTTGTCCTGAGCATGCTGATACCCCATATGTGGGGGTAAACCACTTTTTGGGCACACGGCAGAGGTCGCAAGGGAAGGAGCGCTGTTTGACTTTTTCAACGCAGAATTGGCTGGATGCCATGTCGCGTTTAGAGAGCGCCTGATGTGCCTAAACAGTGGAAACCCCCAACAAGTGACCCCATTTTGGAAACTAGACCCCCTAAGGAACTTATCTAGATGTGTGGTGAGCACTTTGAACCTCCAAGTGATTCACACAAGTTTATAACGTAGAGCCGTGAAAATAAAAAATCATATTTTTTCCACAAAAATGATCTTTTCACCCCAATTTTTATTTTCCCAAGGGTAACAAGACCCCAAAAGTTTTTGTGCAATTTGTCCTGAGCATGCCGATACCCCATATGTTGGGGTAAACCACTTTTTGGGCGCACGGCAGAGGTCGCAAGGGAAGGAGCTCCGTTTGACTTTTTCAACGCGGAATTGGCTGGACGCCATGTCGCATTTGTAGAGGCCCTGATGTGTCTAAACAGTGGAAACCCCCCACAAGTGACCCCATTTTGGAAACTAGACCCCCTAAGGAACTTATCTAGATGTGTGGTGAGCACTTTGAAGCCCCAAGTGCTTCACAGAAGTTTATAACGCCCGGGCGTGAAAATAAAAAATCATATTTTTTCCACAAACCTGATCGTTTAGTCCCCAATTTTTTATTTTCACAAGGGTAACAGGAGAAATTGGACAACAAAAGTTGTTGTACAATTTGTCCTGAGTATGCTGATACCCCATATATGGGGGGGGACCACTGTTTGGGCGCACGGCAGGGCTTGGAATGGAAGCAGCACCGTTTGACTTTTTCAAACCAAAATTGGCTGGAATTGAGATTGGACACCATGTCGCATTTGGAGAGCCCCTGATGCGCCTAAACAGTGGAAACCCCCCACAAGTAACACCATTTTGTAAACTAGACCACATATGGAACTTATCTAGATCCGCTGTGAGCACTTTGAACCCCCAAGTGTTTCACAAAAGTTTATAATGCCTGGGTGTGAAAAAAAAAAAAAACAATTTTCCACAAAAATGATTTTTTAGTCCCAAATTTTTGATTTTTCACAAGGAAATTGGACCCCAAAAGTTGTTGTCCAATTTGTCCTGAGTACGCTGATACCAAATATGTGGGGGGGGAAACTGTTTTGGCGCACAGCAGGGCTTGGAAAGGAAGTAATAACGTTTTGGAATGCAGACGTTGGTGGGGGTCATGTTCCGTTTGCAGTGCCCCAGATGAGCCTAAACAGTGGAAACCCCCCACAAGTGACCCCATTTTGGAAACTAGACCCCTTAAGGAGCTTATCTAGATGTGTGGTGAGCACTTTGAACCCCCTAGTGCTTCACAGAAATTTATAAACGCAGAGCCGTGAAAATGAAAAATCATTTTTTTTCTCAAAAATGATTTTTTTAGCCAGCTATTTTTTATTTTCCCAAGGGTAATCGGAGAAATTAGAACCCCAAAATTGGTGTGCAATTTGTCCTGAGTACGCTGATACCCCATATGTTGGGGTAAACCACTGTTTGGGCGCACGGCAGGGCTCGGAAGGGAGGGAGCGCCATTTGACTTTTTGAACGCCACATCGTGTTTGGAGACCCCCTGATGTGCCTAAATAGTGGAAATCCCTCAATTCTAGCTCCAACCCTAATCCCAACACACCCCTAACCCTAATCCCAACCCTAATCCTAACCTAAATCCCAACCCTAATTCCAACCCTAATTGTAACCCTAACCTTAATTATAACCTTAATTATAACCCTAACCCTAATTGTAACCCTAACCCTAATTCTAACCCTAATTATAACCCTAACCCTAAGGCTAGGTTCATTTTGCGTTTTACCAGCCCGTTCAACACATAGCGTTGACGGGCTGGTAATGGTATAGCATAACGCGATCGCATTATGCTATACCCGCTAGCGCAGAGGAATCAGCAGATGATTCATCTGCGCTAGCGGTGACGGAGCCCAAACGCTGCAGCCCGCATCCGAGGCTCCGTCACTGAATGATGGCACGTCGCAAACGCATGCCGCTTTACGGCATGCGTCGCGATGCGCCCTCAAATGGGGGTGAATGGCAGCGTTAACGGACTGCGTTACACCGCGTTATACCGCGGTGTAACGCAGTCCGTCTAACGGACTGCCATAACGCAGTATGAACCCAGCCTAACCCTAACGCTAATTATAACCCTTACCCTAAGGCTGCTTTCACACTTCCGGCGGGCGCCTGTCGGCGCCCCCGGCATTTTGCCGCAGCGCCGCATCAGAAAACCTGATGCGCCGCCGGCGGCCGCATGCGTTTTTTTGCCGGATTGTTTCTGATGCCCGGAGACATCAGAAACCATCCGGCAAAAACAAAAAACGTTACATGCAGTGTTTTGTCTGGCCGCCGCAATGTACATTTGCGCCGCATCCGGACAAAACCGCATGCAACGCATTGACATGCGGCGCCATCCGGCGCTAATGCAAGTCAATGCAAAAAAAAACGCATGCGGCGTATCAGATTTTCTGATGCGGCGCTGCGGCTAAATGCCGGGGGCGCCGTGAGGCGCACACCGGATGTGTGAAACCAGCCTAATGCTAACCCTAACCCTAATTATAACCTTAACCCTATTTATAACCCTAACCCTAATTATAACCCTAACCCTAACAGAAAAATGAAAATAAATATAATTTCTACTTTTTATTATATGTCCCTAACTAAGGGGGTGATAAATGGGGGGGTTATGTACTGTTTTTTTATTTTTGATCACTGTGATAGTTTATCACAGTGATCAAAATGTACTTTTATGAGAATGAATGAAAAAAAATTTGAATCTGCCGCCAAAGCAGATCGGCGGGCGCACTGCGCATGCGCCCGCCATTTTTTTTTTGCAGGGAGAAGAAGCCGGGATCCTGGGGCCTGCGGGAGGACGGAGGACACCGGTAAGTATATGGGGGGGCGATCGGGGGACCGGGGGACCCTCATTTTCTCCCCTCTGATGTGCGATCACATCAGAGGGGAGAGAAATCATTTTTTTTTTTTTTTTTGCGATCGCGGCAATGCTTGCATAGCCGCGATCGCAACACCGGGATCGGTGAATACCGACCCGGATCATGTTCTCTGGGGTTTCGGCTACCCCCGGTAGCCGAGACCCCAGAGAATATTTGCCCATCCCCCACCAGCACAGCGGCACATAGCGGCGGGCGCACTGGGCATGCGCCCGCCATTGTCTTAACGGCGCCGGCACCGGGGGACACCGGAGGGCCCGGGGCCACATGGATCTTATAAGGGGCCACATGGGGGTCCTGGGGACCCTTTTTCTCTGTCCTCTGATGTCCGATGACATCAGAGGACAGAGAAATTAAATGGCACAACTTTTTTTTTTTTTTTTGTTGCGGTCGCCGTTATAGGGTTAATAACGGCGATCGCAACATCGGTGTCGGTAAAAACCGACCCGATTCATGTTCTCTGGGGTCTCGGCTACCCCCGGTAGCCGAGACCCCGGAGAAAATGCGCCTCTGGGGGGGCGCTATTCACTTTTTCCACAGCGCCGTTAATTAACGGCGCTGTGGTTTAAGTACCCTTAATGACCGCCGTTAAAAGGCGTATCGGCGGTCGTTAAGGGGTTAAACTAATATCTAGATAAATAAAGAATTGACAAACATAAACACATACATTAACATGTTGAACAGCAATGCAAACCACAAAATAAATTAGTTAAGGAATCTGCTATACGGTTGTACATAAAAGCATACAAGTACATATCTGAATCCATTAATGATGGATAAGTAACAGTATGTACACCATTTTTATTGTATAGACAATGAATGTCTGACTTCAAAACATCATCAGCATTACAAGTTATCTGTGATATTACTAAAATGTTCCATTTGCTGAATAATGTCACTAAACAGTTTATACAAAATTATACAATTTCCATCATGTAATACTCATAATATGTGGCAATAATCATTTTTATTAACAAACATAACCTTTAAAAAGTGCATAGTGCATAGTGAAAATTGCTATTTATGGCTGACTGTCGACTTGCAAGCATGACAACGGATAGATAAGGTATATATAGATGAAACTGCATAGCCACAGATGGTGAATGGCGATGTAATACTGTACCTCAATAAAGTGTGCGTCACTACTGCATAATTTTTTTTATATAGCTTTATAAACAGGGTACATGGATGTATGCTTGCGCCTTTGTTTTGACGCACAGACTGCCTTCCTGCTGAGACGCGTTGGGTAGTGAACAGTTGTGTGCAGTGTTCACTGCAGTCTCTGCGGAATAACCACACTTAGATCTTATAACTTTTCAGACTTTCTTTATCAATCTACCAAGATGAAGAAGGCAGGGAGTAAGGCACGTGGTCGTGGCCGTGGAGTTTCTTCAGGGAGAGGATGTGGGGATTCTGTGGCTGCTGCGGCCCCCAGTGACACAGCATCCACCAGTTTTCCCCGTGAGCGTTCCTTTATGCGCACTTTTGTAGGAGCTCGGAGTACCCCCCTGCTGCGGGAAGAACAAATTGAAGCCGTTGTTGTTTGGATGTCAGCCAATGCATCGACTTCAATTGCTTCCACCTCCTCTCAGGACCACAGCACTGTTGAGCAACCATCTGTCTCTTCACCGCCTGGCAAATTGCCCAGGCAGTCAGAGAGTTCTGTACAGGAGCCAGCTGAGTGTCTGCTTATGTTCTCAGAATCTATTGGCTTGCAAACAGGGGCCCAGCCAAGCAGCATTCTGTAATGTGAAGAGGGAGTATGCAGTGATGCGCAACAGCTGTGTCTCTCTGAATCTGAAGAGGCGGGTGAGATAGTGCCGATGGTCAGCACACCGCAGAACGCATCTGATGATGATGAGACTCAGGTGCCAGTTTCTGTTGAGCATGGTGCTGGCCAGACCACCCAACAGCAGGTGTTGGAAGAGGGTAGTGGAGATGATGAGGTCCAAGACCCAACATGGCGTGAGGAACAGGAAGGTGGTGGGAGCAGCTCAGAGGAATCCTAATAATAATAATATTAATTTATATAGCGCCATCATATTACGCATCGCTTTACAGTTTTGCAGTTTAAGAACACAAGTCATAAGTAACAACGTTAACAATACAATAATTTAAGCTAAATAAGTCGCCCCTGCTCGTGACAGCTTACAATGTACAAGAGGTGGGGGAGATACAAAGTATAGGTGTTTATATACAATGGTGCATTTACAATGATGGTCCAGCCATCTTAGGGACTGAGGGATGGAGATAGTGAATGGGCTAGAGACACACACACACATACACACTTACACAGAATACATAGAATGACTTTGATTAGTGAATGTGATAGGCCGCTCTGAACAAATGTGTTTTGAGGCAGCGCCTGAAACCATGCAAATTGTGGATAGTCCTAATTTCTTGGGGTACAGCATTCCAGAGGATTGGCGTAGCGCGAGAGAAGTCTTGGAGTCGGGAGTGGGAGGTACGTATTAGTGCAGAGGTTAGTCGAAAGTCGTTTGCAGAGCGCAGCAGTCGGTTAGGCCGATAGATAGAAATGAGGGAGGAGATGTAGGAGGGGTGCTGCATGTGGATAGCTTTGTGGCTGAGAACCAGTACTTTGGTTGAAAGCTGGGAGAGGCCTAGAGAAGTGGTTAGTGATAGAAGGAAGATAGAGGAAGACATTGCCCCAACGGTACAAACAGGAGGGAGAGTTAGGCTGCAGACTAGGTTGCCTGTAGCCTCCAGTTTGGCACCTGTTCGGAGCAGTTGTCTTCCAAAAGTCAAAACGTGCGCTCCCAGGACTTGCACTGCGTGGTCCTTTTTTCACACACTTGCACATGATATTTGCTATGTCAAATGCAAGCTGTGTAATCAAAAATTAAAATTAGCTAAAAGTGTCAGTCACCTCAATACCACAAATATGTGGAAACATGTGCGGACAAAGCACGTAGTTGAGTTACAAAGACACACTGGAGATGTAGGCCAACCTACAGCAGCACCTACATCTTCAGGTTGTGTTGAAGCCTCTTCATCGAGCTCACACACAGCTGGTTCTGCTTCCTCACAGGATCGCCATGGAAGAACCTCGGCCACTGTTGTCCAGAGACAAACTGTTATTCCACACACAGCAGCAAGTTCCCTGTCATCCTCACACTCCCAGGCCACAAAACAGCCATCGGTAGCATAGGCATGGGATAAAAGACTTCCATACTCCGCAAACCATGCACGAGCACAGGCTCTGAATGCTGGCATTGCAAAACTCCTGTCCCTTGAAATGCTGTCATTCAGGCTGGTGGAGACAGGACAGTTTCCGTAACTGAATATCATTGTCAGTCCCACAATACAATGTGCCAAGCCGATTTCATTTCAGCAGGCAAGCCGTCCCTGGTCTGCAAAAGCATTGTTGAGGGAAAAATTAAACATGCGCTACTAAACGCCCTCAGTAGCAAGGTCCACCTGACCACCGATGCGTTGGACCAGTACCCATTGTTATGATCTGCTACAACCAGTAAGGAAAGAAGGGAATTCTGTCCCTACAATACAACTAAGCTGAAATCCCTACGATGTAACGGGGAAACCTGATCCTGCGACCAGACCCGCTAAAGTCCTCATCTAGTGTGAACGAAGACCTATAGTTGCGAGGGAGTAATCCCTACAAGATCTAGGGATTGGGAGAAAAGGTGGACACCTCCTAACATAAATTGTAGCATGGATAATTAAACAGAAAAAATAAATACTTTGCGATCCTAACATCAAGCAAAACTGACAGATTAAGGCACCTAAGCACCCGGCTAGCTTAACAGTAGATAATACAATGAAGTCAAGCAAAGCCAGAAGGGCGGAGCCAGACTAAATAGGGAAAAAAAGGTCATGTGACCAGCAAACTGAAACAAAAACCTAACAAGAGGGTTCAACACCCATGGCCAGGGACAATACCTTTCCCTCACTGCCCATTGGGTCAATGTTGTGTAGCCGGGTACTGATCTTGCGAGTGGCGCTGTACGTGTTCTGCCAACTCCAAGGATTGCAGGAATCAAGTCTGTACACATTGATTCCTCCTCCTACTCCAGTTCCCCAGAATCATCGCTGCAGGAGCCATCACGGTCTACCTTCACATGGACCGTGAACGTTTACCTGTTGCGACCGATATGAGCACAGCAGTGTCCAAATGTCAACAGGCCGTCCTGAAATTAATTTCCATGGGGATCTTAGCCACACAGCGCAGGAGCTCTGTAATGCCATAAAGCAGGAGAGCGACGTGTGGTTTTTGGAAGCGAATCTACAGGCAGGCTTGGGTAGTGTGTGACAATGGCCGAAATCTGGTGGCAGCTCTGGGCCTTGGCAACCTCACTCACATACCATGTCTGTCATATGTGCTCAACTTGGTCGTGCAGAGTTTTTTGAGGGACTATCCGGATCTTGATGCACTGCTGCACAAGGTCGCCTAGAGTGCGCTCACTTGCGACGTTCCAGCATGGCCAGAACGTTGATTGCAGCTCTGCAATGCAGATTTCGCCTTCATGAACATCGCATCATATGTGACGTACCCACCAAGTGGAATTCCTCGTTAGAGCGGTTGTGTGAGCAGCAGCCAACAGTAATGGAGTATCAGCTGCATCAGGCGCAATCAAGTCGCAATTTGCGCCGTTCACACTTCACCACTACTGAGTGGGCCTCTATAATAAGAATAATAATAATATTCTTTATTTATATAGCGCCATAATATTCCGCAGTGCTTTACAGTTTAACAGTTTCAAAACACAAGTCATAAGTAACAACGTTAACAATACAATAATTAAAGCAAAATCAGCCGCCCCTGCTGGTGAAAGCTTACAATCTACAATGAGGTGGGGGAGATACAAAGTACAGGTGTTTATATACTATGGTGTTTTTACAATGATGGTCCAGCCATTTTAAGGGAGTGAGGGATGCATGGAGATAGTGAATGGGCTACACACACAGACTTACACATAGAATGACTTTGATTAGTGAATGTGATAGGCCACTGTGAACAAATGTGTTTTGAGGGAGCGCCTGAAACCATCCAAATTGCGGATAGTCCTAATTTCTTGGGGTAGAGCATTCCAGAGGATTGGCGCAGGCGGGAGAAGTCTTGGAGTTGGGAGTGGGAGGTACGGATTAGTGCAGAGGTTAGTGGAAGGTCGTTTGCAGAGTGCAGCAGTCGGTTAGGCCGATAAAATATAAATGAGGGAGGAGATGTAGGGGGTGCTGCACTGTGGAGAGCTTTGTTGGTGAGAACCAGTAATTAGAATTGGATCCTATAATGAATGGGCAGCCAGTGTAATGAGTGGCGAAGGACTCTATGAAGGACATCTGCCACATTTTGCGTGCGTTTGATGAGTCAACGCGGATGGCGAGTGCAGATGATGCACTAGTCAGCCTGACTGTCCCCTTATCTGCCTGCTTCAAAAACACTGCAAGCACTAAGGCATGAGGTTTTGGAAGAGGTGGAGGATAGAGTAGTCACAAATTCCATCACCTTCTGGACAGTCAGCGCAACGTGGTTCTTCACAAAGGGCTGGAGGACTTTCAAAGTACCATGCTGTATCAATTGAACCTCCAGAGTCGCTGTCTATATTTTCATAACCATTCCAAACTTTTAATGTATTTACAAAGCACATAATGTACAGTTTTTGTCAATCCTTTTGTAATGCTATTGTGTTTCCATAAACTGATGTTACAGAATTATGATACAATGTTTTTAAATTTTGAGTTTTAAATTTTGTAAATTTTTATGTATTTGAAGGACTTTGTGAGGAGGGATGAGGAGGAGTCAATGGAGGAGGAAGACATCGCTCCAGAGGGAGGTAGACAATGCTCTAGTCAGTATGTAGACCAAGGGTGGGGTGATGCACAGCAGGCAGAGATGATACCTCTTGCAGGGGACAACGTTTCTTGGCCAGTTGGGAGTCTGCAGCACATGGTTGATTTCATGCTGCAGTGCCTGAGGAAACGACCGCCGCATCGAACACATTCACACCACGTCTGATTATTGGGTGTACACCCTCCTAGACCTCGCTACCGGGACAACTTACAAAGCCTCATCACACCGTTGAACCGGGAGCGTAAAATGCGGAAGTACCAAGACACATTGGTGCAATCATAATGTTCTCCATTCCAGCCGAGAGCGCTGCTGCTACTGCTTTACAAAGCAGCTCTGTGCGTCGAGGCAGTGGAGACAGCTCTGCAACAAGAGGGAGCACAAGCAGCGCCTCTGCACAGGGCAAGAACAGTATGTTCCAAATGTGTCGAAGTTTTGTGGCAGCGCCACCAATGTCTACACCATCCGAGACGGCTCCAGTCAGCAGGAGGCAACATTTCCGTAAGATGGTGACAGACTACATGTCTTGCCCTTCAGTGTACTCCCCGATGGCTCTTCCCCATTCAAGTTTTGTGTCTCTAAGCTGGATACATGGCCAGTGCTTAGCCAGTATGCATTGGAGGTGCTGGCTTGCCCTGCTGCCAGTGTATTATCGGAGCGCGTCTTTACTGCTGCAGGTGGTGTACTAACAGACCGTTGCATGCGACTATCCTCCGATAATGTAGAACGGCTTACTTTCTGAAATGAACTAGGCATGGATCTCGCCTGAATTTGCCTGTCCGGTTTCAGATTAACTAACTGGTTGGCAACGTTTTCCATGTCTCCTGTTATGTTCATCTTTCTACACCTGAGCTATACTCCCTGGGCTACAACACTGCCAGTTGCTGCTCAGAAGTGTCGTGTCCACAGACCAATACACAAGCTATAGTGATAGTGGGGTTCAGTAACGCCTGCTGTTCCCCTGCTGTGTGTCTGACAAAAATTAATGCTGCTAACTCCAAATTAAAGTTCAAATTAAAGTTCAAACATCTCATACTAGGCCTCAGGCTACACCCTCCTTGACCCTGGGCTCAGAAGTGTTGGATGCACAGATCAAAACAATCGATGATGTGTTTGTGGGGTTCAGTAACGCCTGCTGTCCCCTGCTGTGTGTCCGGCAAAAATTACTGCTACCTAGTCACATGTTGAAAAAAACATGACATGTTAAAGTGGCTAGTGCTACACAAAGATATCAGGCTACACCCTTATTTCTAAGCTGTAAACAAGTGAAATGTCACATTTAAAACCATTCAATGATTAGTGTTGGTAACAAATCTGTAAACTAAATAATTGTGACATATTATGGCAGATATCCACATGTCTAACACAAATGCTAACACAAAAGCATACTTATGCTATAGGGTACTGATGGTGAACCTTCTCACTCCATAACTTTGACAAATCCAACTCACATCATGCCTCAAATGCTGCAATGTTGGAAGTGCATAATGTGGGTTGAACTTTGACAACAGCTGCAGTGCGAAAGGTTATCCTTCTGTGTTCTTGGCTTTTAAATAAAAGCATACAAGTAAATATAATAATACATTGTTGATTAAGGGACATGATGTACACCTGTAATATTGTGCAAACAATGGATGTAGGACTATTCCTCTTCAACATTACTTATATTTGTGTGTCATTTGAAAAAATACATATTTTAGTTAAAAATTAAAAACCCATGTTCACTAGCTGTGAAAGGCCCCTTTGTGTACTTCTATAGTGTTTGAAACCAATGTATTGTATACGGATGGAAGCACGTCACAGTAATAGATTTGAATTATTTTAAATAGAATGTAGCAGCACCAATTTGAGAAAAATGTTGAAGGATGAGGCAGTGAGACACGCTCAGCAGAGTACAAGCAACAGTGGTTGAAGAACTAACTGGAGGGGATCTGCACTACAAAATGAAAACCTCTGACTACAGTAAACAGTGCACACAACTGTTCAGTAGCTGTGAAAGGCCCGTAGTGTACTTCTATATTGTTTGCAACCAATGTATTGTATACGGATAGAAGCACGTCACTGTAATAGATTTGAATTATTTGAAATAGAATGTAGCAGCACCAATTCGAGAAAATTGTGAAGGATGAGGCAGTGAGACACGCTCAGCAGAGTACACGCAGCTGTGGTTGAAGTAAGTGGAGCGGGATCTACACTCCTACCAAAAATTTAAACCTCAGACTAGAGTGAACAGTGAACACAACTGTTCACTTGCTGTGAAAGGCCTTTTTGTGGACTTCTATTATGTTTGCAAGCAATGTATTGTATTTTGATGGAAGAGCGTCACACTAATAGATTTTAGTAAATTGAAAATAGAATAAAGCAGCACCAATTTTAGAAAAATGACAAGGATGAGCCAGGGACAGGACACTCAGCAGAGTACACGCAGCGGTGGTTGAAGTAAATGGAGCGAGATCTACACTCCTACCAAAAATTTAAACCTCAGACAGAGTGAACAGTGACACAACTGTTCACTTGCTGTGAAAGGCCTTTTTGTGGACTTCTATTATGTTTGCAAGCAATGTATTGTATTTTGATGGAAAGAGCGTCACACTAATAGATTTTAGTAAATTGAAAATAGAATAAAGCAGCACCAATTTTAGAAAAATGACAGGGATGAGCCAGTGACAGACACTCAGCAGAGTACACGCAGCGGTGGTTGAAGTAAGTGGAGCGGGATCTACACTCCTACCAAAAATTTAAACCTCAGACTAGAGTGAACAGTGAACACAACTGTTCACTTGCTGTGAAAGGCCTTTTTATGGACTTCTATTATGTTTGCAAGCAATGTATTGTATTTTGATGGAAGAGCGTCACACTAATAGATTTTAGTAAATTTAAAATAGAATAAAGCAGCACCAATTTTAGAAAAATGACAAGGATGAGCCAGTGACAGACACTCAGCAGAGTACACGCAGCGGTTGTTGAAGAAGTAACTGGAGCGTGATCTGCATTTAAAAAAAAAAAAAAAAAATACCTCACAGACTGCAGTGAACACTGAAACACAACTGTTCACTATCGTGAAAGGCTCCTTTCTGTACTTCTATAGTGTTTGCAACCAATGTATTGTATACGGATGGAAGCGCATCACACTATAATTTCTATTGAATGGAGCAGCTAGAATTACACAAAAAAAAAAAAAAAAAAAAGAGTCTGTGAGTGACACGTGCAGATGCCTACAGACAGCGTTGGATGCAGAGCAAACTGCGCATCACCTGCACTCTCACACACACACCTTGCACAGAGCTGTTAAAACAACACTGCAAGGCAAAAGGAAGCTTTACACAGCGGTTGGTAAACTAGCCTGCCTAAAGCAAAGTACACAAAATCGCAATCTCTAACTGTCCCTCAGAGTCAGCAGAGCAGCGTTCTGTCCCTATCTGAATTCACAGCACAGTGATTCTAAAATGGCGGCGGCGCCTTTTATAGTGCATTCTGACATCATTTCAGCAGCCAATCACAGCCATGCCATTAGTTAAGATGACCGCAGCATTACAGGATGTGCCCACACTTCGTAGGATTCCTCATTGGCTGACTAAAATCACACTGCCTCTCAAAGAATTATGGGAACTTCCGATTCCGGTATACGATATAGGAAAAATATCGGAACTAAGTATCGGAATTCCGATACAGCGAATATCGGCCGATACCCGATACTTGCGGTATCGGAATGCTCAACACTAAGGATGAGTTCTATGATACGCACGGATGAGTCTCCTAGCATGGATGTCCGAAGCAAACACCCAAAAATTGTCTTCCTGACCATAACCTCTCCATTTAAC
Organism: Oophaga sylvatica; assembly: GCA_033576555.1. Classification (NCBI taxonomy): domain Eukaryota; kingdom Metazoa; phylum Chordata; class Amphibia; order Anura; family Dendrobatidae; genus Oophaga; species Oophaga sylvatica. The sequence goes on along the minus strand of JARQOD010000004.1, from coordinate 258,172,687 downwards.
CAAATACTGGAGTTTCCGTCTAGAAAAACGAGAATTCAATATTTTCTCAACCACATACTCCAAATTGCCCTCAACCAAAACAGGGTCAGGAGGCACAGTAGTAGGAACCACTGGCTCAACAAACCTCTTCAACAAGGACTTGTGGAACACGTTATGGATCTTAAATGTCCTGGAAGAAGCAAACGAAAAGAAACAGGATTAAGAATCTCCATGATCTTATAAGGTCCAATGAACCTAGGCTTAAATTTAGGAGATGCCACTCTCATAGGAATATTTCTTGAGGACAACCAGACCAAGTCCCCCACTTTAACCGAGGACCATCAGTCCTATGCCGGTTAGCAAACCGCTGGGCCCTCTCCTGAGAGAGGGACAACCTCTCCACTACCTGGTCCCAAATCTGTTGCATACGCTCCAAACAGAGTCAACACCTGGACAGACAGAAGCCTCCGTCTGTCCTGAAGAAAATCGAGGGTGAAACCCAGAATTACAGAAAAATGGAGACATCAAAGTGGCAGAGCTAGCCCTATTATTAAGAGCAAACTCAGCCAAGGCAAAAAGAGACCCAGTCATCCTGATCAGCAGACACAAAGCATCTTAGATAAGTCTCAATGTCTGGTTTGTTCTCTCAGTTTGACCATTGGTCTGAGGATGAAACGCCGAGGAGAAAGACAATTGAACACCAATTTTAGAACAAAAAGTCCTCCAAAATCTGGAAACAAACTGCAAATCACCCAGATGACGGTCATTCTCTGAGAAACAGGGAGGTCGGAAATGAAATCCATAGAGATATGGGTCCATGGTCTCTTGGGCACAGGTAATGGCATCAACAAACCACTAGAACGAGAGCAAGGCTTGGAGCGAGAGCAAGTCCCGCAGGACTGCACAAACTCCCTGACATCACGAGACAAGGTAGACCACCAAAAGGACCGACTAACCAAGTCTCTGGTACCAAAAATTCCGGGATGACCCGGCCAACGCGGAACAATGAATTCTCAGACATTACACTCTTTTCCACTGGTCCGGGACAAACAATTTCCCAACAGGGCAGCGCTCGGGCTTATCTCCTGACACCCCTCCAGAGCCAGTCTCAAATTGGGCGAGATGGCGGAAAGAACTACACCCTCTTTCAAAATAACAGAAGGATCAGATAACTCAGGAGAGTCCGCCAGGAAACTCCTCGAGAGGGCATCCGCCTTAACATTTTTAGTGCCAGGAAGAAATGAAACCACAAAATTAAAACGTGTGAAAAACAAGGCCCACCTGGCCTGTCTAGGATTAAGTCGCTTGGCAGATTCCAGATAAACTAGATTCTTATGGTCCGTAAGGACCACCACCTGATGTTTGGCTCCCTCCAGCCAATGTCTCCACTCTTCAAAAGCCCACTTCATGGCCAATAACTCCCGATTACCCACGTCATAATTACGTTCAGTGGGAGAAAATTTTCGAGAGAAAAAGGCACAAGGGTTACTTTTAGAGGTCTCTGGATCTCTTTGGTACAAAACGGCACCTGCCCCAATTTCAGAGGCATCAACCTCCACCTGAAATGGTAGAGAAACATCAGGCTGCCATAGAACAGGAGCAGAAGTGAATCTCTGCTTAAGTTCCTGAAATGCAGAGACACCTCAGGAGGCCAATTCACCACATCAGAACCCTTTCTGGTCAAATCAGTTAATGGTTTAACAATAACAGAGAAATTACCAATAAATTTACGATAAAAATTGGCAAAACCCAAGAATCTTTGAAGAGCCTTTAATGAAGTAGGTTCGACCCAATCACAGATGGCCTGAACTTTGACCGGGTCCATTTCAATAACAGATGGGGACAAAATGAATCCCAGAAATGAGATCCTCTGAACGCCAAAAAGACACTTTGATCCCTTCACATACAGAGCATTCTCTCTCAAAATCTGGAACACAGTCCGAACATGTTTTACATGAGAGTCCCAGTCATTGGAAAAAATCAAGATATCATCCAAATAAACAATCAGAAATTTATCCACAAAATCCCTGAAAATGTCATTCATGAAGGACTGGAAGACAGAAGGAGCATTAGTGAGCCCAAAGGGCATCACAAGGTACTCAAAATGCCCTTCAGGAGTATTAAATGCCGTCTTCCATTCATCCCCGTGCTTAATGCGAATAAGGTTATATGCCCCCCTGAGGTCAAGCTTGGTAAACCAAGTAGCGTTTTTCACCCTGGAAAACAGATCAGAGATCAAGGGTAAAGGATATTGATATTTCACAGTAATATTGTTCAAGAGACGATAATCAATACATGGCCTTAATGAACCATCCTTTTTGGCCACAAAGAAAAAACCGGTACCTAAGGGTGAAGAGGATGGTCTGATATGACCCTTCTCCAATGACTCCTTGATATAAGACCGCATAGCGTCATGTTCAGGTACAGACAAGTTAAAAAGGCGACCTTTAGGGAATTTACTACCAGGCACTAATTCAATAGCGCAGTCATAGCTCCTATGGGGAGGTAAGGATGCAGATTTACTTTCGTTAAACACATCAGAAAAATCAATCAAAAAGTCAGGAACATCCTGAGCCTGGGGGGAGGCAGAAAAAACAGGAGTGTTGGTATTAACACATTGGCAGCCCCAACTGGTAACAGACACAGATTTCCAATCCAAAACAGGATTATGAGACTGTAACCAAGGGAAACCCAGTACGATAATGTCATGCAGATTATACAGAACCAAAAATTTGCAACTCTCCTGATGATCAGGTTCTACCCTCATTATCACCTGAGTAGAGAACTGAGGTTTATTCTCAGCCAAAGGGGTAGAATCGATCCCCAGTAGGGGAATAGACTTCCGTAGGGGTATCAAGGGAAACCCACAACGTTTAGCAAAATCAAAATCCATCAGGTTAATAGCTGCTCCAGAATCAACAAAATCCTGAGCAGAAAATGAGGACAGAGAGCATATCAGGGTAACAGTTAATAAAAACTTAGTCTGAACACTACCCAAGACAACTGAGCGTGCAAAACGTCTTCCCCGCTTAGGGCAGACTGAAATAGCATGAGAGGCATCACCACAGTAGAAACATAACCCATTGCGCTTTCCAAATTCATGACGCTGTGCCCCAGAAACCACTCTATCACACTGCATGGATTCAGAAGCAGGTTCACAAGGCAACATTATTCCACGCATACTTCTCCGCTCACGCAAACGTCTGTCAATTTGAATCGCTAATGACATAGAATCATTGAGACCAGAGGGAACAGGGAATCCCACCATAACATCCTTTACATTATCTGACAGTCCCTTCCGAAAAAGAGCTGCCAAAGCGTCGTCATTCCATTTGGTCAGGACTGCCCACCTACGGAATCTCTGACAGTATAACTCAGCGTCCTCAAGCCCCTGACTTAATGCCAACAAAGTTTTTTCAGCTTATCAGAGACATTAGGCTCATCGTACAATAACCCCAAAGCCTGAAAAAACGCATCAACATCACTCAAAACAGGATCCCCAGGTGTCAGGGAAAAAGCCCAATCCTGAGGGTCGCCGCGCTGGAGAGAGATGACAATTTGAACCTGCTGCGCTGCGTTCCCTGAGGACTTAGATTTTAAGGCAAAAAACAATTTACAGTTATTTTTGAAATTCAGAAACTTAGCTCGATCCCTTAAAAACAAATCTGGCATGGGAATCCTAGGTTCCACAACAGGCAACCTAGCAAGATAGGTAGCAATACTCCGAACTTCAGTGGCAAGCTGATCCACACGGCCAGACAACTGTGCAAACTCCATTGAGAGAGAAAAAAAATCCTCCTCAGCACCCAGAGATACAGAGGGGAAAAAAAAATGCAACAAACAGAAAAAAAAAAAATCTCTGACAACTCTGACTTTTTTTTTCTTTCCACAATATTTTTCCCTTCTGTGAGTACCATACAATTTTCAGTTTTGGCCGGTGATACTGTTATGATTTGGTAGCTAAGGAGAGCAGGCAAAAAAGGAAATACACCAGAGCAGTTGGAAACTATGAGATTGCAGTACCCTGACTAACCACCACAACTAGAGGCAGCCGTGGAGCGTTCCTACGTTGGTCCTAGACGCCTCGTCACAGCCTGAGAAACTAACTACACCTAAAGATAGAAAGAGGAAAGCTATCTGGCGCGGAGCAGATCCCCAAAGAACATAGAAAGCCCCTAAACATGTAATGGCGGTTAGACAAGAAGAAATACTGACACAGACAGAAAATAGTATGAGCAAACGTTGGGGCCCAAACTTACTAAATAGAAAAGGATAGGAAGGGCACTTACTGCAATCCCAAAAAACCCTGAAAAGCACCAACTCTACTAATTTCAAAAACACCTGAGATCACACGACCTCTACCACCTAAATTAGTTCTCTGGTGTAACCAAAAACAAAACAGCAGCCACTGAAAAAACTGGAAAAAGCAAATGTACAAACATCAGTGGCTGAACTGAACTGAGAGGGCAAAAGCCCCCAGAAGGGACCCTGAAGGCCCCCACAGAAGTGCAGGACAAAATGCAAAAATCAAGCACAAAAACAAAAAGAAGAAAATGTCTTATCTGTTAGCAGGAGATTCAGACACGACACAGCAGGCTACCAAGGAAACAGGAATCAAGGATTGAGACCAGAACAATTGATCACCGGCAACCCTGATGGGAAGGCGACTCCTTATATAAGACCAGTCAGTAACACCTGATTCCCAATCCTCACAATCTTCACTGGACAGTCCAGTACCGTTTGTAACCACCAGAGGGAGCTTCTGCTCAGAACTCATTTCCAGCCTATTCACAACACCATCCGTTCACCTTTTCTGTGTGCAAAGCAGTAATCAAAGCAAAAGGTGGCTACTTTGAAGAACCTAGAATATACGACATATTTTCAGTTGTTTCACACTTTTTTGTAAAGTGTAATGTATAATTCCACATGTGTTAATTCATAGTTTTGATGCCTTCAATGTGATTCTACAATTTTCATAGCCATGAAAATACAGAAAAATCTTTGAATAGGAAGGTGTGTCCAAACTTTTGGCCTGTACTGTATAAAAAATATATAATATATATATATTATATATAATATATATATCACATTCTACATAGCAGAATAGCCACTAATTCAATTGCCGGCTTCTGTAAAATCATTACAGAATCCGACATGAAATGACACATGGTTTACATACAGTAAACCATTTCATTTCATGTAGTTTGATATATGGTTTTAATTAGCAATTACATGAGTGCATATGTGCAACATTTCATACATGTAGGTTGTAATGAAATGTGTAAATTCGTTGAAAAAAAATGTGTTGCCTCCCATGGTATTTTCGCCACCAGACAGGGAAAGCCAGTGAGTGAGGGCAGATAATAATAGCCTAGGGAGGGTGCATTTTTTGTGCCCCCCCAGCTACTAACATCTGCACCAACCACCCCAGAAAAGGCACATCTATTATTAGATGCGCCTTTTCTGGCACTTAGCCCGTCTATTCCCATTGCCCTGTAGTGGTGGCTAATGGGTTAATAATAGGTTAATGCCAACTTGCTATTGGAAGGTGACATTATGCCGGATTAATAATGGAGAGTTGTCAATTAGACAACTCTCCATTATTAATCCTAATGTATTAAATGGTTAAAAAACACACACACACATTAATTAAAAATGATTTTAATGAAATAAATACACATAGTTTTTGACCATATTTTATTTTACTGGTAATCCTTCCGAATCCCTTGTTCTTCTGTAATAAAAATAACTTAAAAAAGCAACCATATTCTTACCTCTCCGGCGTTCAGTCAGGCCCCACGCTGCAATCCATATGAAAGAGTTAACAGGTTTACAGCAAGGACAGCTGCTAATGCTGGCAGCCAGGCTGTAATCACCCGAATGAATGAGTTCATCTCCCTGGCTCACAGGAGATGAGCTGATTAGTGTGGGAAGCTTAATTGATTGTTTCCCATGCTAATCAGTTCACTTCAGGTCAGCCAGGGACTCCGCACAGCATCAGTGACCTCAGAGGGAGTCCCCGGCTAACCTGAAATGAACTGATTAGCGTGGGAAAAAAATCAATTAAGCTTCCCAGCTAATCAGCTCTTCTCATGCCAGCCACAGAGATGAGCTCATTTATTCAGGGGTTTACAGCTGTGCTGCCAGCATTAGCTGCGGTCCCGGCTGTAAAACTGTTAACACTTTCAGATGGAGTGCAGCGTGGGACCTGACTGAACGCCGGAGAGGTAAGAATATGGTTGCTTTATTATGTTAATTTTATTACAGGAGAACAAGGGATTCTGAAGGATTACCAGTAAAATAAAATATGGTCAAAAACTATGTGTATTTATTTCATTAAAATAATTTTTAATTAATGTGTGGGTGTTTTTTTTAACCCTTTAATACTATAGGATTAATAATGCATAGTTGTCTAATTGACAACTCTAGATTATTAACCTGGCTTATTGTCACCTTTCAATAGCAAGGTGGCATTAACCCATTATTAGCCCATTAGCCACCGCTACAGGGCAATGGGAATAGATGGGCTAAGTGCTAGAAAAGAAGCATCTAATAATAGATGTGCCTTTTCTTGGGTGGCTGGGGCAGATGTTAGTAGCCGGGGGGGGGGCACAAAAAAATGCACCCTCCCTAGGCTATTATTATCTGCCTTCACTCACTGGCTTTCCCTGTCTGGTGGTGAAAATACCACGGGAGCCCACAAATTTACACATTTAATTACCACCTACATGTATGAAATGTTGCACACATGCACTCATGTAATTGCTATTTAAAACCATATATCAAACTACATGAAATGAAATGGTTTACTGTATGTAAACCATGTGTCATTTCATGTCGGGTTCTGTAATGAAAGCCGGCAGATGAATTAGTGGCTAATCTGCTATGTAGAAGTGTATGACCTATATATATATATATATATATATATATATAATACATTTGCTTTTTGTGTACAGTTTTTTTTACAATTTTATTTTAACATGAATTTTTACATAGAGAGAACTGCTCTATGTAAGACCTCATATTAAAATCGCATTGCATATGGATGGAAAACAGATGGAAAACGGATGGTGCGATTAAAAGTCGCATACAAATCGCATGACAATCGCATGCCAATTGCATAGAATCGGACCGTTTTTCCCATCCAGGAAACTGACCTTTTTTTCTCACAAATGGGTATGTACCCTTAATTACAACGTACTGTACATGTATGAAATTTTGCACACATGCACTCATGTAATTGTTAATTAAAACCATATATCAAACTACATGAAATGAAATGGTTTACTGTATGTAAACCATGTGTCATTTCATGTCAGATTCTGTAATGATTTTACAGAAGCCGGCAATTGAATTAGCGGCTATTCTGCTATGTAGAAGTGTGTATATATATGTATATATATATATATATATATATATATATATATGGATTATTTGCTTTTTAAAATGATGTGTACAGGTTTTTTTTACAATGTTATTTTAACATGAATTTTTACATAGAGAGAACTGCTCTATGTAAAACCTCATGTTAAAATCGCATTGCATTCGGACGTAAAATGGATGTAAAATGGATGGTGCAATTAAAAATCGCATACAAATCACATGACAATCGCATGCCAACAGCATAGAATCGGACCGTTTTTTCCATCCAGAAAACGGACCGTTTTTTTTCTCGCATTTACCCTATATATGTGTCACAATGACATGTATATATATATACATATATATATATATACATATATAAATATGTATTCTATGTGTATATATCTATTCTTTCTTTTGTGATTTTAAAACTGTAATTTGGATCCATTATATGTCGGTTTTGCAAGCCGGCGAGAAAATCTTGCCGAACGGATGCCATGCGGATGACACACGGATATCTTGATGCGAGGAAATCGCATCTCGCATTGCACACGGATGACATACAGATCACTGTTCAGGGAACTTTTCTGCGTATTACGTCCGTATAAGGGCCTGTGCCCACATTGCGGATTTGCCTGCGGATTTTTCCGCGCCGAAACCGCACCTCTCGGCAGAAAATGCAGGTGCGGTTTTGAAGTGGTTTTGGCGCGTTTTGACGCGGTTTTTGGCACGGTTTTGATGCGGTTTTTCATGCTTTTTCTCATGCGGTTTTGTATGCGGTTTTGACAGCTAAATAAAGATATGTTGTTTAACAAAAAAAAAAGAATTGTGATGTCATTTCTTGTCCAACCTCCTCTTTTACATTTGTCCAACCCACTCTCCATTACACACACACAGATAGAGGTAGGCCGGCGTCACACTTGCGAGTGTGATGCGAGTAAGTCACACGACTTTCTCGCATCAACACCCTGCACAACCGCCCACTCTCAGACCCGAGTGTATGGCTGCATGTATTTCTATGCAAGCGCACACTCGGGTCCGAGAGCGGGCGGCCATGCCGTGTGTTGACACGAGAAAGTCGTGCGACTTAGAAAACAAAAAACGGAAAATAGGAGGGCACCACTATATACTCAAAAAGAGAGGGGGGGTTCACCAAAGGCAAGTTTGCCACTCCTCACAGCTCATTTGGCTGTTTCAATCCCCAACTTACAGGCCTGCCTGACTGCATTTTACAGGCTGGTGATCCATTTTCAGGCTGAACATTGCATTTGCATTCATTTCTTTTCATGTTCATGGTGCTGCAAATGGTCATGGTAACTATTTTGTTATCTCCAGCCATGTCCTCATCAACACCCACACCTGTGTTAATGGAGCAATCACTGAAAAGAGGTTAGCTGGTCCTTTTAAGGCAGGGCTGCAATGATGTTGAAATGTGTTTTGGGGGATAAAGTTCATTTTCTAGCCAAATATTGACTTTGCAAGTAATTGCTGTTAAGCTGATCACTCTTTATAACATTCTGGAGTATATGCAAATTGCCATTAGAAAAAGTGAAGCAGTAGACTTTGTAAAAATTAATATTTGTGTCATTCTCAAAACTTTTGGCCATGACTGTATGTTATGTGTTGTATGTTATGTGTATGTACTGTATGTTATGTGTTGTATGTTATGTGTATGTTCTGTATGTTCTGTATTGTATATGTATGTTCTGTATGTTATGTGTTGTATGTTATATGCATGTTATGTGTTGTTTGTTATATGTATGTACTGTATGTTATGTGTTATATGTATGTAATGTGTTGTATGTTATATGCATGTACTGTATCCTATGTGTTATATTTATGTACTGTATGTTATGTGTTATATGTATGCTATGTGTTGTATGTTATATGTATGTTCTGTATGTTATGTGTTATATGTATGTTTTATATGTTATGCTATATGTATGTTCTGTATGTTATGTGTTGTATGTTATATGTATGTTAAGTGTTGTATGTTATATGTATGTACTGTATGTTATGTGTTATATGTATGTACTGCATGTTATGTGTTATATGTATTGTATGCGTTGTATGTTATATGTATGTTCTGTATGTTATGTGTTATATGTATGTTCTGTATGTTATGTTATATGTATGTTCTGTGTTATATGTATGTTATGTGTTGTATGTTCTGTATGTTGTGTATGTAATGTATGTTTTTTTTTCATTGACTACTACTGTCCCATCATTGGCTAATGCGTCACTCACTGACAGTGTAGCACGCATAGCCGGATGGGACTTGTAGTCCCATCGAACGATGCCTGCGTATACACACACACACACACAGCCTTGCACACACACACATAGCAAAGCCGGGCGGCACCGCTCAGCCAATGGTGGGGGATTTGAATCCCGCACCGCTCATTGGCTGAGCCGCCCGCCATCTCTGCCAATGAGCGGTGACACACGGCGGGGGATTTGAATCCCGCGTCGCTCATTGGCTGAGCCGGCAGGCGGCTCAGCCAATGAGCGGTGCTGGCGCAGCTTTGGCGGGGGATTTGAATCCCGCGCCGCTCAAAACCTCGCCGGCACTGCTCTTTGGCTGAGCCGCCCGCCGGCTCTGAAAATGGGCACTGTAGATGTGGTTACTGTCCTCCACTCCCTGCCAACTTTGATTCCCATTGATTTGCATTGGGTTTCATGTTTTAGTCGGACCACCGACTATTCCCGATAGTCGGCCGATTTCGTTCGCCCCGACTTTTGCGAAAGTCGGGTTTCGTGAAACCCGACTCGACTTGAAAAAACGGAAAGTCGCTCATCTCTAGTTTTGACAGATTTTTGCCCCACTGAAGGTGTTGTCTATTCATTTGTTTTTGCCTCTCATGGAATTCAATAGCGTTTGGGTATGTTTGACGAACTGTTCGGCAAACATCAGGATGTTCACCGAACCGAACCTTCAAAAGTCCGCTCATCTCTGCTCTTAATATTAACTGAAATTCAAAGCTGTAAATGCTGGCTCAATAGTACTATTTATACTCTGGGTCAGATGAGCAGTTGGATAGTCATGACGCAGGGGGAAACAAAGGTATTTGCGGTTCCTCCTCTGAGGACTGTACTGTGTGTGATGTTAAGGTGGAGGAAGAGGAGAGGCCTCTTGATGCAGCACTTGCCATCCACTGGAGCACATGCCCTTTCTGTCCCTCATCTACAAGGTGTACGGCTGTGCGGCTGGCAAAGAAAGGGAGTTGAGTAGCCCATCTAGTAACAGAAGTTGTCAGTTGTCTTTGGATAGGATGAGACAGTGTTTGTTCAGAAGAGCTTTCAGAAACAATACTCCCTACCTCATGTACACCTCGAACACCAAGCCTATTCCCCCTTCCATCATGACTTAGCTTTTTCCCACTCATGTTGGATGCACCTTTCCTGTCTTTTAACCAGCTGTTTCACAACCCTAGGCCTACACTTATCAGTCACCTGTCATTAAATTAACAATCTGTATTTATTTGCTCAGATAGTATAGCTGGACCACAGAATTAGCACACAAGATTGGATGGAAAAGACAATTAGCACAAAGGATTCAGATGCTGAAATGTATACTGCAGGCTGGACCACACATTTTGCACAAAAGATTTAGATTCTGAAATGTGGACTCCTGGATGGACAACACAATTAGCACAAAGGATTTATATGCTGAAATGTATACTGCTGACTGGACCACACAATTTCCACAAAGTATTTAGATTCTGAAATGTGGACTCCTGGCTGGACCACAGTATTAGCACAAATGATTTAGATTTTCAAATGTGGACTCCTGGCTGCACCACACTATTAGCACAAACTATTTAGATTCTCAAATATGGACTCCTGCCTGCACCACAATATTAGTACAAATGATTTAGATTCTTAAATGTGGACTCTCTTGGCTGCACCACACTATTAACACAAAGGTTTAGATGCTGGAATGATTTAACATAGGACACTATCTAGCTGAAGTAGCTGACAATAAACCCCCTAGCTAACTATCTGACTAATGGCAGCAGCAGGAGCGGCCTCTATGCACTTTTACACTTACAAAATGGCTATTATACCTATACAATGGAAACACGACCAAAACAAATTTAAATATTTATTAACATAATCTAAATCAGACAATGACAAAATAGGTCTCTCAACAGAAAAATTGGGCCGGTGGACAGGATATAATAAAGTACTTATGTGTAATACATGATTACAGTAGCAGCCAAAAATATTACACAAAGGTGTAAAAAAAATGGGGTGCAAAACTCACAGGTACGTATCAATGCAATAGTCATATGAATAAATATTAATACCAAATTAATAGACCAGTACTTAGTAATAATTGCACCTAAGCCCCAGCTGTAAACAGTGTCTCAAACCTAGTGGAAAAGAGACACACCAAACTGGCAGAAGTAGTTATAAAAATATATAAAGTATTAAAGTGACTATTGCACATATAAAGGATAGAAAATGCCAGAAAGTAATGGAGGCTGCTAACCCACTCAGACCACCGTGCCCAACGCACGTTTCGCCGCAGCTTTCACAAGGGACTGAAAAAATTTCGCAAAAACGACATGTCTGCTTTGTATATGATGAGGAACATGTGACTTTGGCAACCAATGACAGAATTCCTTGGGTCTGGACGTTGTGAATGGTTTCTGCACACCGATTGGCTGCAGAAATCTCTGCACATTAAGTTAATTTTAAAAAATACAGTCTGTCACTACTCTGACATCTCCCCAATCCCTCCCCTTATAAAACACATCCCCCCGAATTATTATACTGCACCACTATCCTAGCTATAGTCCTAGCAAAAGCATTTGTGGAAACTCTGATTTTGAGGAAAATGGTCGGGAATCCGAACACGAATCTGAATGTGCAAGGTTTGTGTTGACTTTGAGATTGAACATTTTCTGAACAAGATTGCTTATCTTTATTTACAATGACTGCAAAATTTGCCAACTTAAGATGGATGTATAAGACTGCAGTGTAAATATACAATGTTATTTGTAACCAAGATTTTCTTTGTGTGTGTTTTGAGGTCCAAATCAAGCACGATAAATGAAATATTAAATTTCACTGCTGAAAAAAATTGCAGTATTCCTATTGCAGGAAAATTTGCACACCTCAGATGGACGTGTAAGACTGCATTATCAATATAGAAATATAACGATTGAGATCCAACCAAATCTGGCTGTATGCTTTTGACACACAACAGCCTCAGTAAAAATCGTGTACAATATTTCCCATGCTTCAGGATTGGCCCTGAGGCACCTAGGTTCCACTAGTTCCCCATCTTGTCATAGTTTGAGCAGGTTAATGTGGTTCACCTGGTATGGGTTTCGTCTACCTGGTTGGTGAACCTTGTAGTTGATGTCACTCAACTTTTTAACCACCCTTTATGGCCCTTGCCACTTGGCCAGAAACTTACTTTCCACCATGGGGACCAACACCAACACTCGGTTTCCGGGGCTAAGATGTCTCATTCTTGCTGCCTGTAGACCCTTGCCTGGGCTTCTTGTGCTTGAAGGAGGCTCTCTTTCACAATCGGCATCACCTTCAAGGTCTTGTTGAACCTCTCCACCAGGCTGTCTGTCTGAGGATGGTACATCAACATCCAAAGTTGTGTTAACTGGAGAGCCTTATACAACTCAATCATCACTTTGGACATAAAAGGAGTTCATTGTTCCTTCAGGATCTTCTTTAGCAGGCCCATCGGGGAGAAAACATGGACTGGCTCTCGGGCTATGCTCCTGGCAGAGTAGTTTTTCTGTCGTACTGACTACAGTTACCTGTTATGAGTGTGCTAGAGATGGTTTCTGAGCAGAGGTTCCCTCTGGTGGTTACAGACAGTACTGAACCTTACAGCGAGGAAAGGAAATCTGGGATCACTGATTGGACTGATATAAGGGAGGTTCCCTCCCATGATGGTCGCCGGTGATCAATTGTTCTTGTCTCAATTGTGGTTCCTGGTTCATTTGGAAGTTTGCTAGAGTCTGGCATGCATATGCTGCTTTCAGATAAGATATTTTCTGCTTTTCTTTTTGTGCTTGCTTTTTGCATAATTTTCTGCACTTTTGTGGAGGTCAGCTGGGTCCCCTCCTGGGGCCTGTGCTCCTCTCAGTTTATCTGTAGCCACTGTTATTTATTCATTTGCTTTTTCCTGTTTTTTCAGTGGCTGCGGCTTAGTTTTGTTACACCAGAGATCGTGTGATCTCAGGTGTTTTTGTAATCAGAAGAGTTGGTATTTTTTAGGGTTTTTTGTTGGATTGCAGTCAGAATTCTTTCCTGTACTTTTCTGTCTAGACAGATTGGGCCCCAGCGTTTGCTCATTCTATTTTCTGTTTGTGTCCGTGCTTCTTCTTGTCTAACCGCCATTACATGTTTGGGGGCTTCCTATTTTCTTTGGGGATCTGCTCCGGGGCAGATAGCTTTCATCATTCTGCCTTTAGGTGTAGTTATCTCTCAGGCTGTGACGAGGCGTCTATGATCAACGTAGGAACGCTCCATGGCTACCTCTAGTTGTGTGGTTAGTTCAGGTTACTGCAATCCAATAGGTTCCAGCCTCTCTGGTGTATTGCCGTTTTTGCTTTTTCTCCTCAGCTACCTAAACATAACAGTATCACCGTCCCAAACTGAAAATTATATGGTACTCACAGAAGGGAAAAATAGTGTGGAAAGAAAAAAAAGTTGTCAGAGTTGTCAGAGATTTTTTTTTCTGTTTGTTGCATTTTTTTCCCTCTTTTTCTCTGGGTGCTGAGGAGGATTTTTTTTTTCTCTCAATGGAGTTTGCACAGTTGTCTGGCCATATGGATCAGCTTGCCACTGAGGTTCGGAGTATTGCTACCTATCTTGCTAGGTTGCCGGTTATGGAACCTAGGTTTCCCATGCCAGATTTGTTTTTGTGGGGTCCGGCTAAATTACTGAATTTCAAAAATAACTGTAAGTTGTTTTTTGCCTTAAAACCTAAGTCCTCGGGGAGCGCAGCACAGCAGGTTCAAATTGTCATCTCTCTCCTGCATGGCGACCCTCAGGATTGGGCTTTTTCCCTGACACCTGGGGATCCTGTTTTGAATGATATTGATGTATTTTTTCTGGCTCTGGGGTTATTGTACGATGAACCTAATGTCACTGATCAAGCTGAAAAAACCTTGTTGGCATTAAATCAGGGTCTTGAAGATGCTGAGTTGTACTGTCAGAAATTCCGAAAGTGGGCAGTCCTGACCAAATGGAATGATGATGCTTTGGCAGCCCTTTTTCGGAAGGGGCTGTCAGAGAAGTCAGAAAATGTAAAAGATGTTATGGTGGGATTCCCTGTCCCCTCTGGTCTCAATGATTCTATGTCATTGGCTATTCAAATTGACAGACGTTTGTGTGAGCGCAGAGGTATGCGTGAGATGGTGTTGCCTAGTGAGCCAGCTCCTGGGCCCATGCAGTGTGATGGGGTGATGTCTGGGGCTCAGCGTCATGAGTTTCGAAAGTCTCTCATGCTTTTTCCATCTGCCGTAAGCGGGGATGACGTTTTGCACGCTCAGTTATCTTGGGTAGTGTTCAGACTAAATTTCTGTTGACTGTTACCCTGATTTGCTCCCTGTCCACATTTTCGGCTCAGGCTTTTGTTGTTTCAGGAGCAGCTATTAACATGATGGATTTTGACTTTGCCAAACGTTGTGGGTTTCCCATGATACCCCTGCGGAAGTCTATTCCCCTATTGGGCATTGATTCTACCCCTTTGGCGGAGAATAAACCCCAGTTTTCTACTCAGGTGATGATTAGGGTTGAACCAGATCATCAGGAGAGTTGCAAATTTCTGGTGCTATAATATAAAACAGGAGAAAAACAATGGAGTTTTTTTGATTGCAAAAATATAAAAAGTTTATTAGCCAAGACAAGGCAACAAGACATAAAACATGGAAAGACAAATGATGTGTGTAAAAAAGACACAAAAACACATGGCGAGCAGAAAAACACCGTAAAACACAATGTATAGGAAGATATCAAACAGGTGGAGTGAACCCCTATATAATATGAACACTAAAAGATCCTGGGGCACGCCGTAGTGCCATACTGATCTCCATATATCCCAATCAGGAGTGTGTTCAATAGGACATGTAACAAAACACACCGCAATACAATTGAAAATCAGGAATATAATCCAACTATGTTGGGAGCGGGGTGTAGAGAAAGGGGTCCTTACCACACACTGCAGGCACACATGGCCTGCCTGTTTTATATTATCGTATAATGGAGATTTATGTAGTTATCATGTGAACTGGGTTCACAACTACATTACCCTAAATCTGGATATGTGGTTATTAATGCTTATTTCTGTGTTTTTCACAGTTAAATCCAGTTATATTATTATGGACTTTAGAGCCTGTGACGGTGTGTGGCTCTCAAAAATTGATGATGTGTTCAAAGACGCTAATGATGCAAACAATGAGTTTAATAAAAGTCTTTTGGAAGTCACCATCAAATTCAAGGATCTCATACGTAAAAGGACAAAGGTCTGGTGGAACCATGCGTTCCTTGATAAGTATCTACAAAAAAAGCTAATACCTAGGGGACTTAGAGTTCAGGTCTTCCCCTCATTCCCAGTGGAAAATTCTGATGTTCGCGATAAATGGGAGGGATATGCGAACGAATGTTCCTTTGGTTTTATGTCTATCCTGAAGGAAATGAATTCAGATTCATTAAAGTCATTAGAAACAGAAATTGAGAGTTTACAGGATATTATCAAAAAGGAAATGTCTAATGATGCCTTAAAAAGATTGAATACCGAGATTGAAAATGATACCCAGAAATGGGCGGAGGAGATTCAGAGTGTTAAAGCAAAAAAATTTCAACGCAATGTCAACGATAAACAATTGAACAGGGTCTACAGATGGAGAACAAATAATGAGAGATCACGATCCAGATATCGTAATGAGTCACGCTCACGCTCATGATCTGCCTCAATTCAATCCATGGTGTCTAATGAGGATAAACAGAACCCTAAAAAACATCATAAAATACAAAATGATGGAGCATCATCCAGTAACAAAAGGATGAATACAAGGTTCAATACAAAAAAGGGGACGGCTGGCAAATCTAGTGAGGACGGATCAAAGAATGAGTTACAGGTGATCAATTTGTCCGATCATATGTTGACGGATGTTCAATTACAAGTATTGAGGAAGGGTCTATCAGTCTCTCCCACTAACGGCTTTAATTATTTTGTTAGCATTAAAAGATTTACATCTGTTTTCAAGAAAATTAATTCTGAAAAAGCTACATGGTAAGAGTGGATCTGACGAGGGGCTGTGGAGTCCTGCTGAGAGAGAGGCCATTCGAACACTTGAAGAGCTACTGGAGGAGCAATCCCCACAAAACCAAGGTGGGTTCCCAACAGCATTATTACCCAGGTCAACAAGGTTTCCCCCCTTGTCCATTTGTCCTGCTGTAGACATATTCACGAGACTAGTATCAGAAGATTTAAAAAAACTGTCCACTCAACGGCGATTTGATAATCTTACCCACAATGAGAGGGAGGGTATCCGCCTAATGCAATCATGGGATGATGTTATATTTAAACCAGCGGACAAGGGGGGAAATATTGTGATCTGGCCTGTAGTGAAATATGAACGTGAAGCCTTTCGGCAATTAAAAAACCATCAAGTTTATGATAAACTCACCCATAACCCTATGGCCTCTTTCTCAGCACAGCTACACAGGATCCTCATGGGAGCATTTGATTCTGGTATTATTAACAAAAAAATGTTTGAGGGACTATTTGTACCCTTTCCCAAAACTGCTACATTCTACCTCCTTCCTAAGGTCCATAAGGACCCCGTCAATCCTCCAGGACGCCCGATTGTGTCTGGGATGGATGGTCTTTGTGACCCCATCTGCAAATTTGTTGATTTTTATTTTAAAACAATAGTGGAGACACTACCTTCTTACATTAAAGACACAACGGATGTCCTTAGGAGGATTGACGGGGTTTCTGTGGAAGCCGGCACCTTATTGGTTACGGCTGATGTCGAGACACTATATACGTGTATTAATCATGAAGACGGTCTACAGGCAGTTCGCTACTTCCTCGAGGCCTCCGACCTGGACGGTCCCCTCTGTGGATTTCTCCTCGAACTGCTGCACTTTGCATTAACGCATAATTTTTTTACATTCAAAGATGGTTTTTAACCATCAAAAGCGTGGCGCAGCCATGGGTGCGGCCTGCGCGCCCGCCTATGCCAACCTCTTTCTGGGCTACTGGGAGAGGTTCATTTTTGACGAGGCGGGGGCAGGGGCCGCTGACCATGTGCTGTGCTGGCTACGCTATATTGATGATATTCTACTACTTTGGCGTGGCACGGTGCAGCAGTTGGAGGAATTTATGGCTGAGCTTAATGACAGCCAGTTAAACATTAAACTTACATATAGGTATGACTACGAGCAGATTGATTTTCTGGACGTCAAACTGGAAATTGACAATACTTTGTCTCTCCAGACGGACGTCTTTCGTAAGAGTACCTCTGTTAATGCTTTATTGCATGCTAGCTCAGCACATAGTCGATCCACCGTGGGGGCCGTCCCGGTCGGACAGTTCTTGAGGATGCGTAGGATTTGCTCATCCAGCCAGAAATTTGAATATCAAGCCATGGACCTTAGGAAACGCTTTGAGCAGCGTGGATACAGCAAACGTAGCATTAAAAAAGGCTACAATAGGGCTAAAACTACCTCACGTGACCATTTGCTGTACCATTCTACTTCAAAGCCAAAGGAGGATAATAATATTCGTTTTATATCAGTATTCAATCACGAGTGGGAGAGCATGAGGGACATATTTACCAAACATTGGTCTATCTTGAAAACCGAGCCCGTCCTGAGATCCGTCCTCACAGAGAGACCTCTTATGACCCCTAGGAGATCTAAGAATCTAAAAGACATGTTGGTTCAAAGCCATTACATTGCACCCTCAACAAACCCATTTGGGAGTACCAGACGTCATAAAGGATGTTATAGTTGTGGCCATTGTATGGCTTGTGCAAATGTCTCTCGTAGTTCCAATTTTCACTCAAGTGATGGGATGCAGGAGTATGACATAAGGGAATACATCTCCTGCAGTACGAAAAACGTGATTTATTATGCTACATGCAGTTGTCCTTTAATTTATGTGGGTTTAACATCACGTGAACTCAGAATAAGAGTACGTGAACACGTTAGAGACATTTGCGCAGCCAGTAAAACGGAAGATATATCCAGCCTGAAGACCATCCCTAGACATTTTAGGGATAAACACAACTGCGATCCCGTTAATTTTTCGGTCAAGGGCATTGATATCGTACATCCTGGAATTAGGGGTGGCAATATAAAGAAAATGTTGGCACAACGGGAGTTGAAGTGGATTGTTACTCTTCATACAGTGACACCTAAAGGGCTTAATGAGGCCCTTAACTTTGCCCCCTTCCTGTAAATGTTCTGTGCACTCTGTTTTTTATTTTCCTTTATATATGTTTGCATCATTTTTTAAATGTGTGTTGTTATTTTTAACTGTACTCTTTTTCTTCTTTTTTCTATTTAGTATATAATATGTCTTGGAATTTTATACTATCCGCCAGATGATCAGCCCCCCCTTTTCTTCTTACTATTGGGATTATTATATTCACAAGGGATATGTTTTGGACAGTAATTGGATCCACGAAGATTTGTACCACCAGAAGAAAGTTTCATGGATTTTCATACTTTGATGATTTGAATTGTGGATCAATTGCAAGTCATGTTTTTGTATATGTCTATATGGCTGTGGTGCGCGTGCGCACGAATGCTCTCTGCTGCCACCCCCCGCTGCCCGGCACAGTCATGCGGATGCAGTGCCGTGGTTCATTCGTGAACCTAGGCTCTGTGATCCTCTGACACGTCCAGACTGCGGCGGTTGGAGGGACAGCATCGGGCGCATGCGCCACTAATGGTGGGCCGTATATTTAGGGGTCACATGACCAGTTTCTATGGTTACTTAAAGGTCCTTTGAGTGACCAACAGCACACTCCCCTTGAGAAAGCGAGGTGAACGGCAGCGAAACGCGCGTCGGGGACTAGTTACATGGCCTGCAGTGTGTGGTAAGGACCCCTTTCTCTACACCCCGCTCCCAACATAGTTGGATTATATTCCTGATTTTCAATTGTATTGCGGTGTGTTTTGTTACATGTCCTATTGAACACACTCCTGATTGGGATATATGGAGATCAGTATGGCACTACGGCGTGCCCCAGGATCTTTAGTGTTCATATTATATAGGGGTTCACTCCACCTGTTTGATATCTTCCTATACATTGTGTTTTACGGTGTTTTTCTGCTCGCCATGTGTTTTTGTGTCTTTTTTACACACATCATTTGTCTTTCCATGTTTTATGTCTTGTTGCTTTGTCTTGGCTAATAAACTTTTTATATTTTTGCAATCAAAAAAACTCCATTGTTTTTCTCCTGTTTTATATTATCGTATAATGGAGATTTATGTAGTTATCATGTGAACTGGGTTCACAACTACATTACCCTGAATCTGGATATGTGGTTATTAAATTTCTGGTGCTGTATAATCTGCATGACATTATTGTACTAGGTTTCCCTTGGTTACAGTCTCATAATCCTGTTTTGGATTGGAAATCTGTGTCTGTGACCAGTTGGGGCTGCCAATGTGTTAATGCCAACACTCTTGTTTTTTCTGCCTCTCCTAAGTCTCAGGATGTTCCTGACTTTTTGACTGATTTTTCGGATGTATTTACTGAAAGTAAATCTGCATCTTTGCCCCCTCACAGGAGCTACGATTGCACTATTGAATTAATGCCTGGTGGTAAATTTCCTAAAGGTCGCCGTTTTAACTTGTCTGTACCTGAACACGATGCTGTGCGACATTATAACAAGGAGTCATTGGAGAAGGGTCATATCAGACCATCCTCTTCACCCTTGGGTGCCGGTTTTTTCTTTGTGGCCAAAAAGGATGGTTCATTGAGGCCGTGTATTGATTATCGTCTCTTGAATAAGATCACTGTGAAGTATCAATATCCGTTACCCTTGATTTCTGACCTGTTTTCCAGGGTGAAAAGTGCGAGTTGGTTTACCAAGCTTGACCTCAGGGGGGCGTATAACCTTATTCGCATTAAGCACGGGGATGAATGGAAGACGGCATTTAATACCCAGAGGGGCATTTTGAGTACCTAGTGATGCCCTTTGGGCTCACTAATGCTCCTTCTGTCTTCCAATCCTTCATGAATGATATTTTCAGGGATTTTGTGGATACATTTCTGATTGTTTATTTGGATGATATCTTGATTTTTTCCAATGACTGGGACTCTCATGTGAAACATGTTCGGACTGTGTTCCAGATTTTGAGAGAGAATGCACTGTATGTGAACGGATCAAAGTGTCTTTTTGGCGTACAGAAGGTCTCATTTCTGGGATTCATTTTGTCTCCGTCTGTTATTGAAATGGACCCGGTCAAGGTCCAAGCCATCTGTGATTTAGTCCAACCTACTTCATTAAAGGCTCTTCAGAGATTTTTGGGTTTTGCCAATTTATATCGTAAATTTATTGGTAATCTCTCCGGTATTGTTAAACCATTGACTGATTTGACCAAAAGGGTTCTGATGTGGCGAATTGGCCTCCTGAGGCAGTCTCTATGTTTCAGGAACTTAAGCAGAGATTCACTTCTGCTCCTGTTCTACGGCAGCCTGATGTTTCTCTACCGTTTCAGGTGGAGGTTGATGCCTCTGAAATTGGGGCAGGTGCCGTTTTCTCCCAAAGAGATCCAGAGACCTCTAAGAGTAACCCTTGTGCCTTTTTCTCTCGAAAATTTTCTCCAACTCAACGTAATTATGATGTGGGTAATCGGGAGTTATTGGCCATGAAGTGGGCCTTTGAAGAGTGGAGACATTGGCTGGAAGGAGCCAAACATCAGGTGGTGGTCCTCACGGACCATAAGAATCTGGTTTATCTGGAATCAGCCAAGCGACTTAATCCTAGACAGGCCAGGTGGGCCTTTTTTTTTCACACGTTTTAATTTTGTGGTTTCTTTTCTTCCTGGCACTAAGAATGTTAAGGCGGATGCCCTCTCGAGGAGTTTCTTTGTGGACTCTCCTGAGTTATCTGATCCTACTGTTATTTTGAAAGAGGATGTAGTTCTTTCCGCCATCTCGCCCAATTTGAGACTGGCCTTGGTAGGGTTTCAGGAGGATAAACCTGAGCGCTGCCCTATTGGAAAATTGTTTGTCCCAGACCAGTGGAAGAAGAGTGTGATGTGTGAGATTCATTGTTCCGCGTTGGCTGGTCAGCCCGGGATTTTTGGTACCAGAGACTTGGTGAGTCGGTCCTTTTGGTGGCCTACTTTGTCTCATGACGTCAGGGAATTTGTGCAGTCCTGTGGGACTTGCTCTCGCTCCAAGCCTTGCTCTCGCTCTAGTGGTTTGTTAATGCCATTACCTGTGCCCAAGAGGCCATGGACCCATATCTCTATGGAGTTTATTTCCGACCTCCCTGTTTCTCAGAGAATGACCGTTATCTGGGTAATCTGTGATAGGTTTTCCAAGATGATACATCTTGTGCCATTACCTAAGTTGCCTTCCTCCTACGAATTGGTGACTTTGTTCCTTCAGCACGTGGTTCGGTTACATGGCATTCCGGAGAACATTGTGTGTGACAGAGGAGTCCAGTTTGTTTCCAGATTTTGGAGGACATTTTGTTCTAAACTTGGTGTTCAATTATCTTTCTCCTCTGCTTTTCATCGTCAGACCAATGGACAAACAGAGAGAACAAACCAGACCTTGGAGACTTATTTGAGATGTTTTGTGTCTGCTGATCAAGATGACTGGGTCTCTTTTTTGCCTTTGGCTGAGTTTGCTCTTAATAATAGGGCTAGCTCTGCCACCTTGATGTCTCCATTTTTCTGCAATTTTGGGTTTCACCCTCGATTTTCTTTGGGACAGGCGGAGGCTTCTGTCTGTCCGGGTGTTGACTCTGTTGTGGAGCGAATGCAGCAGATTTGGGACCAGGTACTGGAGAGGTTGTCTCTCTCTCAGGAGAAGGCCCAACGGTTTGCCAACCGGCATAGGACTGATGGTCCTCGGTTTAAAGTGGGGGACTTGGTTTGGTTGTCCTCAAGAAATATCCCTATGAGGGTTGCATCTCCAAAGTTTAAGCCCAGGTTCATTGGACCTTATAAGATCATGGAGATTCTTAATCCTCTTTCCTTCCGTTTGCTTCTTCCAGGGACATTTAAGATCCATAACGTGTTCCACAAGTCCTTATTGAAGAGGTTTGTTGAGCCAGTGGTTCCTATGGCTGCACCTCCTGACCCTGTTTTGGTTGAGGGCAATCTGGAGTATGTGGTTGAGAAAATATTGGATTCTCGTTTTTCTAGACAGAAACTCCAGTATTTGGTTAAGTGGAGAGGTGATGGTCAGGAGGACAATTCTTGGGTGTTTGCTTCGGACATCCATGCTAGGAGACTGATCCGTGCTTATCACTGAGCTCATCCTGATCGGCCTGGTTGCACAAGTGAGGGTTCGGTGACCCCTCCTCAAGGGGGGTACTATTATGAATGTGCTAGAGATGGTTTCTTAGCAGAGGCTCCCTCTGGTGGTTACAGACAGTACTGAACCTTACAGCGAGGAATGGCAATCTGGGATCACAGATTGGACTGATAAAAGGGAGGTTCCCTCCCACGATGGTCGCCGGTGATCAATTGTTATTGTCTCAATTGTGGTTCCTGGTTCATTTGGAAGTTTGCTGGAGTCTTGCATGCATCTGCTTCTTTCAGATAAGATATTTTCTGCTTTTCTTTTTGTACTTGCTTTTTGCATAATTTTCTGCTCTTTTGTGGAGGTCAACCGGGACCCCTCCTGGTGCCTGTGCTCCTCTCAGTTTATCTGTAGCCACTGTTATTTATTCATTTGCTTTTTCCTGTTTTTTCAGTGGCTGCGGCTTAGTTTTGTTACACCAGAGATCTGATTTAGGTGGTGGAGATCGTGTGATCTCAGGTGTTTTTGTAATCAGAAGAGTTGGTATTTTTTAGGGTTTTTTGTTGGATTGCAGTCAGAATTCTTTCCTGTACTTTTCTGTCTAGACAGATTGGGCCCCAGAGTTTGCTCATTCTATTTTCTGTCTGTGTCCGTGCTTCTTCTTTTCTAACCCCATTACATGTTTGGGGGCTTCCTATATTCTTTGGGGATCTGCTCCGGGGCAGATAGCTTTCATCTTTCTACCTTTAGGTGTAGTTATCTCTCTCAGGCTGTGACGAAGCGTCTAGGATCAACGTAGGAACGCTCCACGGCTACCTCTAGTTGTGTGGTTAGTTCAGGTTACTGCAATTCAATAGGTTCCAGCCTCTCTGGTGTATTGCCATTTTTGCTTTTTCTCCTCAGCTACCTTAACATAACAGTTACCCTGTTGTATAGTCCATCACCACTAGGATGTATTGGTGCCCCCTGGCAGACTTAACTAGATGCCCTCAAAGTCCTTGGCAATCCAGTCAAATGGGACTTCTATTATAGGCAATGGCACAAGGCGACTTCGAAAGTGAGATACGGGAGCAGTTAACTGACAAGTAGGGCATGACCAGCAGTAGTTAACAATTTCTCTGAGACATCCATGCCAGTAGAACCTCTGAAGTACCCATTCTTGAGCTTTGTTTACTCCTAGATGCCCATGAAAGACATGAGAATGGGCCAGGTCTAGTGCCCTATGCCTAAAGGGACATGGTACTAACAACTGCTTTACCACTTCTTCTCTTAGTTTAGTGACCCAATATAGCAGCTCCTCATTTTGTGGAAATCTGGTGTCAGCTCCCGACTCTTGAGCGACTCAGTTTACCACAGTGACAAATGTCAAATTGCTTTTTAGAGTAATATCACGCATTTGAGCAGTCCCAAAATGTTCCCCAGAAACACCCATTTCAGGAATCTCAGCCTCATTGGTCACCTTCTCTTCCTCGTCACCAGCAAGGACACACAGGGGAAACTCATCAGCCTCTGATCTTGTAAGGTCAGGTCATAATAAGTCTTCTAGGACTCACCAGTTAGATGGTGGGCCAGCACCTCTGCTCTCTGGTCTGGTAGTAGTTTATCATGCTCTGCTAACCACTCAAAAACAGCCAAAATGCTTCCACTTCATACCAAGGATTATTTTTTGCATCGCTCGTCTTACCACATTCCGGACGTATGTGTTGTCACCTGGACTAGGGGCAGCGACTGCCAGTCACGGTCACTGTAAGCAACTCAATCTGCTGCTACTGTTGTTTAAGCTGGTGCTGGTGCTGCTGAATATGTGCCATAAGCAGATGACTTGTCTCTTGCTGGGCTTTCACAAGGTTCTTGTCACGCTAGTCACTACCCATGGACAGGCCATGAGTCAGCGAGGTCAGACATTCCAGGGTCAGTCCCAAAAGAGCACATAGTAAACCAAAGTAAACATAAGAAGTCATAAGTCAGGTCACATGCCAGGGTCAGAATACCCAACAATTAGCGGATAAGCAAATGGGCAATAGCAAGCAGGTAGTCCGAACACAGTCCAAAGGTCAGCAGCAGGGTATCAGATACAAAGGGGCAATAACAAACGGGTAGTCTGAACATGGCCCCAAGGTCATAAGCAGAATATCAGATGCAAAGGGGCAATAACAAATAGGTAGTCTGAACACGGTGCAAAGGTCAGCAGCAGAAGATCAGAACTTACAGCACAGAGATCAGGTGAACTCAAACCTGAGAGCACAAGTTTAGAACAAGCTGTTGACTGGCAGTGATCTGGGCCAGACAGCTCACCTAAATAGCAGGGCAATTACCAAGAACAGGGAGCACCTGCGGAAATCTTGGCGCTTACCAGTCTCAGATAGGTCCACCGAGCTGTCAATCAAAGCACTGACAGCTCAACATGCCCCAGCACAGGAAAGGATAACAAAGCTGTTCATCATTGAGTCACAGACACTGAGCAGAGGAATCATGACAGTGCTTAATCATGTCCTCCATGCTGTCTGACGTCGCTTACCGGCTTATGGACGCCTTCACCCTGGACATGTGGTTTATCCACAGCCATCACATGTGCTTCGCTTCTTGGGGAAATTGCCCTGAATTCTAGCACCAACTGTAGGCTCACTCGGTTGCATATGAAGGTAGACAACTGAACACTGTCTGTTTAAGACTCTCTGTCAGTATTCCGGGTTTTCTAGGTAACTTTGTCAATGATTTTGCCCTTTGTTAAAATGGAGTTTGCTGTCTTGTGTGCCCTACTTCCTGTTCGTTTGTTTAAAACCTGGCTCAGGTGCTGGCTTCACTGCTGGAGTATTCTGCTTCCGTTTCCCTGCAACCAAGCTGCTTTGTTCCTCACAGATCTTTTGTGTATTTACCAGGAAAGTGCATAACCTTATCTTCAGGTGTTTCTCAGCCACAGCAGTTTCTACCCAAGGCTCTGGACATTCTCTGCATAAGTAAGTTGCATGTACTGTGTTATCACTAAACTGTTGACTTGGGAATTTAACCCTTGGTTCACTCCGTCTGATAAGAACTGTGTTTCTGAACTGTTGCTGTTTAACCCTTCGTTCACTCCCTCTGGTGAGAGCTGTTGGAACTGTTACTGGAACCTTACTGACATATGAACTTGTTGTTGGACTTCACTGAATTAAGCCACAACTGAGATAAACTTGTTCCTGGACCTCCCTGTGTTTTCTGCATACCTGGATCTGACTCTTCACACACCAGCAGTGTGTAAATCCAGCCACGTTACCTGTGCATCAGACTTACCTTGTGGTCACATTTGTGTGAGGACTCCGTCGTAAGAACTTTACCACCCTCGCTATAGAGGTTCAAGGACTTATATATCCGGATTCATATAACTGGACTTGTGTATATATATATGGACTCATTGCATGTCACTACGGTTGTTTGAATATTGTTTTTGGGTGTTTTGCTGTTTCACAAATACATTATTTGCATTCAAAGAAACCCGTCTCTGATTGTTCATTGCCCCACGCTATCAGAATCCTCGAGTTCCTACAATAGTATTACAGGATACTCCAGCCTAAAAAAGAGGATTCTGCTGGGCAATGACGGAGACACGGGCAGACAAATTGTTCACCATAGTTAACTCCTTGCAGCAGGAGGTGGCGGCTGCACACAATCAGATTAGAGACTTGGAGTCTCGGGTTAACCACAATGCACAGGGGTTTGGTCAGGCTCTCCAAGATCTACGTGCTAGGTTAGGAGTCCTGGAGGCCTTACCTACTGAGCCTACCTCATCCACCAGTATGCCCAAATTGCCTCCATTCCGTTTTAATGGTGACCGAAGTCAATTCCGTGGGTTTGTTAATCAATGTATATTATTTTTTGATGTACATGCCTCCTACTACCGGTCTGATAGATCTAAGGTTCTATGTATTATTATGTTGTTGACATCACGTGCACTGGCTTGGGCAAATCCTATGGTTGAAAGTCATGATACCCGTCTAAATAATTTGGACAATTTTCTGGCAGCCATGGCGCAAATGTTCGACGATCCCAACCGCCTGTGCTACCGCTGAATCTGCCTTGCTTTCCTTACGCCAGGGGAAACGGTCAGTCATAGAATATGTTACTGAATTTAAAAGGTTAGTGGTGGACACCCAGTGGGAAAACAATGCTTTATTACCAATCTTTAGAAAAGGTTTGTCAAATGCAATCAAGGATGAGCTAGCTCGTTCAGAGTCTCCACAGGAGTTTGAATTGTTTATACAGCACTGTGTACGTATTGATATCCGTTTAACTGAACGCAGACAAGAAAAATGGGCCGCTGTAAATCGCATTACTAATTACTCTCTTCCGTCCAGGGAAACCACAGGCAAAAACCCGCGAGAGGCTGAGGAAGTGCCTATGCAGGTGGATTCACTGCAGAGACGTGAGAATAATGAACGCCGCGAACACCGTCTCCGTGAGCGCTTATGTTTCTATTGTGGTCAATCGGACCATTTCCTCATCAATTGTCCTAAATGTCCTAGGCGACCCAACAAGGTGTTGGCGGTAGTAGGGGATTATGATAACACAGACGCTGAGTCTGAAGTTTCGGAAACCAGTCTACATCTAGATGCGGTTTTTCCCCCCAATACTGATGCCGACTTCCCCTAAAGATCAAGGGGAGAAATATTCACATTGTTCTCTTCCTATACAGATTCAGTGGGAGGAACAGTGGATATCAAGTTCTGCCATGATAGACTCTGGAGCAGGTGGGAATTTCATGGATTCTTCTTTTGCAAAGGAACATTGTATAAAGACACAACTAAGAGCTTCACCAATCACTATGGAAACGGTGGATGGTTCCCATTAGTTTCTGGACCAGTAGATCGGGAGACAGTGCCTCTGGAGTGTAAGATGGAACCAGACCATCAAGAAACACTTTCATTCATGTTAATATCTTCTCCTCATTTTCCTGTAATTTTAGGAATTCCCTGGTTACGGTCACAAAATCCAATCATCAATTGGGAAACCAAGGAGATAACCTTTCTCCCGAAGTGCAGTTCTACCATCAGTCCAACTGTAGCGGCTCCAGTTACCCAGAACTTGGAAGAGGTGATACAGGTACCTACTCTCCCTCTGATTTATCAGGAATTCTCAGACATTTGTGATAAAAGGAAGGCAGATCAACTTCCCCCACATAGACCGTATGACTGCCCCATAGAATTGCTTCCTGGAGCAGCGATTCCTTTCGGCCATGTTTACCCGTTGGCGGCTCCGGAATTAAAATCTTTACGAGAGTATATAGATGAGAATTTAGCCAAGGGGTTTATCCGACCATCTTCTTCACCAGCGAGAGCTCCAATATTCTTTGTAAAGAAGAAGGATGGTACTCTAAGACCCTGCATTGACTACCGGGAGTTAAATAAGGTAACCATTCGTAACAGGTACCCGTTGCCCCTAATTCCAGAATTGTTGGAAAGAGTTCGCCAGGCCAAAGTATTTACCAAATTAGATCTTCGTGGGGCATATAATTTACTCCGTATACGGCCCGGAGACGAATGGAAGACAGCTTTTAGATGCCGGTATGGACATTTTGAATATTTGGTGATGCCATTCGGACTCTGTAACGCTCCTGCTGCTTTTCAACATTTAGCCAACGACATTTTCAGGGATTTATTGGACCAATATGTGGTAATTTACCTTGATGACATCTTAATCTTTTCTGACTCCTTACAGGAACATCAGGAACATGTCAAGACCGTACTTAGACGTTTGAGAGATAATCATTTGTACATCAAACTCGAAAAGTGTGAGTTCCATTGTTCTGAAATTCAATTTTTAGGCTATGTTATCTCGCCTCAGGGATTGAATATGGAGTCCAGCAAGATCCAGGCAATCTTGGACTGGCCGGTACCAGGAAACATTAAGGAGGTACAACGATTCATTGGCTTTGCTAACTTTTATAGACGGTTTATCCGAAATTTTTCAGAAATTGTCCGTCCCATCACTCTCCTCACCAAGAAGGGGAAGAAGTTTGAATGGTCTTCGCAAGCTCAGGAAGCCTTTGATCGCCTGAAGGGTTGTTTTACCACGGCTCCAATATTGATGCATCCGGATCCTGCACAGCCTTTTATCGTGGAGGTGGACGCGTCTGACTGTGCATTGGGAGCTATCCTCTCACAACGTACCGGAGACAAAGGTTTGCTGCACCCGTGTGCCTTCTTCTCTCGTAGGTTATCTTCTGCAGAACTGAACTATGATGTGGCAGATAAGGAACTCTTGGCAATTATTTCTGCCTTTAAGGAATGGAGACACCATTTGCAGGGGCAACTCAGCAGGTAGTAGTACTCACGGATCATCGCAATTTGGAATTCCTTAAGTCTGCCAGGTGTCTTTCTCCTCGACAAGCTAGGTGGAGTTTGTTCTTGAACCAGTTTAATTTTATTATTTCGTACCGCCCAGGTTCACGTAATGGGAAAGCTGACGCATTATCCCGAATCCATACCGTGGATTCCGTGCCTGGGACCCCGTCGAAGACCATCTTGTCGGAGGCCAATTTCGTTGGAGTGCTCCGGAACCGGGACTTGTGGCAGGAGATCAAGCTGGCCTATGACGGTGACGTATTTCTTGCAGCTCCACCTGACAATGTGAATCTTGTCCTTCGGAATGGTGTGTGGCTTAGAGATCGATGTATTTATGTCCCAGAGGCTGTAAGACATTCGAGTTCTCAAATTGGTCCACGACTCTAAATTGGCTGGTCATAGGGGGGTACAGAAGACGCAGGAATTGTTAACTTGTTTTTTTTGGTGGCCTACCTGCTTGAAGGATGTGAATGACTATGTCCGCTCTTGTGAAGTTTGTGCCCGGTACAAGGTTCCTCGCGTTTCACCTACTGGTCTTCTTAAACCGCTACCTGTACCGTCTCGCCCTTGGGGGTCTATTTCGATGGACTTTATTGTGGAGTTACCCACCTCTGGTGGTAAAAATACTATTTTGGTGGTAGTAGATCGTTTAACGAAAGCTGCTCATTTCATTCCGTGTGCTGGTCTTCCCTCAGCTACAGAGACAGTAGATCTAGTTATCCAGAACATTTTCCGGCTGCATGGGGTACCAGATGACATCATTTCTGACCGGGGAATACAATTTACCTCTAGATTTTGGAAAGGATTTTGTTCTGCGCTCCACATTAATGTTTGCTTGTCTTCTGCATACCATCCTCAGACCAACGGCAGACCGAACGGACAAATCAAACCTTGGAGCAATATCTACGCTGTTACGTCAGTCATTTGCAGGACGATTGGCTGAAGCTACTTCCTCTAGCGGAATTTTCGTACAACAACTCCCAAAGCAGTTCCACGAAGGTAACGCCTTTTTTTGCCAACCTGGGTTATCATCCAAGTATTTTGCCTAGGTCTCCGGTTACGATTTCGGTACCAGCGGTTGAAGACAGAGTGACGGCGTTGCAACGTAATCTTGAAGTTTTGAAGGACTCCCTGACCACAGCACAGGAGCGTTACAAGAAGTCGGCCGATAGATTCCGGAAACCAGCACCTATGTATAAGGTAGGAGACTCAGTTTGGTTGTCCA
The DNA here is from genome assembly GCA_033576555.1 of Oophaga sylvatica. Classification (NCBI taxonomy): domain Eukaryota; kingdom Metazoa; phylum Chordata; class Amphibia; order Anura; family Dendrobatidae; genus Oophaga; species Oophaga sylvatica. The sequence goes on along the minus strand of JARQOD010000004.1, from coordinate 258,142,316 downwards.
CCAAGAATCTAAAATTGGGTGTTCCTTCGCAGAAACTGGGACAGAAATTCATCGGTCCATTCAAGATCACTGGGATTGTGAGCTCTGTTGCCTGTCGGTTGAAGCTACCACGGACTTTAAAGGTACACCCAGTATTTCATGTTTCCTTATTAAAACCAGTCTCTCCTAACACGTTTCAGGGACGTATCGTACCTCCCCCTCCACCAGTGTTGGTTGATGGCGAAGAACAATTCGTGGTACAGGATATTGTTAATTCGAGACTTCATAGAAACCGGCTTCAGTATCTAGTTAGATGGCAAGGTTACTCTCCTGAAAATGATTCTTGGGAACCAGTAAGTAACATCAATGCGCCTCTGAAGATTGCTCAGTTTCATCGGAGATACCCGGACAGGCCTGGTCCAGGACCGTCCGGAGGCCGTCTTTAGGGGGGGAGTAATGTCAGTATTCCGGGTTTTCTAGGTAACTTTGTCAATGATTTTGCCCTTTGTTAAAATGGAGTTTGCTGTTTTGTGTGCCCTACTTCCTGTTCGTTTGTTTAAAACCCGGCTCAGGTGCTGGCTTCACTGCTGGAGTATTCTGCTTCCGTTTCCCTGCAACCCAGCTGCTTTGTTCCTCACAGATCTTTTGTGTATTTACCAGGAAAGTGCATAACCTTATCTTCAGGTGTTTCTCAGCCACAGCAGTTTCTACCCAAGGCTCTGGACATTCTCTGCATAAGTAAGTTGCACGTACTGTGTTATCACTAAACTGTTGACTTGGGAATTTAACCCTTGGTTCACTCCGTCTGATAAGAACTGTGTTTCTGAACTGTTGCTGTTTAACCCTTCGTTCACTCCCTCTGGTGAGAGCTGTTGGAACTGTTACTGGAACCTTACTGACATATGAACTTGTTGTTGGACTTCACTGAATTAAGCCACAACTGAGATAAACTTGTTCCTGGACCTCCCTGTGTTTTCTGCATACCTGGATCTGACTCTTCACACACCAGCAGTGTGTAAATCCAGCCACGTTACCTGTGCATCAGACTTACCTTGTGGTCACATTTGTGTGAGGACTCCGTCGTAAGAACTTTACCACCCTCGCTATAGAGGTTCAAGGACTTATATATCCGGATTCATATAACTGGACTTGTGTATATATATATATGGACTCATTGCATGTCACTACGGGTTGTTTGAATATTGTTTTTGGGTGTTTTGCTGTTTCACAAATACATTATTTGCATTCAAAGAAACCCGTCTCTGATTGTTCATTGCCCCACGCTATCAGAATCCTCGAGTTCCTACAATAGTATTACACTCTCACTGGTTTATTAAGAGTGCTGTATAAGCCTATGCAGAGTTATCAAAATAAAACAAGGCCTTCCTGGCCTAAGAAAAAATAAAGAAAAACATACAGCACAGTTTGTGTGGTTGAAGGGATCCACCTGCCAGGAAAAGCCAACATACTCAGGTTCAGCTACTTTGTCAGGACACCTACCACTTGAGTTCCACTCTCCAAGCCTACCGAACTTTGAATGCTGACTATTTAAACCCCTGACAACACCCTGGGGTGAAGATAAGATGGACAACCTCCCACCCACTCTATTGTTGTCCACAGAAGACCAGCCCTTAATGGCCTATTAACAACTCTTAACACATACAGTAGTGTTCAAAATAATAGCAGTGTGTTCAAAAACATGAGTTAATCACAAAATCTTAATACTATTTTTTTTCCATGCATTGGGAACATTGCACACTGTTTTCTAATTCAAAACATGAAGAGAAATGTATATAATGTTTAACTACTTTACATAAAATAACATTAAATGAATTTTGGGCTGTTCTAATAAATAGCAGTGTCTGCATTTGTCTTTACAAATTCACAATATGTACTTTTTTGTGGATTTAGCATTCCCGTGAATCACTAACCTAATATTTAGTTGTATACCCAGAGTTCAGTTTTTTAGAACGGCTTCACAGCTATGCTGCATAGAGTCAACCAACGTCTGGCACCTGTCAACTGTTATTCCAATCCAGGATACTTAGAATTAGAGTTGAGCGACACTTTCCGATATCCTAAAGTATCGGAATCGGAATGGTATCGCCGATATCACTAAAATATCGGCGATACCCGATACCGATACCGGAAGTCCCATGTAAGTCTATGGGAACAAAATATCGCAACTAAAAAAAACCTTTATTTCCTTGTAAACACTAAATATACACACATAGAATACATATATATATATATACATGTCATTGTGACATATATATATACATATATGTATAGTTTATACACTTCTACATAGTAAAATATACTCTGATTCAATTGCCGGGTAAAGCCAGCTTCAGTGAAAAGACAGAAGCACCCGACATGAAATGACACTTGGTGTACATAGGGTTAACCATGTCTTTTCATGTCGTTTGCTATCTGATTTGCACAAACAATTAAATCAGACTATGTGTGCAAAATTTCACACCTGTAGGGGTTAATTAAAGGTGTAAATTAGTTGTAAAAAAAACGGACTTTTTTGCTACGAATTTACACCTTTAATTAACCCCTACAGGTGTGAAATTTTGCACACATAGTCTGATTTAATTGTTTGTGCAAATTAGATAGCAAAGGACATGAAAAGACATGGTTAACCCTATGTACACCAAGTGTCATTTCATGTCGGGTCACCCGACATGAAATGACACTTGGTGTACATAGGGTTAAACATTTCTTTTCATGTCCTTTGCTATCTAATTTGCACAAACATTAAATCAGTCTATGTGTGCAAAATTTCACACCTGTAGGGGTTAATTAAAGGTGTAAATTCGTTGTAAAAAAAACGGACTTTTGCTACGAATTTACACCTTTAATTAACCCTACAGTGTGAAATTTTGCACACATAGTCTGATTTAATTGTTTGTGCAAATTAGATAGCAAAGGACATGAAAAGACATGGTTAACCCTATGTACACCAAGTGTCATTTCATGTCGGGTCACCCGACATGAAATGACACTTGGTGTACATAGGGTTAAACATTTCTTTTCATGTCCTTTGCTATCTAATTTGCACAAACAATTAAATCAGTCTATGTGTGCAAAATTTCACACCTGTAGGGGTTAATTAAAGGTGTAAATTCGTTGTAAAAAAAACGGACTTTTTTGCTACGAATTTACACCTTTAATTAACCCCTACAGGTGTGAAATTTTGCACACATAGACTGATTTAATTGTTTGTGCAAATTAGATAGCAAAGGACATGAAAAGACATGGTTAACCCTATGTACACCAAGTGTCATTTCATGTCGGGTTCTGCATTTTTGTAACGCTGGTATTGTCTGTACTTTGTTTTCCAGCGTTAGTCTGCATGTTTTTTGCGTTAACCCTTTTGCTCCTTTCCCCCTAACCAGCTGGGATACTGTTGTCTGTTACCTATATGGATGCTGCTCAGTTCCCGGCTCTGCTGCGTACCCGTACTTGCGTGAGTGGCTCCGCTGCTTTGCATGACCGCCCGCATGTGCGGTTCCTGACTTGCTGTGAAAGCCGTCCGTAGCTTGCAAAGTCCTCTGCAGTGGTGCATGACTTACTACGTGGCTGGCAGCAGCCATTGTTGGGTTCCCTCTGTGTTGTGCTGTCTGGCTCTGCATAGGGGGCGCGGCCCACACCTGTCCTGCTTTTATGTGGATTGGGTGTTTACTAGAATTACTGCTCCAGCCTATCGCTGTGAAGCAGCTCATATATAAAGTTCCCCAGCCCTAGTGGGCATTGCCAGAGCTTCACATTGAATCCACACTGAATCCCTGAACCTAGCCGTATGTGGTTGTGTGTTCAGCTCCTGCTCTGAATTTGATCAGCTCTGGAGAGCTGATTCCCTGTTCCTGTTGTGTCTTGTTCCCTGATCCTGGATCAAACCCGGTACCTGAATGTCTGAATTGTGTCTTGTGTTTCCGCCGTTCCTGGAGGCTGTATATCCAGGCCTGTTCCTGCTGTGTCTAATTACCTGAACCCCTGATCCTGGATCAAACCCGTACCTGAATGTCTGAATTGTGTCTTGTGTTTCTGCCTATGCTGGGGGCTGATTACCCAGATCGCCGTTCCTGGAGGCTGTATATCCAGGCCTGTTCCTGCTGTGTCTAATTACCTGAAACCCTGATCTTGGATCGCATCCTGTACCTGACTGTCTGAACTGTGTCCTCTGTGTTATGTTCCTGAAATCCTGCTGTGTCCAGAACCCTGTGCCAGTGACTGTGAATCCTTGCTATATAACCTTAGTTCATCTTGGAAGGAGGAGTCCGGTGTGTGAGTTTCTGTTACACTGTGCTCAGCCTCTGTGCAATCCCCGGCCAGCTCCCGTTGAGCCTGGCGGGGCTTGCACCAGACCGCTGGGGTTCCTTTTCAGGTCGCTGCCAGATGTCCGGATCCTATGCCTGATGACCATGGCCTGATGTCCGATGTCCGACGACCACTTCCAGATGTCCGGATCCTATCCTTCCTGCCTGATGTCCGGATCCTGCCGATCATTGCCAGATGTCCGGAGTCCGAGGCCTGTGTTCCAGTCCGTGTTCCTGTGATCCAATCCATGTTCCTGTCCGTGTTCCTGACTCCCTGAGACCCAATCCGTGTTCCTGACTCCCTGAGATCCAATCCATGTTCCTGTCTGTGTTCCTGACTCCCTGAGATCCAATCCGTGTCCCTGTTGTTCCTGTGCAGTCTAACTCTGTTTCAGCCATCAGCTCCTGATTCCAGTTACCTGCCTGTTACCTGTCGGCTTGCCTGTCTGCCATCCGACTGCAGCTCCATCCGGAAGTTCGGACATCATCTGCAGAGATCCCCGGCTCTTGCCTGCTCACCTGGGAGCGATCATCTGCCATCCGACTGCAGCTCCATCCGGAAGTTCGGACATCATCTGCAGAGATCCCCGGCTCTTGCCTGCTCACCTGGGAGCGATCATCTGCCATCCGACTGCAGCCTACCTGGAGGCTCCACCATATCAGGTCGTATATACCTGCCTGTCTAGAGACTGCCTGGTCACTTGCCGTGACAACCTGCCTGTCCCAGAGACTGCCTTGGTCACTTGCCGTGACAACCTGCCTGTCCCAGAGACTGCCCTGGTCACTAGCCGTGACAACCTGCCTGTCCCAGAGACTGCCTGGTCACTTGCCGTGACAACCTGCCTGTCCCAGAGACTGCCCTGGTCACTAGCCGTGACAACCTGCCTGTCCCAGAGACTGCCTGGTCACTTGCCATGACAACCTGCCTGTCCCAGAGACTGCCCTGGTCACTAGCCGTGACAACCTGCCTGTCCCAGAGACTGCCTGGTCACTTGCCGTGACAACCTGCCTGTCCCAGAGACTGCCCTGGTCACTAGCCGTGACAACCTGCCTGTCCCAGAGACTGCCTGGTCACTTGCCGTGACAACCTGCCTGTCCCAGAGACTGCCCTGGTCACTAGCCGTGACAACCTGCCTGTCCCAGAGACTGCCTGGTCACTTGCCGTGACAACCTGCCTGTCCCAGAGACTGCCCTGGTCACTAGCCGTGACAACCTGCCTGTCCCAGAGACTGCCTGGTCACTTGCCGTGACAACCTGCCTGTCCCAAAGACTGCCCTGGTCACTAGCCGTGACAACCTGCCTGTCCCAGAGTCTGCCTGGTCACTTGCCGTGACAACCTGCCTGTCCCAGAGACTGCCTTGGTCACTTGCCGTGACAACCTGCCTGTCCTGCCGGTTCCTCCTTGGTCTACCCTGTGATGACGTCTGTCCTGGGTCGGTGTCTGATGTTCTCCTGCTGAGCCTGTGCTACGCCTGAGGCCTGAGAGAGAGGCCGTCCTAGTATGCCCGTGCCAGATGACCCTGGACTTCATCAACCCGTGATGACCCCGCCATCGTCTGACGTTCGTCCTGGGCCGGTGTCTGATGTTCTCCTGCTGAGCCTGTGCTACGCCCGAGGCCTGAGAGTGAGGCCATACTAGTATGCCCGTGCCAGATGATCCTGGACTTCATCAACCCGTGATGATCCCGCCATCGTCTGAGGTCGGTGTCTGATGTTCTCCTGCTGAGCCTGTGCTACGCCTAAGGCCTGAGAGAGAGGCCGTCCAAGTATGCCTGTGCCAGATAACCCTGGACTGCATCTACCCGTGATGTCCTCCAGCACTCGTCTGTGATCCTGAGTTGTGTACCCTTCTCTGATGTGCGGAATCGGGAGCCCGGTCTTATGTTCTGTTTATGTACTTTGTTTCTTTAAGTAAACTTTATGTTTCTTCTTACCTGAAGTTGTGCGGTGTTGTCTAGTCCTGCAGGTCGCCACCTTGCCCACATGCTCAGCTGCCACGGATCCCGGGCGCTGCCCTTCCCTAGTCCGGGCAGGCCCGGGTCTCCCTCCGTGGTCCAGTGGGTCCACATTCTCTTACCATCTGGGACCCATGCCTCACGTCGTCGTGGACTGGCGGCGTGGGAGCATTGGCTAGCTAGGCAAGCTATGCCATGTCCCGACGCCCCACAGCCGTGGGAAGCGCCACAATTTTCACAAAAGCCGGCAATTGAATTAGCGGCTATTATACTATGTAGAAGTGTATGAACTACAAATATAAATATATATATATATGTGTCACAAATTCAATGACATGTATATATATATATATATATATGAGGTGTAAAATTGCTGAAAAAAAATGCGTGGGCTCCCGCCCTATTTTCGCAACCAGACAGACAAAGCCAGTGAGTGGGGGCAGATAATAATAGCCCAGAGAGGGACCATTTTTTTTGGCCCCCCCGGCTACTTAACATCTGCCCCCAGACACCCCAGAAAGGGCAAATCTCTAATTAGATTTGCCCTTTCTGGCACTTTGCCCGTCTATTCCAATGCCCTGTAGCGGTGGCGAATGGGTTAATAAGGGGTTAAAATGACCTTGCAATTGAAAGGTCACTTTAAGCCAGGTTAATAATTGAGAGCTGTCAATTAGACAACTATCAATTATTAATCCTATTGTATGAAAGAAAAATCAAACACACACACTTTAATAAAAAAGAAGTTTAATGAAATAATCACACAGTTTTTGACCATATTTTATTTACCTGCTAAAACCATTTCCTGTAATAAAAATAAAATAATAAAGCAAAATTATTCTTACCAATCCGATGCACAGTCAGGTCCCACGGTGTAATCCTTCAGAAAGGGTTAATGTTTACTGCAGGGACCGCAGCTAATGCTGCAGCCTCACAGTAAACCCCAAATGAATGAGTTCCTCTCCTGCCTGACAGGAGAGTAAAGGCTGGGTGTCACATAACGATACACCAGCGATCCCGACAACGATATGCACTTGTCAGGATCGCTGGTGTATCGCTACATGATCGCTGCTGAGCTGCCAAACAGGCAGCTCAGGCAGCGATCTGGGACAGCGACACTGCGGGTAACATCGCTTAAGGGCCCGTCTCACATAGCGATATCGCTACCGAGATCGCTGCTGAGTCACAAGTTTTGTGACGCAGCAGCAAGCTCACCAGCGATATCGCTGTGTGTGACATTCAGCGACGATCAGCCCCCCTGCCGGGTATCGCTGATCGTCGCAGAAATGTCAGGACCTTTTTTTGATCGCTGGTTTCCCTCTGACAGGCACGCATCGCTGCGTGTGACAGGCGGGAGACCAGAGATCCGCTGGTAACCAAGGTACACAGCGGGTTTCCAGGCACCGCGCAGCGCTTGGAAACCCGCTGTGTACCTTGGATACCAGCTCCCTGCATCAGGGCGCTGGTATCCAAGGTACACAGCGGGTTTCTAGGCACAGCCCCGCGCCTGGAAACCCGCTGTGTACCTTGGTTACCAGCGGATCGCTGGTCTCCCGCCTGTCACACGCAGCGATGCGTGCCTGTCAGCGGGAAACCAGCGATCAAAAAAAGGTCCTGACATTTCAGCGACGATCAGCGATACCCGGCAGGGGGGCTGATCGTCGCTGAATGTCACACACAGCGATATCGCTGGTGAGCTCGCTGCTGCGTCACAAAACTAGTGACTCAGCAGCGATCACGGTAGCGATATCACTATGTGAGACGGGCCCTTAAGTGGAAAGCTTAATTGATTGCTTTCCACTTTCACTTCAGGTCAGCCAGGGACACAATCAGTGACGTCAGAGGGAACTGATTAACAAAAATAGGGGTTCCCTTCGAAAAAAAAATGGCGTGGGGTCCCCCCTATTTTTGTTAACCAGCCAGATGAAGCAGACCGCTGAGGCCTGGATTTTCAGGCTGTTAAGGAGCCAAGATCCATGGACCTTGCCAGCCTGATAATACTAGGCCACAGCAGTCTGCATATCTTGGCTGATTAACAAAAATAGGGGATCCCCTCGAAAAAAATTGGCGTGGGGTCCCCCCTATTTTTGTTAACCAGCCAGATGAAGCAGACCGCTGAGGCCTGGATTTTCAGGCTGTTAAGGAGCCAAGATCCATGGACCTTGCCAGCCTGATAATACTAGGCCACAGCAGTCTGCATATCTTGGCTGATTAACAAAAATAGGGGATCCCCTCGAAAAAAATTGGCGTGGGGTCCCCCCTATTTTTGTTAACCAGCCAGATGAAGCAGACCGCTGAGGCCTGGATTTTCAGGCTGTTAAGGAGCCAAGGTCCATGGACCTTGCCAGCCTGATAATACCAGGCCACAGCAGTCTGCATATCTTGGCTGATTAACAAAAATAGGGGATCCCCTCGAAAAAAATTGGCATGGGGTCCCCCCTATTTTTGTTAACCAGCCAGATGAAGCAGACCGCTGAGGCCTGGTTTTTCAGGCTGGTAAGGATCCAATATCCATGGACCTTGCAAGCCTGATAATACCAGGCCACAGCAGTCTGCTTAGCTTGGCTGGTTAACAAAAATAGGGGATCCCCTCGGAAAAAAAACGGCGTGGGGATCCCCCCTATTTTTGTTAACCAGCCAAGTAAAATGCAGACTGCTGCGGCCTGGTATTAAAAGACTGTCAAGGCCCATGGATTTTGGCCCTCAACAGCCTGATAATACCAGGCTACAGCAGCCCCACATTTGGCGCATCAAAAGATGTGCCAATTGTGGCACTTTACCCGGCTCTTCCCACTTGCCCTGTAGCGGTGGCAAGCGGGGTAATAAGGGGTTATTGTCACCGTTGATTGCACGGTGACAATAAGCCCGGTTAATAATGGAGAGGCGTCAATAAGACACCGATCCATTATTAATCCCAAAGTTATTAAATGCATAAAAAAAAGACACAGCAAGAAAAAAGTCTTTTAATGAAATAAAAGAGACAACACAGTTTTCATTACTTTTATTACTCTCTCATTCCTGCGACGCCATCGATCTCCTGTAAAAAAAGAGAAAAAAAACAAACCAACAGTATACCACCTGTCCGACGCAGTCCATAACGATAGTCCCACGACGATCCAGCTCTGCTACATCGCAATGACAGGCAGAGCCTGTCATCGCGACGCAGCACAGCTGATTACCTGCTTCCCCGGCGGTGACGTCATCGGACTGACTGCTTTACGGCCGGGATTACCCAGCAGTCACTGCAGTTATCGCGAGAAACTGCATGTGACCGCCGGGAAAGAAGATGGCGGCCATGAAGCAGTCCAGGACGTGACCGCCGGAGATCTTCTGCCAGGTAAGTGCCGCTGACTCCTGACAGACCCGACCGACGGACACTGACAGTGACAGTGACAATCCCGATTCCGGTATCCGATAAGACGAAAATATCGGAACTCGGAATCGGAATTCCGATACAGCTAATATCGGCCGATACCCGATATTTGCAGTATCGGAATGCTCAACCCTACTTAGAATACATCCCACAATGTTTTGGGATTTGTTGGCTTTGCTTCAGAAACAGCATTTTTAAAGTCACCCAACAAGTGTTCTATCGGATCAAAAGTCATGAGCTTGGGATGGCCCCTCCATAACCTCAATTTTGTTGGACTGGAAGCAAAATTTTGCAAGTTTACTGATGTGTTTACGGTCATTGCTGTGTTGAAACACCCATTTCAAAGGTATATAATCTTCAGCGTAAGGCAACTTGACCTCTTCAACTATTTTAAAATATGCAAACTGGTCCATGATCTCTGGTATGGGGTAAAAAGTTACAAACACAAGCCTCAGTTGCATGCTCTATGCAAGGTAGTAGCAAAACACACGTGTAGAAAAGGAGAACAAGGAGTGCCAAGGTACACAGAGTAAAAATTAGATTTTTATTAGAAAATAGTAAAAAGTTTGAAAAGTCATATAATGTGACACATTCCAGGAATTGTACAGAAGAAAACCCCCAGAGACACCACTCACAATTACAACTGTATTGCACATATCCCATGCACCTGAACCAACGGATGACTAAAGTGCTAATGTGATCATAAATGGATCATAAGCAAGCTCCATCCAAGTGGAGTAACAGCATGTAGTGCAAACATCAATAGTTATAAATCCCATATAGGGATAGCACTTACCAAGATGAGAGGAGTGGAACTCTGGGCCAGGTGACAGTACCCCAACGCGTGTTTTGTGGGCAAACAGCACTGCTTTATCATGGTGATGTGGTGGTTAGGCTAACAGGACCTTCTTAAGGCTCAGGTTATACATCACATGATCAAAAGATAACCAATCATGGCGGCATCTTCGGCGCATGAGCCCAGTGGCCACCAGTACCCCGATATAAAACGCCAAACCAGCAGATGGACACCCAACCATGATTGTTCACATTTTCAAAAATTATTGGCAGACACCACCAAAGTGGCATCAATTTCACCACAGTAGAAATAGTATACTAGGGACCGGCAGGTCCTCCACTGCACTCAATCCAACAGATGGACACTCAACCAGAAGTGTTCACAATTCCAAAAATTTCTGGCAGACACCACAAAAGTGGCATCAATTTCACCACAATATAGATAGTATAATAGGGACAGACAGGTCTTCCACTACACTCAATCAAACAGATGTACACCCAACCAGGAGGGTTCACATTAAACAAATGAGGGCCTTACACCACAGAAGTCTCATCAATTTCACCACAGCAGAAATAGTTTAATAGGAACCGACAGGTTTTCCACTACACCCAATACAGCAGATGGACACCAAACCAGGAGAGTTCACATTTAAACAAATGAGGGCCTTACACCATAGAAGTGTCATCAATTTTGCAACAGTAGAAATAGAATAATAGAGACAGACAGGTATTCCATTACACCCAATACAGCAGGTGGACACCCAACCAGGAGTGTTCACATTTAAACAAATGGGTGCCTTACACCACTGAAGTGTCATCAATTTCCCCACAGTTGAAATAGTATAATAGGGACCTACAGGTCTTCCACTACACCCAATACAGCAGATGGATACCCAACCAGGAGTGTTCACATTTTCAAAAATTACTGGCAGATACCACAAAAGTGGCAACAATTTCATCACAGTATAAATAGTATAATAGGGACCGACAGGTCTTCCACTACACCCAATCCAACAGATGGACACCCAACCAGGAGTGTTCACATTTAAACAAATGAGGGCCTTAGACCACAAAAGTGGTATCAATTTCACCACAGCATAGACAGAATAATAGGGACCGACAGGTCTTCCACTATACCAATACAGTGGATGGACAACCAACCAGGAGTGTTCACATTTAAACAAATGAGGGCCTTACACCATAGAAGTGGCATCAATTTCACGAGAGTAGAAACAGTATATTAGGGACCAATAGGTCTTCCACTACACCCAATTCAGCAGATGGACACCCAATCATAAGTGTTCACATTTCCAAAAATTAATGGCAGACCCCACAAAAGTGGCATCAATTTCATCACAATATAGATAGTATAATAGGGACCGACAGGTCTTCCACTACACTCAATCAAGCAGATGGACACCCAACCAGGAGTGTTCACATTAAACAAATGAGGGCCTTACATCACAGAAGTCTCATCAATTTCACCACAGCAGAAATAGTTTAATAGGAACCGACAGGTCTTACACTACACTCAATACAGCAGATGGACACCCAACCAGGAGTGTTCACATTTAAACAAATGAGGGCCTTACACCACAGAAGTGTCATCAATTTTGCAACAGTAGAAATAGTATAATAGGGACAGACAGGTCTTCCATTACACCTAATACATCAGGTGAACACCCAACCATGAGTGTTCACTTTTAAACAACTGAGGGCCTTACACCACAGAAGTGGCATCAATTTCACGAGAGTAGAAACAGTATAATAGGGACCAATAGGTCATCCACTAAACCCAATTCAGCAGATGGACACCCATCCAGGAGTGTTCACATTTACAAAAATTACTGGCAGACACCACAAAAGTGGCATCGATTTCACCACAGTATAGATAGTATAATAGGGACCAACAGGATTTCCACTACACCAAATCCAACAGATGGACACCAAACCAGGAGTGTTCACATTTTAAAAAATGAGGGGCTGACACCACCGAAGTGGAATAACTGTCACGAGAATAGAAATAGTATAATTGGGACCAAGATGTCTTCCACTACAGCTAACCCAGCAGATGTAGACCAACCATGACTGTTCACACTTCCTCAAATTTGTTTTAACATCAGCAGCAGCAGTAGCCACAGCAGGCACAGAAGCCACACTATAGATATCGCAGAGTGCAATTATGTGACTTCATTACATCACAGTAAAAAATACAATATCAGCTATTCTGTACAGTTTGCAATAGGGGTGCAAAATCCTTGGAGATCCATGACATGTTCAACTTGATGAAAGCTAGGTGGTCTACACTTTCAGGGGACAGCGGGCTTCGTTTATCTGTCAGGACACCACCTGCAGCGCTGAAGATACATTTTAAGAGAACGCTGACTGCCGGGCATGGTAAAACCTCCAAGGCGTGTGAGGCGAGCTCAGGCCACACATCCATTTTGGAAGAACAAAATGTGAAAGGGTCCAAACCCTCCCTGAAGGTATTTATATTCAGTTCTAGAAACCCCTTTGCTGATACATGAGTTGGTCTAAAAAAAAGTGTCAAAGCACTCACAGAAGTTGCTTCTTCCACCTCCACGACTGCTGCTGCTAATGTTTTGGCGTTGACAAATTTACGTGCCGGAGTTTGGAAGTGTAGAGCTGCGATGCGAACTGTGTGCTTCACTGCTGTGTGGGGAAAAGCTCTCTTAAGGTTATGTAAAAGCGTGTTTCGATACTCCAGCATTTGTGGGTCCCTTTCTAGGGCGGGAATCATCTGGCAAAATTTGGTCTTATAACATGAATCTAACAAAGTGGCAACCCAGTAGTCAGCATTATTCCTAATCATAACTATACGGGGATCATGTTGCAGATAGTGCAGTAAGAAGGCACTCATATGTCGGGCTCTACCATGAGATCCAAGCCCATGCTGTGTTGGTGGCTGGGTAACAATGAGGCTTATTTCCTCAGTACCCTCCCGTCAACCACGAACAACAGAGAGGGGAGGATTTTCCTCTTCGTCTGACAGTTGCTCGCCCATCACCTCCTCCTCCATTTGTTCCTTGGATCTTGCACTTTCGATAACAGATTTCCCCCCTCGATCACAGTCATCCACTCTCCCTTAGCACCCAGAGTGATGACAGTCTTGAACTTACAGACAATGTTATCTTTTTTGCATCCTCCTTTGCTTACTTCTCTTCTTCTGGGACCACCAACTCCTCTTGCAGGACATTCAAAGTCTGATTCAGCATATAGATGACTGGAAAAATAATGTTGATGACAGCATTGTTAGCGCTAACCATCTTAGCCATTTCAAAACTGTGCAGAAGAGTGCAGAGGTCCTTAATCTGTGCCCACTCTGTAAACATGATATGCCACGTCCGTACTGCGTTGGCCCAGGATATACGACATGACATACTGCGTCAGGTCTCGTTGCTGCTGCCACAGTTACTGCAACATGTGCAGAGTGGAATTCCACCATGTTAGCACATCACATATCAACCTGTTAACTGGCATCGACAAAGACATCTGTATCGATGCAAGTCGATGACCAGAGGGGTGCGGACGGCTTAAATGAGCACACTGATTATGTGCTTTCTGGAGCAGCTCACCCAGGCCAGGAAACCAGCTGAGAAAATGCTGTACCACCAGGTTGAGAACGTGAGCCATGCAAGGCACATGTGTGAGCTTCCTCGCCATAGGGCCACCACCAGGTTCGCACCGTTATCGGGCACGGCCGTCTCTGGATGCAGGTTCAGAGGAGACAGCCATTGATCAAACTCAGCCTGGAGAGCTGTCCACAACTCTTCAGCTGTATGACTGCGATCTCCAAGGCAGATCAATTTTATTGCTGCCTGATTGCGTTGAGCACTGACTGCACAGTACGGAGGTGGTGAGGATTCGCTCTGCACTATTCGAACGCGTGTATTGGTAAGACAGAGGTTGACGGCGCAGGTGGAGGACCTAGAGTAGATAGAGGGGGCATAAGCAGTGGTCGAAGTGTTAAATGTAGAGGTTTGTCCTGCAAGCCTTGGGTATTTCCAGACTTGTGAAGCAGTGCCTGTCCGCACATCCACCAGCGTCACCCATTGCCCAGTTAGAGAGATATAACGCCCTTTGCCATACTTGCATGTCTAAGTGTCTGTCGTGAAATGCACCCTGGCAGACAGAGATTTTATCAAGGAATGGGTGATGTTGTCTTTAACATGCTGATGTAGCGCAGGTACAGCTTTCTTATAAAAGTATTGGCGACTGGGTAATTGGTACTGGGGGACTGTGATGGCCATCAGCTTTCGGAAACCATCTGTATCTACCAGCTGGAAAGGCAGCATTTCCGCGTCCAACAGATTGGACATGGTGGAGTTCAACCTCTTAGCTTTGTCATGCGTAGGAAGAAACAATCTTTTATGTCACCACAACTGCAGAACCATGGACTAGCTGCAGTGCTGAGAGAGGACGGAGTACAGTGAACGGGACAAACTGCTTGATCGTGAGAGAGTTGCAGGCAGAGATGTTATGGTGGATCGAGAAACTTGTGGTGTGCTCATTCTCTGAGATCCGTCAAAAACAGCAGGCATGTCCGCTTCCGTCAGAGCTAAAGGCGGGCTCTCAGTCAGTGTGACTGGAGCAGGTAAAGAACCCGAGGTTCTGCGGTCAAAGACCTGCGTCTCAATACTTGGCACTAGTGTTGAGCGATACTGCCCGATATCCAGAAATATCGGATCGGATTGGATCGGCCCGATACTCAAAAAGTATCGGGTATCGCCGATTCTGATACCGGAAACCCAATGCAAGTCAATGGGACAGAAATATCGTAATTAAAAAAAACCCTTTCTTTTCTTGTAAACACTACATATACACACATAGAATATATATATATATATATATATATATATATATATATATATATACAGGTCCTTCTCAAAAAATTAGCATATAGTGCTAAATTTCATTATTTTCCATAATGTAATAATTACAATTAAACTTTCATATATTTTAGATTCATTACACACCATCTGAAATTTGTCAGGTCTTTTATTGTTTTAATACTAATGATTTTGGCATACAACTCCTGATAACCCAAAAAACCTGTCTCAAAAAATTAACATATTTCAACCATCCAATAAAATAAAAGGGTTTTTTTTAAAAACAAACAAAAAAACCATAAAATAATAAAGTTCAGTTATGCACTCAATACTTGGTCGGGAATCCTTTTGCAGAAATGACTGCTTCAATGCGGCGTGGCATGGAGGCAATCAGCCTGTGACACTGCTGAGGTGTTATGGAGGCCCAGGATGCCTCGATAGCGGCCTTAAGCTCATCCAGAGTGTTGGGTCTTGCGTCTCTCAACTTTCTCTTCACAATATCCCACAGATTCTCTATGGGGTTCAGGTCAGGAGAGTTGGCAGGCCAATTGAGCACAGTAATACCATGGTCAGTAAACCATTTACCAGTGGTTTTGGCACTGTGAGCAGGTGCCAGGTCGTGCTGAAAAATGAAATCTTCATCTCCATAAAGCATTTCAGCCGATGGAAGCATGAAGTGCTCCAAAATCTCCTGATAGCTACCTGCATTGATCCTGCCCTTGATGAAACACAGTGGACCAACACCAGCAGCTGACATGGCACCCCACACCATCACTGACTGTGGGTACTTGACACTGGACTTCAGGCATTTTGGCATTTCCTTCTCCCCAGTCTTCCTCCAGACTCTGGCACCTTGATTTCCGAATGACATGCAAAATTTGCTTTCATCAGAAAAAAGTACTTGGGACCACTTAGCAACAGTCCAGTGCTGCTTCTCTGTAGCCCAGGTCAGGCGCTTCTGCCACTGTTTATGGTTCAAAAGTGGCTTTACCTGGGGAATGCGGCACCTGTAGCCCATTTCCTGCACACGCCTGTGCACGGTGGCTCTGGATGTTTCTACACCAGACTCAGTTCACTGCTTCCTCAGGTCCCCCAAGGTCTGGAATCGGTCCTTCTCCACAATCTTTCTCAGGGTCCGGTCACCTCTTCTCGTTGTACAGCGTTTTCTGCCACATTGTTTCCTTCCAACAGACTTCCCATTAAGGTGCCTTGATACAGCACTCTGGGAACAGCCTATTTGTTGAGAAATTTCTTTCTGGGTCTTACCCTCTTGCTTGAGGGTGTCAATGATGGCCTTCTTGACATCAGTCAGGTCGCTAGTCTTACCCATGATGGGGGTTTTGAGTAATGAACCAGGCAGGGAGTTTTTAAAAGCCTCAGGAATCTTTTGCATGTGTTTAGAGTTAATTAGTTGATTCAGAAGATTAGGGTAATAGGTCGTTTAGAGAACCTTTTCTTGATATGCTAATTTTTAGAGACAGGTTTTTTGGGTTATCAGGAGTTGTATGCCAAAATCATCAGTATTTAAAACAATAAAAGACCTGACAAATTTCAGTGGTGTGTGTGAATCTAAAATATATATGAAAGTTTAATTGTAATATTACATTATGGAAAATAATGAAAATTTAGACTATATGCTAATTTTTGAGAAGGACCTGTATATATACATGTCTTTGGGTGAAATATATATATATATATATATATATATACATATATTTCATAGTTCATACACTTCTACATAAGTAAAATAGCCTCTGATTCAATTGCCGTGCAATGCCGGCTTTTGTGAAATTACAGAACCACCCGACATGAAATGACACATGGTTTACATAGAGTTAACCATGTCATTTCATGTAGTTTGATATATGGTTTTCACTAACAATTACATGAGTGTATTGTGCAAAAATTTCACACATGTAGGGATTAATTAAAGGTGTAAATTTTTTGGTAAAAAAACACATTTTTTTTATATGAATTTACACCTTTAAATTAACCCTACATGTGTGAAATTTTGCAACATACACTCATGTAATTGATAGTAAAAACCTATAACAAACTACATGAAATGACATGGTTAACTATATGTAAACATGTGTCATTTCATGTCGGGTCTGTAATTTCACAAAAGCAATTGAATTAGCGGCTATTATACTATGTAGAAGTGTATGTACTATAAATAATATTATATATATATAAATATATATAGTATATATAATTTTATGTTCACAAATTCAATGACAAGTAATATTTATATTGAGGTGTAAAATTGTTGAAAAAAAATGCGTGGGCCTCCAGGCCTATTTTCTCTACAGACAGTACAAAGCCAGCGAGTGGGGGCAGATAATAATGCCAGCAAGGGACCATTATTTTTGCCCCCCGGAGGTACTAACTTAATCTGCCCCCAGACACCACAGAAAAGGCAAATCTATAATTAGATTTGCCCTTTCTGGCCCCTTTGCCCGTGTATTCCCATTGCCCTGTAGCGGTAGCGAATGGGTTAATAAGGGGTTTAAAGCACCTTGCTACTGAAAGGTGACTTTAAGCCAGGTTGATAATTGAGAGCTGTCAATTAGACAACTATCAATTATTAATCCTATTGTATAAAATTTAAAAAAATGAAACACACACACTGTTAGGGTTGCGGAAACGCACCAAATATATGATTAAAGGTGCGTTCGCAGCCCGGGGTCCCCCGTTCTAGGCGGAGCCTGCTGCTAGTAAAATGGCGCAAGAAGCGAACTCTGTTATCCCGCAGAGTCCCAAAATAACGCCGTAACACGCTGTGGCAATATGTGCGTACTCTGTTATTCCACAGAGCCGCTAGAAGGAGTGCCGCAGCGCTATATGGCGATGTGTGCGAACTCACTCAACACAACTGAGTCGCAAAATAAACACGCTAGGGCGCTGTCTAGCGTTGAAATCGAACACTGTTACGTCCCAGAGCCGCTGAGACAAATTCTGTGTCCAGTCAGGCACCCAGGTACACAATTGACTGCTAAGCGAACATAGAACGTGATCATGCGCTAATGGGCCCTAACCACACACATACATGACCACACCGGCGCAAAGCATATGACGATTATACTAGCGCATGGCGGCCCAGCCATGCTACCCTTTTATAGTAACAGCTACAGGACCTGCCAGAAACAAGGACCATGAAACTGTTCCAGAACACCAGTAGTCACAGGACCTTCCTGGTGGACCAATAGGAGCTGCTGCAGTACCTGAGCATGTGACCCTGATCTCCAATGAGAGATCTCACTCTGGCATGCTCAGAAGGGGAAAACAAGGACTTTGTCCTAAAGACGTCTGCTCGCCGCTAACCAGTACTGTCCACAATAGCAGAGCCTGGAGGAGCAGCAGTAATCCTCTACACACTGTTAGACTGGGCGAGACACTGGGATCGACGTCTAAGCTGAGCAGGCTCCACTGCAGACGGAGATGAATGGGGACCGCAGCGGGACTGGTTCGAGACTCCCCTTGTGCAGCAGCGGGAACTCGAACCCTACCATTACCCCCCCTCCTAGGGCCCCCCTTTCTTTGGGCCTCGCTGCGTTCAAAGGCACCGATGAGCTGCGGAGCGTGAACATGCTCGGCATTCTCCCAGAACCTATTCCTCAGGCCCATAAACCCCTCCAATCCACCAAATAAAATTTTTTGCCTCGTACCACCTTGCACCCAACAATGGCGTTCACCTCATGATCATCGGTAGATGAACCCGACGTCCCGGCAGATGACTCGGAAAAACCGGGAAATGGCCACGAGTTTCAGGAGGGACACGTGAAAGGTGTCAGTGATACCAAGGCGAGGCGGAAGGGCTAGGCGGCAAAACCACTGGGTTCACCTGCTCAAGAACTTTAAAGGACCCAAAAAGCGAGGTGCCAACTTGGTGGACTCTACACGTAGCCAAATGTTCGGGCAGAGAGCCACACTAGGTCACCCGGAGCAAATGTAGGAGCGGGGCGCCTATGGGCATCGGCCGAAGACCTCATCCTCTCTTTGGAGGCCTGAATTGGCATCCTGGGTGCGGTCCCAAATGTCCCGTGCCTCCACAGCCCAGTCTGCCACCCTTTGGGAAACGGCGGAAGACACGGGCATGGGCCTGGTACCCGCGGATGCTGACCGTAGTTCAGGAGGAATGGGGTCTGTCCGGTGGAGTCAGCCACAGCATTATTTAGAGCGAACTCAGCCCACGGTAGCAAGGATGCCTAGTCATCCTGCCTGGCAGAGACAAAATGTCGCAAGTACGTGACCAAAGTCTGGTTGGCCCTCTCTACCAACCCATTCGTCTCGGGATCGTATGCAAGAGGAGAGATTCAACTCAATGCTGATAAACGAAACAGCTCTCTCCAGAACCAAGACGCAAACTGGGGACCTCAATCACTAACAATTTTGTCTGGCATACCGAGTAGGCGGAAAATATGCCTAATGTATAATGCTGCCAAGGCCCGTGCAGATGGTAACCTGGTAATGGCACCAAGTGCACCATTTTGGAGTAGTGTCGGTTATCACCCAGATGATGGTGCAGCTCTGAGACTTGGGTAAGCCCACCACAAAATCCATCCCGACCATCTCCCAGGGCCTGTCACCTGTAAAGGAACAAGTAACCCAGCTGGCCATTGTCGAGGGGACTTATTCTTGCCGCAGGAGACGCACGCCTGAACGTATTCCCTGATGTCACGGACCATATGTGGCCACCAGTATGTCCTCGCCAGCAACTCAGATGTCCTCTTTGCCCCAAAATGTCCACCCACCCTGGACGAGTGTGCCCAAGAGAGTACCTCCGGTCGCAAATTGATGGGCACAAAAGTCTTGCCCGGGGGCACAGACTCAAGCGAAACCGGGGCCACAGTTCTTAGGCTCTCTGTGGGGACAATCAGCCGAGGCTCCTCCTTCACCTCCTCAGAGGACACCACGGAGTGAGACAGAGCATCAGCACGAATGTTCTTCTCCCCTGAGAGAAAATGGAGGGTGAAATGGAACCGGGAGAAGAACAGGGACATCTGGCCTGACGGGAAATTAGCCGCGGGGCGGTCTGTAAATAGACCAAATTTTTGTGTTCAGTGAACACTTGGAAGGGAAAGCGAGCCCCCTCCAGGAGATGTCTCCACTCGGAAAAGGCCAACTTCATGGCTAGCAACTCCCTATCCCCAATGGAATAAATTCCTCTCCCTGGTGTGAAGGTCTTGGAGAAGAAGAAGCACGGATGTTTACGACCTTGAGCATCCTTTTGAAAAAGGACTGCTCCAGCACCAACGGACGAGGCATCTACCTCCAATATAAAAGGCTTATCAACCTCGGGACGATGTAGGATAGGAGCGCTAGCAAAATGGGACTTGATTGAAGTAAAGGCCTTGGAGACCTCCTCTGACCACAATTTGGGATTGGCTCCTTTCTTGGTGAGGGCGACCAAGGGAGCAACCAAAGTAGAGAAGTGGGGAATGAATTGGCGATAGTAATTAATGAACCCCATAAAGAGCTGCACCGCTTTAAGAGAGTGGGGTTCTTGCAAATCCATTACAGCCTGTAGTTTGGCAGGATCCATAGCCAATCCTGAATGGAGATGATAAAGCCAGGAATGGCAAAGACTCTTGCTCAAACACACACTTCTCCAACTTCGCATATAAGGAATTTCCCGCAAGAGGTCGAAGACCCTGCAAACATCTCTCCGGTGAGTGTCCATATCTGGAGAAAAGATGAGAATGTCATCCAGATAGACTACCACAGAGGTGGCAAGCATGTCCTGGAAGATGTCATTTACGAAATCTTGGAAGACGGCTGGAGCATTACAGAGCCCGAAGGGCATCACAAAATATTCGTAATGTCCATCTCTGTATTGAACGCCGTCTTCCATTCTTCCCCTTCACGGATGCGGATCAGGTTATAGGCACCACGAAGATCCAGCTTAGTAAATACCCTTGCCTATCAAAGAGCTCAGATATTAGGGGCAAAGGATATTTGTTCTTAACGTAATGTCGTTAAGACCCCTATAGTCTATACACGGTCGTAATTCTCCATTCTTCTTCTGCACGAAGAAAACTCCTGCCCCTGCTGGTGACACTGACTTCCTAATAAACCCTCTTGCCAGATTTTCCTGGATGTATTGTGACATGGCCTCCGTCTCAGGAAGAGAGAGAGGATACACTCTTCCCCGAGGGGGCTCCGTTCCAGGCAAGAGGTCTATAGGACAGTCATAGGGGCGATGAGGCGGAAGAGTCTCCGCTGCCTTTTGGAGAATACGTCCGCGTATGACCGATAAACCTTGGGAAGAGAATCAAGATCTATGGGTATCTCCGTTGTCGAAACCTGAACGTCCTCTCTGAGACATCTGTCTCTGCAATGATCACCCCAACCCAGTATTCTCCCAGAGGACCACTCAATATGGGGAGAGTGATGGCGAAGCCAGGGTAATCCCAACTAAACCTCATCTATTCCCTCAGGAAGAACAAAAAGGGATATATTCTCCTGATGTGAAGGAGACATAGACAGAGGTAGAGAGACAGTCTGGTGGGTGATTTGTGAGGGGTAGGATTGCTCCATTCAACAGTCTCACCGATATTGACTCGGCGAGCATCACCAGCGGTATGGAATGGCGAGAGGCAAAGGAGGAGGACATAAAATTCCCCTCTGCCCCAGAGTCCACACAAAGCTTGGCGGGAAGAGTGGATGAAACTAGGGAGATTAACCCTTAAGGAGCATTTTCGGAGCAAAATCCCTCGCATCTAATGACCCTGCACCCATGGTCATGGAACATGACCATTTACTCATTTGCTGGGGACATCGGTTGGCATAATGTCCTGGCTGCTGACACACTCTACAGACCATGGATACTTGAGTGGTCCGAGACTAAGATCCCACTCGAGTAGTCTCCACGGTCTCTTGGTAGTCGGATGCCCGAAACGGAAATTCCAAAGGTTTGGCAAAGGTGGGTGCCAGCCGAAACCTCTGCCCACACTGGGTCCGCTCTAACCTCCGCTCGTGAAAACGGAGGTCAATACGGGTAGATATAGAAATGAGTTTCTCCAGTGTGGCAGGAATCTCCCTGGTAGCCAAAGCGTCCTTTACATGGTCTGCCAGTCCTCTCCAGAACACTGGAATAAGAACTTTATCTGGTCACTCTAATTCAGAGGCCAAAGTCCGAAATTGGACTGAGAACTGGCTGACCATGGACAAGCCCTGTGACATTGCCAGCAGTTGGAGTGCTGTATCGTGCGTGACCTGAGGTCCTAAAAAGACCTTTTTCAGAGCCCTCCAAAAACAGAGGGGCACTCCGCACCACACGATCGTCGCGCTCCCACAGCGGTGTTGCCCACTCCAACGCTCTGCCCGAGAGTAGAGTCAGTACAAAACCCACTTGTGCCCGATCCGTGGGGAAACGTGCAGCCAGAAGCTCGAGCTGTATAGCGCACTGACTCACGAAACCCCGACATTGCTTGCTGTCACCAGCAAACTTGTCAGGAAGCGGGAGGTGGGATAATGTAGGGGCAGAGGTGGCAGAGGACAAACTGGCTGCAGCCACGCTAGCAGCCTGAACAGCGACTGCGGTAACATCCACAGCTGAGGTTGTGCGCTCAAGAGCCGCCAACCTACCCTCCAGCTGCTGGATGTACTGCAGTAGACGCTG
The DNA here is from genome assembly GCA_033576555.1 of Oophaga sylvatica. Taxonomy (NCBI): domain Eukaryota; kingdom Metazoa; phylum Chordata; class Amphibia; order Anura; family Dendrobatidae; genus Oophaga; species Oophaga sylvatica. The sequence continues at coordinate 258,119,418 of JARQOD010000004.1, read as the reverse complement.
GTCATCTGCCATTTTACTAGCCAGAACCTGGCGATAGTTTTATGTTAGGGTCTGCAGAACGCACCAAATATATGATGTAAAGAGGTGCGTTCGCAGCCCGGGGTCCACCGTGCAGGCGGTGCCTGCTGCTAGTAAAATGGCGCAAGATGCGAACTCTGTTGTCCCGCAGAGTCGCCAAAATAAACGCCGTAACGCGCTGTGGCAATATGTGCAATATGTGCGAACTCTGTTATTCCACAGAGCCGCTAGAAGGAGTGCCGCAGCGCTATATGGCGATGTGTGCGAACTCACTTAACACAACTGAGTCGCAAAATAAACACGCTAGGGCGCTGTCTAGCGTTGAAAGCGAACCCTGTTACGTCACAGAGCCACTGAGACAAACTTCTGTGTCCTGTCAGGCACCCAGGTACACAGTTGACTGCTAAGAACGTGATCATGCGCTAATGTCCTCGCGGGAGACACCCGCAATCTATGGCGTCTGAACGCCAGGCCCTGAATACGGCAATCAAACTCCTCACCGGTTATGCCAGTAATCTAGGGCATCTAGGACACCGACCCTGACCAGCTAGCATACCAAACTCCTCACCGATTAAGTCGGTATTCTAGGGGCTTAATTCAGCCGGGCCCTAACCACACACACGCATGACCACACTGGCGCAAAGCATATGACGATTAATACTAGCGCATGGCGGCCCAGCCATGCTACCCTTTTATAGTAACAGCTACAGGACCTGCCATAAACAAGGACCAATGAAACTTGTTCCAGAACACCAGTAGTCACGGGACCTTCCTGGCGGACCAATAGGAGCTGCTGCAGTACCTGAGCATGTGACCCCTGATCTCCAATGAGAGATCTCACTCTGCGCACGTCTGCTCGCCGCTAACCAGTACTGTCCACAATAGCAGAGCCTGGAGGAGCAGCAGTAATCCTCTGCACACTCTTAGACTGGGCGAGACGCTGGGATCGACGTCTAAGCTGAGCAGGATCTACTGTGGATGGAGATGAATGGGGGACCGCAGCGGGACTGGTTTGTGACTCCCCTTGTGCAGCAGTGGGAACTTGAACCCTAACACACACATTAATTAAAAATCATTTTAATGAAATAAACACACAGTTTTTGACCATATTTTATTTTACTGCAATTCCTTGCGAAGCCCTTGTTCACCTGTAATAAAATAAAATAATAAAGCAACATTATTCTTACCTATCTGATGTTCAGTCAGGTCCCCCAATTTCATCCTTCTGATAGGGTTAATGTTTACTGCAGGACCGCAGCTAATGCTGACAGCCTCGCAGTAAACACCCGAATGAATCATCTCCTCCCTGGCTGACAGGAGAGGAAGTAGTTAGCATAATTGATTGCTTCCCACTTTCACTTCAAGTCAGCCAGGGACACTGCACAGCATCAGTGACGTCAGAGGGAATCCCGGCTGACCTGAAGTGAACTGATTAACAAAAATAGGGGATCCCCTCGAAAAAAATGGCGTGGGGTCCCCCCTATTTTTGTTAACCAGCCAGATGAAGCAGACTGCTGAGGCCTGGTTTTTCAGGCTGGTAAGGATCCAAGATCCATGAACCTTGCAAGCCTGATAATACCAGGCCACAACAGTCTGCTTAGCTTGGCTGGTTAACAAAAATAGGGGATCCCCTCGAAAAAAAAATGGCGTGGGGGTCCCCCTATTTTTGTTAACTAGCCAAGTAAAAAGCAGACTGCTGCGGCCTGGTATTAAAAGACTGTCAAGGCCCATGGATTTTGGCCCTCAACAGCCTAAAAATACCAGGCTGCAGAAGCCCCACAATTAGCGCATCCAAAGATGCGCCAATTGTGGCACTTTACCCCGGCTCTTCCCACTTGCCCTGCAGGGCCGCCATCAGGGCATGAGAACCCTTACTGCTGTATGGGGCCCGGTCATTAGGGGGGGCCCGCCGCCCGAGCATGCAGGTCTGCGCTCGGGCCCGGGGGCCCCCAACATTTTGAGGCTCCCCTGCACCTCAAGGGGCCCCCAGCTAGCGGCACATCACACAGCCGCTATGGGGGCCCCTGTGTGGCAGGGGGGCCCGCCTGCCCCCAGCGCCGACTCCCCCGCCGCTGCATTGAACTATACCGGTGTCTGCCGGCACAGTTCAAAGCGATGATGGAGGAGAGAGTGTCAGCTGACGCTCCCTCTCCCATCATTCCCTGCTCTGCCTCTGACACAGCGCGCTCACTGTGTGCCGGGCAGAGCAGGAGACAGGAGCTGGGAGCAGCGCTGGCACGAGGATGAGGTGAGGAGTGTTGTTTTTTTTATAAATCTGTCCTGCTGTGGGGCAATTCCTGGGGGGAGGGGAGATGAGGGCTGTAAAATGTGGGCCCTGCTGTATACTATGAGGGCCCTGCTATATCCAATGTGGGCCCTGCAATATACAATGGGGGCCTGCTGTATGCTATGGGGGCCCTGCTGTCTACTATAGGGGCCCTGCTGTAAAATGGGGGCCTGCTATATACTATGTGGGCTCTGCTATATACAATGTGGGCCCTGCTTAAATATTGGGGGCCCTGCTAAATGTTTCTTAAAATCATACTATGGGGCCCTGCTTATCCAACATATTGGGGCCCTGCTATATACAATGGGGGCCCTGCTATATACTATGTGGGCCCTGCTGTATACTATGTGGGCCCTGCTATATACTATGTGGGCCCTGCTGTATACAATGTGGGCCCTGCTATATACAATGTAGGCCCTGCTATATACTATGTGGGCCCTGCTGTATACTATGGGGGCCCTGCTATATACAATGTGGGCCCTGCTATATACTATGTGGGCCTGCTATATACTATGTGGGCCCTGCTATATAATATGTGGGCACTGCTGTATACTATGGGGGCCCTGCTATATACAATTTGGGCCCTGCTATATACAATTTGGGCCCTGCTATATACAATGTGGGCCCTGCTGTAAAATGTGGGCCCTGCTATACACTATGGGGGCCCTGCTATATACAATGGGGGCCCTGCTATATACTATGTGGGCCCTGCTGTATACTATGTGGGCCCTGCATATACTATGTGGGCCCTGCTGTATACAATGTGGGCCCTGCTATATACAATGTGGGCCCTGCTATATACTATGTGGGCCCTGCTATATACTATGTGGGCCCTGCTGTACACTATGTGGGCCTGCTGTACCTATGTGGCCTGCTGTACACTATGTGGACCCTGCTGTACACTATGTGGGCCCTGCTGTATACTATGTGGGCCACGCTGTACACTATGTGGGCTGTGTTATATACTATGGGGGGATATATTATATTTTATAGGGTGGCTGTTATATAATATATGTGGCTGTGTTATATACTTTGTGGCTGTGTTATATACTATGGGGGCTACGTTATATTCCTTTGGGGAGGCAGGCTGTATGATATTCTATTCGGGGATACATTATATTCTATGGGGGGCTGTATTATATTTATTATATTCTATGAGGGGTGATTGCATCATACTCTATGAGGTGGCTACATTGTATTCTATGAGGGGCTAGATTATATTGTATGGGGGCTTCATTATACTTTATGAGGGGGCTACATTATATTCTATGGGGGCTGCATTATACTATATGAGTAGGGCTACATTGTATTTTATGGAGGGGCTACATTATACTATATAAGGGGGCTCAATTATATTCTATGGGGGTTTAGATTATACTCTGTGGGGTGGTTGCATTATACTCTGTGGGGTGGTTGCATTATACTCTGTGGGGTGGTTGCATTATACTCTGTGGGGTGGTTGCATTATACTCTGGGGTGGTTGCATTATACTCTGGGGTGGTTGCATTATACTCTGGGGTGGTTGCATTATGCTCTGTGGGGTGGCTGCATTATGCTCTGTGGGGTGGCTGCATTATGCTCTATAGGGTGACTGCATTATACTATACGTGGGCTGCATTATACTGTATTGAGGACTATGGGGAATACATTATACCATATGAAGAACTATGGGGTGCATTATACTATGGGAAGTGAATTGTACTACATGGATGACTATGGCGGTGCATTATACTATATGGAGCACTATGAGGAGTGTATTATACTATATGGATGACTGAGTGTATTTTAATATATTGAGGGCTATTAGGAGTGTATTATACTATATGGAGGACTATGGATACATTATATTATATGGAGGACTATGTGGTGTGCACTTTACAATATGGAGGACTGTGGTGCACATAATAATATATGGAGGACTATGGGGTGTATTATACTAAACAAGCAAAATGCTGCATATTCATCGAGTGATTGGTGTTAGGCTAAGTGCACACGTTCAGGAATGTTTGCAGAATTTTCCTGAGCAAAAACTGACTTTTTCCGCGGTAAACTTTCTAGGTCAATAATATAGCGGGAAAAAGGCTAGAATTCCGCAAAATTAATGAACATGTTGGCTCTTTTTCCGAGATGCGTTTTTTTCGCGGAAAAAAACGCACCATGTGCACAAAAATTGCGGACTTCATTCTAAATGATAGGATGCTTAATTCATGCGTTTTTGACGCGTTTTTTTCCCGCGAAAAAAACGCAAATAATCCTGAAAGTGTGCACATAGCCTGAATGTGTCATTGGTGAGGGCATGGTGCAGAAGTGAAGTTTTTCCATGAAAGGGCGGAGGGATTTTGGAAGGTTTGCGTGGTGGAGGAGGAGCTAGGGTGGATGCGGAACTGGGGGGTGGAGCCTGGGCGGAGTCTCAAGGGGGGCCCCATAAATTTTGTCAGTATGGGGCCCCGAAATTCCTAGTGGCAGCCCTGTTGCCCTGTAGCGGTGGCAAGCGGGGTAAAAAGGGGTTAATGTCACCTTTTATTGAACGGTGACAATAAGCCTGGTTAATAATGGAGAGGCGTTAATAAGACACCGATCCATTATTAATCATAAAGTTTGTAAATTTTTAAAAAAATAAACAGCCAGAAAAAAGTCTTTTAATGAAATAAAACACAACACAGTATGCATTATTTTTATTTCACGCTCATCCTGTGACGCCATCGATCTCCTGTAAAAAAACAAAAATAACAAACGAACACAAATACTCCCTGTCCGACGCAGTCCAAAATCACGAGTGTCCCACGACGAGTCCAGCTCTGCTAAATCTGCATGCCAGGCTGAGCCTGACATCCAGATACAGCAGAGCTGCTTACCATAGCTGATTCCCCGGAGGTACGTCATCCGGACTGCTGTACTCTCGTGACAGCTGGCCGAGATTACCCAGCACTTGCAGTTATCGCGAAAAGCTGCACGTGACCGCCAGGGAGAGGGTAATGGTGGCCATCAAGGAGCCCAGGACGTGACCACCGGGGATCTTCTGCCAGGTAAGTGCTGCTGACTCCTGACAGACCCAACCGACACTGACAGCGACACTTTCGGGAAGTTCCTGTGTCACGTACTTCGTTCTGTGACACAGGAACTCCCCATAGACTTTACTGCCAACGTCCGATTCCGATATCCGATATGCAAAAAATATCGGATCTCAGAATCAGAATTCCGATACAGCGAATATCTGCCGATACCTGATATTTGCAGTATCGGAATGCTCAACACTACTTGGCACATTAACAGAGGAGGAGGAAGAAGCAGCAGATGCGATTGATCTAACTAAGCATGTAGAGTCCAGCCGTTCACCTTTTCTGCATGCAAAGCAGTAATCAAAGCAAAAGGTGGCTACTTTGAAGAACCTAGAATATAAGACATATTTTCTGTTGTTTCACACTTTTTTGCAAAGTGTAATGTATAATTCCACATGTGTTAATTCATAGTTTTGATGCCTTCAGTGTGATTCTACAATTTTCATAGCCATGATAATACAGAAAAATGTTTGAATGAGAAGGTGTGTCCAAACTTTTGGTCTGTACTGTATATATTTTGCTGTTTTTTGTATTTTGTTTTTTGTTCGATCCTATTAGTAATTTTTCCTTCTCTTTCTAGTATATGAATCATTTGGATAATTTTCTGTAGATCGACTTCTTGTACCCTTTGGAGTGATTGGATTCCTTTATCCTGTCATCGTTGGAGAGCAGTGACCTTTTTTCTTATTTTTCTTTTTTCTTGTATATATGGTGGAAGTAATTTGATATATATTTGATCTATATTTTATCCACCTTCCCCATTTGTTATTGATGGTTATATTTTTTGATGCTCCGTCTTTTGTAATAATATGTGGACTACCATTTCTATGGTTTCATAACTAAGTTTTGTATGCCTATATGACTTATGGATTTACCATGATTTCCATGATGTTCACTCTTATTGTACTGTTATTGTACTTACTGGTTTTATTGTGATGTGTATGTTTATATGATCTGTTATGTATCATACTTATGGTTGTTTATGGGTTATAGTCATATAGTAATAGATTGTAGTCTATAGCGTTTCATGCGCCATTTATATCATGATATGTATGAAGGGCGCAGGGTCTCTGTCCATCCATATGTATGGGCCTAATTGGACCCTGCTATTGACTATTTATTACATTAATATTCCAAAATGGACTATGCTTCCTAATCATGACGTGCATGTTAGATGGTTTTTTAGTGTACTCAATTGTGCGGTACACTATATTGGGGCATTTGGGCAAATTATGTCCTCTTTCAAGATGGCCGCATTTTCATCTTCCCTGTGCGCATGGTCTGACTCCACCTCGTCTCTTCTCGTGGCGCCTCGGGGCGGCGCGCGCTCCACTGACGTCATCTGGGTGCACCCATGGAGCGTGCCGTCACCACGGCGCTGCCAGAAGTTATGGATGCGGCGTCCACATGTGCTGCAGGTTTCTCTATTCATTATGGGTATTTAAAGGGGTCAGGAGAGGCTCATTTTACACCAGCATCCCGAGGAAGCAACTGTGAAACGCGCATCGGGGCGCGTTCTGCACGGCATATCAATATGCTGCCCTAGAGGCCCTAGAGAAGGAAACTGAGATGAAAACTGAGGCCACTAAAATACAAGCGGCCCTAGAGGCCCTAGAGAAGGAATGCCAACATGCCATAGCCATGGCAAAGTTAAAGGTTCTGGAACAAGCCATCAGTGGGAACCAAAGAGACAGCATCAGATTAAGTGGTTTTGATACTGAAGACCCTCTTAAGCGTACTAGAGACTATGTACAAAGCCAACACAGTGCTCTCCCTGCTCCTGCAATCCTTCTTGACCACACTGATGCTCCCCCGAGACAACAGGACACAGAGTGTTTCTCCGCGTCCTGCACCCAAGGTCAGTACAATTACAATACGCTGCCAACCTTGTATCCTGATCCACCTCTGTGCACCGAAATGTACCGGAAACCTGCACCTCACCAAACCTTGTTCTCAGAAACATACATGCAGGCCAATATGCAGGCAAGTCACCACACTCCGGTCAATCACACAATTCCAGTCCCATGTGTGGAAGAAACTAAGCTCATTAAGCCAGTTAATGGACTGAATGCCTACGCTGCCCCATATGTACCTGCATTCCCAGGTCAAAACACAGACTGTATGAACAAAGCTATACAGCCAGCATCAGTCCTTCCAAAATCGGAGAATGCTGATATGACTGGCCTTGCAAGGTACATGATTCGGCGTGATCTAACTAAGACCGGTCTTACAGAGTTTGACGATAAACCTGAGAACTACAGGGGTTGGAAGTGTACCTTTGAAACCACGATCAGTGACCTCGGCATCACTGCCGCTGAAGAGCTAGACCTGCTAATCAGGTGGCTTGGGCCACAATCCACAGATCGGGTCAAGAGACTTAAATCTGTCCACATCAGTAATCCCATCGCTGGTCTCACCGCTGCATGGAAGAGGCTAGAAAGAAGCTATTTCAGTCCTGAGGTCATAGAAAGGGCCCTGTTCAAACGATTAGAGGATTTTCCAAAGGTATCTAATAAGGACAGTACAAGGTTCCAAGAGCTCAGCGACCTCCTGTTAGAGCTTCAGCTGGCCAAAGCAGATCCGTACCTTCCTGGCCTCAGCTACCTGGACACTGCTCATGGGGTAACCCCAATAGTTTCCAAGCTGCCACCCAATATCCAAAATAAGAGGGTCATGCTTGGATCAAAATACAAAATGGAAAACCAAGTCTCCTTCCTTAATTTTCCTACTTCTGCGAGTTCATCGAAAATATCGCAGAGTGTACGACCGATCCAAGTTTTTCCTATGGAGAACACAGCAACCCTGTTTCATCTACTAAACACTACAGTCCACGTCTTAACTACAGGAACCACCAAGCTCCAATGTCCATCAAGAAGACTGATGTTCTTCCGGCACCTTCAGTATCACAAGATAAGAGCGACAAAGGTGAGAAGGTTGAGAATCCTAATCGCCAGTGTTCAATTCACAAACTGCCACATCCCCTGAAGAAAAGCATCGGCTTCAGGAAGAAGCCCCTTCAAGAACGAAAGGAGCTCTTGAAGAAGTTTGGAGTATGCTTCAGGTGCTGCGCCTCTACCAAACATCTTGCTAAGGACTGTGTCATCCCCATCAAGTGTCTACAGTGCGACAGCGAAGACCACGTGCAGGCGCTCCATCCATCACAGCCTGACTCTGTGTCTTCACCTTCTCCCACCACAAGCCATGGTGGGGAGAGTACAGACCAAGGACAAGCCATGTTGCGGTATCTTCTGTCAAGGACACCGCACTGCACATGCTCACTGAGCCAGTGCACGTGTCCTGAGTGAACCAACTGTGCCCCAAGATACCTGTAAGCAGAGCCACAGCAGAGAAGACGTGTGTTTCTGTGTAACAGGACCTTCCGCAGCATGTGACAGCCAAGGGGTGGAGCTGGCCACACGTCTCTCAGAGGCAGCAGTAATGAATGATGTGTACTGCAGACTAACAGGACCTGCAGCACATGACTGCTGGGGGCGTGGCCTAAGCTCCAGAGATCTAGGAACTGCAGGAAAACTCCTAGCAGGGTAACGACGAGATAAAGTTACCAAGGGGCAAAGACAGAGACGAAAACCAGGACAGGCCGAGATCAGAGCACAAGATAGCACAACAGTACCAAAGGGTTAGACAGAACGGATAGTCAGGACGTAGCAATAGATCAGTAAACCAGAGCGGGCAATAGACAGTACAATAGGGACAAAACGGTAACAGAGTATCGATAGCCAAGCCAGGAGGTCAGAACCGGAGAAGACAATATAAGCAAAACGTGAGACAGAGAGCAGAGTGAGCAAAAGACCGGGTCATACACAGGAGTCAAACAAGCAGAGCAGTATACACGCAAACCAGGGGGTCAAATACACAGTCACAACGAAAGTATAGCTGACAGAGAATCTCCCTCTGGACTGGGTATAAATACCCTCCCAGATCCAAAGGAAGGCCAGCAAAAGTTAACCCTGAGTGGACAGGACATTAACCATGTCCTATACCATGACAGTACCCCCCCTTAATGGGGGGCCACTGGACCCCCAGGCCTCTCAGGATATCTGGCATGAAAAGCCTGTACCAGTCGATCGGCATGTACCGAACTGGCCGGAACCCATGACCGATCTTCAATGGAGTATCCCTTCCAATCAATAAGGTACTGAAGTCTCCGGCGCACCCACCGTGAGTCAATGATGCGCCCTACCTCGTACTCTAGTTGACCCTCTACCAATACTGGTGGAACCACGGATGAGGGATCTTCTCTAACCATCCCCACAGGTTTTAATAGGGACCTGTGGAAGATGTTAGATATTTTGAAGGAGGTGGGCAACTGAAGCCTGTACGCCACTGGATTGATCACCTCTACAATCTTGTATGGGCCAATAAATTTGGGGCCCAGCTTCATAGAGGGTATCTTAAGTTTGATATTACGGGTGGACAACCAGACCTTTTCCCCCACTGTCAACGCAGGACCCAACCCCCTCCTCCTGTCCGCAAAATGTTTGTACTTCTTCTGGGCTTTGGAGATGTTCCCCTGCACCTCCCTCCAAAGGTTTTTTAACTGTTGAACCATCCCCTCGGCACCAGGACAACCAGAATCCATACGGGAAAATTCCCCAAACTGCGGAACAAACCCATAATTGACCTGAAAAGGAGACTTTCCGGTAGACTGATTGATACGACAGTTGAACGCAAATTCTGCCATGGGTAAAACCTCACACCAATCTTCCTGTCTGGAGGAGGCCAGGCATCTCAGAATCTGCTCCAACGACTGATTGGTGCGTTCAGTCTGTCCGTTGGATTCCGGGTGATAGGCAGAGGAGAATGATAATGTGACCCCCAACTTCTTACAGAACGCTCTCCAAAACCTGGCCACAAACTGCACACCCCTGTCTGACACCACATTCACAGGCACTCCATGCAACCGAACTATGTGCTGTATAAACAAGCGGGCCAAGGTTTCAGCAGACGGCAACGAGGGTAACGGCACAAAGTGGGCTTGCTTAGAAAATCTATCAACCACTACCCATACCACTGAATTGCCCTTGGATGAGGGAAGATTAGTGATAAAGTCCATGGACAGGTGTGTCCATGGTTTATCCGGAATTGGCAAAGGCACCAATTCCCCGGCCGGCCGGACCTGAGAGCTTTTAGAGCGAGCGCACACCCCACAAGTATTAACAAAATTTTTTATATCAGTACCCATAGAGGGCCACCAAAAACCTCTAGCCACTGCCCCCGGGTAGCTGCAATACCAGGGTGTGCACTTAACAAAGAATCATGAAATTCTTGCAGGAGTGTGAGACGGAGCTGTTCGGGTATGGACAATTTACCTGGGGGTTTATTCCTGGGAGCTTGAGCTTGTGCTTCCAGAATCTCTCTCTGTAACTCAGAGGAGACTTCGGCTACAACCACTCCCGGTTGAAGAATGGAGGAAGGAGGTTCTGGAGGGGACACAGAATCAAAACTTCGGGATAAGGCATCTGCCTTTACATTTTTAGACCCTGGTCGGAATGTGATGGTAAAATGAAAGCGAGAAAAAAAAAGTGCCCACCGAGCCTGTCTGGGGGTCAATCTCTTAGCAGACTCGATATAGGCCAGGTTCTTATGATCAGTGATGACCGTAATGGGATGAGCGGCCCCCTCCAAAAAATGCCTCCATTCTTCAAAGGCCAGTTTGACCGCTAACAATTCCCTGTTGCCGACATCATAGTTTCTCTCTGCCGAAGAGAACTTTTTAGAGAAAAAGGCACAGGGTTTAAGATTAGTGAGGGTAGAGGGGCCCTGGGACAACACTGCCCCCACCCCCACTTCTGAAGCGTCGACCTCCACGATAAAAGGTCTTGACGAATCGGGTTGTACCAACACAGGGGCTGAAGTAAAGCATTTCTTCAATGTATGGAAGGAATTTTTTGCGGCCACGGACCAATTTTTTACCTCTGCCCCCTTAAGAGTGAGGTCCGTCAAAGGTTTCACTACCTGTGAAAACCCTTTAATGAACTTCCTATAATAGTTAGCGAAGCCCAAAAATCGTTGCAACCCCTTCAGATCATGAGGCTGCACCCAATCTGTAATGGCCTGAACCTTCCCTGGATCCATGCGGAATCCCTCCCTGGATACAATTACACCCAGAAAAGACAGTTCTTGCATAAAAAATAAACACTTCTCCAGCTTAGCATACAAATGGTTCTCCCGAGTCTCATAAGAACCGCACGTAAATGATGCAAGTGTGACTGACTGTCTTCTGAGTATATCAGAATGTCATTCAGGTAAATGACTACATAACGTCCAATTAAATCAGAAAAAACAACATTGATGAAGTTCTGAAAAACAGCAGGGGCATTAGTGAGACCGAAGGGCATAACCAGGTTTTCAAATAGCCCCTCAGTTGTCAGGAATGCTGTTTTCCATTCGTCCCCCTCCCAGATCCTTATAAGGTTATAAGCTCCTCGTAGATCGAGCTTAGAAAACCATTTGGCCCCCGTGAGTTGATTGCATAGATCGGGAATCAACGGGAGAGGGTACGTGTTCTTAACGGTAATTTTGTTCAGTTCCCGAAAGTCGAGACACGGTCGCAACCCACCATCTTTTTTCTTACAAAGAAAACCCCGCTGCCACGGGTGACACCAAGGGCCGAATATGCCCTTTGCGAAGGCTTTCTTTGATGTACTCTTTCATGGCTTGGCGCTCAGGCCCAGACAAATTAAACAAACGAGCCTTGGGTAATTTGGCTCCAGGTACCAAATCAATGGCGCAATCATAGGGTCTATGTGGTGGGAGCGCCTCAGCCTCACTTTCGGAAAATACGTCTTCAAAGTCTTTCAGGTACTCCGGAATACCCTCCAGACTGACAGATGACACAGATACAGATTTTATCGGTTTGACAAGAGAAACGGAGTTACAACAAAGACCATTATTATTATCCATCGTATCCCCTTTTGCCCAATCAATGAGAGGATTGTGGCGTTGCAGCCAGGGCATCCCCAATACCAGTCCTGCAGGCAGATTATTCAGAATAAAGAAACTTAATTTTTCCACGTGAGTGGAACCCACTTTCATAGAAAAAACTTCAGACATAAAACAAATTCCATCCCGGGCAAGAGGGGATGAATCCACAGCCACAATTTTAACAGGATCTTTCAACCTGACTGTCCCTATCTTATTAAGAGTCACAAATTGGGCATCAATCAGATTAATGGAGGAACCACAGTCAACAAAGGCGGTGGTCATAACAGAACCGCCAGCAAGTTCCAATTCAACCTGGAGCACCATTTTAGCAAGCGAAAAAAAATGTACCTGGGAGTCTGGGCAACCTCCACGATTGTTGCCCAGACTCAGTAGTTTTCCTGATGATTTCACAGAAGAAGGGCAGGAAGGACAGTCCCTTTTCCAATGTCCAGAGGCTCCACAGTAAAAGCATAGACGGTTGTCTTTACGGTGTCTTCTCTCTCGTTCCTTTCCTGAGACAGCCTCCATCTCCATGGGCTCAGATGCGGGTGCGGTGTAACACAATTTGGAGTACAAGGGAGTCTCTTGTTGCATCATTCCCCTAGCACGGAGTCTCCGGTCCATATGGACCGCCTGCATCATGGCGTCCTCCAGAGTATCGGGAGGAGGATGTAATGCCAGAGCGTCCTGTGACGGTCAGATAGGCCCCTGCGGAACAACCCCCTCAGGGCGGCATCATTACAGGATACTTCCGCGGTCCAACGTCTGAACTCTGAGCAGAACCATTCAGCAGATTTCCTCCCCTGTGTCACACTCATCACCATATCCTCAGCCAGACGCACTCTATCAGGCTCGTCATAAATGTGCCCCAGAGCCTGAAAGAACAGGTTCAGAGACATACGTTCAGGAGCAGAGGAAGAGAGAGAGAAAGCCCATGCTTGCGGAGCCCCCCTTAATAAGGACATTACGATCCCCACCCTCTGCCTTTCATTTCCAGAGATCCGGGGACGCAATTCAAAGAACAACTTGCATCCCTCCTTAAAAACCCTAAACAATTTTTTATCTCCAGAAAAATTGTTGGGTAATTTTACAGGGGGGTCGGGGTCCGCAAGAGATACATCAGTGGGGCCCCCCTCCTGGAACCCCGACGGAACAGACCCCATTAGAGCATCTGCCACATCTCTCTGTACCTGCTGATGCGACTGAACCAGATTTTGCTGCTCCATAGATAGCTTCTGCATAAGCTGGGAGAGCTCATTAACCTGCTCAGTGAGAGCCCGTACCGGATCCATAATGTGCTAACACCCCACCACCAGGGAAGACTGTAATGGTCAGCTATAATGTCAAGGACACCGCACTGCACATGCTCACTGAGCCAGTGCACGTGTCCTGAGTGAACCAACTGTGCCCCAAGATACCTGTAAGCAGAGCGCAGCAGAGAAGACGTGTGTTTCTGTGTAACAGGACCTTCCGCAGCATGTGACAGCCAAGGGGCGGAGCTGGCCACACGTCTCTCAGAGGCAGCAGTAATGAATGATGTGTACTGCAGACTAACAGGACCTGCAGCACATGACTGCTGGGGGCGTGGCCTAAGCTCCAAAGATCTAGGAACTGCAGGAAAACTCCTAGCAGGGTAACGACGAGATAAAGTTACCAAGGGGCAAAGACAGAGACGAAAACCAGGACAGGCCGAGATCAGAGCACAAGATAGCACGACAGTACCAAAGGGTTAGACAGAACGGATAGTCAGGACGTAGCAATAGATCAGTAAACCAGAGCGGGCAATAGACAGTACAATAGGGACAAAACGGTAACAGAGTATCGATAGCCAAGCCAGGAGGTCAGAACCGGAGAAGACAATATAAGCAAAACGTGAGACAGAGAGCAGAGAGAGCAAACAGACCGGGTCATACACAGGAGTCAAACAAGCAGAGCAGTATACACGCAAACCAGGGGGGTCAAATACACAGTCACAACGAAAGTATAGCTGACAGAGAATCTCCCTCTGGACTGGGTATAAATACCCTCCCAAATCCAAAGGGAGGCCAGCAAAAGTCAACCCTGAGTGGACAGGACATTAACCATGTCCTATACCATGACATCTTCCTCATGCACCGATGTCTGTGGAGAAGGTCTTGAGTCAAGCCCTGCGTGAAGATTTGCCTGTCATGGGTGTATCCCAAGGGCCATCCAGAGAAAGCAGTCAAGGTGTACGTTAGCCTGGATGACCAGAGCAACAAATCATTAGCCAGGTCAGAACTCTTCGACTTGTTTGACTTAAAAGGAGATGTCTATCCCTACACCTTGGGCACCTGCAGTGGCGTTTTACAAACCTCTGGAAGAAGGGCCAGTGGCCTCATAATAACTTCTCCTGAGAAAGGCACCACGGAGATACCACTACCCACGCTTGTAGAGTGTAACCGAATACCATTCAATAGGGAAGAAATCCCAACACCAGAAGTCGCTCTTCAGCATCCTCATCTCAGAATGATAGCCAAAGAGATGCCACCCCTGGA